>CM077230.1:9436291-10641291 GCA_039654775.1 Spinibarbus caldwelli | reverse complement strand
TGACAAGTATAAGAGTGTTGTTCATTTTCACCACCAAACATTCAAATAAAAACGTAACCGTTGTGGTGATTACAGAAACAGGCAATTCAGATTTATATAAACTTGCAAGACCACCACCTTTACCGTTGAGTCAAGGTCTATCAGTATATATCCAGGTGGCGAGGCCTAGTTTAGATTGTAACAGTTATTTGAGTGATGCTATGTCTCGCAGAGACAAAGAAAGTGAAGTTTCCTTTCCAGGATAATATCATGAAGCAATGCCGCTGTCTTATACATAGAGTCTGATTTTAGATGTTACATTCTTATTGTGCTTATTCCCTGAAGACGTTTGTGGGTAAGATAGATTAGACGTGCAGATACCATGGGAATTTAAATGTCCTGAGCCCCGAGAATAGGAGCAGAGCACATTTATACCAGCCGGCAAGCATATAAACCCCAGCGAGATCCCCAATGTGAATATCTTGGCCGTCCAAACAGTGAAGTGCTCGCAGAGCATTTTGTGTATGGTCACAGGGAGGCAGATGAAGATCCTATGAAAGAAGTTCAGAGAATGAGTACCAATCCAATCCAGTAGAGTCCTTGACATATCCTAAGTCACAGATATCATTCAGCCAAAACAACAGGGACACCAGAAACCGTGAGGATGCCAGAAAAGAAATGAAAAAGCAGCCAACACACTGTCTTTCAAAGATAGTGTATTAAGTAACAATAACTTAATATAAATTAACGGTGAAAAATAAATTTAAGGTTGCTAAAATGAATAAACTACCAGGAGAGAAGCGGCAGCCAACTGCGCCAGCATTCTCTCTCACCAGAAATGAGAGGATATAGCCTAATACTTAGAATGTGTTAATTTTAAAACAAATTAAATCATTTTAGATATTGATAGTGAGATAAACACAAACAACATGATTTATGTGTGTGAATTAATGAAAGCATCAATTTAATAACTGATTTATTTTTGATTTTGGCAGATCTGCTCCTCCAACCACAGCAATTCACCTACAGTTCAGCTCCTCCCACAACAGTTTATGAAAGAAAGTCGAAAACATGACTGATCCAGAACCCAGCAGAATAAAACAGGAAGATACTGAACAACAAATAGGTTGGTGTATAGTCTTGATTCTTCAATAAGGTTATAAAACTTCAACTCAGATTCAGTTTCAAGTTAGAAAAATCATAAAAGCTGTGAAGTAACAGCTAAATCTGCAGTACAGAAAAGACATGAAGTTACATGTTTCAGTGGTTCATTATTTTGATGATTACATTGAGTTGAGCTCAGCTATTCAGCAGGGGCAGACTTACCCATTAGGCAAAGGTAGGAGACTGCCTTGGGCCCCCTAAAATGCTTTTCATATACGAGATGCGCATTAAGCATGGACATGCGAACGATTGCTGTTTACAGTGTTTATTACCACGACAACATGCGTGTCCGAGTTGAACGTGCTTCTTGTGTATCCTGCTTGTAGCAAATATAAATTTAATGCATCTGAAGCTGACTGCCGAACGAGCGTTATGTAGTTTTAATGGGTCGCGTTTCAGTCACTATTTCATGTTCATCCCGTTGTCGACAACAGAAACAGAAAAGTATACCAATGAAAACAGTTTTATTGAGAATTTAGCTGCATCAAAATACACTATAGCTATGTTTCCATCCACCTATTTTTATGCGCATTTTGGACTATCGCATAAAATATTCGCTGGATGGAAACGCCAAGATGCGCATAAATTCTGAAAATGCGCATAAAAAAAATTATGCGCACAACTGAGTAGGATAAACTTTTTATCCGATAAGAAAAAATGCGCATAAACTACGATGGAAACACATTTACCGAATAAATTCCTCCATGCGCATCAAAAAAGTCATGTGACTTTGCGCTATGAGACGGGATAACTTGACTAACCAGCTGACCGATCTCGTTCGCAGCATCTATAAGTTGTTGTAGTCACTCTGAAAAGCCTGAGCAAAGTCTGTCATCAAAGTATTTCTGTATAATTATCTTACACGACTGTGTTCCCAAACAGCTGGCATCCTCCGAACGTAGTGGCAGCATTTATTGTGTTACGTCTGCTCTCTCTGAGGCGCAAGTAATTTATATCATATATGAAAATTATTATATTCAATGGCTTCTCCTATATTCTTAGTGATATTTAGTGCCACAGTTTACCAGGAAGTGACGATTTTGTTCTCTTTGACTCGTTGGATGGAAACGGTGCTTTATTCGCATATGTTTTATGCGATATTCCAGTTTTGCGCATAATTTAAATTCGAATCTTTGGATGGAAACATAGCTTATGTGGCACAGAGAGGCAAACAAATGTAATAATAAATACATTTTGCATGTTCAGAAGAAGTGAGCTGCCTGTCCTGCGAAAATGTAAACAGGTTTGTGTAAGTAAATTGCTCAGTGCAAAGAAAGAGAAGAGATGGGAACCTGGTATTTCTGTTCTTTTTTTGCATGTGTCTAATAGACATGAACAAGTTATTTGAAAAACATCTATGATCTTTGAAATATGTCTACTCTTCATGCTCCGTTAACTATGATTTCACTAATTAGAAACATATATTGCATAAAGCATCCTTATTTGTCCATGCCCATGTTGAGTAGAGTATTAAAAACTTGAAAAGTATTAATTTAAGGTACATTTAGAACAGATAAAAATGTGCAATTAAGTTGCGATTATTCGCGAGTTAACTCATGACAATAATGTGATTAATCGCGATTAAATAACCGATTGATAGCCCTAAGTTAAAATGACTAAAGTTAAATGTAGGCTTACGCTAGTAACTCATCAGTGGACTTTCCTCGTCAATAGCCTATAGGTTATATTTTTTCACACTTTTATCATTCTCGCTAATTCAAGTTTTTATATAAATGAACCTCTGAATGGAACCGATTGTCTTCAGAAAAGTTTAGATGGCATTTTCATTTTACCTGATAAACTTAAAGTATCATTTATGAGCTGAGCGCTGCTTTGTTTACAGCCATTACTGGGGAAACCACTATATTTCTGAAGTTCCAAAAGCACCACCTACTGGTAGAGAATGAATGTGCATTTTCAATAATCCAGTCTGTAGTTTTTGTTCAGACCAATGCGAAAATCCACCCACATAAACCCGTTTTAAATAATATAATAGTTTATACTTCTGACTCATCCCTTTTCTTAAAAAAAAAATGGTTTAAAGGTTCAATTGTGAGGTTTATCATTTTATTATTTATTTTGTTTTTTTGTTAACGCAACGGTAAATCAATTGCTATTTCGTGGTCTACAACATGAAAGAATAAAAGTGTCTGTTAAATTAATGTAAATGTAAAAGAAAGAATCCCATTATAACGCACATGAAAAATGTAGAAACATTGGACTCAACTATGGGGCACCATTGTGCAGCAGCAAGCATTACGACAAAAAAGGAACCTCAAGGTTGATTTAGTTAAAGTTGTGCAAATGTATAGGGCCCCATTCTTATATTTGCCTGGGGCCCCCAGTTCACTAAATCCGCCCCTGCTATTCAGCGTGGATGAATGTGATGGATTGTGGTGTACTGGCACCTGTGATAATGGCATTAACAAGTGCACAAGTCACTAATGACATCAAAACTTGCCTCTCCAAAAACAAAAGACATTAGGGCTGACTAAAGATATTTCTTATCAACTAATAGTCGTTCATTTGAAGCGATTAGTTGACTCAATGCATGTTTATATTAATAAATCTATAATGAGCATTTAATTGCCTGTAGCTAACAGCATTCAAGCACATGCATGAAGCTTGCAACAGTGCACCTCAGAAGTAATGATAATGAATGAATAAATGATTTTTTTTTTTTTTTAAAGCCAGTGCAGAGATTGTAGGGCTGCACGATTGATCAAATGCGATTGTCATGCACATCTTGTCAGTAAATCCGGTTGGTTCAGTGATTAGTAGTAAATCTCCATCACCTGCTTTCAGATGGAGCAGCATTTGCTACACTGAGCCGTAGCTCTCTGACAAGCTACGCAAAAAAATTGCAGACGATATAATCAAATATGAAATCAAAGAAGTCGTTTGCGATAATGACAGCTGTTTGCATAGCTTCTCAGTGAAATACGGCTCTGTGTAGTAAATGCTGCTCTATCTGAAAGTGTGTGAAAATACCACATTTAATATGTTTTTATTCCAAACTCATTTCATTACGTCAACCGAGTGTTTGAAATAAATCCTTCTGTGAGATGATGTGGCTTCTTACACAGAATAAGGCACGCAACATATTTCATAGGATTCTAAGCAGTGATAAAGGCTATGTCGATTAGAACTGCGTTATAGATAGGGCTGGGCGATATGGTCCAAAAAATTATCACAATTTTTTTCATATCAGTCGATATCGATAATTATCACGATAAATGTCAAATCTTTATTTCTTTCAAGCTTAAAGCCAGTTTTTTGCTCCAAAGTGAAAGTTGTTGAAACCAGACCATTAATTTTCCTTAACAAAATAAATATCTAAATAGAAAAAATGATTTCTTAGTTTCTGCATGTTCTAATGAGTGATATCATTTCAAATCAAGAAAAAGGTTTGGGTTGCCTGATAATATTAATAACAATAATATCACTTTATTTGTCTCTTAGAAATGCACATTTGATAGTAGCTTGAGTTAGGATGCAGAGGTAAATTTTTGTTCATTATCAAAATCAGTAAAATCTGTAAAAAAAAAACAAAAAAAAACTGTGGCAACCTCAGTTTTATATGGTAAAATTATTCTGACCAAATTTTTGATTTTTTTTTTTTTAATTAAGCATTGGTCTCCCATAGTAGCATACATTTAAATTATGGCTGGGCGATAATTCTATAATGATAATTATCGCGATATAATTTTCCTCGATAAAACGATACGAAGAGGTCGATAAATGTTCGATATAATGTTTATGCGCCAAAAGCGGAACGAAACAGCGGAGAGGGTGCTCGCTGCAGAGCCAAATGCAGCGAGCACCACTTGAAGCAGCACGACTCATTTGAATCGAGCCACACGGATCGTTTATCCGCTCGGATCAAAGTCAAACTGCCGCGCGGCGCAAGCTCACTAGAGCAGATGCGTTTACTCGTGGATGAGACGGTCACGCGAGCACTAAACAACAGCGCCGTGAGATCGAAGCGCTTGCATTCAGCGATGAACACAAATGTCTCTGTGATTTAAACAAACAGGAGAAACACTGTGTGCAACAAGACAGTCAGAAGGCTTTCAAGTCTACACATCGCCATCATTTACCATGGATTTACTGTAACACTCACTGCACCATAGTATTGTGGCAGAAATGTGAGATATTCACATTGAATTTTATCACAAGAGTAATGGTGTAAAATTATAGTATGTATTTGTGATTAAGCTATAGCATGTGTGCATTATACTGAATGTTTTTAGACTACTGTTTTTCATACAAATAGGCTACCTAAAAACCGTACAGTTATATTTTTTTACCATGGTATTGAGGTGTTATGTGTGGTTTTAACTGTGTTTATCATTATTTAAATGTTTGCTACTATGGGAGACCAATGCTTAATTAAAAAAAAAAAAAAAAAAAAAAACTTGGTCAGAATAAATTTAACCATATAAAACTGAGGTTGCTACAATTTTTACAGATGTTACTGATTTTGTTAACAAAATTTACCTCTGCATCCTAACTCAAGCTACTATCAAATGTGCATTTCTAAGAGACAAAAAAGTGATTATTATTATTATTATTATATTATTACTATTATTTTTATTATTATTATTATATTATTACTATTATTTTTATTATTATTATTATTATTATTATTATTATTATTATTATTATTATTATTATTATTAATAATAATAATAATAATATTATCAGGCAACCCGAACCTGTTTCTTGATTTGAAACTCATATCACTCATTAGAACATGCAGCAACTAAGAAATTAATTTTTCTAGTTAGATATTTATTTTGTTAAGGAAAATTAATGGTCTGGTTTCTACAACTTTCACTTTGGAGCAAAATTCTGGCTTTAAACTTGAAAGAAATAAAGATTTGACATTTATCGTGATAATTATTGATATCGACTGATATGAAAAAAATTATCGTGATAATTTTTTTGGCCATATCGCCCAGCCCTAATTTAAATCATGATAAACAGTTAAAACCACACATATAGCACCTCAATACCGTGCTAAAAATATAACTATATGGTTTTTTGGTAGCCTATTTGTATGAAAAACAGTAGTCTAAAAACATTCAGTATAAATGCACACATGCTATAGCTGCATTAACCACACATACATACTCTTAATTATATAGGCCTACCATTACTCCTGTAATAAAATTCAACGTGAATATCCCACATTTCTGCCACAATACCATGATGCAGTGAATGTTACTACAGTAAATCCATGGTAAATAATGGCGATGTCTGGATTGAAAAGCCTTCTGACCGTCTCGTTGCACACAGTGTTTCTCCTGTTCGGCTTGTGTTCTTCGCTGAATTCAAGCGTTTCACACTGGATCTCACAGCGCTGCTTAGTGTTCATGTGACCGAGTAAACGCATCTGCTCTAGTGAGCTCGCGCCACGCGGCAGTTTGAACTGGGATCCGAGCAGATAAACTGTCCATGTGGCGCGATTCAAATAAGTCGCGCGGTTTTGTTCCGCTTTTGGCGCATAAACATTATATCGAACATTTATCGAACTATTCATATCGTTTTATCGAGAAATTATATTGCGATAATTATCGTTATCGAATTATCGCCCAGCCCTAATTATAGATATACTTTATTATAATGAAAATTATAATAAGAACTCCGATAAACCATATATTGCTGTGGTCGTGTGTTTATTAGTCAAGTTGAATCAATGAAAGCATTTAAATCTTCTGTTTATTCAGCTACCGCTATAGAGATTTCCTGGGTTTCTTCTGCAAGGCATATTTAGAGTTTCTGCACGAGCGCCCTCTGGCCTTCGGATGGAGATTACTGCTGATCACAGAACCGTGCTTCTCTGAAAGATACGCATGACAATCGCAGGCTTCTGTCTAATCGCAATTTTGATTTCATTTCGATTTATTGTGCAGCCCTAAGAGATTGTAATATTGGGGTAAAATGATCATATTTTCTTGACCTGGTAAGGACTCTAGCCGCTGCATTTGGGCTACCTGTAGCTTGTTTATTGAAGATGCAGGACAACCACCTAGCAGTGCATTACAGTAATCCAATCTAGAGGTCATGAATGCATGAACTAGCTTTTCTGCATCAGAAACAGGTAGCATGTTCCTTAGCTTGACAATGTTTCTAAGATGGAAGAATGCTGTTTTTGTAACATGGGAAATATGATTATCAAAACACAAGTTGCTGTCTATTATAACACCTAAATTTTTGACTGTAGAATAATTAACAGTACATCCGTCTAGATGCAAATTAATCTAAGAGATTTTTTTTGTTCAATAAGTAATATCTCTGTCTTATCGGAATTTAATAGTAGAAAATTATTGGTCATCCAATCTTTTACATTTTTAACACACTCTGTTAGCTTAGACAATTTAGAAGTTTCATCTGGTTTTGTTGAAGCATATAGTTGAGTATCATCAGGACAACCATGGAAACTAATCCCGTATTTTCTAAGATTATTACCAAGGGGCAACATATATATTGAAAATAGCAGAGGGCCTAGGACAGATCATAATTGATAATTGAGATGATTCCCCATTTAAATAGACAAAGTGATAACGATCGGACAGGTAGGATCTGCCCTCGAATACCCGTATAGTTTTGCATTTGATCTATGAATAGGCTATGTCATGATTTATACGTGCTTCTCAAAGTCTGGACCCGGAGGGAATTCAATCCGGACCCGCCTCCATTTCGTATTTCAAGAGCACTAATTATATTTCCTACTTTGATAAACGCATGTTAAACTTGCAAATCATTTGTTTCATTTTTTTAAATGTCTTTTTGGAGATGGTCCGAAATGAAAGCGAAGGCGAGATATTGAAACTTTTCCTTCATGACATTTGTTGTTATGACATCCAGTTAGCGTATGACATTTGATAATCGGGCAACATTTCACTGCTATTATGAGTATTTTAGTATAATCATTATTATTTTTGTTATCACTTAGATTATGGCCATTTGACTTATAGCAGTGTCCAGTGTTTCCCATACATTGATTTATTTGTGGCGCCCGTCACAATATCAAAACTGACCGCCACAAATAGGCCAAAAGGGTTATACTTGGTTGAATAAACTGTGCACTATACAGATATGCAATAAGGACATTGTAAAAAGAGATAGTTAAAGTGGCGTAAGACACATGGCAGATAGTGCAACCATTAAATAAACAAAACTGTGCAGATATAATGGGTGTAGTGCAAAAAAACTGTGCAGATATAATGGGCGTAGTGCAAAAAAACTGTGCAGATGTAATGAGTGTAGTGCAAAAGAGCTTATCAGTGTTAAAGTGATGAAGAGCTAAAGAGCTCAGAGAACAGTCTTAATTAAACTGACCTAGGAGGTAGTTTACAGTCAATGCTGGATGGGGTAGTGATCAGTCCAATGCTGCACAAAGTGACTAGTGCGGGTCACAGTTTGTAAGTGGGAAAGGGAGGGGGGGGTTGGAGGGTCAGAGTTCAGTGGTGCGTGGGGCAAAAGAGGGGAGGGGGGGCAAGGTCGGGAGGGAGTTCAGCTTCCTGACAGCCTGATGGATGAAGCTGTCCTTCAGTCTGCTGGTCCTGGCCTGGAGACTCCGCAGTCTCCTCCCTGATGGCAGCAGACTGAAGAAGCTGTGTGTCGGGTGGGTGGGATCACCTGCAATGCAGAGGGCTTTGCGGGTGAGACGGGTGTTGTAGATGTCCTGGAGGGAGGGGAGAGAGACACCAACGATCCTCTCAGCTGCTTTCACTATGCGTTGAAGTGACTTGCGGCAGGACGCGTTGCAAGCGCCATACCACACAGTGATGCAGCTAGTAAGGATGCTCTCGATGGTGCCTCTGTAGAAGGTGTACATGATGGGGGCCGGGGCTCTGGCTCTTCTCAGTTTGCGGAGGAAGTAGAGACGCTGTTGTGCTTTCTTGGCCAGTGCTACAGTGTTGTTGGTCCAGGAAAGGTCCTCTGTGATGTGCACACCTAGGAACTTGGTGCTGCTCACCCTCTCCACAGTCGCACCATTGATGGTCAGAGGAGCATGCTGAGTGTGCACTCTCCTGAAGTCAACAACAATCTCCTTCGTCTTCTCCACATTCAGAGAGAGATTGTTGTCACTGCACCACCCGGCCAGGCGGCTCACCTCGCTCCTGTAGTTTGTCTCATCTCTGTTGCTAATGAGACCCACCACAGTCGTGTCGTCCGCAAACTTAATGAAAAGGTTGGAGTTATGTGACGGTGTGCAGTCGTGGGTCAGCAGAGTGAAGAGGAGGGGGCTCAGCACACATCCTTGGGGGGCCCCTGTGTTCAGTGTGATGGTGCTGGATGTGTTACTGCCGACCCGTACTGCCTGAGGTCTCCCAGTCAGGAAGTCCAACAGCCAGTTGCACAGAGAGGTGTTGAGCCCCAGCTGGACCAGTTTGTGAATGAGCTGTTGAGGGATGATTGTGTTGAATGCTGAACTGAAGTCTATGAACAGCATTCTGACATATGAGTCTTTTTTGTCCAGATGTGTGAGGGCTGGGTGGAGGGCAGTGGCGATGGCATCATCGGTCGAGCGGTTGGACCGATATGCAAACTGGAAGGGGTCTAGGGAGGGGGGGGGGGGGGGCAGACTTGATGTGGTGCATGACTAGTCGTTCAAAGCACTTCATGAGGATCGGAGTAAGTGCGACTGGACGGTAGTCATTGAAGCAGGATGGAGATGACTTCTTCGGGACTGGAATGATGGTGGTAGCCTTGAAGCATGTGGGGACAACAGCCTGACTCAGCGAGATGTTGAAAATGTCTGTGAAGACATCAGTGAGTTCCGCTGCACAGTCTCTCAGTACACGACCAGGAATGTTGTCAGGACCCGGAGCTTTTCGTGTGTTGATCCTGCTGAGGGATCTCCTCACACTGTCCGGGGACAGCGTCATCACCTGGTCGCCGGGAGGAGGTGGGGTCTTCTGTGCAGTGGTGCTGTTTTGTGCCTCAAAGCGAGCGAAGAAGGCGTTCAGCTCATTCAGCAGGGGGATGGTGCTGTCACAGGTGCGCGGTGGGGGCTTGTAGTCCGTAATGGTCTGAATCCCCTGCCACAGGCTCCGAGTGTCTCTGCTGTCGCTGAAGCGATGGGCTACCCTCCTGGAGTACTGTCTCTTGGCCTCTCTGATGCCGCGGGATAGATTGGCCCTAGCTGTCCTCAGGCCCACTTCATCTCCGGCTCTAAAAGCAGCGTTCCGAGCCTTCAGGAGTCTGTGGACCTCCCCTGTCAGCCATGGCTTCTGGTTGGCCCGGACAGTGATGGTCTTTGTGACCGTTACATCATCAATGCACTTGGTGATGTAGGCAGTGACAGTCTCTGAGTACTCTTGGAGGTCTGTGGTGTTATTATATGTGGCAGCCTGCTTGAACATATTCCAGTCAGTGGTGTCAAAACAGTCTTGAAGTGCCTCTGACGACCCTTTTGGCCACACTTGTATCTGTTTGTGAACAGGTTTGGTGACTTTAACGATCGGTCTGTATGCAGGCATTAGCATGACAGTGATGTGGTCTGAGGTGCCAAGATGGGGGAGGGGAAGGGCCTTGTAAGCTCCTCTCTGGGTTGTGTAAACAAAGTCCAGAGTGTTGTTTCCTCGTGTTGGAAAGTTCACATGTTGGTGTATTTTAGGGAACACACTCTTTAGGTCTGCGTGATTAAAATCCCCCGCCAAGATGAGAAAAGCATCTGGGTGGGCTGTCTGCTGCTCACTGATGTGCTGGTACAGTTCATTAAGTGCCTCACTCCTGTTGTTGTTGGAGTTGGGAGGGATGTATACAGCAGCGAGTAGTATGGCTGTGTATTCCCTCGGTAGATAGAACGGCCGACACTTAATAATCATAAACTCCACCAGGGGCGAGCAGTGTTTGCAGACCACAACAGCGTCGCGGCACCACGCGTCATTAATGTAAACACAAAGCCCGCCGCCGCGGGTCTTACCTCCCTCGACGAGAGCTCTGTCTGCTCGATAGCATGTTAGCTGGTCGAGCTGAATGGCGCAGTCCGGCACGCTGTTGCTGAGCCATGTTTCCGTGAAAACAAAAACACAACAGTCTCTTACAGTCCTCTGATATGAGCGTAGTAGTCGGATGTGGTCCAGTTTATTGTCCAAAGAGCGTACGTTGGCCAGTACGATGGTGGGGATAGCTGGCTTGTGTGGGTTAGCTGCTAGCCTAGCCCGGATACCTCCGCGCTTACCCCTCTTCTGCTTCCTCTCGCGCCGCTTGTGGCGCCTCCGCTCTGGGCGAGATGCAGTAGTGGGGGTCGGTGATGGTGTAGGCCTCCGGAGCAGACCGAGGTCCCGCAGCTCTTCGGCGTGCGCGAAGTTTAACTCTAAAAATGTGGTTCTGCCGACGTCGAGCAGAAACTCACGACTGTATGCGCGCTTTAGGACAGATAGACGCGACGAAGACGTACAAAAACACGGCGTCTCACAAGATAAAAAACACGAAAACACCATTCTTTCGGGAGAGAGAGAAGCCGCAGCGTGTGCACGCGCCGCCATATTAGTCTCCGACAATTAGCGCGTTATCAACATTAACCAATAGGTCTGAGAGGAAATCTGCAAATTCTTTTATGAAATCTGTATATGGCCCTCTCGGTCGATACACAGTAGCCAGAGCAAGAGATAGGAGCGATTTCTTTTGCACATCTGACAGTGTAACATTTAAGTAGAAGTCATTTCGAATGAGTTAAACCTGTATCCTGTTTTCTGAGTAACATTGAAAATATCACTGCATATTGCTGCAACGCCACCACCATGACCAATCCGACGGGGCTCATGCTTATAACAGTAGCTTGGAGTAGACTCATTTAGACCAATATAGTCATTTGGTTTGAGCCAGATTTCAGTCAAGCAAAGTACATCAAAACTATTATCCGAGATCATTTCATTTACAATAACTGCTTTGGGTGCGAGTGTCTAATGTTTAGGAGCCCAAACTTTAAAAAATTGTTTTTGTTGATTTATTTCTTATTTTTTCCGGTTTAAAGGGTTACTCCACCCCTAAATGAAAATTTTGTCATTAATCACTTACCCCCATGTCGTTCCAAACCCGTAAAAGCTTTGTTCATCTTTGGAACACAATTTAAGATATTTTGGATGAAAACCGGGAGGTTTGTGACTCCCATTGTCTACTCAGTAAATAACACCGTCAAGGCCCAGAAAAGTATGAAAAGCATCGTCAGAATAGTCCATCTGCAATCAGTGGTTCAATCTGAATTTAATGAAGCGACGAAAACACTTTGTCTGCGCAAAGAAAACAAAACAACGATTTTATTCAACAATTTGTCTCCTCTGGTTCAGCATAGTGCCATTTTGGAGAATATCTGCTGGACGCAAGCAGCGCACGCTCATCTGTGTCAGCCGCGCCACAAGGATACGTCTTCTACGTTTGTTTATGCTTTGATTTGAATGAAATCAGCGCATCCGGTATGCGGCTGACACCGCAGTCAGGACAAGGATTCAGGATTTGTTTTTGCCTTTTAATTGTGATAGGACAGATCAAAGTTGATAGGAAGCAAAGTGGGAGAGAGAGAGGGGGAACGGGATCGGGAAAGGTCTGCAACCCGGGACTCAAACTCACGACGCCCGAACCGCAACGGCGCTACTTGTCGACGCACTGCCCACGAGGCTACCAGCGCCGACAAAAATACCACATTTAATAACATGTTTTTACTCCAAACTCACTTCATAACATCAGTTGAGTGTTTGAAATAAATCCTTCTGTGAGATGATGTGGCTTCTTTCACAGAATAAGGCACGCAACATATTTCATAGTATTCTAAGCAGTGATAAAGGCATTGCATTATTATATACTTTAATATAAGGAAAATTATAATAAGAAGAACTCAGATAAACCATATATTGTTGTAGTCGTGTGTTTATTAGTCACGTTGAATCCATTAAAGCAGTTAAATCTTCTGTTTGTTCAGCTGCAGCGATAGGTATTTCCTGAATTTCTTCTGCGTGGCGTATTTGGAGTTTCTGTGTGAGAGCGCCCTCTGGCTTTCGGATGGAGATTTACTACTGATCACAGAACTGTGCTTCAGTGACAAGATACGCGAATGAATATCGCAGCTTTTGCCTAATATCGATTGCGATTTATCGCGATTTATCGTGCAGCCCTACCTAAAACTCAGTTCCTATTCAGTATGGTTCACTCGGATTGCATTAATTGCTAAAGCTATGGGGAAACTGTTTTGTCTGAATACTGAAGCCTGATTTGTTCATATCTGTGCACCTGCACAGACAAATGGCATTTCAGCCCAGCCAAAAAAAATCCTATATAAAAAAGCCTAAATATGCAGGCTTTTGTACCGCATAGTTCTAGGAACTAGCCAACAGGGTTCCTAGAGAACTTATTATCCCACCGGGCCATTTTCCTGGTTGCATTCGCAAAGGCAGTAGCAACTCTGAAGTGGCCGATAGCAAGGGTTGGGTATCGTTTGAATTTTATTAATTCCGATTCTGCTTATCGATTCTGATTCTTATCGATTCCTAGTTTCGATTCCAATAAGATAAAAAAGTCCAATATAAAAAAAATAAGTCAAACATTTAGATGTCCAACATTTACTCAGTGTCTTTTTACAAAGCATTCTGTTGCAGCTGAATAACATGAGCAAAAATCGGCAGCCTACAGAACACTGCAAGAGGAACTTTGCCTATGCTTTTAACAAAAATACCACAGCAAAAACAACTAGATTCATATAAAATTTTAATAAATTTCATATATTAAAGTGTTAAAGACAAGTAAACAGTCAGTAATAAAATAGGAACAAACAAATCAATTAGCAATAGCATAAATACAACTGAACCAAATTTCAGGTACAGAAACTGTAATTAAAAGTATAAAAACACTGCATAGTTTTCTTTTCATAAATATATAGATTAATTAAAGTTATTAAATGTATTCAGTCAAGATCAGTGAATGATTTTCTTTTGTTCTTTGATTAACATTAATGACAGGCAGCACGTTTATTAGGCTGCTATCTCTTTAAAACCGAACGCACGCAGATCTAAAAATACTGTACACGTGCGTTTTCTTTCTCATCTGTTTACATTCACTTAAGACAAACCGGCTGTGTTTATGATGATATACTGACGTAGTTTTCTGCATACTGGTCGATAAATATGAAAGAAGTCAGTTCTGGCCCGGAACAACCTTTTCTAGAGTGGAAATGCATGGAGCAGTTTGAGAACCGACACAAACCGCTAACCCGCACCGCAACCAATGCTCTCTGTGCTCGCAGTTGCGCTTCGTGTGCGCTACATGCAAACAAGGCACAAGTTCTTTCTGTTCCTGCAATTAAATAGTTTTAAATCACATTAAAATGCGAACGCAGGAATCGTTAAGCAGAATCAAAATGCACGCGTCTTATCAAATACCTGGTTCTTGGAAATTTGGAACCGGTTCTAAAATGGGGGGTGATGGGATCGGGGAAGGACTGTAAGCTGGGATTCAAACTCCAGATGCCCAAAGTGCTACCTTGCCAAAAGTCGGGCGTGCTGCCCATTAGGCTGCTGGCGTCAAAACATTTGGCTGAATTTAACAGAGCTCAAGGATGCCAATAATTTGTTCCTCCTCGACTCCCGTCTCTCCGGCGGGACTGTTGGTTCTGCTTTGGATGGCTTTGCTGAATGTTTCACAGCTAGAAATCATTGCAAGTGGTGCACCATTTCCTTTATTAATGGCTAATTCTTTTGCTGCTTCGAGTCGTCCCAAGCTGTCATTTACTCAGCAGCACTCCAGGCCAGCATCTGCATCTGCTCAGCCCCAGCCAAATATTTCATGGCGGCTTAGAAGTCATCACAAGCAATGTGTCATTACTCCCCAAGTTAGCCAATTCTTCTGATGTTTCTAGTCACCCCAAAATGTTTTGACTCATCAATGCCCTAAACCAGGGGTGGGCAAACTTTTTGACTCGAGGGCCACATCAAGTTTTCCACATCAAGTGAGGGGCCACATAATGTTTGACAAATGAAGCTTTGATTTTATTTTATTTTTTCTAAATTGACACTCACTTACTACTGTACTGTATGTATACTTACATGGCAGTTCTATTCTTGTACCATCTCTACCTATTGTTTTATGAGCACTTTGACACATAGATAAGTTGCATTGGTGTACAAGTCGATTGATGTATAAGACACATTTTATCATTTCATTCAGAAATAATGTAAAATAAGCAAAACGGTTACAAACATTAGAAACATGTTTTTATATTCCCCACACTCCACAAAAAATCCTGTAAATTTAACAGTGTTCAGAATAGAAAAAGGAATGAAAATATAAGTAAAAAAACAAACACACATTAATAGTGGCATTCACTATAAACATATTATAAATGCCCAGCCTAAATATTTAAAGCAAAACTGAAACTTGCGGCGTGGTTGCTGGAAAATGCACAATACAAATTCAAAAAAAACTCACTTGCCTTTTCTCATTCGTCACCGATCCTAATGTGCGCGCTTTGCGCTTGACCTTGATTGCTTTATATAAGTCGCCTTGGAAACCGCAGCACATTTCAGATGAAAAAACCTCCCGCAATTTGTAATCCAGAAAAAAACAGTACTGTATTCATTTTCATTAAAATGTGTGTGGAAAACAGAAGAAAGCATATCTTTGCAAGATAAAACGACAGGAGGATAACACTGGCATTTCCTACTGGGAAGTCTACAGAGCATTTTAAGCATTTTTAAAACCGTACCAATACAAGGTATTTTTCAAAACAAATGAACACTTTTACATTTTTAAAACAAGTAACTTATTTACAATTGTGCAAGTTTTGTAGGGTATATATATTGACTTTTTATTTTGTATTTGCTGTGCGGCTTGAACGTGGCGTCCGTCAAAAATAGACTAGGCACCTATTTTTAGCGAAGCGGCATGGAGAGGCTGGTGTAAACACAAGCATTGACTAGAGTACATGGCCGCAATCAGCGGGACGACGGTGTAAGTCAGAGGTTATATACAGCTCTACGGGCTACAGCGCCATCTATTGGATTTTACTGATATTGCATCAAATTAGCTATTTTGGACCAACTGACTCACGGGCCAGATTTGTATCATTTTTAAAAATTCCTTGCGGACCGCCACAGGAGTGAGTGGGAATTACGTTTTTTGTTGTTGATGTCATTTCTTTGGCCGTACACTCCACAACCCACTCAGAACGGTCCCGACCCACCAGTTGAGAACCACTGGTCTAAGTACCTTCCCGAAGCACCAGGGGCTCTACCCTAAGCTAGAGCTGGACCCTGAGCAGCCCCAGCAGCTTTGATGCTCCAAGGCCGAGGAGGTTAAATTCCGTTGGGGCTGGACTACAGTAGGGAAAAAATTATTTGATCCCCTGCTGATTTTGTACGTTTGCCCAACTGACAAAGAAATGATCAGTCTATAATTTTAATGGTAGGTTTATTTGAACAGTGAGAGACAGAATAACAACAAAAAAATCCAGAAAAATGCATTTCAAAAAAGTTATAAATTGATTTGCATGTTAATGAGTCACTTAGTACTTGGTGGCAAAACCCTTGTTGGCAATCACGGAGGTCAGACGTCTCTTGTAGTTGGCCACCAGGTTTGCACACATCTCAGGAGGGATTTAAAGGCTGACATTTGGCCACTCGAACCTTCAGCTCCCTCCACAGATATTCTATGGGATTAAGGTCTGGAGACTGGCTAGGCCACTCCAGGACCTTAAAGGGATAGTTCACCCAAAATGCTTACCCCAAGGGCATCCAAGATGTAGGTGACTTTGTTTCTTCAGTAGAACACACAGATTTTTAACTCAAAACTGTTGCAGTCTGTCAGTCATATAAAGTCAGTCAATGGTAGTCACGGCTTGAGAGAAAAAAAAACATACACGGACAAAACCAAATTAAACCTATGCGGCTCGTGATGATACATTGAGGTCTAAAGACACAAAACAATCAGTCTGTGCAAGAAACTGAACAGTATTTATATAATTTTTTTTTACCTCTGTTCCGCTGCCCAGTCCAACTGTCCTGAGCTCGTACACACAACAGCCGGCACGTGACATGTCTTCTTGCTTGTTTTACGGCGGATTGGAGACTTATAAGTGCATTACCGCCACCTATCTCTCAAATGGACCATTGACACTCTATCTACAATCCCAATTAGGAGTGTCAATGGTCCATTTGAGAGATAGGTGGCAGTAATGCACTTATAAGTCTGCAATCTGCCATAAAGCAAGAAGAATAAGATGACGCGTCACGCACTGGCTGTTGTGTGTACAAGCTCAGGACAGTTGGACCGGGCGGCTGATCAGAGGTAAAAAATTATATAAATACTGTTCAGCTTCTTGCACAAGACCGATCATTTAGTGTCTTTAGACCTCAATGTATCGTCATGAGCTGCAGGGTTTAATTTGGTTTTGTCTGTGTATGTTTTTTTTTTTTCTTTTCTCTCAAAGCCATGAGTACCATTGACTGATATTATATGACTGACAGACTGCAACGGTTTGAGTTAAACAAATCTTCGTTTGTGTTTTACTGAAGAAACAAAGTCACCTACATCTTGGATGCCCTTGGGGTAAGCTGATAAACATCAAATTTTCATTTTTGGGTGAACTATTCCTTTAATGTGCTGCTTCTTGATCCACTCCTTTCTTGCCTTGCCCGTGTGTTTTGGGTCATTGTCATGCTGGAATACCCATCCATGACCAATTTCCAATGCCCTGGCTGACTTCAATGCCCTGGCCCTGACGATACATGGCCCCGTCCATCGTCCCTTTGATGTGATGCAGTTGTCCTGTCCCCTTAGCATAATCTTTCCACCTCCATGTTTGACGGTGGGGATGGTGTTCTTGGTGTCATAGGCAGCATTCCTCCTCCTCCAAACAAGGCGAGTTGAGTTGATGCCAAAGAGCTCGATTTTGGTTTCATCTGACCACAACACTTTCACCCAGTTCTCCTCTGAATCATTCAGATGTTCATTGGGAAACTTCAGATGGGCCTGTACATGTGCTTTCTTAAGCAGGTGGACCTTGTGGGTGCTGCAGGATTTCAGTCCTTCACAGCATAGTGTTACCAATTGTTTTCTTGGTGACTATGGTCCAAGCTGCCTTGAGATCATTGACAAGATCCTCCTGTGTAGTTCTGGGCTGATTCCTCACCGTCCTCATGATCATTGAAACTCCACGAGGTGAGATCTTGCATGGAGCCCCAGACCGAGGGAGATTGACAGTTAATTTGTGTTTCTTCCTTTTGCGAATAATCGCACCAACTGTTGTCACCTTCTCACAAAGCTGCTTGGCGATGGTCTTGTAGCCCATTCCAGCCTTGTGTAGGTCTACAATCTTGTCCCTGACATCCTTGGACAGCTCTTTGGTCTTGGCCATGGTGGAGAGTTTGGAATCTGATTGACTGATTGCTTCTGTGGACAGGTGTCTTTTTATACAGGTAATAAGCTGAGATTAGGAGCACTCTCTTTAAAGGGTTACTCCACCCCAAAATGAAAATGTTGTTACTAATCACTTACCCCCATGTCGTTCCAAACCCGTAAAAGCATCGTTCGTCTTCAGAACACAATTTAAGATATTTTGGATGAGGCTTGTGACTGTTCCATTGACTGCCAAGTAAATAACACTGTCAAGGCCCAGAAAAGTATGAAAAGCATCATCAAAATAGTCCATCTGCCATCAGTGGTTCAATCTGACTGTTATGGAGTGACGAGAATTCTTTTTGTACGCAAAGAACATAAAAATAGCATTTTTATTTAACAATTCGTCTCTTCTGCGTCAGCGTAATGCCATTTTGGAGAGTATCCGCTGGACGCAAACTGCGTATGCTGTTCTGTGTCAGCCGCACCACACGGATACGTTTTCTACGCTTTGATTTGAACGAAAACAGCATATCCTTATGGTGCAGCTGACACAGAACAACATATGCTATTTGCATCCAGTGGATTGTACGGTCGCTACTTCTTAATTCCAAAGAAGGATGGCAGCCTCAGGCCCATCAGACATCTGAAATGCACCCTGAATGCAGCCATTCTTGAGATTCACGTTTGTGAGGGTGGCTTACCAATATACTGTACAGTCTTTCAGTCTGTTCCATCCCGGAGTTTGTCCATGGTACTGAGCTGGTCAAAATGACCAACCTTCGGTCTCTTGACTGCCCTCCTCCTGGCTTTGGCTTTGGTCCAGCGAATGAGCAACTTGCAGGCTCCTTCAGTGGACATGTCCTGCCTCGAGTTGGTCCTAATGACAGTAAAGACAGTAAAGTTGTCCTAAGGCTGAGAATAAGCTATGTGCCTAAAGTGCTTTCAACCCCTTTCAGGACACAAGTTACAACTCTCTCTGCTCTTCCTACTTTTCTTAGTAACTAACACAATGCTCATTCCTGTTATGTCAGGAAACCAATTACATTAGTAACCAATATAGTTTTCTTTGGCCTTTTTTTTTTTTCGTTATTTTTTTTTTTCCCAACAAATGAAAGGTGGTTTGAGAAACATTCATACTGATTGCAAACATCACGAGGTCCGAATAAATATTATCTGAATAGTTTCATTTTTATATTTATCTATATCTGGTTCACAGTTTTTGCAACCATATTTTGAAAATTTTGAAAATGTAAAATGTAATTAATCAAAGATTTAGTAGTAGTTTTCACTACAAAACCTGTGCCTGTAATGTTTTTAAAACAATAATTGGAAATAAATGTAATGCATCAAAATGTTTACTTTCTATTGTTTTCTCAAGTTTAACATCTTTTCCTTTCACATTTTTTTTTTCTTTTAAGAATTTTCTGAAAACTTTTTTTTTTCACTAAAATGTTTTACTTTAATTTTAGACCTTATAGAACAGAACAAGGAGATTGAAGAACTGATTGAAGAGGGGGTGAACCATCATGTCAAAACTGAAGAGATATCCTGGAGATCCTCATTGAAAAGAATAGACAAAATATGGCCTCAGTGTGAAAAGAGTCTCTCATGCAAGCAAAATCCTGATATTCACATAAAATGTCATCTTGAAGGGAAGCTGTACACATGTGATCAGTGTGAAAAGACTTTCACAATAAAAGGAAACCTTACAAAACACATGAATATCCACACTGGGGAGAAGCCATACACATGTGGTCAGTGTGGAAAGAGCTTCAGACTAAAGGTAATCCTTAAAAAACACATGAATATCCATGCTGGGAAGAAGCCATACACATGCAGTCAATGTGGGAAGAGCTTCAGACTAAAAACTACTCTTAACAAACACACGAGGATCCACACTGGAGAGAAGCCGTACACATGTGATCAGTGTGGGAAGAGTTTCTCACAAAAAGAATACCGTGATGCACACCTAAAAACCCACACTGGAGAGAAGCCGTACACATGTGATCAGTGTGGGAAGAGTTTCACACAAAAAGGAGCGCTTAATGTACACACGAGGATCCACACTGGAGAGAAGCCGTACACATGTGATCAGTGTGGGAAAAGTTTCAGACTTAAGCAACCCCTTAACGAACACATGAGGATCCACACTGGAGAGAAGCCGCACACATGTGATCAGTGTGGGAAGAATTTCAGAAAATATGGTGGTTTTAAAAAACATCTGCTTACTCATTCTAGAGAAAGACTGGAAAGCTGTGACCAAAGCAGTAGAAAAAAATTTAGGGCAGATTTGCTAAAGGACCACCTGAAAGTTAATACAAAGGAGAAGCCTTACATATGTTATTTATGTGGAAAGAGTTTTAGTCAGATGGTTGCATTAAAGATACACCAGAAAAGACACAGCGGTGTGAAGGATCATGCTTGCTCTGAGTGTGGGAAGACTTTTTTTACATATGGTGCACTAAAAGTTCACAAGACGGTTCACACTACAGAAACACCTTACAAGTGCTCACACTGTGACAAGAGATTCAAACGGTTAGAATATCTGCAAATACATGAGAGGATCCACACTGGAGAGAAGCCGTATACATGTGATCAATGTGGGAAAAGTTTCAGACTAAAAGAAATGCTTAATCAACACATGATTATCCACACCGGAGAGAAGCTACACACATGTGATCACTGTGGGAAGAATTTCGGACAAAAAGGAAACCTTAACAAACATATGAAAATCCACACTGGAGAGAAGCTACACACATGTGATCAGTGCGGGAAGGGTTTCATAGAAAAAGGAAACCTTAAAGAACACATGAATATCCACACTGGAGCGAGGCCACACACATGTGATCAGTGTGGGAAGAGTTTCACACAAAAAGGAAGCCTTTTCAAACACAGGAAAAGCCACACTGGGGAGAAGCCACACATATGTGATCAATGTGGGAAGAGTTTCACATTAAAAGAAACCCTCAATGATCACATGAGGATCCACACTTCAGAAACACCTTACAAGTGCTCACACTGTGACAAGAGATTCAAAAGGTCAAAATATTTGAAAATACATGAGAGGATCCACAATGGAGAGAAGCCGTATACATGTGATCAATGTGGAAAGAGTTTTGCACAAAAAGGAAACTTTAACAAACACATGAAAATCCACACTGGTGAAAAGCTGCACACATGTGATCAGTGTGGGAAGAGTTTCACAAAATCAAGTGTTTTTAAAGTTCATCTGCGTACTCATTCTAGAAAAATACAATATGACTGTGACCAGTGTGGTAAACATTTTTTTACGACAGGTGCCCTGAAGAATCACCTTAAAGTTCATACAAAGGAAAAGCCTCATGTGTGTTCTTTGTGTGGAAAGAGTTTTAGTGAGGTGGCTGCTTTAAACTATCACCAGAAAAGACACAGTGATGTGAAGGATCATATTTGCCCTGAGTGTGGGAAGGCTTTTTTTACTGATAGTGAACTGAAACAGCACCAAACAGTTCACACTACAGAAACACCTTACAAGTGTTCACACTGTGACAAGAGATTCAAACGGTCAACACATCTACAAATACACGAGAGGATCCACACTGGAGAGAAGCCGTATCACTGCCATTCATGTGGGAAGAGATTCACTCAATTATCATCTTTAATCTGTCATAAATTACATGTGTGTATGTCTGAAATTACAGTAAGCAGTTCAAGTACTGATCCTGTACTTCCAGGTGTGATGGTTAATATTGATTAATCAGAGATGAATAGAATGATTAATCAACTAATCTTTGAATATTTCACAGATTGGTCAGTTGCTTTTATTGATTATTCAATTTGTTAAAATGTTGAGTTATATCCATTGTAACATAAATAAAACAAGGAAATCACTTCGGTATTTAAAAATGTAAATTGAATTATTATTCTCTTTAGGTATTCTGTCATCCTCAGAAGTTATCAATACATCAACTTTGCTTAGACCTGAAACAAAAAACAAAAGTGCATTTCACAACACATAAAAAGCTAAAATATTCATCTACAAGCTATCATTATTTAGATCCCCTTGTGAGTGCTGTGGCCGGTAATCTTGAGAACACTGAGGCTTGCAGGCTTGAGAGCATAGGCTAAGGGTCCTCTACACTGGATACTAGTCTCGTCCACGTTGGGACGGATCCAGTGGTAGCCATGAAAACAGTCCAGTAAAATGACATCCGCCAGTAGCGAGAGGTGAGAATATGCAAAAAAACAAACAAACTTATACACTCATTGAGGCTCCAGGGCATCAGTGTGCTCAATTACATGGACGATTGGTTCATCTTGGCCCATTTCAGGGAATTGGTGATTCGTCACAGAGACATTCTTCATCACCACCTTCGATCTCTTGGCCTCAGGTTGAATGTGCAGAAGAGTGTTCTCACCCCCTCTAAGTGGACCATTTTCTTGGGGGTCCAGCTTGAATCTGTTCTGATGCAGGCCCGTTTGGCTCCTGCTCAGATTTCCAGTATCAAAACGTGTTTGGCCCACTTCAAGCTAAATCATCACGTTTTGGTGAGCACGTCACACACTCCTGGGTCTCATGCCAGCTGCCTCTCCTGTGCTGCCCCTGGGGCTGCTTCATATAAGGCCATTACTGTGGTGGATGAAGTTCAAAGCCATTTGTCTCTCATGATCAACCCTCTGCAAACAAAGAGTGATGTGCAATTGCTTTCATGCCCTCTCGACATGGAAGAACCCTCTCTTTCTTCAGCAAGGGGTCAAGATGGGCTCTGTTTGCCATCTTTGAGGACAGACCAGCTTGTCGTGTCTAGACGGTAAAGTTTCTCTCATGGCACATAAGCAGCCTAGAGATGTGAGCCGTCTTCCTGGCCCTGGTGCATTTCCTCCCAATTCTGACAGGTTGTCTCATGATCATCAGAATGGAAAACATGGCGGTAGTGTTTCACATAATCTGCCAAGGAGGCTCAGAGTTACGCACCCTGGACAGGTATGGAATTTCAGAGAGCGGTTCGTGTCTCCGGGGCTTTGAACCTTGCAGCGGATTTCCTTTAGAGGCAGAAACTCAGGTCAGAACTGGATGCTGAATTGTTAGATGGTGGCTCAGATCTGGGATCTTTTCAGCAGGGCAGAGGTGGATCTCTTCGCGTCACAGGAATCGACCCAATGTCCCCTTTGGTTCTCCCTATTTCACCTGGCACCTCTGAGGATTAGGGATGTAACGATTAACTGCGTCTGCGTCTCATTCATCTCGTCTGCTGTTTCATTTCATGCAGATATTTTTTACGTATACAGTAGTTTCACAAAACTGAAATCAGACCATTCTGTTTTTGCTTCAAATTTCGAAATTATACAGTCTAATTTAGATTAAAAACTGCACATATTGCATGTATGCAGCACCTTTGTTTGGATCATGATTAAAATGCAGTGGTTGCTTCTAATTTTTAATTTTGTTTATATGAAGAGATTTCTTTTATTTGTTGTTTGATTTGGAGCTTGTTTTAAAATTTCAATTTAGTTTTGTTATTTACATTTACGTTATATTTACATTTTGTTATTTAGCAGAGGCTTTTATCCAAAGCGACTTACAAATGAGGAGAATAGAAGCAATCAAAACCAACAAAAGAGCAATAATATGCAAGTGCTATATTAGTATATTATTATTATTATTATAGTGTTATATTTCAATTTCACAAAGAAACGTGCTGCATTTTGTCCAAGCAATAATAAAAGGACACATTTAATTTATAATTTGTCTTAAATTTCATTTTTTTTTTTTAAATAAATAATTGTGAATCGAATCCTGAACTCAAAATCGTGAATCGAATCGAATTGTGAGTTGAGTGAATCGTTACATCCCTACTGGGGATAGATGTTTTTGCTCACCCATGGCCTGATCTGAGGCTTTACACATTTCCGCCAATCGAGTTGATTCCAGCGGTCTTGTGCTGGGTGAGGGAGTGCAGAGTTAGCCTCCTGTTGATAGCCCCCCGTTCTGGCCATCCTAGATGTGGTTTTCAAAACTAGTCTCGTTTCTAGAGCACACCCCTTGGGAGATTCCAATCAGGGAAGACCTGCTGTCTGAACTCCAGAGCAGGATCTGGCACCCTCGGCCTGAGATTTGGAAGCTATGGGTGTGGCCAATCAAGGGCGATTGGCCGTGACCTCTTGGTCTCCCAGCGGATGTTCAGGAGACAATTAAAGGGATAGTTCACCCAAAAATGAAAATTTGATGTTTATCTGCTTACCCCAAGGACATCCAAGATGGTGATTTTGTTTCTTCAGTAGAACACAAACAAAAAATTTTAAGTTAAATCATTGCAGTCTGTCAGTTATATAATGGCAGTCAATGGGATTTGCGGCTTTAAGAGAAAAAAAAAACATACACAGACAAAACCAAATTAAACCCTGCGGCTCATAATTATACATTGAGGTCTAAAGACATGAAACGATCGGTCTGTGCAAGAAACTGAACAGTATTTATATAGATTGTTACCTCTGATCCACTGCCCAGTCCAGCTGTCCTGAGCGTGTTCACAACAGTCGGCACGTGACACGTCGTTATTGTCTTCTTGCTATACGCCGGTATCTCAATGTGGGAGTGAAACCCAGAGTGTCAATGGTCCATTGGAGAGATAGGTATGGATCGTATCCTCAATGTATCGTAACACATTTCTTATGTACAAAGTATTGAGGGACCAAAACTGATGGATAATTCTGTATAGCATTTTTCTACTTTCTGTTATCACGTCATGGCTCATGTTTTTTTAGTTTTTCCCTTCACGTTTGTCTTTTCGTGTTTTTTTTTTTGTTTGTTTTTTTTTTTGATTAATTTAAAATGAAAGTAGTTTATTTTCATTTTAGACCTGATGGAAGACAATAAGGTGTGTGAACTGTGTGAAGCAGAGGAGAAACTTCATGTCAAAACTGGATTTGCTCACAGACTGCAAGTATTTTGTTTCTAAAGTAAACTAAAAAAAAAAAACGTTCTTCTGATTTCATCTTCGAAACAGATTCACATACAAATAAAGTTTTAAACTTAATGTTCCTTTCCCATGTAATCAGTGCAGGAAGAGTTTCATAAGTGCTTTTAGTTTACATAGAAAGATTTTTACTGTGATTAGTGGGGTAAAAACTTTTTTTGTGCCGATTTCCTAAAGATGCACCTGAAAATTCATACAAAGGAGAAGCCTCATGTTCTTTGTGTGGAAAGAGTATTTTTTATTTATTTAATTTTTTCTTTGTCGGTTTGAACTTTGTTGTTATTTTATTCTGCTGTTTTCCTGATGCAGTAGGTATGAAACATGCAAGATTAACGGCAATAGATTCTGGCTGCACATCAGCCTTTTATCTTCAAATAATAGACATGTTTGATTGACCAAAGGCCACGACGGGTTTTACTTTGAGACTGAGCGAGTACAGTGTGTCAGTGCATGAAGTGACTGTTCATTCTGTGTTTTAAAAAATAAAGAAAAAGATGAATAAACAAAATAAGAATAATACATCAAGCATCAAATCACTGGAAACAACCTGTTAGTATAGCATTCATATGGGCAACAAACTCCAAAACATTGAAATTTAGCAGTAAATTTATTATTACATTTCACTGTATTTGACTGACTCTCATTTGTCCTGATTTTGTTACTGTTGCTGTGAATATTAAAGGACCCCTTGCACAAAGTGAATGGTCACAGCGAGTGTGTCGCCTGTCTGGAGATTTCCCACGCAGAGGCTGCGCTCACTGATGCTTCATGTTCTCATTGCAAGAACATGAGTCTTACCCGTCTGCACGCGGATCGCCTTCTTCAAATGGAAACATTTGGATTCTTGCCGAATGAGGCTTGTGAGCCCAATGCTGTTTCAGTTTTGCTTTAAATGTATTTTAGCTTGACATTTGTATGTTGTTTACAATAAATACAGCTTGTTTTATGTTATAGTTTATATATATATATATATATATATATATATATATGTATATATGTATATGTGAGGCCCAAATGACAGCGAGGAGTGCAATAGGTGCACAAGAATTCATCTTTAAACTAAACTGCAGATCTCATGTTATGAGAAAATGTTTTTAGTGAGAACATTACAATGATCTATGATGCGCACTTCGATATTATGGAGGGCACTGCTGGATTTTGTGGTCAAACAGTCCCGTTGTCCGGTTTGAATAGGTCCAATGATATAGGCTACTGTACAGCTGCACGGAGGTGTTGCTGTTGTGTAAAGGCATCTCTACCACATTATGAAAAATACCACTGTATTTGAAGGATACAACTTGAAGAAAATGGTAAGATTTGCAAGTTTCCTTTTTAAAATACTTTGTCAGTGACGCGCCGAGTCAGACAATTGTATTTACACTGCATATAGGCTTTCCACTAAAAATAGCTAAAAGATGCTCACCTTATCAGCAAAACTGCAGAAATTTTATTTGCTTTGAATTGTTTACAACAACTGAAATAATATTTGGGCAGTGGAAAAGAATTAGATCAACTCTATTCTAAAATATTTATCTGAGAACTGTTTTAAAGAGTTTTGTTTTTATGGATATTTTGATATCCTATTTATTTTAAAACATAAGAATACTGGATGATTTTTAGCAATAAAAATTTATGTGTATGGCACAAATGGCATTCATAGTCCGTATCTCATATTTCCTTAATGTCTTGTACCTTTGACGGTGTTAAACATGGGGTCACGTGCATGGGAATATGCATGGAAATGATATGCAGATGAGGTTATGCATAGTAAAACTAGGCATTTTAAGCTCCATATATGGTTATATCTGGGAGAAGACGGGGTGGAGATGCAAGTACGCACATCTTCCTCTGACTGGGATTTATAAAGTGATTTTTGCGCAGGTTCTGGCATACGCATGATTTTATAAATCTGAAAACCTTTGTGCGTATGCAAAATCTAGTTTTTGTGTCTACGTACACTTTTAGGATGAAATCTATGTGGGGTTTTATAAATGAGACCCCTGGTCTCCTAAAAACTGTGCTCCCCAAGAAAATTAAATACAGCAAAGGTCACTCACTGTGAGTGTGCGCAAATAGAAATCGGTCCATAACTGTACGAGAACCAAATTAAATTTCGCATCTTAAACAGTCAAGGCTTAAAATGTAAATGATCAACATTCATAGCACCATAATTTTACGAAGGTACAAGAATACTTTTTGTGCACAAAGAAAACAAAAATACCGACTTTATTCAACATCTCTTCCACGTCACTGTCCTCTGCCATTATCGAGAGTACCACAACGAAGAAGAATTGAAGCCGTTATTTTTGATTTCTTTGTGCACAAGATGAATTCTTGTTTCTTTGTAAAATTACGGTTCAATCACTGATGTCATATTAAGTATTTTAACAATGTTCTTACTACATTTCTGGGTCTGGGAACATGTCAGTTACATTGCTCTGTATTCATCAAAAATATTTCATCAAAAATATCTTAATTTGTGTTCCAACGATGAACGAAGGTCTTACGGTTTTGGACAACACAAGCATGAGTAATTAATGATAGAATTTGATTTATTTTTGGGTGAACTATCCCTTTAAGTCCACATGACCGTATAGATGTCCCATTTGTCATTTTAGGTTTCAAAAGGGTGCTCAAGAGTGCTCCCTTTGCAGTTGATATGTGCCCTCGATGCACACTTTTCCTGAGCTCGCACTGATGCGAAGTTCACAGCAGACTTCTTCCCGACAGTGTACATGGTGTTATGTCATGAAAGTGCCCGTAGGAAGACAGCAAGTGATTAGGGTGCCATTTGATACAGGGCCAATAACATTGCAACTCAAAAAAATTGCAATTTCAGCCCATTGAATGGTACTATCAAGACCTTTTTCAGAGACTCCATGAGACTGCTTCAACTGCAAAGGCAGTGCAAGTATCGTACAGTTAGCTAACTAGGTTAGTGTAAGCTGTGGACATCTTGATTAACAAGGTGAACTATAAACTGATGGTTCATTCAAACAGTTAACTTGATTTAGTTTCCCCTTCTTCTGTCTGGTTCTCTTTATCCACCTTCACTTGTACCCATGTATGCATGATTTGCGTGTGTTTATGTAGACTAGTTCTGTGTTCGTGATTTAGTACATAAAGCTTTGTATACTATACAATTGAGTTCTCTGGTTCTTATTCTGCCTGCAGATTATTGTCTCTTAGACGATTCCTGATCTTTCTACATGTTCTAAGCGCTGTAGGCTATATGCTGAGAAAGGATTATTTTTCTGTGGCCACAATAAAATATTCCTTCTGAGAGTTGATAAATGATCAAAACTTAAAGTCCATATAAAGCAATATTAAATGTGTGTTCTGAGATTGTCACAGCAAAGAAAAATGTACTATTAACCACCCAGCCAAATTTGAATGATAAAAAAAACCCGCCAAGTAAATAAAATAAGGTATCCAAATCTTGAAAAAATAAGCAGTATTCTCTGCTCTCAAATGCTGGGGGCATTTCTGCTTACGGCGCTGAAACCACAAATTTTGTAAATTATCGCAACCAGGTATGCATTTATGTGATGAAGTCATAGCTAACTAGCAAACTGTAGGCTGTAGTAACTAACGGTAATAACAGTAACTCACGACTGAGCGGGCGAACCACTGATGCTAATGCACTCTAGTTTCAGGTGCATCTCAATAAATTAGAATGTCATGGAAAAGTTCATTTATTTCAGTAATTCAACTCAAATTGTGAAACTCGTGTATTAAATAAATTCAATGCACACATACTGAAGTAGTTTCAGTCTTTGGTTCTTTTAATTGTGGTGATTTTGGCTCATATTTAACAAAAACCCACCAATTCACTATCTCAACAAATTAGAATATGGTGACATGCCAATCAGCTAATCAACTCAAAACACCTGCAAAGGTTACTTGAGCCTTCAAAATGGTCTCTCAGTTTGGTTCACTAGGCTACACAATCATGGGAAAGGCTGCTGATCTGACAGTTGTCCAGAAGACAATCATTGACACCCTTCACAAGGAGGGTACAGTTGTCGTATTCCTCTTGTTAAGCCACTCCTGAACCACAGACAACGTCAGAGGCGTCTTACCTGGGCTAAGGAGAAGAAGAACTGGACTGTTGCCCAGTGGTCCAAAGTCCTCTTTTCAGATGAGAGCAAGTTTTGTATTTCATTTGGAAACCAAGGTCCTAGAGTCTGGAGGAAGGGTGGAGAAGCTCATAGTCCAAGTTTCTTGAAGTCCAGTGTTAAGTTTCCACAGTCTGTGATGATTTGGGGTACAATGTCATCTGCTGGTGTTGGTCCATTGTGCTTTTTGAAAACCAAAGTCACTGCACCCGTTTACCAAGAAATTTTGGAGTACTTCATGCTTCCTTCTGCTGACCAGCTTTTTAAAGATGCTGATTTCATTTTCCAGCAGGATTTGGCACCTGCCCACACTGCCAAAAGCACCAAAAGTTGGTTAAATGACCATGGTGTTGGTGTGCTTGACTGGCCAGCAAACTCACCAGACCTGAACCCCATAAGTCACTTTTCCACTGTCGGGCCAGTGCTTTAAACGGGCCGGGCGGGGCTAATAGCCTCGGACCTGTAGAACTAAGCCCAAAATCACGATGCGTTTCCACCGTTGGGCCAGAAGCTCCGCAGCACTTCACTAAAACCCGCCCTTAACACGCCTCTCTGGAACAACGTCACGCAACCCATTTCCTCAACAAAGAGAAGTTATCAGAAACTAATAAGAAATAAGTCACTGGAACTAGCGCAATCACAAAACGAACATGATAAAAGCGGCCGTTTGTTTGCATGCTTTGTTAAAGATTAAAAAATCTTCGATGCTTTACAGTAATAAGTGATACATTGATCATAATGAATTTATTTATCTGGATTGAAAATTAGTCACAGAAAAAAAGCGGTATGAACCGTTATGTCACAACTACTTGGAAGAAAGAGGACACATAGCCTGCTTATTCAGTCGAGTCTGTTTCTGTTTATTTGTAGTCACTGTATAGCCTACATCACATTTAGATGATTATTTCTATATTTTTTCCATCAAAAATACGACCCGAGTAGCAAAGGGATCTCCCGAACAAAAAGCATTATATTTTTATGACATACGTGGAGCTAAAGTCTCGAGACGAGACTTATAACAGATAAAATATGTTACTAAATAAATACATGATTGTGATAGAGAATGAGAAACTGACGTCTGATTTCTTCAAGCGGTCGTATTTACCATGTTTACTATGGTAACGTTAATGGCTAGCGTGCATCTTTTGCATCGCTTATTAATATTTCTGCCTTGTATGGTGATCATGATCTCAAACAGAAGTTATTTCAAACACTCGCTGCTGTCTGAAAGTGAGTTTTGAGCTAAAATTATTTTAAAAGCTTTAATGCTGGTGTTATAGCTGTTTACTTTATGAAATGATCCGTGGCTCTCCAGACGTGCAGAAACTCCGCCTTTGTTCATAACCACTCCTCTAGCCCCAGCTGGCCTGCTTTGGCCCAAGGTTTTCGTCAGGCCAAAAAACCCGGGCCATTGGCCCAGACGAGGCACGATCAAGCCCCGGAAGTGACCGTGGAAACGCGACTGGCCTTGGCACGCACTACCACGCCCGCTTTTGGCCCGGCAGTGGAAACGGGGCAATAGAGAATCTATGGGGTATTGTCAAGAGGAAAATGAGAAACAAGAGACCAAAAAATGCAGATGAGCTGAAGGCCACTGTCAAAGAAACCTGGGCTTCCATACCACCTCAGCAGTGCCACAAACTGATCACCTCCATGCCACGCCGAATTGAGGCAGTAATTAAAGCAAAAGTAGCCCCTACCAAGTATTGAGTACATATACAGTAAATGAACATACTTTCCAGAAGGCCAACAATTCACTAAAAATGTTTTTTTTTTTATTGGTCTTATGAAGTATTCTAATTTGTTGAGATAGTGAATTGGTGGGTTTTTGTTAAATGTGAGCCAAAATCATCACAATTAAAACAACCAAAGACTTAAACTACTTCAGTCTGTGTGCACTGAATTTATTTAATACATGAGTTTCACAATTTGAGTTGAAATAAATGAACTTTTCCACCACATTCTAATTTATTGAGATGTACCTGTATTAGGTGTGTTCGACTTGAAGCAGCGCTGTGCAGAACGATCAAGTGTATGACATCAAAGTACTGTGAGACCGATTTGAAAGTGTAAGAAGCCATCTGTTCTCTATAGCTCTCACTGTACTTTGATGTCACACACCGATCGGTCTAGTGGAGAGGCCATGCTCAGTGGCTCCATTTTGTCATTGAGTCATGATTTTAGCCCTGCCTAAAAAATCCTGAACACGAAAATGGTGAAAAACTGTTTAATGGTCTAACTTCACAATTAAGTACTACATAGTTCACAGTATTTGTAATGTTTCAGCAATGCCTTTCTAACATTTATAATGTGTTTAGAAACAATTCTCAAAATTGAATTTATACAGACTTTAGGTGTTCACAGTAATGAACATGTTAATTGATCATAGTATTAATTCTGCTACAGATTAATTCCATTAACAAGTTATGATTAATTCTTAATATTTCCCCTTGAGCTAATTCGCTACATAACCCTTTCTTCCTTTCATTTTAGACCTGATGGAAGAGAGTGAGGAGAGTGAAGAATTGAGTGAGGCAGAGGAGAAACATCATCATGTCAAAACTAGTGAGAAATCTTTGAGTTGCTCACAGACTATAAGTAATTTATTGAAAAGAAGAGCCAAAAAGTCTTTCACCTGCCATCATTGTGGGAAGAATTACACAGTAAAAGGAAGCCTGACAGTACACATGAGAATCCACACTGGAGAAAATCTGCACACATGTGATCAATGCGGAAAGGGTTTTCCGATAAAAGCAAATCTTAAGGATCACATGAGAATCCACACTGGAGAGAAGCCGTACTCATGTGAAAAGTGCGGGAAGAGTTTTACGATGAAAGGAAGCCTTAAGGATCACATGAGAATCCACACTGGAGAGAAGCCATACTCATGTGATCAGTGCGGGAAGAGTTTCCCATACATACAGAGTCTTAATATTCACATGAGAGGTCATAGTGGAGAGAAGCCGTACACATGTGATCAATGTGGGAAGAGTTTCATTCATAAAGGATCTCTCAAGGAACACATGACTATCCACACTGGAGTGAGACCACACACATGTGATCAATGTGGGATGAGTTTCAGACAAAAAGGGTCTCTTAGTGAACACATGACAATCCACACTGGAGTGAGGCCGTTTGCATGTGATCAGTGTGGAAAGAGTTTCAGAAAGTCATGCACTTTTAAAATACACCTGCGTCGTCATTCTGGAGAAAGACCATTTACCTGTGATCAGTGCGGTAAAAAATTTTTTAGGTCAGATGCGCTAAAGGACCACCTGAAAGTTCATACAAAGGAGAAGCCTCACATGTGTTCTTTGTGTGGAAGGAGTTTTAGTCAGTCGGGTACTTTAAAATTACATCAGAAAAGACACAACAGTGTGAAGGATCACATGTGCTTTGATTGTGGGAAGACTTTTGTTAGAGATGCTGAACTGAAACTGCACCAGAGAATGCACAGTGAGGAAAAACCTTTCAAGTGTTCACAATGTGATAAGAGATTCAGTCGGTCAGATTATCTGAAATCACATGAGAGGATTCACACTGGAGAAAAACCTTACAAGTGTTCACACTGTGACAAGGGATTCAAATGGTCAGATCATCTGAAAAAACATGAGAGGATCCACACTGGACAAAAACCGTATCACTGCATTCCATGTGGGAAGAGTTTCACTCATTCATCTTCTTTACTCAGTCATACAAAAAACAAATGTCTGAAATCATGAACTCTGAATATCTGAATTTTAACATTTAAATGCAACACATGTCCTCGCCAAACATGACCCAATAAAGCAAGCAATAAAATCTCTTCTATATAAATCTGCTCTAACCAGCAACAAGTGACAGAACAACAAAACATCATCTAAAGATGTTACAGTGAAATTCAAAGTTAGAGTTTCTCCCAAATCAACAATATCTAAGAAGTTTTATTGTTGTATGAATTTACTACTTGATATAATTCAAATCATGATGCTGTTTTATGATTTTTGCAATTTGTTCAATTTGTATATAAATTTCTTTAAAGATTGAAGCTGAGTGTATTCCAAGGCTCCATAACCTTTCCTCCGCCGCCTTATTATATCCTTTTAGTCCATGTTTAATCACCATTTGTTAATCAGTATTAACTTTTATGCAGCGATTAAAATAAATCATGCTATCACTATTCTACATTTAAGTTGTTTTTGATGCTCTTGTTCCTACATGAATATTATGTACAGTATGTATCACTCTTAGTTCCTTTGCTCTCTTTCATGAAGGAAAGTAAAGCATATATTTATACATGTAAATGTTCAATTTTGTGTTTATATCAGCACTATTCAACAGAAAAAGAGCAACTGGAATAAAGACAGCAGTTTGACTTGTGCAATCCTTTCTTTTAATTTTGTTTAATATTATATTTTATAGATGTTTTGTTGTTGTGAACAATATTTCATATTTGTTTTAAAAATGTACTGTTTATTTAACCTCCCTGTAATGAAGTTACCACTAGTGCCCTCACTTACTCAGCGTTTGGTCATCTTAAGCCAGTACACAGTGTTTTGCATATGTATACAACCATGAAGTTTAATTTTCTTAACCAACAAGGAGTGACTGTTATATTTTTAATTGGATGCCAGCTCTTTGCGTGTGCGCTAATGTCTCCACTGCTAAAAGGACATACTATCACACAAAATTAACAATTCGTCTAACTCTCGCATGCTCCTTAAAACATTTTCCTCCCTTCTTTATACTCCTCCTCCCCCTCCTTTAACAGCTGCTGAAGTTTCCATGTTCTTTATTAATAAAATTACAACCATCAGTGCACAATACTCCACACCATAAACTGTCAAACACATCTTACCAGCAAACATACACTCATTGACATCCTTCTCTTCACTCTCTGAAGCAGTAGTCTTTAAAACTCATCCTTTCCAGTCATCCTACTACTTGTCAGCTTGATCCTATTCCATCTCATCTCCTTCAAGCCATTTCTCCTGCAGTTGTACCTGCACTCACTCACATAATTAATACATCCCTTCACACTGGTGTTTTTCTCTCATCATTTAAACAGGCTCGTATATCCCCATTACTTAAGAAACCCACTCTTAACCCAACTCTTTTAGAGAACTACAGACAGATTTACCTTCTTCCTCTCATTGCAAAAACACTTGAACAAGCTGTGTTAAACCAAGTCTCTGCCTTTCTCAGACAAAATAAACCTCCTGAACAGCAACCAGTCTGGCTTCAGAAATGGACATTCAGCCGAGACTGCCTTGCTCTCAGTTGTTGAAGCCCTAAGACTGGCAAGAGCGACTTCCACATCTTCTTTACTGATCTTGCTGGATCTGTCAGATGCTTTAGATACGGTTAATGACCAGATCCTCCTGTCAACACCTATTGCCAAAGGGCATCTCAGAAACTGTACTCCAATTGTTTGACTGTTACCTCTCAGATAGGTCCTTCAAGGTATCTTGGAGGGGTGAGGTGTCCAAGTTGCAACATCTAGCTACTAGGGTGCCTCAGGGCTCAGTTCTCGGACCACTTCTCTTCTCTATTTACATGGTATCACTAGGTTCTGTCATTCATTCATTTTCATATCACTGCTATGCTGATGACACAGTCGTGGCCTAATGGACAGAGAATCAGACTTGTTCCCCTGAAGGTCGCGGGTTTGAGTCTCAGGTCAACCAGTGCTCTCTCCACCTTCAATACCACGACTGAGGTGAGTCCCTTGAGCAAAGTATAAGTTATAGACCCCGTTATAAACGGCACTGATGGTTTTACTCAGGTGGTTAACTGACTCCTTCCATAACTGCATTCTCTGTTTTCTCTAATGGCTTCATTCATCCACTTTAGCTCCACTTTGTATGTATGCGTGAGTGTATGTTATTCGTTTGTTTGTTTAGATTAGTTATGTGTGTTAGCGTTTAGTTAATAAAACTCTTGTGCACAAATTACATGAGTTGCTGATTCTGCCTTGCAAATAATTGTCCCTTTACGATTTTGACCCTTGCTACATGCTCTAATGCATTAATAGGAAGGTATTTTCTGTGGCCACGGAAATATCCTTTCTTAGAGTTGATATGAATTTACACTGAATGTTCGCTGGACGAACAGATCAGCTGATGGCAATTTAACTCTGCTACAGTTATTACTGTCAGCCAATATAAATAATTGTAATTAATCATAATTAATTATAATTATTTATATACAATTCCCTTTTGAGCTAAATTTGCTACACACACGTCCTCTTCCAGGCAGTTTCGTAACATTTTATGTTGATTGGAAATTCTTAATTATTGCCCTGATGGTGGAAATGGGAATTTTCACTGCTCTAGCTCTTTTCTTAAAGCCACTTCACTAATTTGTGAAGCTCAATTATCTTTTGCTGCACATCAGAAATATATTCTTTGGTTTTTCTCATTGTGATGGATAATTAAGGGAATTTGGGCTTTGTTTTCCCTCCTATTTATATTTCTGTGAAACAGGAAGCCATGGCTGGATAATTTCATGTTCATAATCACCCTGGAGTGCTCAAAATTGTGAATATGAATGGGAATATACTTCAGAGATATTTTATTCATAAGAATAGAACTCATAAGAAACTCATTACTCACAAGGGGTGCCAATAATTGTGTCCAACGTGTATTTGAGAAAAAAACATTTATTTCATAATGATATTTCCCCCCATTTTAAATTCTTATTATTCAGTGAAAGGTTAGATTTTTATGATTTTTTTTTTTAAATAAAAGATCAAAAGGATTAACAATGCAGATTCATTTTCACAGCCTTCTTTGATCATATTTACCAAGGGTGCCAATATTTTTGGCCATGACTGTACATTTCTAATACAGATTTATTGAAATAAATTGTACAAGTACTTTATTACATAGGAAAATGAAAGCAAATCTTTAAATTTCAACGTAGGCACCGGTGGTGTCAACCATTTTCCTCAAATGGCTGGTAATGGAATGCACAGTCTTCTGCGGGTAAACATTTCTTGCACTGTCGACACATTCTCTGCGGACTATGATGTGGATGGGTGGCCACTTCTTGCATCGTTCACCAAGCCTGTGGCCATCAGCTTTGCATGACAATTTTTTATTGTCTTTGGACGTACAGTAGGTACGGAAAGTATTCAGACCCCCTTAAATTTTTCACTCTTTGTTATATTGCAGCCATTTGCTAAAATCATTTAAGTTCTTTTTTTTTTCCTCATTAATGTACACACAGCACCCCATATTGACAGAAAAACACAGAATTGTTGACATTTTTGCAGATTTAATAAAAAAGAAAAACTGAAATATCACATGGTCCTAAGTATTCAGACCCTTTCCTCAGTATTTAGTAGAAGCACCCTTTTGATCTAATACAGCCATGAGACTTTTTGGGAAAGATGCAACAAGTTTTTCACACCTGGATTTGGGGATCCTCTGCCATTCCTCCTTGCAGATCCTCTCCAGTTCTGTCAGGTTGGATGGTAAACGTTGGTGGACAGCCATTTTTAGGTCTCTCCAGAGATGCTCAATTGGGTTTAAGTCAGGGCTCTGGCTGGGCCATTCAAGAACAGTCACGGAGTTGTTGTGAAGCCACTCCTTCGTTATTTTAGCTGTGTGCTTAGGGTCATTGTCTTGTTGGAAGGTAAACCTTCGGCCCAGTCTGAGGTCCTGAGCACTCTGGAGAAGGTTTTCGTCCAGGATATCCCTGTACTTGGCCGCATTCATCTTTCCCTCGATTGCAACCAGTCGTCCTGTCCCTGCAGCTGAAAAACACCCCCACAGCATGATGCTGCCACCACCATGCTTCACTGTTGGGACTGTATTGGACAGGTGATGAGCAGTGCCTGGTTTTCTCCACACATACTGCTTAGAATTAAGGCCAAAAAGTTCTATCTTGGTCTCATCAGACCAGAGAATCTTATTTCTCACCATCTTGGAGTCCTTCATGTGGGCTTTCATGTGTCTTGCACTGAGGAGAGGCTTCTGTCGGGCCACTCTGCCATAAAGCCCCGACTGGTGGAGGGCTGCAGTGATGGTTGACTTTCTACAACTTTCTCCCATCTCCCGACTGCATCTCTGGAGCTCAGCCACAGTGATCTTTGGGTTCTTCTTTACCTCTCTCACCAAGGCTCTTCTCCCCCGATAGCTCAGTTTGGCCGGACGGCCAGCTTTAGGAAGGGTTCTGGTCGTCCGAAACGTCTTCCATTTAAGGATTATGGAGGCCACTGTGCTCTTAGGAACCTTAAGTGCAGCAGAATTTTTTTTGTAACCTTGGCCAGATCTGTGCCTTGCCACAATTCTGTCTCTGAGCTCTTCAGGCAGTTCCTTTGACCTCATGATTCTCATTTGCTCTGACATGCACTGTGAGCTGTAAGGTCTTATATAGACAGGTGTGTGGCTTTCCTAATCAAGTACAATCAGTATAATCAAACACAGCTGGACCCAAATGAAGGTGTAGAACCATCTCAAGGATGATCAGAAGAAATGGACAGCACCTGAGTTAAATTTATGAGTATCACAGCAAAGGGTCTGAATACTTAGGACCATGTGATATTTCAGTTTTTCTTTTTTAATAAATCTGCAAAAATGTCTACAATTCTGTGTTTTTCTGTCAATATGGGGTGCTGTGTGTACATTAATGAGGAAAAAAAATGAACTTAAATGATTTTAGCAAATGGCTGCAATATAACAAAGAGTGAAAAATTTAAGGGGGTCTGAATACTTTACGTACCTACTGTAGTGTTGCATTCCTAATAAATATATATATATATATATATATATATATATATATATATATATATATATATATATATATAAGGGTGTAATGGTACACGTATTTGTACTGAAAATGTTTGATACAGGTCTTTCGGTTCAGTACGTATGTGTACCAAACAAATCCTTACATTTTTTCAGGAAATTCAGACAATAAATGGCGTTTTGGCACTCTTTGATGTGGCGAGACAGATCGCTGTATATACTTTCATTCATCTTTTGAACACAAATGAAGATCTTTTAATGAAATATGTACAATTTCTGTCGCTCCATTGACAGTCCACACAACTACCACTTTGACACTTCAAAGTTCATAAATTGATTGCAAAATCAATCCACATGAATCAAGTGATTTAGGCACAATTTTCTGTAGAGACTTGATCACTTTATATGATTTACAGATTTAATTTACTCTTTTATTCACAACTAAACATTCATCAGTGCACACATTAGTTATGTTAAATGGAATGACGTGTGTGAACCAGTGAGGTTCATTCTCGTGTTATGCAGTTTCAGCTTTTGCAAGAACCAAAATTATGATAGTGATAAGCCATGCCCCCTGGGAGCCTTTTACCCCACAGACGATTTGAAAAAAAAAAGTGTCAATCTGAAAATATAATTATACTTTCCTTAAATAACACATACTCCCTGTCTACTATAATGAAGGTATGGTCTCAAAAAAGGAAATCATAGGATTCCACATTTTATAAAATGAAATAACAGAGTCTCTAATGAAGTGTTTAATTTTTTCTAAATCTAGAAAAGACATTAAGTCCTTCAACCAAGAAAAATTAGCAGGAGGGCATGAGGATTGCCTTCTGGCCACCAATGAGGGAAAAGCAATAATATCGGCATGACACTTATTATATAAACCATCATCAGGAGATACTCCAAAAATTGCAATTATTGGACAGGGTTTCACAGAGACATTGAGAACTCTTGACAATTTGTCAAAGAAAGAAGACCATTTGGAGATTTTGAATCTACTCAACAAATTGTTAAATGACATAAATGTGTCATCAAAAAACAAATCCTGAAACCGTACTAATCCCTTCTCCCTGAGCTGCTTAAAAGTTGAGTCCAAGGTAGAAGGTACAAAAAGATGATTGCCACAGATAGGCACAAAAGTGGACAGTGTTTTTAATCTAAAGTGATGTAGAAACTGTTTCCAGATTTTAAGTGAAGAAAGCACAGTCGGATTAGTGATGTATTTGGAGGGGCCACGCAAATTGGGGTCGAAAACTAATGCCGATAACGAGGATGAAATGCAGGAATTAGCTTCTATCATACACCAATTGATATCCGGGGAGTTACACCATAAATATATTTTCTGGATATTAGCTGCCCAGTAGTAGAAAAGAAAATTTGGAAAGGCAAGACCTCCTTCCTGTTTGGTTCTTTGAAGAGTTGATTTTGAAATACGTGGGGGCAGGGCCGTCGCTAGGAATTCTGGGCCCTGTGCACTGAATTTGCTATGGCGCCCCCTCAGAATCACGTTCAAATGCAACAAACTTAATAATGCATTTTTGTCACATAGAAAAGCACTTGACAGTAAAGCACTGATTTTGAGATAGACTGCTGGCAAGTTACTGCTAATAAATTCTGTCATCATTTCCTCACCCTCATGTTGTTCAAAATGACTTTCTTCTGTTGAACACAAAAGAAGATTTTGTAGAATATGACCAAACCATTTTGGTTACCCTTGATTTCTACTGTATGGACAAAAATTCTTCTATTTCTCAAATTACGTTCCACTGAAGAAAGAAATTCATACAGGTTTGGAATGACATGATGTTGAGTAAATGATGACAATTTTCATTTTTGGGTGAATCTCCCTTTAAGAAATTTATTATTTGTAAATAATAAGCACCTAATTTATAGGACACTGATATTTATCTTTAATCAGGCCCTTATTGAATTAACATTTTACTTTAATTAAAATTCATTAGAACTAAACATCTAAAAAGAAAGAAGTTCTTGCTTGCTGACTAGTAGGATGGTGGTCACAAGAAGTAAAACGATGGTCCTCTCCTCATTACCATGGTTATGTGGTTTAAAAGTAAATAAGTAATAATAAACTATAAAATTTGTAGTTAAAAAAACAATAAAAACTAAACATGAAGAAAAACAACTTCTATGGAATTAAAATATTCCCCAATGTGTAATAACAGTAACATTTATAATAAATCGATTTCTTCCAACACACAGGCTATTTGTACAATGTTAATATTGTGTTAAAAGTTAAGTGTTAAAACTGACAAGCCTATTGGCATTTTCCAATATACCTCACTGCCGTGGCTGTTTTCAGCCAGCATCACTACAGACCCTTTAATGTTCTCATATCACAGGACTGTATAACAATTCTGTGTCACATCTGAATGGATCAAGCGACTCGCGCTGTTTATCACTTGTAAATTGTGGCAGAAGCACGGGTGGCACGCGTTGGTCAGCACTGTGCAGGAGACTGATCCCTCGTTTCGGCGATCGGCCCACTGTTTGAATGGAATGTCCCGGTACTCCCGATGGCCAGTAGGCGATCACGGGCCCCCCAGACCTCTGGGCCCTATGCATTCTGTCACCCTTTTCCCCCCACTAACGACGCCCCTGCGTGGGGGTTTACCAGCCCAAATATATGAGGATAGAATGGCATAAAAATGACTTAAAAAAAGATTTGGGAAGAAAAATGGGAACAGTCTGAAACAAAAAAAAAGCATACGTGGAAGGATATTCATTTTAATCGATTCAATCCTGCCTACTAACGATAGTGGAAGATTATTCCAGTGTTGGAGATCTGCTTTAATGCGGTCTCTTAATTTTGTAAAATTATCTTTGTGTAATGACTTGAATGAATCTGAGATATGAACTCCTAAGTAACGAAAACCAGTAAAAGACATTTGAAAGGGGAGCATAGCTGGAGGAATTTGTTTTGCCAACTCATTTATGGGAAAACACTCACTTTTAGCCAGGTTCAACTTGTATCCTGAAATAAAACCAAACTCATTCAGCAGATGCATTATGCTATCCATACAGTTAAGAGGATCTAAAACATATAACAATAGATCATCTGCATATAGTGAGACACGATGTTCCCTTCCTCCTCTACGGATACCTAAAAATACTGAAGGTGATTTTAAGGCTATAGAGAGAGGCTCTATAGCCAAAACAAAAAGGAGAGGTGAGAGTGGGCACCCTTGACGGGTGCCACGAGAAAGAGAGAAATAAGGGGACATTTCAGAGTTCTTTTCACACAAGCTGAGGGAGTGGAATATAATAAACGAATCCAAATTTTTGTAAAACCATGAATAAATAATCCCACTCCAGCCAGTCAAAAGCCTTCTCTGCATCTAGCGAGATGACCATTTCTGACTTTGATGACCAGGATGGAGTAAAGATTACATTCAGAAGTCTACGTATATTGGACGATAACTGACGGCCCAGTGTAAAGCCAGTTTGATCATCTGATATGATGGACGGGAGATGAGTCTCTAACCTTTTGGCCAAAACTTTAGGTAGTAATTTAACATCATTATTAATTAGGCTAATTGGACTGTAGCTACCGCAAAGTTTAGGGTCTTTATCTTTCTTTAATATTAATGAAATCAAAGCTTGGTTCAGGGATTATGATAAAAAACCCTGATCTAGGGAATGATTGTATAACTCTAATAACATGGGGGATAGCTTACCAGAAAACTTTTTTAAAAATTCTGCAGGGAAGCCATCGGAGCCAGGAGCGTTGTTGTTTTTCATGGTTGAGATGCAAGCGGCTATCTCCTCCAAGCTAAGAGGCTCATCTAGGCTACTGGCTGTATCTGGGTTTATCTTAGGCCTTTCTAATTGAGAAAGAAAATTATGAATAGAAGCATTGTCCGAACAACTTTCTGATTTGTAAAGATTAGAATAAAAAGAAACGAACTCTGAGTTTATTCTAACTGGATCTGTAATAAGGTTATTTGAGGAGTCATACACCTGATTAATTGGGAAACAATCTGATGTCTAAGCTGAGATGCTAAAAGACGGCCAGCCCTCTCTCCATGTTCATAGTAAGCTGCTCTTGTGCGTTTTAATAGGAATTCTGCCTTCTTGGTTATCAATAAAAAAATAAAAATAAAAAAATAAATATATATATAAAAACTAATATTTCAATTATGCAAACAGAATTAAATCCCGCGGTTCAGCAGCTCTAAAAAGAAACGGAGTGTATTTACTCTAAGGACAAATAGACCAATTTGTTACCAGAGGTTATTTACATTAACTCCGCTCACCAATGCCTGACTGCGATAAACAGCACTGCAAAAGATACCTGTATTTCTGTAGAATTGGTGGCGTAGTGAGTAAAAGATGCGAGATATGTGCTGTTGTTGTGAGCGATCCGAGTTCAATTCTGCCTTTTGTTAAACTCGTGCAACTCTTTTTCCCATCACATACCAGATCAGAAAGGCATTTATTTTCAATAAAAAAATAAGTAAATATTTGAAAAGTGGAAATAAAAATGCCTCATTAATAATACAGTGTGCTTAACTGTAGGTAGGTTTTTGTCCCAATAAAGTGGCGTTCATCAAATAAAATGTATGATAATTTACACTAAATATGTTATTGCATACTGTTTTATAATGTTTTACAGTATACTGAAGTATAAATATCTGCCATCTAACTACTATTTACACACCTGTTGCTAAAGAAAATGCTGCTATTTTAGTGTAAACAGAATTTATCATTATTTGCACTTAGTGTAACTAGAATATATCACGTTTTCCAATTAGTGTAACTGCCAAAAATATCATTGTTCAGTTAAAGACAGCTCAGTGTTGATTCAGTTCTGTCCAATAGCCTATGTAAAGTTCTTCAATTATGAATGAGTTCAATTGGGCAATAAAGCATTGTTTACTAATATGAAGCCTTATTAACAAGCCTTTGTAAAAAGAATGGTTAGCACATTTGTTTGTAAGGTAACAACTTTGACAGCTGTGCTGAATTAATGTTTGTGTTTGTCAATTAAGCATACTACTCTGAAACATTTGTTGCTTATTGTACACTGTTTCACACATTATTCTTTAAAAAAAATAGTAGGCAGTATGCACTGTGTACTGGGCAGTAAGCAGTAAGCAAGTATGCCATTTCGAACACAGCCAGTGTCTTAGACATTGACGTAGGAGCTGATGTCTTTGGCTGTGAGTGGTCTAAAATTGGGTTGATTGTGCAATTAAGATCGCCGCCTAAAATAAGGCGGTGAGTGTCTAAGTTTGGAAGGTGGGAGTAGAGTGTAGTCATGAAAGCAGGGTTATCATAGTTAGGGGCATAAACGCTAGCTAATATGACAGGTGTTTGGTGCAGCATTCCGGACACTATTACATTTCGCCCACCCGGATCAGAAATTACATTATGTAAAACAAATTTTATCCGTTTGTGTATTACAATAGCAGTACCTCGAGACTTACTATTAAAATTTGAATGAAAAACTTTGAATGAAAACGTAATCTAATCTGATCACACATCTTGAGGTGAGTTTCCTGTAAAAAAGCAATATCTGTAGATAGGCTCTTTAAGTGTGAGAACACTTTTGATCTTTAAATTTGACCACCTAGGCCCCTTACATTCCAAGTCACAAATTTAACAGTATGACCAGCCAGCCCCTCCTTAACTTTAGGACTAATCATTTATGTTGTTGTAAGGATAAAAAACATATAAAAATAATTTTAAAAAAAAGAGGTGGGGGTTGGGGGGGGGAAGACTTGGCCCAAATGTGGCCTCAAGCTGGCACTGCTGGCCTCCTGTCGGCAATGGCATGTACCCATTCAGCCAGAGCTGGGCCATGTGTGGCAATGATGGCACGGCGTGGATCACGGCAAACAATATGAGGGCCGATTGTTGGTGGGAGGAGTGTGGCCCAGATCAGCCCAGTGATCATGTGGCCTAGACCAGGCAGTGACCTGACAGCATATTATGTGACCCATGAAAAACAAGATAAATAAAATATGATAAAATGATCACAGAAATTGTAATTAAGTGTAGTATTGTTTAAATTTAATCTTATAAATAGCAAGTCAAAACAGCAACATAGTGTTGGCCCAGATCCGTCCCACATCTGGCCCGTGTGAAATCCATGCGGGCCAGATGTGGGCTGGATCTGGGCCAACACTGCTTGCTGTCAACATGATCATTTCAAAATAAAGCAAATCAGTAAATCAGTCAACTGCATTAAACTGCACTTAATTATAATTTGATTATATATTATTATTCTCAGTACAAATAATCTTAGAATCTTTACATAAAGAGAGAGAGAGAGAGAGAGAGAGAGAGAGAGAGATCAGTTAATCATTATCATGTTATATTTATTTGGTTTACCATGGGGCACATAATTTTATTAATATGCTGTCATGCACAAGCATTAAATAAAATGATAATAAAATTATTATTTTTTTATTCAAATCCTCGGTATCCATGTGATGATTTGTGTGAGGAAAAGATCCAAATTCAAACCAATTCAAACAATATGCATCTCTTTTCTCTGTAGATATAGTAACAATTAAAAAAATTGCCGTTAAGCAGTTTTACAACACGTTTTATGTCAGCGATATCATATGCTCATTGGCTCTCGTCGGTTTCGTCATAGATTGCGACACGCCATGTTTCCGGTGATGCGTGTTTTGAATAAGAAACACGTGCCTTCACAGAGTTGATTGGGATAGTATTTTCAGCATTTAACAACTTAAATTATGCCCTGCTCCTCACACTAAACTATTATATTCCGCCAGAGAGGACCGCGACTGCAATGCATTGTCATTTGGACTACTGTGGTACTGCTCTTTGACATTTCTGCAATAAATTCTTGTGATTACGTGTCTAAGTGTCTGTCTGTTACGTTTTTCTTATAGACTGTATACTTTATACACTCACTCTATTTTGGTTGATTTGTTTTTCATAAAAAAAAAAATTCAATGCAATACGTTTTTTTATTGCACATTTACATGACCTGTGAATTTTAAGGCTGATTTTCTATTCAGTTTAATGTACTTTATTGGCATAATTTGTGTGTACATTACCAAAACATTTCACAAAATGAATAATGGCGATTATAGTAAATGCAATAATATCAAATATAAGATTCTGTATTGGATCTGGGCTATATAAGGTGCAGGTGTGGCTCAGATTTGAGAATTCTGGTTTACTTAAGGCTGAGAATTGGTACCAATAATAAAACCTGTTTAGGCCCAGTTCAGGGCCAGTTAAGGGTGATTACTGGCTGAGATTCGGGCCGGTTATGGCCCACATGTGGCCCTTGTCTTTAATCCAGTTCTGGGCCACTTCAGGGCCGTCATTCTTTGCGGTACTTGGGCCGAGGGAAGAGTGATTGTCTGGCCTGGAGCATTTGCTATGTGGGATAAAACAAACAAACAAACAAAAAGGTACTATAAATTAAACAAGTTATATAAAAATCCCACCACAAAACGGCACTGAAAACAAGGAACGGATAGTATGGCATTTATGACCATTAACGGGCCACCATGTAAACTGTATACTTTAGGGATGCACGAACAACATCAGTCAAAATAAAGCAGAAGCACTCATAGTATGACAGTCTCATTTTCCTTGAGCTTAGTTATAATATAATGCAACGAGAACTTAAAGCTGTCCTAAAAGTTACTTACCGCAGCTTATTTCTGTCGGTTTCACCCTCCCATCGTGGAAATGCGCGTTAGTCCATCAGTTCCAGAGTTAATTAGGAAAGTTCTGATGGTAAAACGACTCTGCTGCCTCAGGGGAATTGAAGATCTGTTCCACACCGTTACATCTCACTCGGAGGCGAGCCGGGTACAGCATTCCAAATCGTATTGCTTGCTTGTAAAGTAGACTCTTGATCTTGTTGAAAGCCGCTCGTTTCCTCGCCAGCACTATGCTGAAGTCCTCGTACATCTTGATCTTGTGGCCTTTGTAGGAAATGTCTTTTTGAGATTTAGCTCATCTCATGACCGTTTCCTTAATGATGTATCAGTAAAATCTGATAAACAGCGGCTGTGATGGTTCGTCTGCTCGAGGTTTAGGCCAGGGACTGCGGTGGGCACGATCCAGTTTGGGTAGTTCTGCTAGGCAGTCGCCAAGAAGTTCAGAGAGCAGGCTAGTCATGTACTCCCTAGCATTCTTTCCTTCAGTGCCCTCCGGTAAACCTACAATTCGAATATTTTGGCGCGAGATATAAGATCTTCTATGTTAATTTTAAGAGCCGTGTTTTCTTTTTCCATGCTTGACAATTTTGACTTGAGAGCGTTTACATCGTGCTCGAGCTGAGTTATTCGGTCGCTGTGGTCTGAAAACCCCTCTTCCATCTCGCTGATCGTGGCTGCCTGTGTTGTTAGGGTCGCACCAAACAATTCAATTGAAGACCGGATCGGTTCCAGAGAGCTATTTAGAAGTGCAGCGAATTCCCCAGTCATGTCTTTTCTGAATTTTTCAAGCTCTTTAACAAGAGATTCGATCATAAGCTGTGAGGATGCAGGTTCGTTATCCGCTATTTTGCTGCTTTCTTGACAGGCCTGAGCATGTTGAGTTTGAGTTTGTTGTTTGCCACCTTTTCTCGTAGACTTGCTCATTTTAAGTCAAAATTCCGAAGGCGTGGGTTTTCAAAAATAGAAAGATAGATGTAATGACTTTGATGTACTGATAAAATAAGGTGTATTCTGAAAAGATTACATGTAATAACGCGGAGCATAGGCACCGGCCGTTTCTCAAACGGAAGGCTGCATCCTTCGGAGGTCGCATTTGTAGGCTGCATACGTCATAAAGAATATCTTATTTTAGAATATTAACAGATATAAATTTGACCAGTATTCTTAGTTGTGTAAATTGTTGTAATATGCTTATGACTCGCGAATATAATGCTCAGTTAACTGAAATAAACCAGGATTGATGACGTATGCAGCCTGCAAATGCGACCTCCGGAGGATGCAGCCTTCCTTTTGAGAAACGGCCACCGTGCGTCTCACCACCGCATTACCAAACCGGAAGTCCCTACAAAACAAACTTTAAAACACTTTTTTTTTTCTTTACTGCTGAAATTTAGATACCTTAAATAAAACAGATTTCACAGTAAGTTATGTCATCAGTGTAAGCTTCAAGGTGAATACTTCTACATCACTCTTGTCAATGTAAGTCCATAGTTACAACAAAAAAACTTGACTTGATCTAGTGGTTAATTTATCAGAATGAGCTTTATCAGAATGAGCTTTATTGGCCAGGTATGCTTACACATACGAGGAATTTGTTTTTGTGACAGAAGCTCTACAGTGCAACAGAAAGACAGCAACAGGACAGGGCACAGATAATAAAAGAATAATTTACAAATAGGCAATGTACAAATAGCAAAAACACAATATATAGACAATTATGGTGTACAGGTCTAATATGTGCAAATCTGAAATGAAAAAAATAAGTATGTGTGTTGAATAAATAATTTATAATAGTGTTGTGTGTTCCACTTTTAATGTCAAGTGTTCATGAGATGGATTGCCTGAGGGAAGAAACTGTTCCTGTGTCTGGTCGTTCTGGTGCTCAGAGCTCTGTAGCGTCGACCAGACGGTAACAGTTCAAAGAGGGAGTGTGCTGGATGTGAGGGGTCCAGAGTGATTTTGCCAGCCCTTTTGCTCACTCTGGATGAGTACAGTTCTTGGAGAGTGGGGAGGGTTGTACCAATGATTCGCTCAGCAGTCCGGACTACCCTCTGTAGTCTTCTGAGGTCAGATTTGGTAGCTGAGCTGAACCAGACAGTTATTGAAGTGCAGAGGACGGATTCAATGATGGCGGAGTAGAACTGATTCAGCAAGACCTGTGGCAGGTTGAACTTCCTCAGCTGGCGAAGGAAGTACAACCTCTGCTGGGCCTTTTTCACAATGGAGTCTATGTGATTGTCCCACTTCAGGTCCTGGGAGATGGTGGTGCCCAGGAACCTGAATGACTCCACTGCAGTCACAGTGCTGTTCATGATGGTGAGTGGGGGGAGTGCAGAGGGGTTCCTCCTGAAGTCCACGATCATCTCCACAGTTTTGAGCGTGTTGAGCTCCAGGTTGTTAAGACTGCACCAGACAGCCAGCTCCTTAACCTCCTGTCTGTAGGCAGACTCGTCACCGTCCTGGATGAGGCCGATCAGTGTGGTGTCGTCTGCAAACTTCAGGAGCTTGACAGAGGGGTCTTTAGATGTGCAGTCGTTAGTGTACAGGGAGAAGAGCAGTGGGGAGAGAACACAGCCCTGAGGAGCTCCAGTGCTGATCGTACGAGTGCTGGATGTGTATTTTCCCAGCCTCACTAGCTGCTGCCTGTCTGTCAGGAAGCTGGTGATCCACTGACAGACGGAGGTGGGGACGGAGAGCTGAGTTAGTTTGTTCTGAAGGGTGTCCGGGATGATGGTGTTAAAAGCGGAGCTGAAGTCTACGAACAGGATCCTCACATAAGTCCCTGGTCTGTCCAGATGCTGCAGGATGAAGTGCAGTCCCATGTTGACTGCATCATCAACAGACCTGTTTGCTCTGTAGGCAAACTGCAGGGGGTCCAGTAAGGGTCCAGTGGAGGACTTCAGATAAGCCAAAACCAGTCTTTCAAATGACTTCATGACCACAGATGTTAGAGCCACAGGTCTGTAGTCATTAAGTCCAGTAATTTTGGGTTTCTTTGGGACGGGGATGATGGTGGAGCGTTTGAAGCATGAGGGGACTTCGCACAGCTCCAGAGATCTGTTGAAGATCTGTGTGAAGATGGGGGCCAGCTGGTCAGCACAGATTTTTAGGCAGGCTGGTGACACACCGTCTGGGCCTGGTGCTTTCCTTCTTTTGTTCTTCCTGAAGACCTGGCGCACCTCATCTTCGCTGATCTGAATTGCAGGTGTGGGGGAGACGGGGGTTGCTGGAGGTGTGAATGGTTGTGTGGAGAGGTGTTCAGGGCGGGTGTGGGGTGTTTTTTCAAACCTGCAATAGAACTCGTTCAGACCGTCTGCCAGGTGTTGATTCTCCAGAGTGCTGGGGGATGGTGTCTTGTAACTGGTGATTTCTTTCATACCTTTCCACACTGAAGCAGAATCACTGGAAGAGAATTTTTTCCTTAGCTTGCCGGAATAATTCCTCTTATTTTGTGAAAAACAGTAGGGGGTGTTTTCCCCACTCTACCCTATCTTTTATTTGAAGATTAATGGAACTGTGTAAGTAAAAACAACCTACTCCCCTACTTTTCCTCTTTTTCTTTAATTCATTGTGTAGAATGTGATGTAATATAAAACCCCTGGGATATGTTGGTACATTTTTAAAATTTTAATAAAATGAAAACTAAAAGAATTTCAGATCACATGAGCCAATATTTTATTCACAATAGAACATAGATAAACATAACAAATGTTAAAACTGAGAAATTTTACAATGTTATGCACAAAACGAGCTCATTTCAAATTTGATGCCTGCTATAGGTCTCAAAATAGGGACAGGGACATGTTTACCATGTAGCATCTCCTCTTCTATTCAAAACAGTTTGAAGACATCTGGGCATAGAGGTTATGAGTTTCTGGAGTTTTGGTGTTGGAATTTGGTCCAATTCTTGCCTGATATAGGTTTCCAGCTGCTGAAGAGATCGTGGTTGTTAATGATGCGGCAAATGTTCTCTATAGGTGAAAGATCTGGACTGCAGGCAGGCCAATTCAGCAGCCGGACTCTTCTACTATGAAGCTATGCTGTTGTAATAGCTGCAGTATGTAGTTTTGCATTGTCTTGCTGAAATACACAAGGCCTTCCCTGAAATAGACGTCGTCTGGAGGGGAGCATATGTTGCGCTAAAACCTTTATATACCTTTCAGCATTCATAGTGCCTTCCAAAACATGCAAGCTGTCCATACCGTATGCACTTATGCACCCCCATACCATCAGACATGCTGGCTTTTGAACTGAACGCTGATAACATGCTGGAAGGTCTCCCTCCTCTTTAGCGTGGAGGACACGGCATCCAAGATTTCCAACAAGAATGTAAAATTTGGACTCGTCTGACCATAGAACACTTTTCCACTTCGAAACAATCCATTTTAAATGAGCCCACAGGACACGACTGCGCTTCTGGACCATGTTCACATATGGCTTCCTTATGTGCATGATAGAGCTTTAGTTGGTATCTGCAGATGGCACGGCGGATTGTGTTTACCGACAGTGGTTTCTGGAAGTATTCTTGGGCCCATTTAGTAATGTCAATGACAGAATTATGCCGATGAGTGATGCAGTCGTGGGGAAGTCGTGGCCTAATGGGGGAAGTCGTGGCCTAATGGTTAGAGAGTTGGGCTTGTAACCTGAAGGTTGCCGGTTCGATTCTCACACCGGCAGGAATTGAAGGTGGGGATTGTGAATGAACAGCACTCTCTCTGCCTTCGATACCATGACTGAGGTGCCCTTGAGCAAGGCACCGAACCCCCAATTGCTCCCCGGGCGCTGGAGCAATGGCTGCCCACTGCTCCGGGTGTGTGTTCACGGTGTGTGTGTGCGTGTTTGTTCACTATTCACTGCTGTGTGTGTGCACTTGGATGGGTTAAATGCAGAGCACCAATTTCGAGTATGGGTCACCGTACTTGACAATACGTCACGACTTTCACTTTCACTTTCAGTGTCGTCTGAGGGCCCGAAGACCACAGGCATCCAACAAAGGTCTTCGGCCTTGTCCCTTACGCACAGAGATTTCTCCAGTTTCTCTGAATCTTTTGATGATGTTCTGCACTGTAGATGATGAGATTTGCAAAGCTTTTGCAGTTTGACATTGAGAAACATTGTTTTTAAAGTATTCCAAATCTTTTTACGCACTCTTTCACAGATTGGAGAGCCTCTGCCCATCTTTACTTCTGAGAGACTCTGCCTCTCTAAGACATCCCTTTTATAGTGTTTTACTCGTACACCAGTATAAAGGACTAAAACATACAATTCACAACCCTAATATCCATAAACAGTTCACAATCAACCGCTGTATAGTTACCTCGTGTCTGGATGGATATGATTGGAAGTTTCAGGTCCTTTTCCCCAGTGTCCGTCCTAGCTCAGTCAGGTTCAGACCACTTGAAGCTCGACAGGGTTGTATCCAGGTTCAGATAACCGGTTATTATTAATGAAACACTCAGAGCCTTGTTTTAAAAATTTAACAAATCACCAATACAATGGTTTCGTTTTATTAAAAACAATAACTCATAAGTACATAACATAAATGGCCTCGAACAATGGTCTCCCTGGCATTTTATAACCTTGCATGAAAAAACCCTCCTTCTACCAATGCCTGTAATGGCCTCCCCCTTGAAAACAGGAAGCATGACCTTTGTCACAGAGGCTGCATCAAACTAGTATCAAAAGTTCAAACAGAGAAAAAAAGAAAAATTAAAAAAATACATCACTTCTAGATAGCAAGCATGTCTAGTTCTATTTTCAAATATAGGGAAAATAGTGACACCTTCTATGAGCCCTGCTTAAGCACATATACCATAAACCACAATGTAACACCTCTAGCGGGTGTGATCAGATACTAAGTAACGGTTCAGCTAGAAGTTCCATCTCTCACCCACGTTGCGACATGCATCCCCTTGCTCTTAACAGCTCTTTTACAAAATAAGCGAAGCAACTATATAGCAGATAAAAACCACAGAGCACTCAACATCTGTGCCCCTAAAATGAGATATACCCTCAAACACTTTTTGACATTTACTTTTTTTAACACAGAAGTCTGAAGATCCATTTTCTCTAAATCATTCATTAACCTTTGTAATTCCTTTGAAAAACCCTGCAATTCCATCACTTCTTTTATTAATTTTGCAACTCTTTTATTCATTGTTTCTTGTTTCCGTATCAGCTTCAGAATTGCTTTCATTTTGAAGATGATCTGTGGATCCCCCAGCTCTCTCGGGCCCGCCTGCGACATTCCTTCTTCTTCTGTTTCTTGATCTCTCTACTCCAGTCTCGTTGCATTCCTTGAACTAAAAAATCGTCAAAATCAATTTCTATGTTGTCTGACCGGTTCGTATAGTTTCTGTTAGAGGATCGATCAGGGAATCGCGTATTAGGCAGGTAGGGATTTGATTCAACAATAGCTAATCATGTTACAGACCTGATGTCAGTTAACTTAATTAGTTGCCAGCTGAATCTTTTCAAAATGTCTTGCTTTTTCAGCCCTATGTTGCTCATGTGCCAACTTTTTTAAGACCTGTAGCAGGCATCCAACAAAGGTCTTCGGCCTTGTCCCTTACACACAGAGATTTCTCCAGTTTCTCTGAATCTTTTGATGATGTTCTGCACTGTAGATGATGAGATTTGCAAAGCCTTTGCAATTTGACATTGAGAAACATTGTTTTTAAAGTATTCCAAATCTGGAATACTTTAAAAACAATGTCAGAACAGCGAATTGATGGTGGCCTCATCCAGTGCCGTTGCCGCGGCGAGCCCGCAGAATTCCTCGGCGTAATCGAAGACAGGGAGATCTCTGTGGGCTAGGACAGCGAATCGTGTGGCTTCCATGCCGTGGGGGAAAAACCAGAACAAAACAAAAAAACTTTCAGAAACGAAACGAAAACATGGTAGGAAAAAGCGACGCTCACTTTTCTTTTTATGTCCGCTGTTCTGTTTAATAATAAAACAGAACAGCAGACCTAAAAAGAAAAGTGTAATAATACAATCACCAGGTTTAATAATACAATCACCAGGGAATCCAAAACAGGAGGACAAGAATGACATATAACAGCGGACGCTAGACTCAGGGAAACACAAGGCTTAAATAATCAAACTAAACAAGATAATTAAAGACACACAGCTGGACAGAAATTAACCAATGATGAACTAATAACAGGAAACTAACCAAATAAGGGCATGGAAACACTGGGAGCATGTGGAAACAAGGCACAAGACAAACACAAGACTGACCGTATGACAGTCTTAAATGAAATAAACAAGAGTTTCAGAAGTTACAAGCAGGCCAATATACACTCCTCGTTTTATCGTCACAAATAACACATATTTGATTTGACTACAGAACTAGAAGCTGACAGACAGAAGTAATAAAATTGTGTCATATAAAAGTTTAGCTTTGCGCTTGAAAACAATTCAAACTTAGTTAATAAGACAGAGCGATCATCAATGCAGGTTACGAACAGCGAGGCTTCATTAGACTGCTGCCGATTACATAGCACCGCCCCCTATTATAATGAACGCGACTGCAAGTAGTGCAACAACCAATGGCGAGTTTTCCCAATTTATGCATGAAATTAACTAATAATTATTTTAACTCCGTTACATAAATATGAATCCAAAATTAAAACGTGAAAAGAAACCATGGAATGGTAACGGAAATGGTAGGCTAAATGAGACACTAGCTGTATCCCAATGTGGAGTGCACGGACTCCGAAGTGCGATTGCGTCAAAGGCTGCCGTAATTCGAAAGCGACTTCAAATGCGCCCTCCGTTTACCAGGAAAATGAAGTGTACATCTGATGGACACTTCACACCCTACCATATCCCAGAATCACTTGCGCACAGACGACGATGGAATTTATATTCGAATAACCTGGAGGATATGAGAGTTCTGTGGGGGAATTCACACTGAAATGTAAGTATTGTGTTTTCATTTACTCAAATACCTGGCAAAAGTGTTAAAAGCCAGAGATTTTTTACACAAAACCCACAAACAATAAGACAATCACTATATAAGGCAATAGTCTTTCCCTTTGTTGTGTTTTTGTAGTGCTTTCATGCAAGATATGTCTACAAATGTTTTAACCAAACTTTAGCATTTCAGTATTTTGTACGCATGTCCTGCTGTGTCATATTTTCTAATGTTAACATTGCAGACCTGTCTTTATATTTTTTATAAGTGTTTCCATTTTCTCTTGTTTTAGGACTATTAAAGAAAATGAGCATGCTGGGGAAAGACTTAAAAGATACAAAGTAAACAAGTTAACAGACACATTTTTTCCCTGAAATTCATTGTGCTGTTGTTGTTAACAAGCATGGTTTATTTGCTCTGCAAGTGTCCTGGGACAGGTGAGGGAGTGAGTGGTGGGCTGGTGGAGCTACTCAGGGAGGACATCAAACTCCAGAGAGAGACAGAGGAGAGAAAAACTCAGGAGAGCAGGGAGAGAATGGTTTACAAATAAATTATTAGCCATTCTCTACTGGCCAAGAGAAAACAGTGGAAAAAATGGGTACAGTACATTTTTCAATATCTTTTTTTTTTTTAAATGTCACATTGTCAATGAAACAACCTAATTTCTGTAGTTTATTTTGTGATGCAAGTTAAAAATTAAATAAGTTGTATACTTTATTCATTTTTGCAGTGTAATTTATTTGTAAATGAGCCACTGAAAAAAATTATACTACATTTTTTAAGGTAAGTGGTCGCAAGCAATTTATTTGAGCTAGCCTACATTTAATTAAAAAAAAAAAAATATATATATATATATATATATATATGTGTGTGTGTGTGTGTGTGTGTTGAAAGTTAGTCAACTAAATTTACTTATTTAAATGTAGCTAAAATTAATTGAATGCAACCACTTACCTTTAAAAAATTGAGTAAATTCAATTAATCATTTTTTTTTTCAGTGTGAGTACTTGAGTAAGTAATGACTTGTACATATGGGTACAGTCATTTTAGACACTTCCAAAACTATTGCAACAGAGATGGAAATACAATTTTTAAATACATGCATTATGTTTCCATCTTTGTTGCCACAGTTTTGGAAGTGCCTTTTTCTGTTCTAAAGAAGGGGGTGTCCTAATACGTTTGTCCATATAGTGTATGTACAAGTTATTGGTGTTTAGTAAAGAGTTTTTGGCTCAAGGTCTGCATTTAAAGTCACACCAGAGGTGTTCAGCTTGGTTTAGGACTTGGCTTTCTGCAGACCAGTCAAGTTCTTCCACACTGACTAAATCAATCATTTCTTTTTGAACCTTGCCTTATACACAGAGGCATTGTCTTGTTAGAATAGAAAAGGGTCCTGTCCAAACTGTTGCTTTAAAATTAGAAGCACACAATTCCCTAGAATATCATTATATGCTTAAACATTAAGATTTGTACTCATGGAAATTACTAAAGTAGTCAAACCTATTCATTAGAAGGGGGTGACCCAATACTTTCATACATAAATATGAATAACTTTGAGGCAATGAGGCAAATTTTTCCCTATGGTATTGAAAATGGGGGAGAGTGTTCAAACCTTCGTCCCTTTTTTCACCCCTAATGAGTTTGTATCCTTCCATGCACAAGCCAGTTCATTGTCTTTTGGACATTGATTTGCAGAAAGTTTTCTGTGGGAGTGTTAGGGGCTAGAATACAGGGGGCGCCAACACTGATCATGCATACCCCTCAGCAAACATGCAGTTGCTCCCCTGTGTGGTATATGAAAACTGAGTATGATCTCAGTATTTCTTTTTAAAACGTTCAACTATGACTGGCTTTCAGACGTTCAACAAGTTTATGAATTGTAAAAAAAGGATTCAGCTTTGGGCGCCATATATGTTCAGACGCGGGAATTCATTCGGCGCGACCCTCATGTGTGTTTGTGTACTCGCTTGTACACTCGTTATTGCGGTGCATTATGCGTTTAAATGAGCTCACTCGATAACGTCCATTATGGTTTCGGACACCGCAACTAATGACTGTTCCCACAAATATTGGCAGTATTCAAATAGCCTACACTGTTTAGGGTTATGGGAGTCATCGCCTCGCAGTGCTGACGTCACGGCCAGCACGCGCTCTCACTCAGTCAGGAAGTCTTGAGGTGAGCTGCTCACATTGCTTTGTATATATAACCATGACAAAAAGTTTTTATTAGCAACATTTTTAGCGGTCATTTCTGTCTTGTTTTTATTTGATTATGTGCTATTTGTGCTTCTTTTCTAGCGTCTGCCGAATTAATATTTAACACTAGTGTAGAAATAGAATTTATTTAGTGTAACTCAATTTGTGGAACTGAGCCATTTTTTTCTTTGTGTATGTTCGTTTGTTTTGATGTTTGAAAGTTACTCTTACATGATCTTAAATTCAGTTATAAATGTGAAATAAGTTGTTAAAACGAAGCTAAAAGGTTTTAAAGGATTATTAATGTTAATGATAATTAATGTTTTTCTCGCCTTAGATTGTAAGAAACAATATAGTACAGTTTTATCGTCATTTTCAGAATATATCCTGACCTGACTCATATTAGGCTTTTTGAAATTATCTGATTATTGACAAAACGATTATCTCTTTATTTCATGTCAACAGCTTCCGTTTTCAATGTATGTTTTCTAATGTATTAGATCGCTTGTAAATTTTAACCTTATGGTCATTTAATTGGTGCTACAGACTGATTAAATCTACATGATCAATCCTTTAGAGGTCTTAAAGATACACCTCTCTTAACTTTAATAATTTTGTTACAGTCTGTGGAAAAAATAAATAAATCATACAAAACAGTAAATAAATAAATAACCAATGAACAAATATACAGGTATGCTAAAAGAAAAGATAAATGAAGTTAAATTTAAAACAATTTCAGTTATTTTACATTTTGATAGATGGGTAGTTACATTTACGTGCTGTATAAATACTTAAAATGTGTTACTCAATAATTTATTTTTTATTTATTTATTTATTTTTTAATATTGTTGTTGCAGATATTCTCCTGTTCTCCACAGGAATTGACCAATAAATGGTGAATCATTTTCATCACCTTACAAGTGAAGAAACAGAGCTTAGAGAACATGAACATTGAGAACATGTGTGATCCAGAACCCTACAGAATAAATCACAAAAATACTGAAAAGCAAAGAGGTTGGTGTTTATTCTTGATTGATTAAAGGTTAAAGTGAACAACTTACATTTATAATAGTTATCTTAGACATGTAAATCTGCTTTGTGTGCACAAATACTAAGTTTCACAATGCCACCTAAACGTAGAGACCGGTCCAATCAAGTGGTTGCAGGTCTTCATTGGTTTAATTAAAACCCATATTTTATCAATACATGCATTCAACTTCAGAACTTAAAATCTGTGTTCCCCAAGAAAATACGCATAGAAATCTATTCATACCAGTTTTCAGTTTTTTTTTTTTTTTTTTTTAGAAATACATTCTGACAGCATTACTTTTTAGTTTAAAGCAAAGTAAGTTATCCTACATGTAAACACTGTAAACTCTTAACCCTTTAATTTTAGGCCTGATGAAAGATAATGAGGAGAGTGAAGAACTGAGTGAAGTGGAGGAGAAACGTCATGTAAAAACTGGTGAAAAATCTTTGAGTCACTCACAGACTAAAAGTAATTCATTGAAAAGAAGAGTCAAAAAGTCTATCACCTGCCCTCAGTGTGGGAAGAGTTTCACAGAAAAAGGAAGCCTGTCGAGACACATGAGAATCCACACTGGAGAGAAGCCGTACTCATGTGATCAGTGCGGGAAGAGTTTCACACAGAAAGGATCTTGTAATTCACACATGAAAATCCACACTGGAGAGAAGCCGCACACATGTGATCAATGTGGGAAGAGTTTCACATTTAAAGGATCTCTTAAAGAACACATGAAAATCCACACTGGAGAAAAGCCATACACATGTGATCAATGTGGGATGAGTTTCACAAAAAAAGGATCTCTTAGGGAACACATGACCATCCACACTGGAGTGAAGCCATTCACATGTGATCAGTGTGGAATGAGTTTCAGAAAGTCATTCACTTTTAAAGTACACCTGCGTCGTCATTCTGGAGAAAGACCATTTACCTGTGATCAGTGCGGTAAGAAATTTTTTAGGTCAGATGCGCTGAAGGACCACCTGAAAGTTCATACAAAGGAGAAGCCTCACATGTGTTCTTTGTGTGGAAAGGGCTTTAGTCAGTCGGGTACTTTAAAATTACATCAGAAAAGACACAACAGTGTGAAGGATCACATGTGCTTTGATTGTGGGAAGACTTTTGTTAGAGATGCTGATCTGAAACTGCACCAGACAATGCACAGTGAGGAAAAACCTTTCAAGTGTTCAAAATGTGACAAGAGATTCAGTCGGTCAGATTCTCTGAAATCACATGAGAGGATTCACACTGAAGAGAAACCTTACAAGTGTTCACACTGTGACAAGGGATTCAAATGGTCAGATTATATAAAAAAACATGAGAGGAGCCACACCGGAGTGAAGCCGTATCACTGCATTCCATGTGAGAAGAGTTTCACTCATTCATCATCTTTACTTAGTCATACAAAAAAAAACAAATGTCTGAAATCATGAACTCATATCTGAATTTTTCTTTGGATCCAGCACATTTAGATGTGACAATGTGTCCTCGCCAAACATGACCTAATAAAACAAGCAATAAAATCTCTTCTATATAAATCTGCTCTAACCAGCAACAACAAGTGACAGAACAACAAAACATCAACTGAAGGTTTTACAGTTATAATAGTGAAGTGTACTGGATTCTTATGCTCCATTACCTTCCCCTCTTCAAATTATATCATTTTAATCCGGGTTAAATCACCATTTGTTAATCAGTATTATCTTTTATGCTGTGTGTTAGCATGATTTAAGCTGTTTTTGATGCTCTTGTTCCTACAAGAAATTATGTACAGTATGTATCACTCTTAGTTCATTTACTGCCTTTTATAAAGGAAAGCACATTTTTATACATGTAAATGTTCATTCTCTGTGTTCATATCGGCACGATTCAACAGAAAAAGAGCAGTTGGAATAAAGTAGTGATGTCAAACGATTAATCGCATCCAAAATAAAAGTTTTTGTTTTTATAATATATGTGTGTGCATGCAGTATATATTCAGAAAATATTTACATGTCTGTACTTATATTCATATAATTTATATTATAAATAAATATATTTAATATATATTAAAAAAAAATCTGAAATATATACATGCATGTGTGTGTATTTATATATACATAATAAATATACACAGTACACACATATATTATGTAAACAAAAACTTTTATTTTGGAAGCAATTAATCGCGATTAAGACATAGCAGTTTGACTTATTGTGCAATCCTTTCTGTTCATTTTATATTATATTTTCTAGATGTTTTGTTGTTGTGAACAATATTTCAATTTTTTTTTTTTTTTTAAGTTTATTGTTGACTTCGCCTCCCATGAGTGCCCTCACTCACTCAGTGTTTGGTCTTCTAAGCCAGTCCACAGTGTTTCACATATTTATACAGTCATGAAGTTTAATTTTCTTAACCAACATTTTTAAAGGAGTGATTGTTGTATTTTTACCATCAGTTGTACTTTTATGTTGTTTTTCCATTGTATAGTCTTATGGCTGCATCTGTTTGTCTTCATGAATAAGAGATATGAGGGCATGTTTATGGAAACTCAAGGTTTATGGGATGTTGTTGTGAATCAGTTTATTATAACAGTACTTGTTGAATTTGTGCTGGTCAGACGAAGTCTGAGCATTGAAACATACGCAACTAAGATTATTCAATAAACTCTGCTCCTTTTTATCATCACTTTGTCTCATGCTTCTGCTCTTGACTGTTTTTATTTTTTTTTTTTTCAGTCAACTTCTTGGCTGATAGAAGAAGTTAATAGAGTTTTGGGTATTTTGGGATACCAGACAAGATTTGCTGTTAACAGGTTTTGGGTATTAGACAACTTCACTGACTAGTTGCTCTTTTACCAGACAAAATGGATATTTTCTGACAGGATCTGCTGTTTGTGGCTGGATCTGATATTTCTGAAATGGATAATCTTACAGTGTGTGTGTGTTTTATATATAATTGCAATTAAAAGGTCCTTTTTACTGCCATTAAAGTGAAATGACTGAATATAAATACAGGAGCCTGATAAAAACGCTCATTTTATAAGAAAATTTCAGACAGCACTTATGGAGGCTTTATTCACCCTCATGTCATTCTAAACTCGTAATACTTTCGGTCATCTTCTGAACACGAAGATATTTTAAATCTGTAAGATTTCTGTCCCTCCTTTGACATTCCACACAACTACCACTTTGTCACTCCAAAGTTCATGAAGTGATTGCAAAATTAATCCACATGAATCAAAATAAAAATTAAATCAACAGGTTTTCTCTACTGGTAAGATTAAAGTAAAAACCTCCTACTTCCCCACCTTTCCTCTTTTTCTTTAATTTATTGTGTAGAATGTGATGTGAAAACTATAATCCAAGTGTTTGTTTGTAAAACTAAGCTATGACTGGCTTTCTGTTGGAGTTCAACAAGTGAATTGGTAACACTTTTACAATAAGGATCCATTAGTTAATGTTAGTTAATGTATTAACTAACATGAAAAACAAACAGGCCTACATTTATTACAGTATTTATTAATCTTTCAGTCATTCTTGAGTAGTGGGACAAAACGGGGTGCAAAATTTAAAAAATAAAAACTTGGACTGAGCTATGCTTTGATACAACCTCCCAACTATTCTATTTTTTTTTTTTTTTAACAAAATGTGGTTTTTACCTTGGACTGTGTAATATAATTTCAATTTTATCTTTAACAGCATTCAAGATGTTTTTAACATTTCAAAACACATTCTCATGTTAGCAGACAAATTACACTTTCACATGTGACCAACAATTCCTCAACAAATATAAAATATCATAATGAAATATTATCAAAATATTCCTCTGATGGAGGTCACAGAACTGACGGAGTTGACACATCTGACGGTGGTGATGAAAACCTGAATTTGTAGTCTTTTTAACTATCAAATAGGCTACATTGAATCAATCAATTACTGTATTAAAACAAACACAACAAACAGTCAGTATGTTACTGTTTATAAAGCTTTTATTCAAGAGTCACATTTAAGTATTTTGATATATTATTGGAACACAAAATCTGATGGTGGTGACATCTGACGGTGTTGACAAATTTGGCATTACTTTCACAAAACAAATGGAGTTCATGTAGTAGCCATTTTATTTTTGTTTTTCTGTTGATGCTCGATGCTAATGGAACCTGCTTCAGGAGAATAAAATGATCTAAATATTTCAAATAATTTCCCCAGAAATTGGAAGATGCTGTTGACATAATTGTGGGAAGTCGTGGCCTAATGAAACATGCATGTGTCACTGAAAAACAAACTTGCTTTGATATGAGATATTATTAAGTGATGCTTTTGATAAAACAAGCTGTTTTTTATTATTAAAAAACATTTTTATCCATTTTATAGCATATGAATGATTGAACCCTTTCTCTGTGGACACACTGTTTTAGATGTAGTGAGAAGACAATAAGTGTCATAGATTTCACATAATAATGATAAAATTAAATTGGATAATTGTGTTAAATATTGACTATTGTATTGACTATTGCAATGCTCTCTTGGCAGGTCTTCCAGCCAATTCCATCAAACCTATACAATTAACCCAAAATGCTGCTGCAAGATTAATCTTTTTAGCCGAAAAGAATACACGTCACACCTCTGTTCATCAGTTTGCGCTGGCTACCAATAGCGGCTCGCATTAATGTTTGCCTACAAAACCACCTTTGGCTCTGCACCCCTTTACCTAAATTCAGTACTTCAGACCTATGTGCCCTCTAGAAACTTGCGTTCTGCAAGTGAACGTTGCATTATTGTGGCATCCCAAAGAGGCACAAAATCACTTTCACAGACTTTTTCATTCAATGTTCCCATCTGGTGGAATGACCTGCCCAACTCAATCCGAGCAGCTGAATCCTTAGCCATCTTCAAGAAACGGCTAAAAACCCATCTCTTTCATCTTTATTTGACCCTCTAACTCTAGCATTCTCTTTTCTAATTCCATTTTATCTATCTGCCTTCTTTTCATTAAAAACACACACACACACACACACACACACTTGACCCTCTATCAATTGCATATTTATTCTCTAACTGCTAGCTTTTCTTGAAAAACTAACACTTCTTTTCTATATTCTATCTACTTTTTCTTAAAAAAAAAGAAAAAAAAGAAAAAAAATACCTTGCTACGAATACTGCGTTAGGCTAACCATGACTTGTCATAGCGCTTGCATACTGTTGCTCTTTTGTTGGTTTTGATTTCTTCTAATTGTCCTCATTTGTAAGTCGCTTTTGGATAAAAGCTTCTGCTAAATGACTAAATGTAAATGCAAATGTAAATACATTCTATTATTAATCCCCATAACATTTACAATTGAAAATATTTTTATTTTTTAAACCTGATAGCAGTTACAATTGCTGGACATGTTTTGTCACACGTCTCAAGAACGACTTTGTTAATGTTAGTAAATGAAAATGCAGCCATTCGTTGTTAGCTCATTTAAATTCACAGTGCGTTAACTAATGTGATAACTTTGATTTTAATGATGCATTGGTAAATTACTAAGATTAGTAAACGCTGTAGAAGTATTTCTTAGTTCATGTTATCTAAAGTAATAAACTTATGTTAATAGAACCTTATTGTAAATGGTTAAAAAAAAAAAAAAACTTGGATGGACTCGGATGCCATCTTATGGTCAGACGCGGGAATTTATTCGGCGCGACCCTCACTGTGTACATTATGTGTATTCTCGAGCCATCGGCTGTTCATCGGTTGTGCATTCGTTATTGCGGCGCATTATGAGATTGAATGAGTAAAAGACCACGCTTTAAGGGGATTTTGAATGAGTGCACAACTAATCGCTGCTAATGCGCCCACCGTTCATTGTGTCTCGCGGTGATGACGTCACAAACACTCTAGTTCTCGCACTCAGTGCAGCAAATCTTCTGAGGTGAGCTGTTCACAATGCTTTACATATTTACACAATCATGACAAAAAGTTTTATAAGCGACATTTATAGCGGTCATTTCTGTCTTGTTTTCATAGGATTCTGTGCTATTTGTGCGTCTTTTTTTGGCGTCTGTCGACTCGGATTAAGGAACTGGGCGATGATTTTTTTGTGTATGGTGGTTTGTTTCGATGTTTGAAAGTTATTCTTACATGGTATTCAAGTCAAGTGACTGTATAAATGTGAAAGACCTTACTAAAACGAAGCGTAACGGTTTGGATTCATTTTTAATGTTTTTCTTCTAAGATTGTTAGAAATAGTACTATTATAGTGCAGTTTTATCGTAACCAGAATATAGCATGTGTGACTCATATTATCTTAAATTATCAGGTTATTGATTAAACGATAATCTCTTTATTTCATGTCAACAGCTCCCCTCATTCGCCTTATTAGATATCTTGTAATAATGCTCATTTCATTGGTGCGAGCAAACCACATGATCAACACTTTAGAGGTCTTATAGATACACATCTCTTAACTTTAATTAATACACTTTAATGACATTAATTTTGTGTAATTTTTTATTTGAAAAAAAAAAAGCTTTCATATAAAACAGCAAATAAATAACCAATTAACAAAAATATAAGTGGCTAAGTGAAAAGCTAAATGAAGATGAAACAATTTCAGTTAGTTTACATTTTGATTGATGGGTAATTAAACATAACATATAATGTTTTACTCAATAATTGATCTATTTTTTATTTTTGCAGATCTATTCAACACAGTAATTCATCAAGGCTGGATTATTTTCATCATTTTACTAGTGAAGATTAGAGAACAATGAGAACATGAGTGATCCAGAACCCTGCAGAATAAATCACAAAGATACTGAAAAGCAAGGAGGTTGGTGTTTATTCTTGATTATTTATTAATGCTGAATCACTCTCGCGATTGTTGATGTCAGACACATTGCCTTTTTTAATCTGGTGTGAGATTTACTTGAGCAGTGTGAGAAACATATTTTACTGGACTGTCCTGCTTTTAATGCAGGTAGAAAATATTTTTATGAAGTAAGCTCACTTAAGGACTTTAGTAAAATCTCTGACAACGGATTAAACAACTTTGACTCCTTTGGCCTGTAGCACGAAGCAAGATGAATAAACTTTGTTCAGAGTAAGTTTTGAGTTGACAAAACCCGATAAAGCCAACCTGGTTTAGATCAGGAGCAGCATGCTCACTACAGAGATTTTACCATCTTGTTGCTGAGGAATATAGTCGTGGGGAATTATATTTAAAAATCACGGGGAAGCATTGGCAACAAGTTTATGTGTGTGCGCAGCGCAGTCTGCGATCTCTCTCTCTCTCTGTGTGTGCGCAAGTGATGTGTGTTAATGTGCATCAATTAAAGCAGTGCATTAATATAGAACTGTGATTAAACTAACCGTGCTTTCACACCGCCCTCAGTGAGAGCGTCAAAGTGCCCGGAAGACATTCATTTTCAGTGTGAGCCGGCAGCAGCACAGTGTGTCTTGGACGGTGTGAGCGTCGAGGAGAGTTGAAGTCAGGTCAACTTTATGGTAATGAGCTATGACGCAGTTGGGCGGCAACCAATCGAAATGTAGAAGTCCTCCGCTTTAGAGGAGTCCAGAGAACGCAGTCCTGTAAACTTTGGTTCCAACCACATTAGTTCCCAAGCATTTTCACACTAGAATGCTTTTTCAGTGGGAATGGAATTCATTTGCTCAAAACGACACCGATTTGACCAATTGCATTAAGGCTACACTTCAACTTGGACAGTTTGTCATGTAAGCTATGCACAAATTAATATTAATGTTAATTAAAGACCAAGGCTATTAAATGCCTCAATGGTTCAAGTTGAACGCACCTCTTATAGTGTTAGAGGAGGGGCCATGCTCAGTGATTCCACTTCATCATCAAGTCATGATTTTAGCTCTGCCCAAAAAATCCTGAACACGAAAATGGTGAAAAACTGTTTAACGGTCTAACTCCACAATTAAGTACTACATAGTTCACAGTCTTTGTAATACGTTTCAGCAATGCATTTCTAACATTGATAATGTGGTTAAAAACAATTCTCAGAATTGACTTTACACAGACTTTAACAGATCTTTGAAACCCCTTTCCCAACAAACTGTGTGTAAAGTTGTATGTAGTGACCCCCACCTACAGCTAACTCCCAGGCAGGAAAGATTTACAACCAGGAATACAGAGCTTTTGCTCTAAACTCACCTTTAATCAGTCCATAGGACAGACACATAAAGGCCATGACATAAAGAACTTCTCTTCATTGTCTGTTGTATTGTATACTGTTTTATGATATTACTACTAGTCAACGTTACCATACATATATTGTGTCTCCTACTGAATAAATGCTTATTTAATGACTCACACTTTGTTGTACATCACCTCCTCATAGAATGCAGCATGTGTTTGTTATATTAATTAGAGTATAAATCGACACAGACTGCCAAAACCATTCTAAACATGCTTGCAGACAAAGGGCCATAAAGCCTCCCAACAGAAGAAATTTCCTGCTTGGAAATTACAACTTTCTCATTGGTCAAGCCAACCCTGAGAGGTGTGACTTTTCCCAGACTTTATAGAGCATCCACACAAGTTCCTTTCTCTCTACGCTTATAGCAGTCTCTTCACCTTTGTCTATGGATTGCAGGCCCCAACTTACAGCCATGTGCTCACTCTGGAAAGAGGACCCTCTCAACCACAACAGAGTCAAGTGTTTCTAATATTTCTGGCACTGATTAACAATGCTCTCCTGGATCAAATTAACCTCTGGAAATATGTGGACGACATAACCATGGCCCAGAGGTGGACTTCTCGTCAGCCCTGTACTCTCCAGCAGATGTTGAATGATCTTGGCATCCGGGAAGAGAAACATAAAATGAAACTCAACTCAAAATAATGCAGTGTCTTACATGTTTCCCACATGAAACAGATACCAGCTTGGCCATCACTTTCTATACATGACAACACACTGAAAAAATGTGTCTCTGTTAAAGTTTTAGGGGTCACCATCCAGAATGATGTGAATTGGGATTCATCGGCCAACAGAAAGCTCTCCGCTGGCTAAAAAAAATTTGTTCGAGATCAAGAATTGGTTATCATCTATACAGGGGATATGCAGCCTGTGTTAGAGTATGCATTTCTTGTTTGGCACAGTTTGTTGACTACTGATCAAGTTAAAATGTTGGAAAGTGTTAATGTGGAATAAACTGGTATTGGCATTTTACTGTAACAGCAAAATAATTCCTTAATAAAATAATTCAGTGTTCCTTAATGTTGAACGTCCTTGGGTACCTGTAATGATGCTGAAAAAGTTAATAAGTCAATAAATAAAGAAAGAATGACCCTGTCCAAAATGGCATACTTGATATGCACTTATGGTCTTGTGGACTTACAATGGCAGCCGCATGCGTGTGTCCATTAAATCCACAAGACTGTAGGGTGTCCCATTTGTCATTTTAGGTTTTAGAAGGGTGCTCATGAGTGCCCCCTTTGCAGTCGATATGTGCCCTCAATGCACACTTTTCCTGAGTCTGCACTGGTGTGAGTTTCGCAGCAGACTTCTTCCCGACAATCAACACAGCGTTATTTCACGAAAGTAAAAAAGCATGGACTCGTAGGAAGACCATGAGTGTATAGGGTGCTATTTGATACAGGGCCAATAACATGGCAACTTCAAGTAATTGCAATTTCAGCCCATTCAATGGTACTATCAAGACCTTTTTCAGAGACTCCATGAGACCGCTTCAACTGCAAAGGCAGTGCAGGTATTGTACAGTTAGCTAACTAGGTTAGTGTAAGCTGTGGACCCCTTGATTAACAAGGCGAATTATAAACTGATGTATCGTTTAAGCAGTTAACTTGATTTAATTTCCCCTGCTTCTGTTTGGATCTGTCCATCCACCTTCACTTCCCATGTGTGTTTGTGTAGACTAGTTCTGTGTTCGTGATTTAGTACATAAAACTTTGTGTACAATACATTTGACTTCTCTGGTTCTGATTCTGATCCAAATATTATAATTACCACAAATTATGATTAATTATTAATATTTCCCCTTTGAGCTAATTTGCTAACCCTTTTTTACTTTCATTTTAGACCTGATGGAAGAGAGTGAGGAGAGTGAAGAACTGAGTGAGGCAGAGGAGAAACATCATCATGTCAAAACTAGTGAGAAATCTTTGAGTTGCTCACAGACTAAAAGTAATTTATTGAAAAGAAGAGCCAAAAAGCCTTTCACCTGCTCTCAATGTGGGAAGAGTTACACAGTAAAAGGAACCCTGGCAATACACATGAGAATCCACACTGGAGAAAATCTGCACACGTGTGATCAATGCGGAAAGAGTTTTCCGATAAAAGCATACCTTAAGGATCACATGAGAATCCACACTGGAGAGAAGCCATACTCATGTGATCAGTGCGGGAAGAGTTTTACAATGAAAGGAACCCTTAAGGATCACATGAGAGTTCACACTGGAGAGAAGCCGTACTCATGTGATCAGTGCGGGAAGACTTTCGCATACAAACACAGTCTTAAAAATCACACGAGAGCTCATAGTGGAGAGAAGCCGTACACATGTGATCAATGTGGGAATAGTTTCACAAGTAAAAGATCTCTTAATGAACACATGACAATCCACACTGGAGTGAGGCCGCACACATGTGATCAATGTGGGATGAGTTTCAGACAAAAAGCAGCCCTTAGGGAACACATGACCATCCACACTGGAGTGAAGCCATTCACATGTGATCAGTGTGGAAAGAGTTTCAGAAAGTCATGCACTTTTAAAGTACACCTGCGTCGTCATTCTGGAGAAAGACCATTTACCTGTGATCAGTGCGGTAAGAAATTTTTTAGGTCAGATGCGCTGAAGGACCACCTGAAGGTTCATACAAAGGAGAAGCCTCACATGTGTTCTTTGTGTGGAAGGAGTTTTAGTCAGTTGGGTACTTTAAAAATACATCAGAAAAGACACAACAGTGTGAAGGAGCATTTGTGCTTTGATTGTGGGAAGACTTTTGTTAGAGATGCTGAACTGAAACTGCACCAGAGCACTCACACTGGAGAAAAACCTTACAAGTGTTCTCACTGTCACAAGAGATTCAGATGGTCAGATTATCTGAAAAAACACGAGAGGATCCACACTGGAGAAAAACCTTACAAGTGTTCACACTGTGACAAGAGATTCAAATGGTCAGAATATCTGAAAAAACATGAGAGGATCCACACTGGAGAGAAACCGTATCACTGCAGTCAATGTGGGAAGAGTTTCACTCTGTCATCTTCTTTACTCAGTCATACAAAAAACAAATGTCTGAAATCATGAGCTCATATCTGAATTCTTCTTTGAATCCAGCACATTTAATGGCGACACTGTATCCTCACCAAACATGACCCAATAAAACATGCAATAAAATCGATCTCTTCTATATAAATCTGCACTAACCAGCAACAAGCAGCGACAGAACAACAAAACATAATCTGGGGGCTGTTTCATAAAAGACGCTAAGAAAAGCGGGGATTAAAGTCCAAAACCTGTCTTGAAATAACCTATCAATGACATTCAATGAGTCAAGATAATTTGATGTGCACGCTTATTCTTAAGCAGCCCTTAATGTCGATCATAGATCAATCGATCCACCATTGCAAACCGCGAATATATTTGTGCTGTTTAATGCATTTGAGACGTTGTGTTTTCCACAGTGCTTAATGGACATGTCACAGTTATATTCTTTATCTGTAAATGTTAGAAAGTCATGTAAATATATCCATTTTGCTGTCAGGAGTGGGCGCAGGTTGCATCGAGTCGTTCCTCTGCATGCACGCTAAACAGACAGAACACAATAGAATAATAGCACAATAATTTTGAGTAAAATATACATTTTGTTAAAATATTTGTTGTCGGACATTTAATGTGACAAATGTAGTATTTTAGTCCTACATATAAGTGCATTTTTATGATAGAAGTAACTGTAAATCAAATGTAAGCTGGCTAATACAGCCCTAATTAATTACTCAAATGAGTTAATGTATATTCCTCTTATCAGTTAAAATGTAGTCTGTTTTCTATTATTTATTTTCTTTTTAATTCAGTGATTTTAACTTTTAATTTAGTGTTTTTAAAGCTTTAAAGAGCAAATTTAGATTGTAATGTTTTAATGTTCTACTATGACCATAAAAAGTACAGCTGTCATAAAACCATAGAGAAAGGCTGCATGGCTAGAAACTGCTGAGCAACTGAATGGGCAAGTAGCAACTATGTTAAAAGGTTTTCATATATCTTTAAAAAAAAAAAAAAAAAAAGGTCATTAAATTTTGGACACAATATATTAAATACAGTCAGTTGTAGCCTATATTTTTATTAATTTGATCTATTTCAGTTGCATTTTCTGTATACTTTTATTTTTGGACTGATAATAAAGTCAATTTATTGTATGTGAGAGAGTCAGTGGTAATATCAATGCATTCCTATTGGTCAGTGTTAGAGGAGCTCAACTTAGCCTGACAGTTAGCCTGCTCCAGACCAGTTTTGCTTCCCAGCATAAGTTGCCACGGTGACTGAGCTTGAGCTATGGTAAATTTGCTTTCTGAAACCAAATCAAGCTACAATAAATCCTGGCTTATTTGGTAAACTTGTTTTATGAAACAGTCCCCTGAAGCTTTTGCAGTGAGATTCAGATCAACTCTACACTGTAAAAAATGGAACGGGGTATTTACTTCAAAAAAAAAATTATGGTAGCAGTATTACATTTAATATTTTTGAGTAGTTTTTAAGGCTTGGTTTTTTAATGGAATCTACCTGAATAAATCATTAAAATCTCCTAAATTAATTAATCTATGACACAATGAATTTAATATAATTTGTGAAATGTGCTCATTTATTTTAAGTTGATTCTCAAAAGCCTGTGATTTTGAGTGAGGCCTGTTTTTATTTGACTTTGAGTTATTTTGTACATTTAAAAGACTGTATACAGCCAAACAGCTCAAGTAGGAAAATACTTGAGAAATACTGGAAAGTACTGCACTATCTCTAGCAAAGCTACTGTTCATTGAACAAGGCTTAATGCCTTAGAGGAGTAGTAGCCATGACCATAAGCTCTACTCTTCTGCACAATGGTAACGATTGCACTGCACAATGGAAACTTCAATGTAACAGAAACTCTTTCAAATGTCAAACATAACTGAACATTAAACATTAATAGATGTTTCCCTTCACTCAAAAACACATAAAATAGCATTTAATTTCAAAATTTACTCTCCATATCCAGCCATATGCAAAGCATGCTGGGAACTAACAATCACTTCTAAAATAAAACTGCAAAATTGAGCTAATTCTCTTAAAATAAATAGGTAGCCTTCTTTCCTTATTTTTTTTTTTTAGTTTAATCAGTTCCTCAATTCAAGCCTCAAAACTGCTTAAGTTTACTTTTAAAAAAAATGAGGAAAACACATCTCTTGGTTTTATTAGTAAAAAGTCCTCAATATTTTCTATACAACACTGAATCACAATTTTGTTAATGAAATATACTCACTATTTTTAATTATCACCTTAATTTTTTTAATGAAAATTACAAGACCCATGATTCATTTTTTACAGTGTAGGTGTTTCTCCAAATAATATCCAAGAAGTTTTATTCCTGTATGAGTTTACTTCATGATACAACTCAAATCATGATTCTTTATTATGATTTTTGCATTTTGTTCAAGTTATACAGTATATAATTTTCTTAAAAGATTGAAGCAGAGTGGATTCCAATGCTCCATCACCTTCCCTTCGCCACCTTATTTTATCCTTTTAGTCCATGTTTGATCACCATTTGTTAATCAGTATTATCTTTTGATTAAGTGATTAAAATAAATGTAGAATAGAGTGTTAGCATGGTTTAAGTTGTTTTTTGATTCTCTTGTTCCTACGAGAGATTATGTACAGTATGTATCACTCTTAGTTCATTTAGTCTCCTTCATGAAGCAAAGTAAAGCATATTTTTATACATGTAAATGTTCATTTTCTGTGTTCATATCAGCACGATTCAGCAGAAAAATAAAAAAGAATTTTGAATAAAGACAGCAGTTTGACTTGTGCAGTCCTTTCTGTTAATTTTGTTTAATATGATATTTTATAGATGTTTTGTTGTGAGATTTTACAAAACAAGCTTTAAAACACTTTTTTTTCTTACTGCTGAAAGTTAGATCACTTACTGTGAAATTTACTGTAAAGTTTTATTTAAGGTAGCTTACATCACCAGTGTAAGCTTCAAGGTGAATACTTCTACTCTTGTCAGTGTAGTCCATAGTTACAACAAAAATCTTCACTTGACTAGTGGTTATTTTGGGAAAAAACAGTAGGGGCACTTTACGCCACTCTTTTCTTTGAAGCTTAATGGGGTAAAACCTCCTACTCCCCTACTTTTCCTCTTTTGCTTTAATTTATTGTGTATAATGTGATGTGAAATTTATAATCCGGGTGTTTGTTTGTAAAACTGTCAGTTATGACTGCCTTTCTGTTGGTGTTCAACAAGTGAATTGGTAACACTTTACAATAAGGATACATTAGTTACTGTACTAACTAACATGTACCAACAATGAACAATACATTTATTACAGAATTTATTAATCTTTGTTCATGGTAGTTAATGAAAATACAGTAATTCATTGTTAGTTCATGTTAATTCACAGTGCTTTAATGTTAATGATAATTTAGATTTTAATAATGCATTAGTAAATGTTGAAATTAACATTAACTAATAAATGTTGTAGAAGTATTTCTTAGTTCATTTTAACTAAAGTGGTTAACTAATATTAACTAATGAAGCTTATAGACCTTCATCACAGTCCGCGTGTCATCACATCCGGCTCCGATTAGTAGTGTAAAGTAATTTCCGCCTGCATGAACAGACACCAATTTTGTGAAGAAAATTAAACTAATTTAGTTGGATGAGAATTCATTGAAATTTTTATATTAACTCTGCAGGAATTTTAATAATGCATGTAGAAAAAGCAGGAATTGATCAGTGCTATAATGCATTGTGACATACTTTGCCTTTCATTCTCTCCAAAATTCTATAGTAAAACCCAGTGAAAGTTGACCCAGACAGAGTCTTAGGCATTCTGAAGAAGAATTCATTGAAACTGTCATATTAACTCTGAAAGAATTTTAATAATGCATGTAAAAAATAAAAAATCAGGAATTGATCGGTGTGCATTATGACAGCCTTTCATTTTCTCCAAAATTCTACAGTAAAACCCAGCCAGTCCTCAGATAATAGAGTCAAACAAGCAGTAAAGTAAGTAGGGATGAAACTATAACATTGTTGTGAATAGGGTAGAGGGTAAAGAATAGAAATATAGCAAAATACTGTATATGAGAAATGCAGAAATATTTATTTACCATAATTATCCAAAATCATGCGTGACCGTACGGTTGATATGTTTTTAAAGGACATATAATAGGGGTAGACTGAGTACAGTAGAGACACTTTCTGCTTTTTTCATCACTACACAAAAACTAGATAATGAAATGAAGTGATTTTTCACATGGTATTTATTTGCTTGTGTACTAAATATCATAAATTGATAATAGCCATAAGTAGTTTATATTTTCCACAATTAGCCACCCGGTTTTAGTCAGTCAGGTACTTTAAAAATACATCAGAAAAGACACAACAGTGTGAAGGAGCATATGTGCTTTGATTGTGGGAAGACCTTTACTACAGATGCTGAACTGAAGCTGCATCAGATAATTCACAGTGAGGAAAAATCTTTCAAGTGTTCAAAATGTGACAAGAGATTCAGTCGGTCAGAATATCTGAAACTACATGAGAGGATCCACACTGGAGAAAAACCTTACAAGTGTTTACACTGTGAAGAGATTCAAATGCTCAGAATATCTGAAATCACATGAGAGGATCCACACTGGACAGAAACCGTATTACTGCATTCCATGTGGGAAGACTTTCACTCATTCATCATCATTGCTCAGACATACAAAAAACAAATGTCTCAAATCATGAGGTGATCCAGCACATTTAATTGTGACACCATGTCCTCACTAAACATGACCTAATAATATATATATAAGAAAATGTAATTAATTTACACTTAATTATGCACATTAAAATGTATTTTACAAGTCTTTGTTACTTTCACTGTTCACTGTTTTGCTCTGTGGTACATCATCTTTAATTTAATAGCGTTAGAGCTGCTCCATTGCAGTGGCTTAGTACTGCAATCACCCGCTTTGCAGTAATAATGCAGGGAACCACTCATTATACATCTCCTAACTGTGATATTTTCAGAAATAGAAGTCGCGTTTTTCTGTTCATCTGAAACATGCTGAGATTTATATTACAAAGCCACTCATATAATGCAGAAACTCTCATGAAGCAAGCAAAACGTATTTGTACTGGTGAGAGGGACAAGTACAGCCTACCTAGTGCATTTCACACAGGCTGCTAGTTTCACTTTCGCAAGAAAGTCGTGTATGCTTAAGGTTGAAAATAAATGGTTTATATTGAATGCCCCTATAAATGAAGAGTTCAGATGCAAAATCCTCTAAATGTCATCTGAAATTTTCTTTTAAAATGAGCATTTTTAAGTTATAAGTTAAATATATTAAGTTTATACAATATATAAATATATTGCAATATATATGCAATTTCCTGTAAAGCTGCTTTGCAACGATTTGTATTGTGAAAAGCGCTGTATAAATAAACTTTGAATTGAATTGAATTTTTATCAGGCCTCTATATTTATGTTCAGTTATTTCACTTTAATTGCATAGAAAAGGACCTATACATTGCTATTAGAGTAACATTACTGAACCTAAACATAGCAGCCTGATAAAAATGCTAATTTTAGATGGAAATTTCAGATGGCACTTAAGAGGCTTTTGCATCTGAACTCTTCAAATTGTCTTATATTTACGATTTAGATTTAATCCAAATGATGCGTGCTATGTGAGCGAACATCAATAAAGATCACACAACAGAAGTGCGCTCTCCCTCTCTCTCCCTCCCTCCCTAATGTTAAGTAACTTGTGCATTGAACATCACATACAGATGATGTTCAACAAGACTTCTGAACTTCAGTTATTCGATTTACTCACCATAGACCGTGACACTGAATCTCTTGTATGAAATTCCTCTGTTGCTGAAGATATGTATTTTATAAAGTCCAGTGTTTTCAGTTCTGATGTTTCTGGTGGTCAGAGATCCAGTTTGATTGTCCATCTGGAGTCTATCTCCAAATGTCTCATTACTGCTAAACATATCAATGCTCTGCTTATAGAGTTCAGCTATACGAGTCTCTTGAGGTCCAAACATCCACAGAATCTGATCATTTCTCTGTATTTCAGTAACATAAGTGTTACTATTTAGAGTGACAGAATCTCCCTCAGTCACTGATACTGACTTTATTATATCTGTATCAGCACCAAACACAACTGGAGATGATTTAAATTTTGAAGATTGTACAGAAGTATTTATACAGAGGTGACACAAAAAAAATAAATAAATAAAAAATAAAAAAAACTCTGTTTCAGTAAACACTCTACATACATAATTTCCAATTTACTCACCGCACAAGCCAAACAGGAACAGAAAGCCATTCTGACAATACACTTTACTGAACTTCAACAAAAAACTCTTGTTATTAGAGCATATTTAAGCTATGAGATGATATTTTACACACTGATGTTTCTCATTATGAGGGTTTTTTGGATGTGAAAAGATACCAAAACATTTCCACACACACTCTTGCTTTAACTACATGTCCACTGAGCTCAGAGCGCAAGTCACCAAAAAGACAGCTGAAGACTGGTGGTCAGTAGTAGGGAGACCTCTGCTGGTGAAAATGAGTTATTGGTTGTTTATGTGAACAGTCAGAAGAGGAGAGGCTCAATCATTTGTGCGCAGATTTATAATGCTGAAAGGACTTTTTTTTTTTTTTTTTTTTTTTAAATGCAAACACTATATTGTTTATTATGGTGTTTGTATTTAGTATGTTTGTACTAGGTAGTGTATTTAGTAGCACTGATGATCTGTCAATGCCACAACTCAAGATCAAGTGGATTAGCTACTAATGCATTTCTACTTTAATTTCTATAAGTTGCCCTTGTGGGCAGCGCACTGACATATAGCGCCGTTGTGCTTCGGGCGTCCCGAGTTCGAGTCCCGGCTCGCGGAACTTTCCCGATCCCACCCCCTCTCTCTCACCCACTTCACTTCCTGTCGATCTACTGTCCTATCTAAATAAAAAATGGCATAAAACGCCAAAAATGAATCTTAAAAAAAAAAAAAAACTTCTATAAGTTAAAATTTGGAAAATTGTGTTTTGCAGATGTCAGAGTCGATAAGAGAGTTTTAGTGATGCAGGGAGAATCTGTCACATTTTACCCTGATGCTACTGAACAACAAAACCGCAGTTTCGCTGAAATCAATGAAGAGAAAATTAAGAAATATGATGAGATTTATAGACAAATTTCAAGTCAACTGCTTTGGACGCAGTCATCACGAGAACAGGAAATGAAAAGGAGAAGAGCACCTGTGATTTCGACTGTCAGTGTGTTTTGGTACAACACTGCAAATTTAGGAAGGAAATAGTTTTAGGCCTATATATTTATATCTGTAAGATCTGCTATACTATTAATGTTTTGTAAAATTGTTGTAATTTGTTGTAGCTAACTTTTAACACTGATGTCTGTTTTCTATTTATTTATTACAGTATCCATTGAGGATTTACATTGTGCATGGATTAAGTTTTTTGTTTAGGCTATTTACATCTTTAATTTGAATCTGTCTTTTCAATTGTTCTGATGCTAGTTACAGTGATAGCTGTACTTCACATTGCATCTGCAGTCGTGACATACTACATGCCCAGAAACAGGGAGATGTTGGACCAAGACGTCTTAAAACATTTTTACTTGGAACGTTAAATTTTGTAAATCATAACTGACTTTTTTTAGTCTCCAATGAAAATTAAAAACACAATATGAAGTGAATTAGAATGTTTTGGTAACAGAATATTGAAATATTTTATAGTATTTTGCTGTATTGCTTTAAAATAATTATATACATCACTGTAAAAAAAAAAAAAAAAAAAAAAGTGTGAAATTATGGTATTCCAGTTTAATAATTTTATTACTTTCACAATAATTTCACAGCAGGATTTAACTGCATTCTCAGAATTTTTTTGTAAAATTTACAGTATACTTTTGCTGGCAGTTTTAGTTTTTACAAATTTAGTTTTTACAACTGTACTGTTTTACTTTGAGATCCCATTATTGGAAAAAATTTACTTTAAGCAAACAACATCATACTATATTTTTACAGTGCATATGATGGCACACAACATGCAATGTAGAATAAATACTTGCTGGCTTTGTCTGTATGTCATATCAATATCAATTAAAGGATTAGTTCACGTCCAGAATAAAAATATTCCCAATAATTTACTCACCCCCATGTCGTCCAAGATGTTGATATCTTTCTTTCTTCATTCGAAAAGAAATGAAGGTTTTTGAGGAAAACATTTCAGGATTTTTCTCCAAATAGTGGACTTTAATGTGGCCAGTGGGTTGAAGGTTAAAATTGCAGTTTCAATGCAGCTTCAAAGGGCTCTACACGCAGTACCGCCGCTCCCTATACGCAGAGTACGCAGTTTGCGTAGGGCACAAACTCCCAGGGGGGCACCATCCCAGTTGCTCAAAAAAAAAAAAACATGACACGCCATTCCCGCATTCGCGCCCGCTGGCACCTCATGTTTGCGGGCGGCTGAATGCAATGATCATAATTGATGGACAACTATGCCCTGAAAAGACATCAGAAATCCGGCGCCAAGAAAAAAAAAAATAAATACATAAAAAAAAAGATGAAAACGAAGCCCGTGCGTCACTTTCAGGTAGGTTACATTCATAAAATCATAATCCTGTGAACTTTTTTGGGTGTTGAGGTTAATAACGTGTTTAAATGTTGGTAATAATTTCACCACCAACAACCCATCTAATATTCTCTCCGAGTTTCCATGTTCACTTACGAAAATTAGCCATGGTTTTAACACGAATAATAAAAAAAAATAAAATAATAATAATAATAATAATTATAAAATATATATATATGTCATGGTTCTTGTAGCCATGGTAACCGCAAATTAACCATGGTTTTGTTACTTCAAATAATAATATACAAAGTATTAAGATAATATATTTTTGCGGTTATAAAAACAAACCTAAGCCAACAACAGCCTTTAAAATGACTTAAAATGCATTATATAAAAACAATGAGGCAACCCTGCTGAAAAAAAAAAAACACAATAGAACCATCACAGAAAATTCTAATACCACAAATGAATCACAAATAAAATCACAAATACCATTACAAACATTACAATCCATCTACTTTTAACCATTAAAACCATTAAAAAACAATGGTTTTCTTCTGCAGTGTGTTTTGGGACATATTCCATTAGGATTCATTGGTTTTAACAAGCCACCAGTAGAAGGAGACCAATTACCAGTAGAGACCAACAAGGTCCATTATGTTTCCATTAAAACCAATACAAGTCCCATTATAATCAGTAAAACCATTACAAATTTTGTGATGGTGTCTAAAAATTTTTTTCTTTTTCTTTTTTTTTTTTCTTTCAACATGTTATTATAAATGCCTGTAAAGGGCGCCAAAAAAAATGGGCTATTGACCAAACATTTAATTCAAATATCCACGTAATCTTTCATTTTTGGCCACCTTTTTGCTATAGATGACACAGCCTCTATAATTTATTCAACAAAAAACATGTGGACATCACAACCCTGACAAAAATTAACCATGGTTTTATCGTAGTAAAACTGCTTAATTTTCTTTTGCATGATTTCTGAATGCTTGAGACCATAAAATCAATCAGACAACTGTATTAATAAAATAATAGTCATAGGTAACTGTCTAGAGCTACAATTGTAATTTGTAAATAATAATTTAATTACAATTTATTTATTCATTTACTTTTATATTTCATTAAGGTTCCATTTTGACCCTTATAGTAGGTTTTTATTTATTTATTTATTTTTTTTACTTTAATATTTGAGAGAGGGGGGCACAACAATACAATCCTGCTTAGGGCACCCATATGGCCAGCAGCGGCCCTGTCTACACGTTCCCCTACCCTACCTTTTTGAACCAAAGTACACAGACGAAGAGCTAACCGCACGTGACCTTTCCAACGTGATTATGTAATGCATAAAGACACGCATGTGCAAGCAGAGCTAGAGCAAGACAAACATTTGTGGTTAAAAAGTCTATAAATTTTAATTTTTCTTTAGAAAATGACCTATCATTTCATAAGATAAGACCCTTATTCCTCGGCTGGGATGGTGTAGAGCCCTTTGAAGCTGTATTGAAACCTGGAATGTTTTCCTCAAAAAACTTAATTTCTTTTCGACTGAAGAAAGAACGACATGAACATCTTGGATGGCATGGGGGTGAGTAAATTATAGGGATTTTTTTATTCTGGAAGTGAACTAATCCTTTACGGACAGATGTTTGACTTCGCCATCTAGTGACCACATTGGAGAACACATGATTTATCATGGCGGAAGTGATAGTGATGACTGTTTCCTCATCTTTTGAGCTTTCATGGTTCTAAAGTGATCAACCAATACAGCAACAGTAACCATGACCACAACAGCAGAGATGACCACTCGGATCACAGCTTCAGTAAAACTACAACACTGAACAGAGCCTGAGAGAAAAAAATAAATAAATAAAAAACACTAAATCATAAGTGCTCAATACTTCATAAAAGCTCATGTTATGCTCATAGACTCACCAAAAGCAAAAAGAAAGTGAAATTAAAATATGATTATATTAAAATATATGATTAGCAAAATGAATTTTATGAAATTTTCCTAAATAATGCATCGCTACCTGAAAATTACCCTTGTAAATGCACTGACGTACCTGCACATGGCTGACAGAGTTGAGTGATGTTAATGTTGTGTTGAGTCTGGTTTCTGATGGGATTGTTGAGCACACAGCTGTAGGTGTTTTTATCCTGATATTCCACCTCCAGAGGTAGAGAGAGACTGATGCTGAGATCAGACACACTGATGCTGGACAATAAACTGTTTCCTTTGAACCAGGAGAGAGTCACATCACTCACATTCACCACTGAACACAGCAGTGAACATCTGGACACTGAACGTTCAGAAGATGATGAAGAACAGTTAGAGGAGTTACTGGTGATGACAGGAACAGGCAGACGAGCTGGAAAACATGAGGAAAAGGACTGTTTATAATTTTATGAACAACACACATTAATTTCCAGAATAAATTTTAAAAGATATTATGACAGTGTTTGCATATATTAATTATCATATTCGGACAATTAATGGTTCAGACTAGGTTTACTCACCGTAGACAGTAACAATGAAGCTCTTGGTTAAGATCCCTCTTTGTATGTATGTATGTGCTTCATAATGTCCAGTGTGATCAGTTCTGAGGTTTCTGATGGTCAGAGATCCAGTTTGACTGTCCACCTGGAATCTGTCTCCAAATGTCTCATTTCTGTGATGCATATCTATGTTCCGCTTATAGATTTTAGCTATATGAATATTTTGAGGCCCAAACATCCACAATATCATATCATATTTAGTATGATCAGTGTTTAGAGTAACAGAATCTCCCTCCATCACTGACACTGACTTCACTCCATCTGTATAACCAAACACACCTGCAGCACAAATAATAAACACATTATTATCAGACAGAGACTCAATATAATTTCATTTCCTGAGGCCCACACATGCACATGCACACCAAAAAAAAAAAAAAAGATTAATCGCTTGTGGAAATGCATTTGTGCTTAAATGCTCCATGTTTACTGATTTAAAAGTAATAAGAGTTACTCACCACCGCACAGAACAAACAAGATCAGAGTACACAGATGAGAGGACATTGTGGTAAAAAGAAACGTCCAGCTGAGAGTCACTTCAGAAACAACAGAGCAACTTCCTGACTAAATTGTGCCACTGTTTCCTAATTCTAGATAACTAAATCAAAAGCCAGCTAATTTTAATGGTCTTTGTTCCCTATTCCTTTCTTTCTGCACTCTAGAGACTTCAATGTGTCCTTTATCGTCATTTTGATATAACACAAACTTTCACTGTGTATCTATGTGTTATTAATTATTATTTCTTTCTCTGTATGGACTACTTGCACAACTGCTTCCTCATTCTACTTATCACAGCTCAGGCATTTCAACTGTGTTCAGTGCACCTTCATATAGACAGTTACTCAGGAGAATGCAGATTATTACAACATTTTAAGGCTGTAAGTTGATTGAAACATTTAATCATTGTGTTAACATTAAATGCTGAAACGTTCACTGTGCAGAGTGTGACTTTCAGCCAATAGAATTCAACCATGCATAAAAAAGGCGAGCATAGATTGAGAAAACAATTGTATATGGGTTGCACAGTCGCAGACTGTTCTGTTTTGGGGTGCTATATAAACTCAATATTGATCGGGTGAAGGCATGTTTTAAATAGTTTATTGTACAGATGAGTTAATCGCCATTCTAAACTAATGTTCTGCTATTGTAACACTCACACACACATATACAGACAGTAGCCCGCACATTACAAGCAGACTGCATGCACAGAAACATTCAGGAGAGCAGAAAATTACTGTCTACACTGTCCTCTGATTTATCAGTAAAATAGCTTAAATATGGAAAATTTCTAGCATATGTTTCTTTCAGTTTTTGAATTAACTAAAACCCACAGCTTCACTATTAGTAGAGTGACGCTGCACAGAGTACACACAGGCAATCGCTCTCTCACTAATAAATTTGAAAAAATCGAATCTTATTGTGCTACTTTATATGTATCTGATTTAGAACAAGCAGAAATCTGTAGGAAATATAACAGATTGAATAGCTAATAAAAATATGTTATGTAGGAGCAGGCTTTTGGGAAACAGTTTAGGAAACAGAACATTTAAGAAAAAATGAAATATTGGCCAAATAAAAACAGTTGTGATCTAAAAAAGTATCTTTTTCACAATTACACAAGAACAAATTTGTAAAAGCAATGATAGTATTGCATTTAGCTTTATTTAGTTATGTTTAACTTCTCCACCTAGTGACCACATAGGAGTATATACCATTTTTTAGTGAGGAAATTATGATGATTGACCGTTTCCGAACTGATTCCTCATTTTGTGTTCAACTTGGATGGATTTGGAGTGATCAACCAATAGAGCAACAGCAAAAGAGACAACTAATTGGATTCACACCTTCAGTAAAACCACAACACTGGACACAGTCTGAGAGAAGAAAAATAAAAACACTAAATCATTAGTGTGCTCAATACTATACTATACTAATACAATACTAGATAGCATGATAGTCACGAGAAATATTAATGTACTTCTTCAATAAGGGAAAACAGAGCAGAGAAGCAGAGTAAATATATATATATGTATATATATATATATATATATATATATATATATATATATATGTATATATATATATATATATATATATATATATATATATATATATATATATATATATGTATATGTATATATATATATATATATATATATATATGTATATATGTATATGTATATATATATATGTGTATATATATATATATATATATATATATATATGTATATATATATATATATATATATATATATATATATACACATGTATATATATATATATATATATACCTATACCCTATATATATATATATATATATATATAACCCTACCCTATATATATATATATATATATATATAACCCTACCCTATATATATATATATAGGGTAGGGTTATCATAGCACAGAACAGATAAAGCTGATAATCTTCAGTCTTCAACAAACTCTGATTTATTTCCACAGATTATTATCAGGCTGACGGTTTAATCACACACTGCAACTGAAACTGCAGTAACCGATCTGGTTTTGAGCAACTTTTGAAAGTCAAAAGCCTAATCTGTCCCTTTTTTTTTTTTCCCAAAATGATTTGATTCCCCAAATGATGGATAAAAGGAGCCAAGAAGCCAGCAATAAATTTATCCAGGTTGGACAACATAATAAATCCTATGATTTCAACAGCACAACAAAACTACTTTTACTACATTTGTGAACATAAGCTAGAGCAAACAAGCCTATGTAGACAGACCGGTGTGGCTGCCAACTGAAATCCAAAACAGGATCTGGTTCCCCCACTTCTAAGCTCAATATTCCACTCACAGTGGTCACAACAGTCAAAGTTGTAGAAAGGATACAGAACAACAGAGTGCTAGAGCAATGCTTCAACAAACCAGGTATGTCACAGGCTGCTGATAATCATGGGCAGATAGAATATACATTAGATGAAAATATTTATAGGTCACATAATATGTAGCTTACATGGGTTCCAAACCGCAACTAAATGGTCGCATTTCGTATACTTTTCCTAGATTGTGTGACTAAATTCTGTTAGATTTTTGTACATTTTAACATTTTGTACATTTTTCATTGTACACTTTAACTGTTTCCTCCTGGTGGAATGACCTGCCTAACTCAATCTGAGCAGTTCAACTGTCCTTAGCCATCTTCAAAAAAAAAAAAAAAAAAAAAAAAAAGGCTAAAAACACATCTCTTCCATCTTTATTTGACCCTCTAACTCTAACACTCTCTATTCTAATTATATTAAAAACACACTTGACCTCTAACACTTGCAATCTCTATTCATTTCCTAACTGCTTGTTTTCTTAAAAAAAAAGCCTCTAACAAAAATGCCTCCCTCTCTCCCTCTCTCTCTCTGTGTATATATATATATATATATATACACACATACATACATACAGGTGCATCCCAAAAAACTTGAATATCATGAAAAAGTTATTTTTTTGTAACTTATTTCAAAAAGTGAAAGTTTCATATATTCTAGATTCATGTAAAGTAAAACATTTCAAAATGATTTATCATGGTTGATTGTGATTTGGTATTGGTAATTACTGAGGGTATTTCTCTGAGTGTATTTTTTTTAATAGTTCGAAATAAATAAATAAAGTTGAAATGTTAAAACATTTCGAAATTAAATGTTTTAATTTTGATGATTAGAGCTTACAGCTCATGAAAGTCAAAAATCCACTATCTCAAAATATTAGAATATTTCCTAAGATCAATCAAAAAAAAGGATTTGCAAAACAGAAAAGTTCAAGTTCTTTAAAGTATGTTCATTTATGCACTCAATACTTCCTTTAGCACAAAAATGACAGCATCAGTGAGGTGTGGCATGGAAGTGATCAGCCTGTGGCACTGCTGAGGCACTATTGAGCCTTCAGCTTGTCTGTATTGTTGGATCGACTGTTTCTCATCTGTCTCTTGAAAACATCCCATAGATTCCATATGGGGTTCACATCAGGCATGTTGACTGGCCAATCAAGCACAGTAATATCATGGTCAGCAAACCACTTGGAAGTGGTTTTGGTACTGTGGGCAGGTGCTAAAGTCCTGCTGGAAAAGGAAATTAGCATCTCCATAAAGCTTGTCAGCAGATGGAAGCATAAAGTGCTCCAAAATCTCCTGGTAGATGGCTGCATTGACTTTGAACTTGATAAAACACAATGGACCAACACCAGCAGACGTTACGACACCCCAAATCATCACTGACTTCAGAAACTTCACACTGGACTTCAAGCAGCTTGGATTCTGTGCCTCTCCAGTCTTCCTCCAGACATTGATTTCCAAATGAAATGCAAAATTTACTTTTATCTTTTTACTTTTATCTGACCACTGAACAACAGTCCAGTTATTTTTCTCCTTAGCCCAGGTAAGATGATTCTGACTTTGTTTCTGTTTCAGAAGTGGCTTGGTAGCCCTTTTCCTGAAGATGTCTGTGGTAACTCTTGATGCACTGACTCCAGCTTCAGTCCTGTAATGGGGCGAACGAGACGTGAGACGTGCAGATCCATTTGTAAGCTTTATTCCAAGACGTGGTCAAAAACACAGGCAGGGTCAAAACATCAGCAAGCAGGTATAACACAGGCAAGACAAAGAGTAATCCTAGGGCAAGTGTGGGTCTTTGATCGGCGAACACTATCCAGAGGGCTTAAGAAGAGGGGTAGTCCAATAACTTGAGCAATAGTCCAAACGAGGTGAAAACAGAGTCCGAACGACGAGACAAGGGTTAATCCACGATACACAGGCAGGAATCAGAAAACAGGGAAGAAGGCAACACGAAATGACTAGACTAACTAGAACGGGAAACTAGACTCAGTAAGGCAGCTATCACTAGGTGAGTTAGAGATGGGACGTATGACACTGAGACTCCGGAGCCTGTTTTACTCTATTGAAGCAGACTGGTTCGAAAGACTGTGTTGAGGCTTGTATCAAATCTCCGTGATCATGTGACCGATGACGTTTGAGGCTTCAAACGTCACAATGAAACACCTGAAGTGAGGTGACTGATTCAAATCTTCGGCGCAGCTTCATTCATTATAAAGAGACGCGAAATGCTTGGTGTTCCCTCCCTGCTTCATAGTAACATAGTAACACTTTCATGTGTGGACAATGATTCTCAGAATGAAGACAGCTGCTATTGCTGAGTATTGCTTATGTGTTGAAACTGGGATCAACAAGATGTGCGAATCATTTGAAAGTGGCTGCTATAATTGCAGCTGACCACTAGATGTCACTGGTAGGGTCTGTCTTTGAGGCTTTGAAGCTTTGAATCTTTTTTTGGTACAATCAGGAAAAAGCCTCAATAGGTTCACAAGGCTTCATCTGCCCATCTCTATGGTGAGTGATAAACGCAGAATAATACTAGAGACTAAACAGAAACACAGAATGGCTCGGTATGCAGCTAACACTAGGAGAGTGCTAAACGCTAGACAATACTCGGCCATCTGAATGAGGAAGTCCATGGCTTATGTAAGGCGTGGGATGGGACTCAGCTGTGTAATTAGTGCATTCAGCTGTGTGTGTGTCATCAGTGCAATGGATGATGGGAACTGGGTGAAGTGCAACAGTAGTGTAGTGCAAGAGTCCATGTGGTGAGTGGGTGACCTCTGGTGGTGAGTGAATGGAAGTTCATAAACCGGATTCGTGAAAAGTCCACTCCTTGTGAAGCTCTCCCAAGTGTTTGAATCGACTTTGCTTGACAATATTTTCAAGCGTGCGGTCATCCCTGTTGCTTGTGCACATTTTCCTACCCAATTTCTTCCTTCCAGTCAACTTTGCATTTAATATGCTTTGATACAGCACTCTGTGAACAGCCACCCATTTCAGTAATGACCTTCTGTGACTTAACTTCTTTGTGGGTGGTATGATTGTCTTCTGGACCATATCCAAGTCAGCAGTCTTCCCCATTATTGTGGTTTCAAAGAACAAGAGATAACCGGAATTTATACCGTAAAGATGGTCATTTAATGAAACTCAAATATAAATATTCTAATATTTTGAGATATTGGATTTTTGACCTTCATGAGCTGTAAACTCTAATCATCCAAATTAAAACAAAATATATATTTTTAAATGTTTTACTTGTAATTAATCTAGAATATATGAAAGTTTCACTTTTTGAAACAAGTTACAGAAATGATTTTTTTGCATGATATTCTAATTTTTGAGATGCGCCTGTATGTGTGTGTGTGTGTGTGTGTGTGTGTGTGTTATAAAAACCTTGCTGCTTATACTGCGTTAGGCTGTCTGAGACTTGTCATAGCACTTGCATATTATTGCTCTTTTGTTGGTTTTGATTGCTTCTATTGTCCTTGTTTGTAAGTCGCTTTGTATAAAAGCGTCTGCTAAATTACTAAATATAATGTAAATGTACATGTTTACACTGGTGCCAAACAATTTGCCTGATAAGTGCTGCCATTTCTGTCGCGGATTAGAAATATAAAATGGCAAACACCCCATAAAGCGGAACGAAACGGCACTGTTCGGACCATTTCGCTCTTAGATCAGGCGTTCACTTGCGGAACACTCTCTGTCACGACAGCGCTGTGATATCCAATGCGAAGCGTTTGACACCAGCACAGAATTCTCCATTGCAAACTACAAATGTATTTAAACTAGTGTACAGCCAGATGAAGCAGCACTGACACTCCCCAGCAGGAGTGTTCTGTGACAAATTAGGAGGCTCAGTTTTTACCATGGTAGTTGTAATGTGAAAAGCAGGTATTTGGTTCTATTTACCCCGTCGCTAGTGTAATGTTCTTTCATTAAACCAAATGTGTCTAAGAAAAAGCGTATTTTGCTCTGTAGTGCATTCTCAGTCCATGTGTCACATATGCTGCCAAACTCACCTTTTTCTGGCTATTCTCCAAAACCCTTTAACAGTGCGTGTCTGCAACACTTGTACACTAAACATTACTGTAACGAGAAGCCGTGCATCTGTTTACCTTAAAGACGCTACTTACTGCAGAGACAATAGTGGAGCTATTAGTGGAGCTAAAAGGTCCAACCACACTCTAACCAAGGGTTGGGCAACTTTGATAGTGATGAGGGCCGGGCCAGGGCAGCACTTTTTCTCATTTACACCAAGGGGCTAGATTACTGATCCATGTCCAAAAACCTTTTACACCATCTTACTCATTTTCCTTTTTATTTAAGGAAATCAAATCATAGGCTAATTAATGTAATTTGATTTTATTAAATATAAAACTTAGCAGTTATGCTAATTCAAATGGGAAAATTCTTGTCAGAGTTGACAAGCAATATTACCCCAAATGTAAACATTTTAATTGCATTTTCTGTAAGCCTACAAAACATTCTCAACACAACCTAAGAGGACAGTTAAAAGTGTTTATTCAAAAAATAGTTATTCCAAGTGGTACCATAAATATAGTAATAGTATTAAAAGAAAATTCAGTGCATACATTTATGTCATGCATTTGGCAAAATGATTTTATTGGCTACCTTTTACCTTTGAAATCTGAGGCAAGTGCAACTCTGGCGCCACCAGTGCATCTCTGTGCGATTTAGTGGCGATTTAAATTAAAATCTTTCGTTACAGATTACATTTCCAAACAAACCAAACATATGGGTATACCCTTGAACCTGGTAAAAAGATAATCTGTTTACCTTCTTGACTGAAAAACTTGATTTTCATTTGCTTATTTTTCTTAATGTTAATGAATGTTCACACTAGCCTCTGTAATTAATATGGGGAGTGGCTGGAAATAGTAAACTCTCCTGGTTGGAGTTAGTATTAACATTATAAACTGAAAGCAATCTTTCCATGACTTGTTTTTCAAATGTTTTACAATTGATCATCCAAGTATATACAGCGGTATCTTAAAGACATTGCGGTCGTATGCGACCTGCAGGTCGCCAGTTGCCAATCCCTGCCTTAACCTTATCACTAAACATGGGTTAACTTCAATAAGTGCTGCAACCTGATGTTAGTCTTATATTTTAAACTAGGATAATTCTGGCATGGCAGTGCATTTTCTATGCCAAGTATACACTGGACAATTCTGGCCTGTCCCCGATGAAAGATAACCAACATGGAACAATCGTGCCGATTTCTTTGGTCATGGCTCCTAAATGGTGGTCCTACGTCATATTGTGTGAGAGGTTAAAGATGGTTGTCGTCATGGCTTGCAACCAATGATAGCCTTGTATTGTTAGAAATTTAAAGGGAAAAAATGGTCTTGCTTGTGTGTTATGTCCTCTAACTGTTGCAACAACTAATACTGTGACACCTTATGTTCACTTCACAATTGGAGAAGTGATAACCTGTGCAGCTATATTAACATTGCACAATGTCAGGGGTGTCAAACTCAGTTCCTGGAGGGCCGCAACTCTGCAAAGTTTAGTTCCAATCCTGCTCCAACACAAAATCCATGTTCTTTTCAAGTAAGCCTGAAGGACCTGATTAGCTGGATCAGGTGTGTCAAATGAGGGTTGGAGCTAAACTCTGCAGGACTGTGGCCCTCCGGGAACTGAATTTGACACCCCTGGTCTACGTACATGTCGCACAGTATGATCTTAGAAGATTGTTGAAACCACACAGTAGCACTAGGGAGGACATTACTAACCCATTTCATTCAGGAATCAGGTAGCTCTGCCCTGAATATTGTTCTAAAAGACTGAATATTGTCCTAAGACTGAGGCAGGATGATATCACTGATAGCACGAGTCACAACGAGATTGGGAAATCCAAGTTGAAGGCTGTGAAAATATCAGGCTGTCACCAGTATGCTTGCCAGGATATTTGTTTTGTGTCAATACTTAGTAGTAAAAGGTAAGAATACTTTATTTTACTATATCCATTAACTCCTTTTAAATATATTTATTTATTCCTGGTGACTGATATATAGTTTATATAGATATAGTTTGGGTCTAGCAGCTGCACGCATACAGTCTACTGTTTTGATTGAAATGTTTAGATGTTGAAGACCTAGATGTTGAAGAAATTTAAGACCTGAATAATGTTAGTGTACTGATTGGTCTAAAATTAGAGTGCTTGGTGGATTAGAATTACAATTTTTGGTGCATTCTCTACTCACAAATTGATACATTTACAGTGCCATTCAAAAGTTTGGGATCAGTAAGATATAATCAGTGTTGGAAACAGTTGTGCTGCTTAATATTTTTTGGGACCTGTGATACTTTTTTAGGATTCTCTGATAAATAAAACGTTAAAAGAACAATGTTTATTCAAAATATTTAGAAATTTTGTGTTACAATACACTAGCCTACTATACAAAAGTTTGGGGTTAGTATTTTTCTTTCTTTCTTTCTTTCTTTCTTTCTAAGAAATTAATACTTTTATTCATCAAGGATGTGTTAAATGGTGTTAAATTTTAGTTAGAAAATATTTCTATTTTGAGTATGCTGTTCTTTTTAACTTTTTATTCATCAAACAACCAAAGAAAAAAGTATCACAGGTTCCAAAAAATAATTAAGCAGCAATTAATATCAGCATATTAGAATTTCTGAAGGATTTTGTGACGCTGAAGACTGAAGAAATGGCTGATGAAAATTCAGTGCTGCGTCACAGAAATAATATATATTTTAAAGTATATTAAAATAGGAAACCAGTATTAAAAATTACAATAATATTTCACAATATTACTTTTTTTTCTGTATTTTTGATCAAATAAATACAGCCTTGATGAACATAAGAGACTCCATTAAAAAACATTAAAAATTTTACTGATCCCAAACTTTTGAACGGCAGTTATGTATTCGAAGTATCACTTGTATCAGTGGTCAAACATGAAATCTGGAGTATTAAATTGTTTCCAATTATCATCATGGCCATGGATTTATCATAGGATTTGATTAAAAAAAGTGCAAATTGGAACAACTAACGCAATGTCTGATTGCAAAATGATGAGATAATGAATATTACAATTTTAGGCTTTCAAAGGATACCTAGTTTCTGATGATTACTTAAATATATATTAATACTTAAATATATGAAAATACACCAATAAGTACACAGACACAGTATGGTTAATAGGTTAGTGATGCAGTCTTCATGCAGTTGCTAAGGAACAAAAATAGTGTAAAAAGTGAATAGCCTTTGTGAATGGTTTCTGTTTCACCGACATTCAGAAAACGGAGCAATAAATCGCAATGCAGTTCTATTTCCAGTTGCCCCCTTTTTCATTTTGATGGTACCCTGTAAACAACTTTGTTTTCTGATTTAGTCAGTGAATGAACTGCAAGTCAAGCTTAGGCTGAGTACTACATGTCCACCGATGTGTAGGCTATGTGTTTATGTAGCCAGATATTAAAAAAAAAAAAAGAAAAAAAAAAAAAGAAAGTGTCTTGGATTTCATACTCATTCTGAAGAAGAGGAATATCCAAAAATAAAGTCATTAAGGGACTGATGGTGATGTTTGTGCTCTAAGTTCAACACTAACAGATCTGAAGTGATCAACTAATACAGCAACAGTAGCCACGCCCACCACAGCAGAGACGACCAATCGGATCACAGCTTCAGCAGAACCACAACAACGAGTAGGGTCTGAGGGAAGAAAAAAACTGAGACAGAGCTTTCCATTTTAACAAGCTTTTTTCTCAGACTTTGGGAACAGCAGATTAGCTCAGTAAATTAACAATAACATCACTGTTGATGTACCTGCCTATATGTGGCTATAAACTTTAAAAGTGAATATTTGCTAAAAGTCAGTTTTACAAAATTTAGGAATAAAGTAGCATATACTGTAGATTAGCGTCAAAGTTAATAGACATGGACTAAATGCCACAAAACACAACAACTCTGATTCAGTCATGACAGAAAGAATAACAGACCATTTAATACCTGGGCATGGCTGACAGAGTTGACTGATGTTGAGATGTGTGGTCTGGTTTCTGATGGGATTGTTGAGCACACAGCTGTAGGTGTTTTTATCCTGATATTCCACCTCCAGAGGTAGAGAGAGACTGATGCTGAGATCAGACACACTGATGCTGGACAATAAACTGTTTCCTTTGTACTAGGAGAGAGTCACATGACTCACATTCAACACTGAACACAGCAATGAACATTTAGATACTGATGATCCTGATGATGAACATTGTAAAGAGTCTCTTGTGATGTTGGGAACAGGCAGACGAGCTGGAAAACATTACAGAGTAAACAGAACGTTCACAAAAATGTGTAGTATTTATCCAAAAATGCAAATGTAAACATGTTGAATTAGTGTTCTCAAAGTTGCTGTCCTTCAGATAAGACATGTCCTTACAGTTTTGCAGCACAATTAGAGAAATTATACACTGATGGCTTTCTAGATTACTGATTGAAGGATGGCAATTTAAAAGAATAGACTCTGAATTGTAGTGTTGCAGTTATTTATTTATTTTTTTATTTATTTTTATTTTCATTATTATTATTTTTTTTTTTTTTGGAATTTATGGTCAGCTCAGATGTTTTCATTGTGTTACCAGAATTCAGACATCTATAGATTTGATTGACAGTGGGACCTTTTACTATTTTGTTTTCGTATTGTATCTATTTGTTCCAGAGAGTACGCCACAGGTGCACTGTAGTTAATGTTGCGCAATTTTCAGTGAGGATTCTCTCTCTAGGCTACACTGTTCTGCCATTATAGATGGTGACAAGTGAGTTTATGAGCGAGTCATTCACTCAGAATATCCACCCTTATCTTGAAGTCTCACCTGACTCATACATTCTCCTGTTTCTCTCTAATGGACTCTTTTTTCAGAGATGACCTAATTTCCACAGCTATCAACATCTAACAAAGTCTTTTTTTATATTCATAGTTTTTAAAAAATATATAATGTTCATTTATACCATTATACTTTGTGTAATACAGTATTAGGCTACCCAGTTAAAAAAAAAAAATAGAATTAACACTGCTGTGAGGGAGTTTCTAATATAATGGCTGAGGGACTGACAGCAAAAATATTAATTGGCAAGTGATATTTTTCTTGAGGTCACCAGTGGCGACTACATAAACATACACGTTATGACTTAAAAATTTCATATTAAAATTTTTTTCCTGCTTGTTTTGCGATCACATCTTTTGTAGTGTTAACGTAATAAACTGAGATGGTGTGCATCAGAGTTTTATTGGAAAGACTTTCAAACAGTCCTCATCTCTGCCGAACACTGCCGGCACACCTGCTAAAAGCAACTCCAGAAACAGCTTTGGTGGAAGGCTGTATCGAAAACCTTCAGCTAAAACACAGATTATATCAATGTCTTAGTAAGTTACTGAACCTGTGATCAGCAAAGAGTGGCTCTCTTGCACTGTATGACATTGAAGAATACTAGCTGTTCAGTCAAAGCAGGGCTTTGCCAAAAAGGTGGTTTTGAGTGGGGGCGTGGATTTGGTTAGCAGTTGTTAATGCTGTAACCTACTGCATATAAAAAATCATTTTTGTGCAGACAGTAGGCCTCTCCCCACTCTAGGCCTCTGGGCTTCAGCCCATGGAAGCCTGTGCATTAATATGACCCTGGCCACATTTTTTTCCCCTCTTTTGAAAAATTTGAGAAGCAATATCATGTTTTATTTTTTTATTTTTTATATTTTGCTGTTGGAGCAAACTTGAACACAAAAAATAATTTGCTGTCATATTTCCCAAACTATGAGAACTTCCACCTTTGCACCCCAGAAATGTGAAAAAGGTCAATTAGATTATTATTTTGAAATTGGCTAAAAAAAGCATACTGCTCCATAGTGCGCACACAGTGTCGCAACCACCATTTTTGGCAGTATCTCACCTGACAGTATTTAGTGAGTGAGTACATTTAAAACAGGCGACCGTCTTGTTATCCTACACAGAGCTGTTGTAAGTTGTAAGGCTTTTTGTCCACAAAATGATGAGTACTAATATAAGCTACCTTCTATGGGAAGTATATATACATATATACAATATAATTCTATTGCTTTATGTGGGTCTCAAGACTGATTCATACTTCTGCATTAAAAGTTTTATCTTCTGGATATAAAACACTGAAACTGTATGAGACCTCACCACCAAAGATGGTTAAATTAATATACTCACCATAGACAATAACTCTGAAACTCTTGTCTGAAGTCCCTCCATTACTGATGGTCGTTAGTTTATAAAGTCCAGAGTGTTTTATTCTGATGTTTTTGATGGTAAGAGACCCAGTTTGATTGTTCATCTCCAGTCTGTCTTTAAATCTCTCATTAATGTCATATGTTGGGATGTTCTGCTTGTAGATTTCAGCAATACGAGAGTTTTCAGGTCCAAACCTCCACAGTATCTGATCATCTCTCTTTATTGCAGAAACACCAACATGTAGGGTGACAGAATCTTCCTCCATCACTGATATTGTATCATCTGCATCTGAACTAGCACCAAACACACCTAAAACATTATGCAGATACATAACATTCATATACAAATTGAAAATTTAGCTGACAAATATAGCTTTGGAGCACTGTAAAAGAAAAAAAAAACAAGTTATTTGTGTTTAAAAAGACCCACAAAGAATCCAACAGGAACTGTTTTCACACTTATACCTTACAATGATCTTATGTGTTTACACCACAGTTTTATCAAAGTTCAACAAAGAGAGAAGCTCACACACATAATAGAAGGTTTCTCACAAAAATAAATAAATAATGCAAATACAAGGTAGCATGCAAAGAGTTTGGATTATCTGTTAATCAACTTCATCAATAAAATCAAAATGCATGTATAAGTAATAGTATAATGATAGTTAATATAATAGTAATGTCTTACCCTGTACAGGGATCAAAAACAAGATAAAACTCCACATGGACGTTTTGGTAAGACTGGTGAGATTCTGTTGAGCTTCGTGGCTTCAGTATAGAGCACATTCAGCCAGTGAATGCAAAAGCTTTTTACTGCTACAAGGTGGTTTCTGAAATTACCATGAGATCAGGCTCAGACCACAGTAGGCGTTACTTCAACAACCTCTCTGACACACTAAAACTGAAGGGTATGAACTCCTTCAAGCATGTTTCAAAAGCAAAACTGATTCTGCTTCTATCTGTTTTCAGTAGCATTTCTGTCTGAGCTAACAAAAACGTTTCTACATTTTCCAATAAGTAACAGTATGTTATGTTAATTTTATAAAAACATTTTAATCAACAATATATAATGCTGTTGATATTGTAATACTCTTTGTTTTAATTTCAGCAAATTCTTTTTGCACTTGTTTGTTTGGGTCTGACTAAGACTAGTTGTTAAAGGCATATGTGCATGAAAGAAGAAACAGCATCACCCACCACTGTGGTTAGAGTTTCTCATCTACCTTCTGTCCACAAGTAAGACAACAGGCACAGTTTCCACCAGATAGCCTACTTTGTAGAGCTCTCTTCTTATAGACAATTAAGTATGAAATGAGTCAATAATTCATTTGTATTTAACACTATATTCATGGCTGGCTTTGTTTAGCTTTTTATACCTGAATATGCACATTTATAGCTGTGATAATCCTCATAGAGCAGCCATCAGATTGTTAGGCCACCACTGCTATTTTCTTTAGTTTTTGCATGTTACTGGGAGAGAGACTTAGATTGTTTGTTTAAATATTGTTGACAATCTTCAAGCATGAATAGTGGCATCAATCTTCAGAACATTCTAAACACAATAGACTGTTGTCACCACTTCCGTCTGTTTGCTAGTTCAGTAATGTGTGGGTGTGTTGAGCTCAGAGACACTATGTCATTTCCCAAGCCACAATATTTTTAATCTGAAGGATTAGTAATATTATCATTATTAATAATAGTTTATTTCATAAAGCACCTTTGAGGTAGCTTATCAAAGCACTGTACACAAAATAAGCAACATACTGCACAAAATTAAAATATTACAATAAAATTCAACAAGCAAAGGCTAATTTTATCAAATATGTCTTGAGTTGAGCTTTAAAAATGTCATAGGTCTGAGCTCCCCTAAGTTAAGGAGGAGGAGAATTGCAAAGGGTAGGAGCATAGACAGAAAAAGCCCTGTCACCCATAGATCTTAGAGGTACAGCCAGCAAAGTAGATTGCGAGGGGCATAATCTGTGATTAGGGGTGTAAAGAATTAACATTGCGGATAGGTAATAGGTAATGCTAATAACTGTAGCATACAAGTTACTGGAGCATACAAGTTAAGCTTTTGCTCCAACCACTGGATAATGAGATGATAGAAATTAGAGAAATAAGTTCCAATAGACTGATATTTGAAGTTACTGTATGTTTAACTAATGCAGGGTAATGTGAAGTAGTCAGCAATCGTAGGAGTTATTCATGTTTTATGCCAGTTTGAAGGTATACACTGACTTTCTGTTGTGGTCCATGGACCCCCTGAACTAGCCTTGGCCATCCCTGGCCACCCCATGTGTAAAACTCTAGCTCCACCACTGGAGATGGGCTGTCCTCACTAGTAGTTTTAAAACTGAAGCTTACAGTTGAAGAAAAGTTTCTCCTTATACGTTATAGTGAAGGAAAGGTGGTTCCAAACAACAAGGATCCTTTTCCAGAAGTTTACATTTTTCCTGATTTTTCAAGGTGCAGATTGGGATTTTTTTGTAGAACTCAGAGGATCTAACTATTAATGAGGCTAACAGCAAAAAATTGTACAGAACCTGTGTTAAAGTTCTAAACTTGAAAATTTTAAAAGGAAGAGTTGATACTGTTTCGAGAGATAAATTAGGTTTGGATCGGAAAATAAAACTTGCGTGGAGAGATTTTTTTATAAACCTCCTTTGGCAAAAAAAAAAAAAAAGTGGGGAATCTCCCATGGTGCAAATTTTGAAAAACTTTGACTTTTACATGGTGCAGTTGCGGTTAATTCTTTTGTGAATGTTATTAACTCAAGTGTTTGCAATCTATGTCTTTTTTGTGGAAAAAAAGAAAAGAAACGAATTTTCATTGTTTTATGAAGCGTACACGATTGTGTTATTTATTTGATTTTCTTGCATTGTTGTTTGGCAAGTTAAATTAAATATTTACGGTTCAGAGTTTTATTCTTGGGTATCGATCTACAGCAAAAAAAACAAGATAAATTGTCAACTTTTATATTTCATTGTAGATGAAGCAAAAACGGCAGTATGAGACCCAGCTATGGAGTTTTTGCCTCTGTAGTGGACATTCTATTTTAGTGAATTTCTCTGAGACCTCACATGTCACAGTTTTAAGCCTAGATGTCCTTTACAGAGCTCATTCAGGGCTTTTTAGAGATACTAAATGTTTGGAAGTTTTACCATGACCACACCCTCTCTTAGGTCTTTAAATATGGCTAAATTTAATTTAGTGAATTTTTACATCCTTATGGAAATGATATTTTGTAATTGTCATTTAAATCTGAATAATTTTCAAATTGTTTTTCATAAAGCAACATCTCAGGAAAATGTTATGGGTTTTCAAATATGACTTCCTGTTATGAAACAGGACATAATTTCATTCATGTCCACTGTGGAGGACACCGGGACTAAAAGCATGTTTATTAGGCATTTTGGGAGCCATAATTGAATAGGAAAATTAATTATCGATTGTCTTATGAAATATTAGATATTATGAAAATCTGGCCATTTCTTACTCCCTGTCACGGATTACATGGAGACGGATACCAGGAACGGGGAGACATAAATAATCCAACAGAAAGTTAATGAAAACAGGTAAAACAGGTAAGTAACACACAGGCTGGGAACACTCACGCGACTGACAGAGATGACGTTCAATACTCGACAGGAAACACAGGGCAGAACACACTATAAATACACAATGTAACAAAATAATTAAACACACACAGCTGGACAATAATTAACTAAAACACAGGAACAGGAAACTAACCAAATATGGGCATACAAGAGGAAGGGGAACACAAGATAATCCTGACATGACGCCCCACCTCTGAAGGCGCATCCTCGCGCCATATACCATCCAATGGGGGGGGGGGTTGCTCTGGAGGCCTTCAGGAACAAGAACACGCAGACAAGACAAGACAGGGCGGCGCCCATGGCGGTTCAGGGAGCTCAGGAGGCCATGGCGGTGCAGCCTACGGCACTAGGCATACCCCCCCCCCCAAAAATACTTGGAGGAACTTAATCTGGGGTCTTTCCTGGGCTGGACTGGAGATCCGGAGCCCTCTCTGGGCTGGACTGGAGATCAGGAGCCCTCTCTGGGCTCGGGAACTGGAGCCTCTCCTGGGCTAGACTGGGGGACAAGAGATGGAGTCTTCAGCGGGTTATCCTCTGGAACATGAGCCCCAATGGGGCTAGGCTCGGAATACGAGGACCATTGTGGGCATGACTGGGGTTTACCAGCACTCCGTGTGCTGGCTGAGGTGTCAGGGGTCCTCTCAGGGGTAGACTCGGGAACCGCTTCCGTAGGGGCGTCCCGCGGAGCAAGAAGCTTGGGAATGGCCTCCTTGGCCACTACAAGAGAAGCCTCCTGCTTCCACGGAAGCCCCACAGACAAGACATGACCGACAAGACCGGGTTCCGGAGGACTGGAGAAGACAACAGGGGACATGACCTGACTTGGGACAGGCACTGGAGGGCACACTGGCAGGTGCGTTCGAGGTGCGGGCACTGGAGGGCGCTCTGGTAGGCGCGTTCGAGGTGCGGGCACTGGAGGGCGCTCTGGCAGGCGCGGACACTTGGGGGCGCTCTGGAAGCGCAAACATTTGGGGGCGCTCTGGAAGCGCGGACACTTGGGGGCGCTCTGGAAGCGCGGACACTTGGGGGCGCTCTGGAAGCGCAGACACTTGGGGGCACCTTCGTGGCGCAGGGACTGGGGGGCGCTCTGGAAGTGCGGACTCTATAACGGCCGAGTGGCTTGCCACATTAACTGCCGCATGGCTTGCCATACTCTCTGCCGGCGGGCTCAGGAGAGCCGCGGACGACGACGAGCCGGTTCCAACTCGGGCCAGGACACTTCCCAGACACCGGTAGATCCCCTCCTTCCAGCACAGTCCTGTGGTGTCTGGGAGGTCCACGGGGTGGTGGTAACAGGCCCCGAGCCGAAACAGATGGAGGATGGCCGCATCGTGTAGCTCCGTCACCGCGGCGAGCCCCCAGAGTACTCGAAGAAGGGGAGATCACCCTGGATGAGGACGAGGAGGCGGGCGGCGAAGTCCATAGCCGCAGGGACAAAAGTTACAAAACAAAAACTCTACAAAAAACCGGAAACAAAACACGGGGAAAGGGAGCGCCACTTACTTTTCTTTGGGTCGAGTATTCTGTCACGGATTACACGGTATCCCCTAGGATACCGGTGTTGTGCCAAATTCTGACCCCCGCCAGATTACTACCCCCCTAGTATTGGTAGGTTTAGGGTTAGGTGTGGGGGAGGGGTTAGGATTAGGGGTGGGGTTAGGATTAGGCAATCAGGTAGCGATTTCAACGAGAGGGGGTAATAATTTGGCAGGGGTGGGAAATGGGCACAACACCAGGAACAGGGAGACGTAAATAATCCAACAGAATGTCTTTAATGAAAACAAAACAGGTAAGTAACACACAGGCTGGGAACACTCACACGACTGACAGAGATGACGTTCAACACTAGACAGGAAACACAGGGCAGAACACACTATAAATACACAACTTAACAAGATAATTAAACACACACAGCTGGACAACAATTAACTAATAAACACAGGAACAGGAAACTAACCAAATATGGGCATACAAGAGGAAGGGGAACACAAGACACACAAGACAATCCTGACACTCCCATTATGACAATTCTTTTTTCAACATGCTGTCCCAACAGCAATACATTAATATATTAATATAAGGGAATATAAGCAGGAGGAGTAAAATTGAAGGATCAGAAGGATGTGAAGTTTTATTTTTAAAAAATCGGATAAAAGCAAGAGTGTGGGTTGATTTTAAATTTGATAAGATGGTGAAAGGCTTAATTTTCTTTTCAAGTCAGTGTTGTTGTAATGATGCAATTTGCTCTGTAGATGAACTTGTGTTTTTTCTTGTTTGTTACAATAATTGATATTAATATCAAGCTTTTTGTTCTTTATTGTATTAGAATTGTTTTGAGAGTATAAAATTGTTAAATAAATGTTCGGTTAAAATTCTCAATTCTCTCTCTCTCTCTCTCTCTCTCTCTCTCTCTCTCTCTCTCTCTCTCTCTCTCGCGAATACACTGCCTCGGTCTCTCTCTGCATGTTCCGGCACAGACTCGCCTGAGACTTGACATTTTCAGGAAAAGAATCGGGAGATAGGCTCTCCTCGCTAGTAGTGAACTGTAGCAGGCTGGGAAACCTCTTTTAACTCAAACAGGTTGCGCAAGTTAAGGAATAGGCTATGTTGCGACAAGCTTTTTCCCTTTGCCTCTGTCTGTTGCTCAAGAAAGGTAAACTATACTTTTTATACTGTTATTGTTTCTCGTTGTTTTAAGGATTAAGAGAAAACACACAATATTTCAGGCTACCTGTATGGGACCAATGACAAACGGCTAATTTAAGGCACACATCAGTGAATTCAAATAGTTCTCTATCATATATGCGCAGTTAGAATGGTGCTAATTCATACATTGTTTTCTATATTGATATTAATAATCATTACAACAATATAAAGAGCAATAAAATACAATAACGATTTTGTCTTAATATTGTAGCCCTATGAGCTCCTGTTTTTTTTTTACATGTATAATTACAATTTTAAACAGTTTATGTTTATTGTTATTGACAACTGTTTAAAATATTGATTAAAGTGTTAAATTTAAGTATTTGACATTAAAGACAACATAGCATGGTGAGGATAATAATTAGGTGATTTATAAAAATTGCCCTCACAAATGTAAAAAATACCCCTGCAAATCAATTCCAGGGGACAAATATTGTTAATTTTTGACCGATTGCAGATTTATATCTTGAGAACACTTTTGTAATGTTTGCCTAAAATCTTGTGCTCATCACATTCATTAGGCCTACATACAGAAAATACATCTTTTTGAAAGATAGCCCACTTATTAAATGTTTGTACACAGTGGTTAGAATGTGATGCTTTTTAATTTCTCTTTAATAGATCTTGGAGATGTGGGCCTGTCTGTGCACATTCTATCTTAATAGCAGTGTCTGATTGGTCCGTATCACATTTAGGGTATTCTGGATTGTTGCTGCTCTTTTAGGTAGTTGCTGGAAAGTTGCAAAGGTGTTCTGGGTTCTGGGTTTTCTGTCAGGTATTGCTAGATGGAGAGATAGACAAAATGCTTTATCAACTAAACATGAATGTAAGAATTTCTAATGCAAACTTATGAGGACATGTCCCTGCCACAGTTATAATTTGTAGGCCCCTAATATAATATGAAATTGATTTACCCACTGTTGATGCCTAATGTCACAGAATATCAAAGGAATGTGTTTGTTGGACAGGTTATGTCACTTTGTGTTTTTATCAAACTAACTGAGCCTAGACGGTTTTGCACTTGCTGTTTTATATTAGAGTCTACCTGAGTGATATTGAGTCATACTGAATGCAGCAACATTACTTGTTCCTGTACAGACCAGTTTGTTCAAAGTAAACATTGTGCCGCAGTACAGATTTGGTGCAGGTGTTTAATGCAAAAGGCTATTCTTGAAAGAGCAGATGTCATGGTCATAAGGAAAATGTTAAGAAAATGATTATATTATGCAGTTATCTTTCTCTTCATAATTCTAGTTTATTTATTCATATTTACTACTCCCAATCTGATTTTTTTTTTAAATGTAAATGTAAATCAATTTAATTCAGATTAAATTACAAACTGCAGCCAATAATTGATGAGGAAATGTATTGAATATTTTATATACATTTATTTCAATCTTATAAGTCCTAAAAATGTTTTATAAATGTGTTTCAGGTGTGTTTGTTGGTGGTACAGATGAAGTGAAGTCAGTGTCGGTGATGGAGAGAGATTCTGTCACTCTACACACTGATGTTGAAGTACAGAGAGATGATCAGATACTGTGGACGTTTGGACCTCAAAAGACTCGAATAGCTGAAATTCACAGACAAAGTAGTCAACAAACTTATGATAGTATTGGGGTGTTTAGAGACAGACTCCAGATGGACAGTAAAACTGGATCCCTGACCATCAGAAACATCAGAACTGAACACTCTGGACTTTATAAACTACAGATCATCAGCAACAGAGCAACTTCATACAAGAGATTCAATGTTACTGTCTATGGTAAGTGAATTGATTATGATTTAAATATATTTAAGCTATATACTTAATATATTAAGTTAGGAATGAGGAAATTCAAAATAAGCATTAAAGAAATCATGAGCACAGAGACAAAAGAGAAGAATTTCAAGGTTTATATTTATGGTGAGTTTAATGTTTCAATACATTTCGTACACAATTATCATTTTGTCAAGTCCTGGCATTTCAGTTTACCTGTCTGTCTTTATTGATGAATGTGGATGTGAGTCGTGAGTTAGATGCTATTTACACGGAGTATATACAATTAGCGCCTTCATTACATTTAATGTAAATAGTAATTCTATGCTATGAGGGGTGAGGGGTGGAGCCTATACACATCATTTTCTTTTATTTGATATCAGCTATTTCTACATGGATTTTGATTGGACCGCAATCTACAATATTTAACAAATACTTTTAAATAAAGTCACTTTGTATCATAAGCAATATTTTAGCCATGCATACATACATATAAACATAGCCTATTAATCATGTATAAAGTTAATGGGTACAGACACAATAGTTCATTGTTAGTTCAACGAAACAGAACTATACAACTTTTTTATATTTTAATTTTTAGTGTTTCCCATTTGACTGTATTATGTGATATTATTTCCTTCATGTTCATGTTGTTACAAATAATACACAGAGTATGTGATGTATTCATTGTCAAATATACTGTACTTAATCATATGAAACTCAAAACTGTTTAAAAAACATTTAATGATACAAACACCAGAACAAGTGAAGCTTTCATTTCTTATATATAAAAACTAACTATATTTTCAAAAATATAGTTAAAATAATTTTAATAAACACACATTATATACATGCAGTAACTTTTTACAGTAACTTTTTTTACAGTAACCATTTACAATACCCAATGCGAAATGTAATCAAACTGACCAGAGGAAAAAAAAAATAATTCTATAAAATAAAGTATGACAACAAATTCATGTTTTAATAATAAAATAAGAAAGATATGCACGCACAGATTTGAAATTTGTAAACACTTAGTATATAAATTACACCACTGACAGAACTATTCCAGACAAGACTCAATTCACTTTTTTTAGACTTAGCATCAAATGTTTATTTTTAATTTCATCTGATTAAATACAGTATATTTGACATTAAATGGCCAAATCTGTTTCTTTAAGTGCTATTTGTAAAATGAACATGAAAGAAGTACAGTCAAATGGGAAACATTTTACATAAGTTAGTCATTTTCAATATATTTTCAAACTGAAAAAGTTTGAAAATATAAAAAGAAAATAATGTTCTTATTAATTTTGTTAGTTTATGCAGTATGAACTATTAAAAAAACATTGTGTTTGTACATCTAATATCTTATGCATGTGTGAAAAGTGACTTTATTGTTGTTAAATATTGTGAAAATAGCTCATATATATTTTTTAAATTACATGTATTGGCAGCGCGACTCTATTAAGACTGTTTAAGTTCTGCCCCCTCACTTCCACCCTGTGGCTGCTGGTCTGAAACAGCTAGCGCTGTGGTTCTAAAGCTGGATATCTTGTATCGGCAATAATCTGGTGATACAGTATCGTGATACAGTGGTTATGATATGACATATTGTGATACTGTAATGCTATAGCATTAACAGTGCAGCCTTGCACTTCCTGTCAGTTTATGTTCAGATATAACAGCACTGCCGTCTAGCCACTGGTACGAATCTTGGATATAAACAAATAAATAAATATGGATATTGTTTTTGAGAATCAATATGTCATCACCAAACATAATATCATGATGACTGATTTCTCTGTGTATTACAGCACTGGACGAGCGTGCACATCTCTTGATGTCAATAGCTGTTACTCTAGTGCTGCTGGTGTTCATAGGTGCAGTTGGAGGTTTAATTTACCACTGGAACTGTAAACAATCAGAAGGCAGTGGCTGGTAATTACATGCAAAAATACATAAGCATCATCATATTTTAATTTAAACTGGTGATTAAAATTAAATATTTAATCAATGTCTAATAATTATTAGAACAGTTACGACTGAGGATGAAAAGCTTTACACTCAGACAACACATCAGAGCTGCGTTTCCCAAAAGCATCGTAAGCTTAAGTACATCGCAGACCCATTGAAGCTAATGGAGCTACGATCAACTTAGGCTTACGATGCTTTTGGGAAGTACAGCCCAGTTTCAGAGTACAGTAAGATAACTCTGACTTTTCTGTCTGTATAAACCCTCAGCCCCTCACTTTATTTTTGATTGTGATTCTCTATTCTTACAGGACATTGTTGCAACAGATCAAATAGTGCACTTCAGTTAAGAAATGAATTTAGGATCCAAATGTTTTGTTTTTGTTTATTGTTATGTTGTAGGTCATATTGTAAGTCATCCAACTTTATCACTGTCATATCATAATTTTTTTCTTACAGTTCTTACTTTATTTTTATTTGTGTAATGTAATAATAAGTATTGTACATATACAGACCACCCAGTGCCACAACAGAAGTTTTCCTGCTTGTTCTGTCTATTCTTTGCACTTTAAGTTATTTAGTTCCAATTAGCTCCATAATTAGTTCATATTACTTTAATTAATATCATACTTCAGTTAGTGTTAATTGATTATTGGTTATTAATAATTGATTATTCTCAGTTGATTATTCACTAATGTCTATAGTCTTGTGCCAGCCATATAAGGTAAAAAAAAATAAAAATAAAATAAAAAAAATAAAAACCCTTGTCTTGATCAGTAGACAGATAATGGCTAGTTTGAATAACATCTAACATGAATGTGAAACATTTCATGCGGAACACCAACTTCCTTATACATTCACTCATTAGGGTGTGGAGACAGATGGCTGTATGCTATTTTTTTTGTCTCATAAAAAGCTGTTCTTTCAGCAGAAAGTTCTTACACCAGTGTGTACTCTTTGTATTTTAACTCACCTTTTTCACTGAGCAGTTATTCAATTGGTATAAAACAAAAGTTTTCAATATTGCAACCCAATTGTTCTCACATTGTTGAAATTTGACAAAACCTGTTTTTTTTTTTTTTTTTTTTTGTTGTTGTTGTTGTTTTTTGTATATTTTTGTAGAAAGTTGTAGATATATAATAAAGTTTATGTAATAAATTTGAGTGCTCAATGACAACAATCTTACCTTAAATGGCATTAAGATAAATAATTTCTTATGGATGTAATGTAAACATAAGGGTTGTGAGTTCCTGTAAGAAAGTGGTTACTACAAAACGTGTGGCAGAGAGGTTATAATATGTTATGAGTTTCCATCAGTCCATGAGAGTCACACCAATAACTGTCACAAGACTCTATCCATCATTCACCACTTTTGTCCACCGTTCACAGCATACATGAGCATTAAACTCCTCTTCTCTGTTAATAGTGATGCAAGGGATGTTAAATGCTGCCTTCTATAGTACACAGAGAGTTAGGACTGCAGTGTGTCCTATTAGATGAACACATAATTTCCAGTTGTTTCACGTTGTTATTCAATATTAAACAAACTTAACTGATAGCATATACTCTCTCGTTATGTAAACTTCTGCAGGCTCAATAGACTTAGTATATTGTTTAAAAAATTTGATTTGTTACACTCTTAAGAACAATGCTTATAAACAGTAAGGTTTTTCGGGTTTTACCAATAGCAGAACCCTTTTTTAATGTTCCATAAAAAACCTTGCTTTGAAAGTGCTACACTGAAAAAAGATGATTAATTGAATTTACTAAAAAAATTTAAGGTAAGTAGTTGCAATCAATTTATTTTAGCTACATTTAAATAAATTTATTTGACTAACTTAAAACAGAACCATATTTTTGGTAGTAGAGTGATGCTGCACAGACAGTTCATACAAGCAGTGCTCTCTTACTAATAAACTCAAATCAATCTAATCTTATTGTACTACTTTATCTGTATCTGCATTTGAATGAGCAGAAATCTGTAAGAATATAACGACCCAGTAGACAAAATAGCTGATAAGGTGACACAACACGAGTTCGAGTCTCGGCTCGAGGTTCAGGCTTCTCAAATCAACATCAAAGATTGTTCTCAAACTTTAACATTTAGATGTGCTTTTAGTGATCTAAACGCAAGTGGTCAGCTGAGATGTATTACTAATTCCAAATGTGTCCTAAACTACTCTTACTATATCTGCCACAAGAAACAAATAAAAATACAAATGAACTTTTATATTATATTATATTATGTTTATGTAACGGTACATATAAGTGTACATACTGTACATTCAGTACTTCAGTTTTCATTTATTTATAACATTTCCAGACCCCACAGAAACCACAATGAAGAGGAATATATGCTTTAATAAAGCATATCTATACAGACATTTGCAACACAAGAATTAAGAACATATATTTCTCTAATTTCTCTTTTTTTTTAATTTACAAAGTTTTCTAAATGCAATTGAATTGTAAATTTACATTGATATATGCAAAATCATATAGAAAAAGTCTTAACTCTTAATCACAGTTTAGAATTTCTAAGGACTTGAAGGACAGTTGTTAAACGTCGCCACCTAGTGATCACATGAATATACAACTTATCATTGAGGACCTGATGGTGCTCGACCATTTCCTGACTGTTTCCTCATTTTCTGTTCAACTTTTATGGATTTGAAGTGATCAACCAATACAGCAACAGCAGCCATGATCACCAGAGCAGAGACGACCAATCCGATCACAGTTTCAGTAAAACTACAACACTGGACAGAACCTGAGAGAAGAAAAATAAAAAACACTAAATCATTAGTGTACTTAATTCCTCAAAAAAGCTCATAGAAAATATATTCAAATATTATTAATTTAATGTATTTTTATGGAATTTTCCTATATAATGCACCACTGCCCGGAAATCACCCTAGTATATGCAGTCACATACTTGAACATGGTTGACAAAGTTGCGTGGTATTGAGATCTTGAGTCTGGTTTCTGATGGGATTGTTGATCACACAGCTGTAGGTGTTTTTATCCTGATATTCCACCTCCAGAGGTAGAGAGAGACTGATGCTGAGATCAGACACACTGATGCTGGACAATAAACTGTTTCCTTTGTACCAGGAGAGAGTCACATCACTCACATTCAACACTGAACACAGCAGCACACATCTGGACACTGATGATGACGATGAACATTGTGAAGAGTTGCTGATAATCTCAGGTACTGGTAAAGGAGCTGGAAAAGATGAGGAAGATGTGGGAAGCATGATGAGGCGGGACTCACCTCGATCACTTGGAGTTTGACTCGCTTCGATTTCTGTGACTGTTGTGATGACAGTTGTTGAAACAGATGCTTTAAAACAAACACAAAGTAATTAAAGCGACCACAAAATTCACGTAAGAGAAAAAGACAATGTGACAGTGATATTTAACTCACCATAGACAATAACTCTGAATATCCCTTGCGAGGTCCTTCTGGAGCGGCTGATAGACACTGTATAATATCCAGAGTCAGTTAATCTGATGTTTTTGATGGTCAGAGATCCAGTGGGATGCATCTTCAGTCTATCTCTGAATCTCTCATCATCACCAGCATATGTATAGAGGCTGTGTTTATTGACTTCAGCAATACGTGATTTACCAAACTTCCATGTTATGTCAATATTTCTCTGAATGTTAGTAAAATCAGTTTCTAGAGTGACAGAATCTCCCTCCATCACCGATATAACCTTTATTGCATCTGCTTCGACATCTGTAACATATTTATATAAAACGTGTAAATACAATTGTGGCTTGAGAGTCAACAGAGCTGATAAACATTAAAAACATTGAACATTTTTTTTAAAAAAGAACTTCTTTTTAAAAAAAGTGTTGGACAGGACATGTTTTATTCTTATTTCTAGAAATAATTTAATCTTAGTCATAATTTTTCACTGCATATTCATAAATCTTGCAGTTATTGCTAACTGCAACACAAATTCTTGATAGCATGATGATAGCCAATAGAGATACCAGACAGCCAAGAGACTCATCAATATACAATATATTCTTCAATAAAGACAAAACACATTTATTAAAAGCAGAATAAAAATATTTTAAAATACACTCACCATGAATGCATATAAAACAAGACAACAAGCTCCACAGGAACATATTTGAGTGACTGGTAGAGTTAAGTGGCTTCAGCAGAGCACAAAAAAAAAAATAATAAAATAAAAAAAACAACAACAACAACAAAAAAATAAAATATATATATCTGATAAGCTTCTTGCTGTTATGAGAGGGTTTCCACTAAATATGACCACAAGATTAGAATCACTGGGCCCTCAACAATCTCTGACTGATAATACTCTTATTTACACAGAATATTATCAGACTGAAGGTTTAGTCTCAGATTGTCAGTATTACACACACACTGCAACAACTGAAACTAAAGTAACCACTTCTTGTTTTGAGCAACTTTCAAAAACAATAATGAAAGTTTGTGTGTTACTATTACTAGTGTTTGAGGCAACAGATGTGTTTTATTTTTTGAAAGATACAAGTTAATGATAAATTGGCAGGGACGCTTTGTTTGAAAGGCGAGCAAATGTGATCTTCCTCACGTAAATTATCAGAGACCAATTTGCCAAAGCAATTTTATATTTAAAGTCATTATAAATATAAATAATCAAAGAAGCAACTAAGAAAAAAATGTTGTTTTCTTATAGAACAACATCTGCTACACAACAAAAACGCTGCCACTTCCAGCTCAGCATGTGTTATGTGCTAAATTATATATTTTATATATATATATATATATATATATATATATATATATATATATATATATATATATATATATTTCCTAAAATATTTGGTTCCCAGTGCTGTATTACAGTGTATTACATAATCAGATTACAGAAACTAAGTACTTGTAATTAGATTACATTACATTTTAAAATGTTCATAATCAGATTACAGTTACTTTTCTATAGATTACATGATTACTTATTCACACATTGGCAGTAAATTATTTAAATTTCTTGATACACCCTAATTCTTTTTCTTAAAAAGAGTTACTTAGATTAATTTAATATTTTTTATTATTTAATTAATTAATTGCTTTTCATTAACTCACAAACCCCAGGTTGGGAAACCCTTGCATACTGTAATGTTTAATACATTTCATGATGTTGATAACTAAGAATGGAATAGATTTTCTTCTGAGTTAGGTCAAAAGTAATCTATAAGTAATCAAAAAGTAGTTAGAATACATTACCTAACATGTGTAATTCAATAGATTACATGGAAAAAAAAACTACAATTTCACGTAATTTGTAATCAGTAACGGATAACAGTTTGTAGTAATCTACCCAATACTGTTGGTTCCACTGGGTGGCGGTTACATGAATATTCAAGATATTCCCCTTTTGTGCTGTGTTCTTGAGACAACATGCAAACAAATGGAACTTAAAATATTAATATGCCTTAAACACAACTTTTTTAAACATATTTCAAAAAGCTAATAAAATTTCAATGTTCAACTTAAACTGTTCACATTTTCAAAACAATACATAGTTTGTGTCAGAGGTGTAACCTCCAAGACCCTGACTAAGACCCAGACCTCCAAGACCCTGACTAAGTCCAGGACCAATCAGAGGTGTGTATTTTAAGATCAGACCCTCCTATAAGACCCAAGTTGTGTTCCACTTCCTAAATTGTCACAATGTGTTGCACTGTGGTACCGTATATGGCACTGTGTACATATGAAATAGACTCGCTCACTCTGTCAAAATCGAGGGGTTGAGGGTCTGTCCATGTAAACTTTCCTCTTCATCTTCACAAAGTGGAATGCACTTCAAAATGGGAACGGGGATTCTCCCGAGGGGAAATTCATAGAGAAGTTCACGAAACGTGTGTCTAAAATTGAAGTGGAACATAGACCAAGACCAATAAAAACCAGAGGTGTGGTCAAAACCAAAACCAAGCCCATTCAAGAGCCACACAGCAAACTCCTCAGTATTAAACTTTCTGCTCAGTGTTTATATGTATCCACACTAGAGTGTAGTTAATGAGATAATTAAGATTAATCGAGCAATGATTGAGCATTAGTGATGAACACCTGCTGTTAAGAAGCAGAATCACTGAAGGAAATAGAAAACAACAGAAAAAAAGAGAAGAGATGAGTAGAAAAACATCCACAACTGATTTCCAGCCATAGCCAGATGAAAACAACTGCAACAAAAGAACAAAAGATCAACAAAGGATGATTAAACATCTCCAAAAATGTCATTACATATTCACTTATTACTGACTTTGCTTCTGTCTTACCACCACACAAAATGTTGTGATGAACCTTCATAGTTCATTATTATAACAATGATAATCATGCATAGAAGATGACATTCAATAATCCTTTAGTTATTCACTTTAGCCTACTCACCATAGACAGTAACACCTATGTCTTGTTTAAAGTTCCTCTTAGAGTTTCCTCACTTTCATACTTTACAATGAAATAGTAATAGTCTATAGATTTTAGTCTCTTGAGGACCAAACATCAACAGTATCTTATCATCAGGGGCACATTAATGCATGGGCTTACAGGGGCTGTAACCCAGGGGCCTGCCCTGGGGAGGGGCCTAGTGATTGCACAAAAAAAAAAAAAAAATGTATTTTGAATGTTGTAAATTCTTTGTGCTTAAGTTTCTACACATTCACAGCATCACAAAATTTTGTGCAAATGTAAGTTTGACTTTTACATTTCTTTTAGAAATGTCTGCTTGTTTTCGCCTCATTCATTATGTTGATATATCTTCAGATTACCTGATAACAGCCTCAATTCACTGGATCAAAATATCTACAAATATATAAATCTCTTAACAGCATTTATTTCATTATAGTCTGTCAATACCATGTTTCGTGTTAAAACAAAAATGTAGAAAACAAATGAACAAAAACTCAATTAAATGACAAGTTAAATTAAGTTGAAATCATTTGGAGCTTTCAAAATTATTTGAGCTTTCAAATCTGTACATTGTTTTCTGAGTGTGTTTATTCTTTTTTTATACATATACTGTATATTTTATATTTTAAATATTTGATTTTTGGTATTTGTATTTTCTACATTTCTTTGTCAATTTGTTCATACGACACACAAAAGAAATATTGCTTATATCTTTTGCTGCTCACAAGCAAAACAGAAATAGATAGAATGTGAATTTGAAACTTTACAGTTTCATACATGGATTGATAAACACAAATCATGCTTAAAATGTGAATTAATGAAAATATAACTTCAGTGACTTTTTTTTTTTTTAAATTTTTTATTTTAGCAGATGTTCAGTGTAAGAAGAGTTTTACAAAAGAAACCTTAATTAGCATTTTCCAGTGGGTTGTAAGAAATTATAGTCTGCCTCGACCCAGCTTCCACTCCACAATATGTTTGATCATGCTCATTTCCCTAAATGGCTTAATTATTATAGAGAAGAAGAAAGTCAACAGTTATGTTGTTTGTAGACCATTTGGGATGATCACATCCTGAGCAAATGGTGACCAATTGTAGAATGGGAATTTGTGTGGGACAGCGAGAACCACCGCAGACAAAGGGGTGTCAGAACTTAATTAACATGACCACAGCTGTTACAACAGGAACAACTTCATTTACATGAAGGGTAGTAAACTGAAAATGTATAAAAGTTTTGAACTTAGTATGTTCTGAGTTCATTCCGACTCCGTTGAACCCAAGGTACAGCATGTACTTTGTCACTGCTATGCTTCAATAAACATCTTCATTGAGATCTTCAACGTCGTCATCATTTTTTCTTACATTAGTGGGTCATTTCTGTGTCCTTTTCATCAAAAATCACTATATGTACATCTCTCCTGGCGGTATGTGTTGGACAGATTGTGATCTGTATGGGGGATTTCACAGGAATCGATTTCAGGTAGTGCTTTTGCATTTCTATTTACTTATTTTCATTCTTGAATGTGTTTGTGTGTATGTGTTTTGAGGGAAAATGTACACTAAATCTTATTCTTTTATAGCTAAGGATTTAGTTATTAGATAATTAAATTTCCAATTATATGAACATACTGGTAGTAAAACAAAATCAAATGTAATTTAAGCATATTTCTAAACTCAAACAATATGTTTCTACAACACAATTTTAGAGTAATGTGAAATTTCTGCTGATGATCCTGTAAGGCTTGCCAGGAGTGTTACTAGCTGTTGAAAAGCCCCTGTTTTTTCATGTCAATACAGTTCTTGTTTTCACTTCATTCATTTTGCTAATGTTTTCAGATCACCAATAAATACATGGTGTTTACAGACTGATGCAAACATAATATAAATCTCTTAACAGCATCTATTTCATTTTTTTCTGTGATACATACTAGATTGTTGTGATTTTGTTGGGAAGTGCAAAAAAAAATACATCAATTAATAAAGATAAAATAAAAAAAAAATAGTTTTTGGGGAAAATAAACTTTGGGTGTTCACACTTACTAGAACCAACTCAAACCAACTCAAACGAGAGAGAAGCCATATCACTGTCCTACGTGTGGAAGGAATTTTAGTAAACAATTTTCTCTATGCTCAGATCATACAAACATAAATATCTAAAATCACTGCTGTATCCTTATGAAAGGTGACTAACTATCCTAACTATCCGCAACAAGTGACAAAACAAAACTTAATGCGCACTTCACAGTGAGCAAAGTATTCAGATCAACTCAAGGATGGAGGTCCTTGATAGAAACTGAATTGATTACTGCCCATCTTAAGATGAATAAAAGTAGATTGATACAATACTTACTGTTACATTGACTTATAGATGTTTTGTTGTGGTAAACAATATTTGACATGTTTTGGGTTACATATATTTAGCTGTCACTACTGAACGCCTTCATTCACTGTGAGGCTTTTGATGTGAGATGAAAGGTTCACCATTTATTATGCTACACAATCATATATATATATATATATATATATATATATATATATATATATATATATATATATAATTTAAGTAATATTGATTAGTAACTGACCTTGTGTAAGAAACTAAAGTTATATTCATAAAGACAGACCTGACCGATTTAGTTTTTCTTATGTTGTGTCAGTGATGTTTTTATGTTTGAAGTGATCATTTTACAGTCATATTGAAAATTGGGAATCAATCAAGCAATACTGTAGCAATTTATTGCGTTATTTCTCTTTTGACATTTACCTTTACAAATCAAATTTGTTTTAGTTAAGCTTTAGACTACAGAGCTGCTGAAGAGCCTCTGTATTTCATGTCAATAGCTCATGTTTTCACCTCATTCATTATGCTGATATCTTCAGATCACCTGAAAAATGCTAGGCTACTTAATCTCATTTCAGTGGTGTCAACGGACTGAAACAAACCATCACCATAAATAGGCCCATCTTAACAGTATTTTATAGATGAAGTGGATGGTTTACGCTGCTAATGTGCCATCAAGGTCTTATCACAATAAATGACACATTTCATTCCATCGAATTGCTATGGCTATGTCAGATATTAAAATTAATTGTTTTGTTATTATATTATTAATGCCCAATACAAGAGGTCTGCTATGGACACATTTGATGCCACAGCGTGATGACGTCATTTAAGCTAGCCCACTTGAGTCGATTGTATTTGTTTTAATGGACTGTGTTTTATTTATCTCAGTTTGCATGAAATAACGCTATAATAGAGCAGTATTGTAATCTTTCATGATATTCCCTGACTCAAATAATGTGTTTCAGCCACAAACACTTAGAAGATCTGCGTACTTAATCCTGTAAGGCTTGTTTCATATTAACAGCTGCTGAAAAGCCTCTTCATTTTATGAATATGCTTGTTAAATGTTTTCACCTCTTTTGTTATGCTGACGTATTTAAATTACCTGAAAACTGCCACTTCAGTACAATCCATTGGAACAAAATGCACCATTACCATCGCTGATATCTACAAGATAAAAATCTCTTAACAGCATTTATTTCATTATAGTCTGTCATAAACCATGTCTCATGTTAAAACAAAAATGTAAAATCCAAGTAACAAAAACTCAACTAAATGACAAGTTAAATGAAGTTGAACTCAATTGTAGTGTTATTTGTTGCTTTCAAATCTGTACATTGATTTCTGAATTCTGTTTTACCATTCATATATTTTATATTTTAATTGTTTGTATTGATCTATTATTGTTTAATATATTAATTTGTATGTATTTTTCTATATTTCTTTGTCTGTTTGTTCATACAAAAAATAAAAGAGAAAGGGTGTAGGCTACTCACAAACAAAACAGATAGGTATACTTAGAAAGTGAAATTTACATTTTCATAGATGGATCGATATAGGCCTACACAAATCATGAATGCTTAAAATGTGTGAATTAATGAAATCATCAGTTCAATAACTAACTGTATTTTTGACATTATTACAGATTTTCTCGTATACTACCCCAGACACGATAATTCACCTTCAATGAAGCTCCTCCCACAACAACTCCCCAGTGAAGCTCCTCCCACAACAACTCACCAGTGAAGCTCCTCCCACAACAACTCACCACTGAAGCTCCTCCCACAACAACTCACCAGTGAAGCTCCTCCCACAGCAACTAACTGATAAATGCTGTGAAGTGAAAGAACACTGAGAGAACATGAGTGATCCACAACCCTGCAGAATGGACCACGAAGATACAGAAGAACAGAGAGGTTAGTGTTTATTCCTGATTCCTCAATGATTCTGAAGAACATTAGCATCCTCAAACTTGTTGTTAGAAAAGTCATAAATAATTGTTAAATATGAACTGGTTACAAAAGTTTTTTTTTTTTTTTTTTTTTTTCAACAAATGGTGATGAAATAAGATTTGAGAAAAATCAGGAGTTATCAACTAAACATTATCTGACCTGTTTTATTTACATTTCTTTCATTTCTTTTCATTTCTTACAGGTTTTGAAAAGTGTTACTAAAGTTTTGAACATGTTTAAATACTTTTCACAACCCAGACTGATTTTTGTAGCAATAAACATGAATCCACACAATTAATCAAAATGTACATAATTAAACAAGCAAATAAATATGGGTAGCCTGAATGGGTAACAATGTTGCCAATTATGCATAATTTAAGCAAAACCTGATTTATGATTATTGACAAACTCAAATTTATCTTAAATTGTAGATGGTATTCATAGTTTATAGACATTATGTTTTGTAATGGGGTTAATAAATGCAGTCAACACTAATGTTTGTGTAAAAGATTGGACTGAGATTCCAGGGTCAATGATAATGCTAATAAATGGTTCATTTAAAATTAGTTTTTTTTTTTTTTCATTAAATGAGTTAAAGAGATTATGTAAGAAACATTGGATTTGTCTTTAATGTTTTATAAAACAACAACTGGAAGTTCAATGTGCATAATTCATTCAAAGTTCCAGGAACATATATTTCATTTATACAAATTAATCAAAATTTATTGTAATATTGTATTTGAGTTGTCTGGTGGTGCATTAGTGTTCACTTTGTCCTTTCCCTATATATTTTTATGATAAAATTAACTCCCCCCATGACCCTATATAGGACAAGTGGCTTGGAGGATGAAAATAAACCTCTTTTTATTATTATTTTAGAATTCATGGAACAGAACGGGGAGAGTGAAGAACTGAGTGAAGGAGAGGTGAAAGGACATCACGTCAAAACTAGAGAAAAATCTTTGAGGAGAGCCAAAAATTCTTGCCCTAAGTGTGGAAAGAGATTCACAAACAAAACAGGTCTTAAACATCACATGACAGTTCATAGTGAAGAGAGGCCCTTCACGTGTGATCAATGTGGGATGAGTTTCACACAAAAACGATACCTGACGAGACACATGATGATCCACACTGGAGAGAAGCCGCACACATGTGATCAGTGCGGGAAGGGTTTCATCGACAAAGAATACCTTAAGGAACACATGATAATCCACACTGGAGAAAAGCCGCACACATGTGATCAGTGTGGGAAGAGTTTTGCACAAAAAGGAAACCTTAGGAAACACAAGACAATACACACTGGAGAAAAGCGACACACCTGTGATCAATGTGGGAAGACTTTTTCACACAAGCAATCCCTCAAGGATCATATGAGGATCCACACTGGAGAGAACCTGCACATGTGTGAACAATGTGAGAAGATTTTCACACAAAAAGGACACCTTAATGAACACATGAAAATCCACTCTGGAGAGAAACCACACACATGTGATAAGTGCGGGAAGTGTTTCAAACTAAAAGGAACTCTCAAGAGACACATAAAAATGCACACTGATGAAAAGCCACACACCTGTGATCAGTGTGGGAAAAGTTTTACACTAGAAGAAAGCCTTAAGAGACACAAGAACATTCACACTGGAGAGAAACCACACACATGTGATCAGTGTGGGAAGAGTTTTACACGTAAAGAATACATTAAGGTACACATGAAAATCCACACTCGAGAAAAACTACACACATGTGATCAGTGTGGGAAGAGTTTTACACGTAAAGAATACCTTAAGACACACATGAAAATCCACACTGGAGAGAAACAGCATACATGTGATCAATGTGGAAAAAGTTTTACAAAAAAACAAACCCTTAAGGAACACATGAAAATCCACACTGGAGAGAAGCCGTACACATGTGATCAATGCGGGAAAAGTTTTGCGAGGCCATTTAGTCTTAAATTACATCTGCGCTCTCATTCTGGAGAAAGACCATTTTACTGTGATCAGTGCGGAAAAACTTTTTTATCGGCATCAAACCTAAGCACCCACCTGAAAATTCACTCAGAGGAGAAGCCTCACATGTGTTTTTTGTGTGGAAAGTGTTTTGGTGAGCTGAGTAGTTTAAAACTACATCAGAAAAGACACAACGGTGTGAAGAATCATATGTGCTTTGATTGTGGGAAGACCTTTGTTGTACGTGCTGAACTGAAACTGCACCAGAAAAGTCACCGTGTGACAAAGTGACTGAAATTTGATCGATCAGGAGACCTGAAAACACATGTGTGATCATTTTGGGAAGAGTTTCCCAACTTTAGATTCACAGAAATGTCCACGATGGAGACAAACCACACATGATGCACTCTTAAGTTGCATGTGCATTCTAATTCTGGACAAAATCCATACTGATAAAGTCAGTATTTTTTTATTTATTTTTTTTTTTTGAGGTGTTATCTTAAAGGACCATGTGAAAGTTTGAACAAAGAAGTCATCTCAGATGTTTTTTGTTTTCTCTGATCTTCCTACTAAGAGTCAAATGTTTCAGTGTCTCAATGTCTCTCTCATTACCAGGTGCTGCTTAAACCATATGGGGTACTATTAACTTTAGGCATTTGGTTTACAGCCTGAGGTTGTCTGGATAGTTAACTGCCTGCTGAATTCTCAATAAAGAATCCTGCTAAAGATACACCTTCTAAAGTTTCCTGATCTTCTGAGTTTCTTACAATCTTTTAAAATTCCACCAGAAAAGACATTGCTGTGAAGGAACATGCTTTGATTAGCTGCAGCTAAGCATGCTTTTCCACGGTAGGACCCTGAGTAGCGAGGCCAAAATCAAGCTGCGTTTCCACTGTTGGACCTTAACACAACACCACAGAACAGTGTCACACAACCCCACCATTTCAGCAGAAAGGGGAAGCTGAATGAAAACTATTGCAAACTAAAACAAAACAGGATTAAATTGTCCCATCCATAGACAATCATTTCAATTTGGCCCATACAAACTTCACTAAAACGCTGTCTCTGAACTCTCCGAAGAGTTGAAAACCAACATGACACTTTCACTCATAATGATTTATTTAGTCAGATTGCACTAATGACTGTTTTCTCTGTGCATTACAGCACTGGATTAGTGTTCAAGTCTAATAATGTTTAAGAATTGCTAGTGTTCAGGTTTGATTTACCACAGAAACTGTAAACAACCAGGAAATGAAGGCAAGTATTGACACGCAAAAATAAAGCTAGAATATTTTTAATCGCCTTTTAATATTGTGAAAATTACTCATAAAAAAAATATTTTTTCACTCAAAAGACGAGGCACCTACTCTCAGATAAATGAGGCTTATGATTAATCAGATGCAAATAGAAACACAAAACCAGTCCTAAATGAAAGAAAACAAGTTGACAAAAAGAATAAATCCAATATTTAATGATAATATAGCATAATGACAGATTTATAAGCAGTTGTTTGGAGTCCAGTCATTTTTGACCGGGAACACCACAAGTGTTACTGGGTGCAATAAAACCCACAAAAAAATAACGAAAATTCAAAAAAAAAAAATTAATGAGAAGTACTTATACCCTATGTGAACAAAGTCAGTAAGTTTGAGTCCAATGCGATAACGTTAACTATTATTTTCGGGAAAAAGAAAATCTTTTCCGGGTCAATTTGACCCGAACACAACCAGAGGGTTAAGCTAATTAACTCTTTTTAAAATAAAAACCAATCAAAATAAAACACTTGTGTAGAATTTTTAGAAATGAAAATTTATGGGAGAAAAAGAATTCATTCAGAATCAATAAATTATGAATACTTCACTGCCATTCTGTGAATATATAATTTATATAAAATCTGATTATGACCATTTTAAAGTGTAATATAATGTAATTACAAGTACTTAATTTCTAGAATCTGATTAGTCCAGATTGCTTGTAATCAGTTACTTCTGATAACAGATTATTTGTCACCTGAATTATGTTATTTCACATAATTTATTACTTCAATGTGCTTCAGAATCATTAATGATGAATCAAGAATAAACACCAACATTGTTCTTCAGTATCTTCTTGTTCCTTTCTGCAGGGTTCTGGATCACTCATGTTCTCACCGTTCTTTCACAAACTCTGTCCTCTTCAGTTGTAGACTGATGAAAATATCCCAGCCTTTATTGGTAATGTTACAAATCCTGTGCCTGCCCTTCTAACTAAGCCAGGATTAGGCCATAGTTCAATTAAGACATTTAAGTAATTTTTATAAACATGTCTTAGAAAAAAAAAAAAAAAAAAAAAAAAAAAAAAAAAAAAAAAACATTACTGGTGTGCATCTTAAGACAAAACAATGGCACTGACATGTTTTAAGATCAGTCAGTGCAAGTTTCTTTCAGTTGAAACAGCTCAGATTTACATTTTAGTCTAGATTTACATTTTAGTCTGTGAAACCGGGGGTTTAATTTTTTATGATAAGTACCCATGTATTCTAATCAATTTCTTTTTTCTCTGCTATATGAACAAATATTGACGGATACAAAATAAACACTACAATTAAAAGAATACGCATATAAATAGTATGAATAATAACAGAAGAATAAGCAAATTCAGAAATATATTTACACACTTCTAAACAGCAAATAAGGTCCAGTTGAGTTAAATTTTAAATTGATTTCTTATTAATTGGTTTTTAGTTTTTTTTTGTTGTTGTTGTTGTTTTTACATTAAATATGATTCATCACAAACTACAGTGAATGCTGTAAAGAGATTTATATCATGTGGTTTGACAGTCTGTTAACACCAATCCATTGAGCATTAAGCAGCAATTTGCAAGTGATCTGAAAACATTCGCATAATGAATGAGGCGAAAACTTGAACTGTATTTACATAAAATAGAGGATTTTCAGCAGCTCTACTCACACTCCAGACAGACGATAATCAGCAGAATTAGCAGTTAAAAAGAAAGAATCACAGTTGTTAAATAAGTAACCTAACACATTTGTACTCATTATTTTTATTTATTTATTTTCAGTTTTGCAAGAAAACAGAACCAGAATCAAAAATAAAATGAAGGGCTGATGGTATACAAGCAGAAAAGTCACAGTTCCCTTACCATACTCTGAAAACCAATGTGTACAGAATGTAGTTTCAGCATAAAGCATATCTTAATCCTGAGTCTTAACTGTTTAAATAGTAATCAGACACTGAATAAGAAATATTTTATGATCTTAAACCAAAAATGATAAAAAATTTGCACTGTTTCTCACACTAGTGTGCTTTAATGTTTAATCAGGAAGTTTGCTTTTAAATGCTTTTATTTTGTACAAAATTTCAAAAAGTCACACTTGTGGTGTTCCCGGTCAAAAATGACCGGACTCCAATCAATTGCTTATAAATATTTCATTATGCTATTTTATCACCAAATATTGGATTCAATCTGTTTGTCAACTTGTTTTCTTTCATTTAGGACTGCATGTATACTCACGCTATCACACACACACACACACACACACACACACATCTATGCATACAAACTATTGTGAGTATTACACCTATTTCATCCTACCCTGAAGTGCATGCAATATACTTTTATGAATCTGATATTATAACTCTCTCTCATAGGGTGAGTATACATACATCCACACACGCACTGGTCCAAGGCCTTTATGTTTGCAAGCACAACATGCTCCTGAATACTAGTTGTTTCTCTTACTTTCATTCTTCCCCATTCACTTTCAATGGCCGGCCATTTTTGACAAGTGTGACTTTGTGCAATTTTGTACAAAATAAAAGCATTTAAAAGCAAATTTCCTGATTAACATTATCAAGTCCCTGGGGGGTATATCAGAGCTCGAGCTGAAGCTGCTTCATCGAGCCCCTCATCAGTGGACATCAAGCCAAATAAGTTTACTCTATTTCCTAATGATTATATGGGCAAACAAACTCGTTAAACACATTGTGCCAATACAGCACACTGTATAATTGTTTGTGCTACTACATGTGCACATAGGCTAGTTAAGTTTATTCTTTAAAACCATATGATTAGTTTGCTGTAAGTGTTCTTTGAAATACTTAGGTAAAAGGTTGTTGATGCTATGCATTTTAGACCGTGTGTATTGTGTTAAATTAGGATAACCATTACATGTGTGACTATGTTAAATTTGTTTGTCTCCTGCGTAGATCACTTGGCTATTTCCCATATAGCCACAGTATCTATGTACACAGGAGCAGGGTTGCCACGCGGCTACAGTGTGATTCACAATTGCATTATCCTTTCTAAATTGGCTTCTAATTATTTGGTTATATAACTGGCGTGATACAACTCTACCTGCCTAATAATAAATTGTTATATTTGACTTATTCTGATCTCTTCTGAAATAATTTTTCAAGTAGATTAATGTGTAGTGGTATTTCTACAAATTTGTGTTCAGGATAGATCATACCGAAGCACCAGTGGAGGAACCATGGGTAACACCATTAGGGGTTTCTGATTTCTGACTGTCACTGGCTTAACACTGTGTAGCTCTCGTGGTTATAGGAAAAAATACACTTTTTGTTATGAGTATGCAGGGTGCAGCTCACTTAATGGTATTATAACCGCTCGGCACCCTCTGAGTAAGTTCAGAACTGACGAGTTTGGGCCCTTGGGTTCATTATCGGCCGAGTGCAATTCCTGTGTGATACCTGGTCCCTAATGAACGAATAATTGAAAATATGGTATTTCCAGAATATTCAAATATCTAAATTAATATACAATCGATATTTGTGCTCAGTTTTTAATTAGAAATATTGCCTAAATTTAATGATCACTTGAAACTGGAGTCAGATTGAACACGGAGCTAGATCAAAATTGAAACTAACTCCTGATAAATTCAGAGGCGCAAGTAAAAGACTGAACACACATTAAACCTTCGACTAGACTGCTGGCTTCCACTTTTGGGCTGGTGGGTGGATCCTTACAATACTTTAAAAAAAAAAATGGTTTTATAAAGGTAAAAATACTAGGGATGTGACGAGATCTCGTGGCACGAGATCTCGCGAGATCCGATGTGTCTCGCGAGATCCGACTGGTCTTGCGAGAACGTGACGATATCCTCGCAAAATATTTTGCAATGTTTACATTAGAGCTGCACCATTAATCGTTAAAAATTGCGCTTGTGATCGTGATTCAAACACCCACGCGATTTTATTCCTGAATGACAACGATTCAGCTATATCTATTAAGACTGTTTCACATCGCGAGTGTCAGTGGAGCGTGAGATGTTGATGAATCAGAGGGTCGACCATCATCACGCTTCCGATGTGAATGACTAAAGACGCGCTGCTGACGCTCCACTGACGCTTAACGATGTGAAACAGGTGTTAAAGACATTCAAATCTGCATTCAAGCTGCTGCTGATCCAGAAAGAGCAACACAAACAGTCTTTTCAACCACACATCATTATTTCTGTGTTACAGACATAAATAACAGAAGTACTGGGATAAAAGTTTATAGTTTGGGTATAAACACATATTCTCTACATTAGCGATCAAAACAAAAGTATCTTAACACTTGTATTGTAACACTTATCATCTTCCGCCAGGAGGTGGCGACAACCCATTTAAAAAATGTATTTGACATTGAATCATTCATTCAGGAGATTCCAATACAATAGTGAAACAAGTCTTTATGAGGTGAGACACTGACTCCATCATTGAATTTTTTTTTTTCAAATGAATATATTTTAAAAGATTTAAGCAATGAAAATTTTGTCAGAACAACTAGTAAATTACGTTAGAGAATCTCCAATTTATTAAAAAAAATATTGTGATTCTCAATTTATCCAGAATCGTGCAGCTCTAGTTTACATGTTGTTTATTACTGCGTATAATTCATTAAAATAGAAGTTTAATTTCATAAAGTATAAGCTGATTTCAAAATGCACCTACATTTTTTGCATTTTGTGTTTTTCAGTTGAATAAAGACTATTTTCCCTATATATTTCATCATTGAGGATTTAAAAAAAAAAAAAAAAAAAGTCTAAAAATCTTGTCTCATCTCGTTCTCGTGAACCCAGTCTCGTGTCTCGTCTCGTGGGATAAGTGTCTCATCACACCCCTAAAAAATACCCATAAAAGGTAAAAATCGATTTAAACTTATTGGAAAAGATTAATTTCTATCACTGCTGTGAACTGACCACCACACAGAATATGAACAATATCAAAAAATGTATGAGTCAGCTGTCCACGGTAGTCCTTAAGATACCAGCACAACAATACACTCAGCAAAGTATTGTCTAATTATCATTATTGATAAAATTCCAGAAAATATTGAGATATAATTTTTGTCAATATCGCACACCCCTGTCTCTCAGTTACCTAATTTATTGAACTAAATTACTTTTATCTCATTTTATGATGAATATATGAAATGTATGAGACACATGGAATATGTTTCTGCTATAACTGTTTTTTTGTTCCCATTATTGAAACCCACCATTGCCAGGTCTGAGCTCACAAGGCACCATTTGGTGTAGAAAAGGAACCACTACGAATTTTACAGTGCGTATTTAACAGTAGTTCTTATTGGATATATGTTTATTTCATATTAGTGTCAAATAATATTAGCTCTTAGATGTAATTTGTGAGGAGTTGCTTTATAGAGTGTTGCCATGAGACATGGCTCTGTGTAATGTAGGCTGATAATTCTAACGTAGACTTAGTATTGACATTGCTATTTTATCCTTTTTTTATTTTTATTTATTTATTTTTTTACAGAGTATAGAGCCATTGGAGAACCACATAACTGTAATAAAAATGGGAATTCTTGAAATAGTAAGCAGCAGGAGTTGCACTTCAAGGGTCCTGTCAAGTGTGCTGAATGTCTCTGTTGTCCTGGAAGAGGAAGTAATACTTGACAATTTAGGAGACTTTGTAAATGCATTTATTGTACTTTTTTGGATTATTGTATGCACTCATCCTGGAGTGCAAGAAGGACTTAAGGGATAGTTTACCCAAAAATGAAAATTCTGTCATTAATTAGTCACACTCATGTCGTTCCAAACCTTTGTTCATCTTCAGAAAACAAATTAAAATATTTTTGATGAAATCCGATGATGAAATTTGTTTGATTAAATTTTTGATGAAACAACGGTCTTATTGATGTGGAACGACATGAGGGTAATTTATGACAGAATTTTAACCTCAAAGGACCTCTTATGAGTTTTTTGGCAAACATTTGAAGTGTAAGATGCAGTTTCATGAGCTCAAAGTACCTCTTGTGAGAATGATAGAGTTCATGTGAAATTACTCTAAACACTGGGTGAAGTAACCTCCCTATTACTTAAATTTGATGGTGTTTTTGACATTTTTAAAATGTGAATGTATTTGATGTTTAATGTTTAAATAGCTAAGATGCAGTTTCATGAGCTCAGAGTACCTTTTGTGAGAATGGTAATATTCAGTGACATTAACCTAAACACTGGTTGAAGTAACCTCAGATAAATTATTACCATTATTAATTCAATTATTATTATTAAATTATTATTATTTTATGGTGTTTGACGTTTTTTTGCATGTTTGTGAATGTATTAATGTATAAGGTGCAATTCATCAGCTTTGTGTATCTTATGAGAATTAAAATGCATGGCTACATTGGAAACGAATACTTCCATACTATTTAGTAGGCAAAAAGCAGTAGGCAAAGGATAAGTATGCATGAAATCTCAACTTCCACAAGTCAAGTCAAGTCACTATTATTTGTATAGCACTTTTAACAATGCAAATTGTGTCAAAGCAGCTTTACGTCAGCTTGATATAAAGCTGGGTGGCTTTATATCAGCTTTACAGTATTTAGACGGGGAAATAGTGTGTCGAAATAGTACCATTCTCCTCTGGCCAGACAAAATCAGCAGTTTACATCGAGGCTAAAGCATAGTCAGATTGTGCAGAGGACTCATCTGGTTCCTGTGGTCTTGTCCCGATGGCCGTCTAGGAGACAGGGTCTTCACTGGGGATCAGTCTCTGGGGCTCATCTAGTTGTCCTGGTCTCCGCTGATGTTCAGGGCTGTAGAGGTCATCTCTAGGTGCTGATCCACCATCTGATCTGGATACGGACTGGATCCGGGTGGCTGCAGTGACCATTTGATCTGGATACAGTCTGGATCTGGGTGGCTACGGTGACCTCGGAATAAGAAAGAAACAGACTAATATTAGCGTAGAGGCCATTCTTCTAATGATGTAACAAGCACATCGGGTGTTTTGGGAAGTGTTCCCAGTTCCGGTTGACCTATTTAATGCAGCCTAACAATCCTTTAACGGATTTGAATTATAGAAATGCGATAGTGTGTTATGTGTAAGCCAGGTTAAAGAGATGGGTCTTTAATCTAGATTTAAACTGACAGAGTGTGTCTGCTTCCCGACAGAGGTGGGTAGTAACGAGTTACATTTACTTCGTTACATTTACTTAACTAATACTTTTAGAGTATATTTAAAAATGGGTACTTTTACTCTTACTCAAGTAAATTTTTTGTGAAAAAATGGTACTTTTACTTCATTACTGTGGGCGACGCTCCTCTCGTTACTTTATCTTAATGCAATACAAGTTAAAAATGCTTCAATTTATTCCAAACGCTTTGTCTACTTTTGACGAGCGATGCCCATTCACGAATGATTCATTCTTTTGAATCAATTCTGTTCAAAGGCTTGATCAAACCAGTTGGCAAACCCGTGAATTGGTTCACGAATCAGTTTGAATGATTCGTTCAGTTTCCTGCCACACGCGCTGAGTCGTCTGAAGCGGTTCTCACTCAGAGTTGTAACAGAAAGTTTAAGAACATCAAGAGCGTTGAAGACGTGGCTTTGGATCTACAGTCAATTGAAAGCAAATCTGTAAAGGCTATTGTTTGCTAGCTATGAAGATCTTCATTAGATGAACGCATGTGCTGTCTACGGTTCTACAGGTATAGATAGGCTACATTCGATTACAGTTCACGATAGCACTATGACATTACCTGTTTGTTGTACATGTACCTTATACATTAAATACAATGCATAATTTATACATTAAATAAGCTGTCACAAAGTATGAAAAGAACACCCGCCAAACCCGCGTTAGCTCTGCGCAGCGGCTCATGATCTTTTCCAGGAGGAATGCCTTTGCCTAGATACAATTAATATTGATATTTTCACAATATTTACGCTTACAGAAATATACATTTGTTTACATTTTGCAGAACAGACGGAAGAAGATCCGTCAATGTGCATTTGTTTTGTTAGGTTCAAATGTTCAGTAGCAGTCGTGAGGAGTTTTCACTCTTCTCCGTGTCAGAGGTTTTATATATATATTCTTTTATATTATATTTATATATATAAAAAGTTTTTTATTATATATTTTATATATATATATATATATATATATATAATATATATAATATAATACATAATTAATATACTTTAAAATAGAATTTAATTCAGTGATGCAAATCTGAATTTTTATAAGCTGTTACTCCAGTTTTTAGAGTCATATGATCCTTCAGAAATCATTCTAATATATTGTTCCCCTTCAGGAACTCGAGCTACGTCGAACGCTTTGGGAACGCCTTCAGCGAGACCATGCTCTGAAACATGTGTGTAATCAAACCACTGAATGGACGCGATGTCACAGACGGGGTGACACGTGACCAGGAAGCTATAAAAGCACGTGAGGTGGATACACCAGCAGCTTCTGTCATTCAGTGAAGCGCTCTGTGTGTGTATGTCCTATTTACCGTTGTCTGTCACTGTGAGAAACGATAAAGCCATGCCAAATGCTAAGTCTAAGTCTGTTAAGGGGTGTGATAAAAGTACACACGGCCTTTGTGTTGTTTGCTTGGGAGCGAAGCACGCTCAGTCAGCTCTCAAGGGAGCTGACTGTCCGCATTGTGAGCGCCTCTCGCTGCGGACGCTCCGCTCCCGGAGGGCTTTCTTTGAGGAGGGAGCCCTCACCAGCGTTCCTCGCGGCTATGGTCCCGCGTCTGCCGAGGCAGCGTGGCGATTGTGGTCGTGGAGTTCGCAGGTGGATCTCGTGGAGGGAATGGAGAAGGGAGATTCCCTTTCTCCTCCGCGGGATCCAACGCCACCTCCCAGGGCTCAGAAGCACGCTCTGACGGAGCGGTTTCTTCCGCCCACGGAGAACGCGTGGCACTCAAACTGTCGTCCGATGAACCACCCCAATTTGCACAGTATGAGGAGCTTGTGGAGGTTATAACTCGCGCTGTGGCCAAGTTACATCTTGAATGGCCCGCCGAGAAGCAGGCTGAACCCTCAAAGAGCAAGTTGGATGAGCGTTTTTTTCAGGTCTAAGCCGCTCCCTCCACTCTGGGGCTTGCCGTTTTTCCCCGATCTCCATTCTGAGGTTTCAAGATCGTGGGGAAGACCGTATTTGGCCCGCCTCTTTAATCCCTCTCTCCTTGATTATAGTAACGTCTCGGGATTAAATGAGCGTGGTTATAGAGCAATGCCCCGGGTTGAACAGACGCTCGCGAGCTATCTGTCTCCCACCGTGGCATCGTCTCTTAAAGCCCCGGCGCTGCCCACCAAGCCGCTTCGTACTACATCAGCGCTGGTGGGCAAAGGGTACACGGCAGCAGGTCAGGCTGGTGCTTGCTTACATACAATGGCAGTGTTGCAAGCTTACCAAGCAGACCTACTGAAAGAGCTGGATGAGGGCGAGGAAGTAAAATCTGACGATATTCAAGAACTCAGAAGAACCGCTGATTTGTCTCTCCGCGCCACAAAGGAGACCGCCAAAGCAATCAGGCGGTCTATGGCAGCCTAAGTGGCCGCGGAGAGGCATCTTTGGTTGACCCTGTCAGATATAAAAGAGAAAGACAGGGTCTTCCTCCTTGACGCCCCGCTTGCACCTTCTGGCCTGTTCGGCGACGCCGTCAACTCCGTTGTAGACAGGTTTCAGGAGGCTCGTAAACAAGCGACGCCGTTTCAGCGGTTCTTTCCTTGCTGCTCTCTAGCTCAGGGGGCTGCTGGACGGGAGCAGCCCCAACCGTGTGCCCGCTCCTCATACAGAGAGGCGCAGAAAATGAGTGTTGCGACTCGCACGCCCCCACGTGAACGGGGTTCGCGAAAGAAGCGGCGCTCACGATCGAAGACTTTGAAGCCGAAGGTCGATCTGAGGACCGTCCTTCTGGCTAAGAAGTCTTCGACAAAGAAGCCCTGATGTTTGTGTCCCAGGGCTTCTGAGGGTAGCCCCCGCTGGGGGAGAGCGGTGTACACCTCATTATACGGTGCCCGTCTCTCCCCAGTGCCCTCAGGAGACCGAGCTGTTAACCCTGCCACCGCCGGTACTTCAGGGCACAGCGGTCTTCAGCGAGTGCACCCAGAGTCCGCCCGGAAACGTAGCGGCTCTGGGGGGCTCGCTACCTCTGAGGAGGTCTCCTATTACACTGGAGGTCAGTCTTGAGAGACTGATTCCCTTAGTATATTTTCTGGCAGCGTGGAAGCTTCTGCCAAATATCTCAAAAATGGATGCTGCAGACTGTAGAAAGAGGTTACAGAATTCAGTTTGGATCTCCTCCGCCTCGTTTCAACGGGATCGTTTCCGCTGTGGTGGGTCCCGAGCGGGCTCTGGTGTTAGGACAAGAAGTAAGTACTCTGCTGAGGAAGGAGGCCATCGAGGTGGTTCCTCCTCTCGAAAGAGAATCCGAGTTCTACAGCCGGTACTTCATTGTTCCGAAGAAGGATGGGGGGTTGCGTCCGATTTTAGATCTGCGTCAGCTAAACCACTCAGTCATGCGACTGAAGTTCAAGATGCTCACGATCAAACAGGTCGTTTCTCAGATCAGGTCCGAGTACTGGTTTGTCACGATAGATCTAAAAGATGCATATTTTCATGTCTACATCCTTCCTCAGCACAGGAAGTTCCTGAGGTTTGCTTTCGGGGGCGAAGCTTACCAATATCGGGTTCGTCCGTTCGGCCTTGCACTCTCACCCCGAACTTTCACGAAGTGTGTGGATGCTTCTCTGGCTCCACTGCGACTCCAGGGTATCCGCATACTAAATTATATCGACGATTGGTTGATTCTAGCTCAATCAGAGCAGACGGTGGTTCGACATCGAGATGCCGTTCTCGCCCATATGAGAGAGTTGGGGTTAAGACTAAACACAAAGAAAAGTGTGCTTTCTCCATTACAGAGGACCGCTTATCTGGGTGTGGTGTGGGATTCGACCATGATGCAGGCACAGTTGTCTCCTACTCGGATCAAGACGATCCTCACTGCAGTCGCGAGAGTCAAAGAAGGCCGGTCACTCACTGTAAAGCAGTTTCAGAGACTGCTGGGTCTGATGGCAGCTGAGTCCAACGTGATACCTTTTGGCCTGCTGCACATGAGACCCCTACAGTGGTGGCTCAAGACCAAGGGGTTTTCCCCGAGGGGAAATCCGCTTCGCATGATCAAGGTCACGCGGCGATGCTTTCATGCCTTAGACATGTGGAGGAAACCTTGGTTTTTGTCACAGGGGCTGGTGTTGGGAGTTCCTTGTCGTCGCGTAACACTAACGACAGATGCGTCCCTCACCGATTGGGGTGCGGTCATGAGTGGCCACACTGCCCGCGGTCTGTGGAGCGGCCGCCATCTCACGTGGCACATCAACTGCCTGGAGATGCTGGCCGTATTTCGAGCACTGAAGTTTTTCTCCCAGACCTGAGAGATCGCAATGTGTTGGTGCACACCAACAACGCATCGGTGGTCTCTTATATCAACCACCAGGGAGGTCTGCGTTCGCGCCCCTTGTACAAGCTGGCGCGCCAGATCCTTGTGTGGTCCCAGGACAAACTCCTCTCGCTGAGAGCAGTGCATATTCCTGGGCACTTCAATATGGGAGCAGACATCCTGTCGAGACAGGGGCCGAGGCCCAGGGAATGGATGCTTCACCCCGAGGTGGTGGAGCAAATTTGGAGAGTTTTTGGCCAGGCTCAAGTGGACCTCTTTGCGACTCAAGAGACATCGCAATGTCCCCTCTGGTACTCTCTGACTCATCCAGCTCCGCTGGGGCTGGATGCCATGGTACAGACTTGGCCCAGGCTTCGTCTGTGCGCTTTTCCCCCGATTGCTCTGCTCCCAGGAGTTCTGGAGAGAGTGCGCCGGGACGGGGTCTGTCTGCTACTAGTAGCCCTGTTCTGGCCGGGCCGAGTATGGTTCTCAGACCTGATTTCCCTTCTCGATGGCTCTTCACGTGCTTTTATAGCTTCCTGGTCACGTGTCACCCCGTCCGTGACATCGCGTCGATTCATTGGTTTGATTACACATGTTTCAGAGCATGGTCTCGCTGAAGGCGTTCCCAAAGCGTTCGACGCAGCGTCTCATTCCCTCGGGGAACTAGGGTTACATACGTAACCTTGAGACGATTTATTAGTGTTGTTGAAAAAAACAGCATATACTGGTTAGGTATGTTTTGAAGTTGGGATGCTGGTTTATGCTGGTCCTTAGCTGGTTTAAAATGGTCCTTAGCTGGTCATGTGCTGGTCTTAAGCTGGTCTAAACCAGCATAAAGCAGCAAAGGACCAGCTTAAACCAGCTCAAACCAGCATCCCATGCCTAACCAGCATATGCTGTTTTTTTTTCAACAGGGAACAGTTTTGTTGCTTAATATTTTTTGGAATCTGTGACATTTTGGTCAGGATTCTTTTATGAATAGAAAGCTAAAAAGAACATCATTGATAATAAATCAACATACTGGAATGATTTCTGAAGGATTATGTGACACTGAAGACTGGAGTAAAGGCTGATAAAAATTCTGATTTGTATCACTGAAATAAATTACTTTAAAAAAACATTAAAATTTTAAAAACATTAAAATATATATATATATATATATATATATATATATATATATATATATATATATATATATATAATGTATCAATACATTATATCTAAATATCTATATATCTAAATAAAAATAGACTATATATATTCAATATATGATCCAAAGTAACTAGTAACTAACTACTTGAGTAGTTTTTTTTATCCGATACTTTTTTACTCTTACTCAAGTAACTATTCAGACTATTACTTTTACTTGAGTAAATATTTCTACAAGTACTTTTACTTTTACTTGAGTACAGTTTTTGGGTACTCTACCCACCTCTGCTTCCCGAACAGTGTTAGGTAGATTGTTCCAGAGTTTGGGCGCTAAATAGGAAAATGATCTCCCGCCTGCAGTTGATTTTGATATTCTAGATATTATAAAATGGCCAGAGTTTTGAGATCGCAGCAGACGCGAAGGACTATAGTGTGATAAGAGCTCACTCAAATACTGAGGTGCCAAACCATTCAGGGCCTTATAGGTAATTAGCAAGATCTTAAAATGTATACGATGTTTAATAGGGAGCCAGTGCAGTGTTGACAGAACCGGGCTAATGTGATCATACTTCATGGTTCTAGTAAGAACTCCAGTTGCTGCTTTTTGAACCAGCTGGAGTTTGTTTATTAAACATGCAGAGCAATCACCCAATAAAGCATTACAATAATCTAGCCTTGAGGTCATGAACACATGAATTAATGTTTCTGCATTTGACATTGAGAGCATAGGTCGTAATTTAGATATATTTTTAAGATGGAAAAATGCAGTTTTACAAATGCTAGAAACATGTTTTTCGAAGGAAAGATTGCTATCAAAAAGTACGGCTAGGTTCCTAGCTGATGACAAAGAATTTACAGAGCAGCCATTAGACAGTGATCTAGGTTATTACATGCAAAAGTTTTTGGTCCAATAATTAACACCTCTGTTTTTTCAGAATTTAGCAATAAGAAATTGCTAGTCATCCAGTTTTTGATATTAACTATACATTCCTCTAGTTTTGCAAATTGGTAAGCTTCATCAGTTCGCAAAGAAATATAGAGCTGAGTATCATCAGCATAACAGTGAATGCTAACACCATGTTTCCTAATGATATCTCCCAAGGGTAACATGTAAAGCGTGAAAAGTAAGGGGCCAAGTACTGAGCCTTGAGGTACTCCATACTGCACTTGTGATTGGTATGATACCTCTTCCCACGAATTGATGGCGGTCAGATAAGTACGATTTGAACCATGCCAGTGCACTTCCTCTAATGCTAACATAATTTTCTAGTCTATTTAAAAGAATGTTGTGGTCGATAGTGTCAAACACGGCGCTAAGATCCAGTAGCACTAATAGAGAGATACAACCACGATCAGATGATAAGAGCAGGTCGTTTGTAACTCTAATGAGAGCAGTCTCAGTACTATGATATGGTCTAAAACCTGACTGGAAATCCTAATCCATGTATAATTTTTCTCTAAGAAGGAACATAGTTGTGTTGATACTACCTTTTCTAATATCTTTGACAGAAAAGGGAGATTCGAGATCGGCCTGTAATTAATTAATTCTTTGGGGTCAAGATGTGGTCTTTTAATGAGAGGCTTAATAACAGCCAGTTTGAAGGTTTTTGGGACATATCCTAATGACAATGATGAGTTAATAATATTCAGAAGAGGATCTATTACTTCTGGAAGCACCTCTTTTAGGAGCTTAGATGGAACAGGGTCTAATATAAAAGTTGTTAGTTTAGATGATTTGACAAGATGATTTAATTTTATACAATTCTTCATTTCCAATAGAAGAGAATGAGTGGAATCGTTCCTCAGGGGATCTATAGCATACTAACTGATGCGATACTGTGGCTGACAGCAGCATGGTTACAATTTTACCTCTAATAGTTTCGATCTTGGAAGTAAAGTAGTTCATAAAGTCATTACTACTGTGCTGCTCAGTAATGTCTGCACCTGCTGATGTTATATTTTTTGTTAATTTAGACACTGTATTGAATAAATACTTGGGGTTGTGTTTGTTTTCTTCTAAAAGAGACGTAAAGTAAGCAGATCTAGCAGTTTTTAAAGCTTTCCTGTAGGAGAGAGTATTTTCCCGCCAAGCAATACAAAATCCCTCTAATTTTGTTTTTATCCAGCTGCGCTCCATTTTCCGGGTTGCTCTCTTTAGGGCCGAGTGTGCTCATTATACCAAGGTTTTGGACTCTTTTCCTTAATCTTCCTTAAGCGTAAAGGAGCAACCATATCTAAAGTGCTAGAAAAGAGAGAGCCCATAGTTTCTGTTACATCATCAAGTTGTTCTGAGGTATTGGATATGCTGAGGAACTGAGATAAGTCAGGAAGATTATTTATAAAGCAGTCTTTTGTGGTAGAAGCGATGGTTCTACCATATTTGTAACAAGGAGTTGGCTTTACAGCTTTAGCTATATGGAAAACACACGAAACTAGATAATGATCTGAGATATCATCGCTCTGCTGCAAAATTTCAATGCCACTGATATCAATTCCATGTGACAGTATTAAATCTAGAGTATATTCGACAAAGAGTAGGTCCTGACACGTGTTCTTTAACACCAATAGAGTTTAGAATGTCTATAAATGCTGATCCCAAAGAAACTTTTTCATTATCAACATGGATATTTAAATCACCAGCAATTAGAACTTTATCTGCAGCCAGCACTAACTCAGATAGAAAATCAGCAAATTCTTTAATAAAGTCTGTATGGTGCCCTGGTGGCCTGTATACAGTAGCCAGTACAAACATCACAGGGGATTTATCATTAACACTTGTTTCTTTGGATAACGTTATATGAAACACCATTACTTCGAACGAATTATACTTGAAACCCGACCTCTGAGAAATACTGAAAATCTTGCTATAAATTGTAGCAAAACCTCCCCCTTTACCTTTTGGACGCGGTTCATGTTTGTAGCAGTAATCTTGGGGGGTTGACTCGTTTAAAGTAATGTAATCATCTGGTTTTAGCCAGGTTTCTGTCAAACAAAGCACATCTAGTTTATGGTCAGTGATAATATCATTTACAAAAAGTGCTTGTGTAGAAAGGCATCTAATATTCAGTAAGCCAAGCTTTATCATTTGTTTATCTGTATTATATCTATTTTTTATTTGTTGAACATCAATTAAATTGTTACTCATAAATTGGTTTGAACGTTTTTTTTTTGTATTTTCTAGTTCGGGGAACAGACACAGTCTCTATAGTGTGATATCTAGGTGAAAGAGTCTCTATGTGCTGAGAATTAACTGACTTCTGTGACGTGAGGCGGCTAGCAGATGGTCGGTTTAGCCAGTCTGTCTGCTTCCTGACCTGGGCCCCAGTTAGTCAAGTACGAACTCTAAGACTATATGCCATATTTCTAGAGAGAAGAGCGGCACCTCCGCAGGAGGGATGATGACCATCTCTTTTCAACAGGTCATGTCTGCCCCAAAAACTCGCCCAATTGTTTATGAAACCTATGTTATTCTGCGGGCACCACTTAGACATCCAGCCATCGAGTGACGACAGTCTGCTATGAATCTCATCACCCCGGTAAGCAGGGAGGGGACCAGAGCATATCACAAAAGAGTAGGCAAGATTTAGCTGGATGGAGCACAATGTCTCACGAGATTCGGGCGTATGTATACTTAAGTATCATTCGAATATGCCTACTTACCTACTATATAGTAGGCGAAATGGGTACGTGAGAAGAGTAGTATGTCCGAAACCACAGTATTCATAAAAGAGTAAGCGAGAGATCCCCGGATGGCCTACTGCGTCCCGCCCATACTCCGAAGTGCCGATCGAGGGATACTTTTCTATCCCAGAAGCCCACACGAGAAGATCATCATCGAACGTGATGGAGAACAGCGACGAGGGTGTTTACAAATGTGAGTATTACAAACCAAAACACGGTTCCTTGTGTTAAAATCGCGTTTGTTAAGCTACTGTAGAGTAAACTGTTAACTTGGTGTAAGACGCTAGAAAGTAACGTTACAGTATATTTGTGATTTTTCTGTAAAAAACATGTTTTATTTAACAGGGGAGCTCCAGTAAACACACATATGTCTGCAAAGTGAATTTACATAAACCATTGACATCTTAAAGATGATTACTAAATGTCTATTTAATATGTGACAGGAAAATGTTCAAAATGAATTGAATATGAGCACATCACAACATGAACACACATCTGAGTGAGTGATGCATGTGTGCTATTATGTAGAATTCACTGTTGTCAACACTGCTTTAGATGAATGTAAGTAATGTAAATAAACAAATATACATAAAGTAACTAAACATAAGTTATCTGTTTTATTTGTCCATTAGTATTGTTGATAAATTGAGGAGCATTTGTGTTGGATAAATTGTTAACGCATCATCAACTACCTCAACATGTAAATATAGTATTGAGCAGATAAATCACAGAGGTGACTAACTCTTGTCTGGATGTTACAGGGACAGATGAGACACACGAGTGTTATCCAGTAAAGTGTGACCGACGAAGGAATGCTGCCATCAAAGGCTTTGAGTGTGTACACTACAGAAATGAATAAAACATATTTTAAATGTTAAGTTGTAGTTTATTTTAATTACTGGAATTTTAAACAGAGTTATTACAGTACTTTTCTGATTCTTGATTTCTGTACATTTGCTGCAGAGCTTTTGTGGTAGAGTAGGTGACGGTGGGATTTGTGGGGGGAAAAAAAAGGAAAACCTGAAACAAAAATATAAAGTAAGATCATTTTGTTACTTCTAATAAAGAAATCAAATGATATTGTGCTGTTAAAATGACTACTTGTGCATTAAATTTTGTGCATTTTTGCAGGATCTGAAATGTCTGCACTGGTGTGAGCACTGAGGATGGAGAAATCCACAGCAGCATTCTGGAAATGGTCCAGTGCCATGAATGAGATGCTCCATCACTCCACCTGCCCTTACTGCCTCATCAGGACCGGATGCTGCTGTGGTCTCTTCATCCTCAGTGAGCCTAGAGTCAGCGAGAGCATCTAGAAAAAGACCAAAAGACATTGAGGATGTGAGTTTGGTCAAGTTTGTTCTCCTGGTTTTTGTTCATACAACATCGGTCAATGAAACCCGAGGTTCAGAAGCTTCAAAAGCATCATCAAATAATTTCATGAAGATTCTGAAAGTCAGGCTCCATTGACTGATATTGTATGAACAGAAACCAGCAGGACAAACTTGACCAAAATAACAAGGATTGAACAGCTTTGGGTAAGTAAATAATAATTTAATTGATATGTTTGGGTGAACTAACCCTTTAAACCCCCCAAATAGAAATTTTAAGAAATATATGTATGCATTTATATTATAGTAGTACCTTGAAGAAATAAACTTTAAAAATAAGCAGCTTTGAGCGTTTTTGCCAAAGACACAAAAAGGATTTACAAAAATCACATTTACATTTATTAATTTGGCAGACACTTTTATCTGAAGTGACTTGCAGTGCTCTTATTACAGGGACCCTCAATCCCCCTGCAGCAACCTGAAGTAAAGACACCGGTGGTGACGACTGCGGAGTTCGAACCAGCAACCTTCTGCTTACCAGTTCACTACACCACAAAAGTGATAAAGCTATAGCAAAAATTTGCATGTTATTGTAAACATGAAATTAAATTTTGCAAGAAATAGAATGCTAAAAACATGAAATGTAAAATGTTTTACTCTGTGTAAATGTTTTACAGGTAGTGGTGCTCATGGAGAGCAGCACATGAATGTTTGGAGCGGACACAGCAGCAGCCAAATTGTCCCGCATGTGTTCTCCTGCTCTTGTTCAAGATTGTGTGGTACAGGGTGTCATCATGGTCTTCCTCATCCTCTGTCCCTTTCCCATCCATGATCAAATTCAGTCTGACTGCAGCAATGAGGGACATGATGGACAGCAGAGACAAGTGAAGGTGGATACAGTGGTCAGCTGCTTCATCAGAATAAAGCTGCAGAACTGGCACAGCTGTGTTGAGATGGCAGTAAGATGTGGGTTCACCGCCTGTAAATACATCATTGTTAGAATAAGTTTGAATAAAGCTTTGTTTCATGTGTCGTTGACTTGTTTATTTATTTTCATGGTTACTTTTATTCTTTTACTCATATTCATGTTTCCTGTTGTTGTCAGTAAATAAAATATAATTGTTTCATTAATGTATGCATTAATTCGTTACTTGCCTGAGAATTATTCACTTTAGCTGTATTTGTCTAGTGTGTATTCATGCATAGCTATGGCATATGAAAAAACAAATTACATTTAGCTTGTTTTACTAAAATTATATATATAATTAATTAATTATTGGTCAGCATTTATCATTATTATTGTAAGTGTTGGGGTGGGCTAGCAATGCATTCTGGGATAATCTTATATCTTAAGTAGTAATACTTTTTTCGAGTATAATATCAGCAGTCTTCTCTAAAGTCAAGATCTTCAAGCAGCTGCCCGATGTCTCCTTTGTGCAGACATTGCAAACGCTGCAAAAAACTGTACTAGGAAGGGTTGTCGAGTTACCGATGCTATGAGGTGTTAATGCACCTGTCCCTCTTATCTTCTTCTTTTTATTTTTATTACTGCAGAACTTTTAATTACATTTAAGTTCAGGGAAAGATGGTTGTATCTTTAACAATGAACAATCATAATAGAAAACATAAATATAATGGCTTTGCGTAGTATGAGAATACACACACTGCAAAAAAGACACAATTACAAGGGTAAATATCTTTGAATAACATTCAAAATCATAATGCATTCAACAAGAAAAAGATGAAAACAGGAGATTTAAGCTGGTTTTGCTTGTGGATGAAAAATCATAACATAAAATAAAGAAATTAACAACATATTCAAAAGAGAACAATAATAAAAAAAATATATATAAAAACTTAAATCAACCCAAAATGTTTTGGTTATACTACTGTGATAAAGTCGCAATAGCTGCCACCGCTGGGGAAGCAGCACTGACACACATACATACACACACACACACACACACACACACACACACACACACACACACATACATACATACATACATACATACATACATACATACTCGACCTCATTCATCCTCCCTACCGTTCCTCCCTGCAGCCGCCGCTATCGGAGTAGCGGGTGCACACGCGATCCTGATAGCACATGGACATTTTCCCATTGCAGCACTTTCCCCGTCCATATCCAATTCCCGGTCATTTCATACACTTACACTGCACTTGTTGTGTCGTTTCATCCCTGTAATGTTTGTCTGTGTGGGCGTAGTCAGTCTTCCGGCAGGAAACACCGCGCCAGCCAAACCGAACGAACAAGCGGCAGTCGATTATATAACTGTCACTACTCGATCCGTACCGGAAACACAATTTGTACTGCGCATGCGCAAAATGCTTCCACTTCCTGTCACCGTCAAGTCAAAGTCAAAGTCTGCTTTATTGTCAATTCTGCCACATGTACAGCACATACATACAGAGAATTGAAATTGCGTAACTCTCAGACCCATGGTGCATACAGTTAACAATAAAACACTAACAGTAGACGTAAAATGCAGATAAATACAGTTTAAAATATAAAAACAAACTATACAGATATACAAATAAGGACATTGTAGAAAAGAGTTAGATTGAGTGGCATAAGGCACATGGCAGATAAAATGCAAATCGGTTAAATAAACAAAACTCAACAAAACAAAACTGTGCAGATATGAATGTAGTGCAAAAAGAGCTTAACAAAACAAAACTGTGCAGATATGAGTGTAGTGCAAAAAGAGCTTATCAGTCTGTTTAAAGTGACAGAAGAGGTAGTTGAATGGGGTCAGTTCAATGCTGATTGAGGTAGTGGGCAGTCCAGTGGTGCACTAAGTGACTGGTGCGGGTCACAGTGTGTAAGGGGGGGGGGGGGGTTCAGAGTTCAGTGGTGCGTGGGGCAAAAGAGGGGAGGGGGGGCAAGGTCGGGAGGGAGTTCAGCTTCCTGACAGCCTGATGAATGAAGCTGTCCTTCAGTCTGCTGGTCCTGGCCTGGAGACTCCGCAGTCTCCTCCCTGATGGCAGCAGACTGAAGAAGCTGTGTGTCGGGTGGGTGGGATCACCTGCAATGCAGAGGGCTTTGCGGGTGAGACGGGTGCTGTAGATGTCCTGGAGGGAGGAGAGAGAGACACCAACAATCTCAGCTGCTCTCACTATGCGTTGGAGTGTCTTGCGGCAGGACGCATTGCAGGCGCCATACCACACAGTGATGCAGCTCGTCAGAATGCTCTCGATGGTGCCTCTGTAGAAGATGCACATGATGGGGGCCGGGACTCTGGCTCTTCTCAGTTTGCGGAGGAAGTAGAGACGCTGCTGTGCTTTCTTGGCCAGTGCTGCGGTGTTGTCAGTCCAGGAGAGGTCCTCTGTGATGTGCACACCCAGGAACTTGGTGCTGCTCACTCTCTCCACGGTCGCACCGTTTATGGTCAGAGGAGCATGCTGAGTGTGCACTCTCCTGAAGTCAACAACAATCTCCTTTGTCTTCTCCACATTCAGAGAGAGATTGTTGTCACTGCACCACCCGGCCAGGCGGCTCACCTCGCACCTGTAGTTTGTCTCATCTCTGTTACTAATGAGACCCACCACAGTCGTGTCGTCCGCAAAACTTAATGAAGAGGTTGGAGCTGTGTGACGGTGTGCAGTCATGGGTCAGCAGAGTGAAGAGGAGGGGGCTCAGCACACATCCTTGAGGGGCCCCTGTGTTAAGTGTGATGGTGCTGGATGTGTTACTGCCGACCCGTACTGCCTGAGGTCTCCCAGTCAGGAAGTCCAACAGCCAGTTGCACAGCGAGGTGTTGAGCCCCAGCTGGACCAGTTTGTGAATGAGCTGTTGAGGGATGATTGTGTTGAATGCTGAACTGAAGTCTATGAACAGCATTTTGACGTACGAGTCTTTTTTGTCCAGATGTGTGAGTGCTGAGTGGAGGGCAGTGGCGATGGCATCATCGGTCGAGCGGTTGGACCGATATGCAAACTGGAAGGGGTCCAGGGAGGGGGGGAGGGCAGACTTGATATGATGCATGACTAGCCGTTCAAAGCACTTCATGAGGATAGGAGTAAGTGCGACTGGACGGTAGTCATTGAAGCAGGATGGAGATGACTTCTTCGGGACTGGAATGATGGTGGTAGCCTTGAAGCATGTGGGGACAACAGCCTGACTTAGTGAGATGTTGAAAATGTCTGTGAAGACATCAGTGAGTTCCACTGCACAGTCTCTCAGTACATGACCAGGAATGTTGTCAGGACCCGGAGCTTTGCGTGCATTGATCCTGCTGAGGGATCTCCTCATGCTGTCCGGGGACAGCGTCATCACCTGGTCGCGGGGAGGTGGTTGGGTCTTCTCTGCAATGGTGCTGTTTTGTGCCTCAAAGCGAGCGAAGAAGGCGTTCAGCTCGTTCAGCAGGGGGATGGTCCTGTCACAGGTGCGCGGTGGGGGCTTATAGTCCGTAATGGTCTGAATCCCCTGCCACAGGCTCCGAGTGTCCCCTCTGTCGCTGAAGCGATGGGCTACCCTCCTGGAGTACTGTCTCTTAGCCTCTCTGATGCCGCGGGATAGATTGGCCCTAGCTGTCCTCAGGCCCACCTCATCTCCAGCTCTGAAGGCAGCGTTACGAGTCTTCAGGAGTCTGTAGACCTCCCCTGTCAGCCACGGCTTCTGGTTGGCCCGGACAGTGATGGTCTTTGTGACCGTTACATCATCAATGCACTTGGTGATGTAGGCAGTGACAGTCTCTGAGTACTCTTGGAGGTCTGTGGTGTTATTGTATGTGGCAGCCTGCTTAAACATATTCCAGTCAGTGGTGCTAAAACAGTCTTGAAGTGCCTCTGACGACCCTTTTGGCCACACTTGTATCTGTTTGTGAACTGGTTTGGTGACTTTAACGATCGGTCTGTATGCAGGCATTAGCATTACAGTGATGTGGTCTGAGGTGCCAAGATGGGGGAGGGGAAGGGCCTTGTAAGCTCCTCTCTGGGTGGTGTAAACAAAGTCCAGAGTGTTGTTTCCTCGTGTTGGAAAGTCTACGTGTTGTTGTATTTTTGGGAACACACTCTTTAAGTCTGCGTGGTTGAAATCCCCAGCTGAGATGAGAAAAACATCTGGGTGGGCTGTCTGCTGCTCACTGATGTGCTGATACAGTTTATTCAGTGCCTCACTCCTGATGTTGTTGTTGGAGCTGGGAGGGATGTATACAGCAACGAGCAGTATGGCTGTGTATTCCCTCGGTAGATAGAACGGTTGGCACTTAATAATCATAAACTCCACCAGGGGCGAGCAGTGTTTGCAGACCACAACAGCGTCGCGGCACCACGCGTCAATAATGTAAACACAAAGCCTGCCGCCGCGGGTCTTACCTCCCTCGACGAGAGCTCTGTCCGCTCGATAGCATGTTAGCTGGTCGAGCTGAATGGCGCAGTCCGGAACGCTGTTGTTGAGCCATGTTTCCGTGAAAACAACAACACAGCAGTCTCTTACAGTCCTCTGAGTTGAGCGTAGTAGTCGGATGTAGTCCAGTTTATTGTCTAAAGAGCGTACGTTAGCCAGTACGATGGTGGGGATAGCTGGCTTGTGTGGGTTAGCCGCTAGCCTAGCCCGGATACCTCCGCGCTTACCCCTCTTCTGCTTTCTCTTGCGCTGCTTGTGGCGCCTCCGCTCTGGGCGAGATGCAGTAGTGGGGGTCGGTGATGTTGTAGGCCTCCGGAGCAGACCGAGGTCCCGCAGCTCTTCGGCGTGCACGAGGTTTAACTCTAAAAATGTGGTTCTGCCGACGTCGAGCAGAAACTCACTACTGTATGTGCGTTTAAAGACAGATAGACGCGACGAAGACGTACAAAAACACTTCGACTTACAAGATAAAAAACACGAAAACACCGTTCTGTCGGGAGAGAGAGAAGCCGCAGCGTGTGCACGCGCCGCCAAGTGTGACGTTTTACAACAGTCTAGCGATATGGATTCTTTTGCGTTTTATATACAGCTTCAAGAATTTCTCTTAAAAGGAGAAATTCCTGACAATTCTGCAAATCGTCGGAAGGTACAACGGGTGTCGGCGAATTTCATCATCAAAGGTAACTATTAGTACCGAAAGATTTAAAAAAATAATAATAATTGTTTTAAAAATATCATAAAAAATATATATTTTGCAAAAAAGTTAATTCAAACTGAATTTTAATCTTAACATTCAATTTCATAAATATGTAATAAATATAAAATTTATATTTAAAACTATTAATATGCTATAAACTCATTGGTCTCCACCACAGCACTCAAATTTAAACTCAAATTTAACTAAGTCAAAAAAAAAGTCAAAATGACAGTGATTACATTTGAATTGATCATTTGGTACAATGCACTTATTGTGTACATACATGTTTTTACATTGTACTTATGTTTTTAAAAAATACCTATATGTAATTACATCTGTAATTAATTTCTGTAATTACATTTATAATTACACTGTTGACACATCCCTTACACCTTAACCACCCTTAAACCTACCCATACGACTTAACGTGACCCTAACCTTACCCATATCCCACCTCAATAGTAGCAAGTGTTTTGCAATACGATATGAACACAATAAGTACATTGTACTTATTTTTTGATGTAAGTACATCAGCCACCTAATATAAAGTGTGACCAAAAAAGTTTTTTCAGAAACTTCATTCATTCCCATGCGGGTCAAATTGACCCGCAAGGGAAGGATTTGTAACTTTTTTTTTTTTTTTTTATTACAACCACAGAAACTCTGCTATCCACTAATATTTTTGTGTGCATGTTTCCAATTCAAGTGTGACAAAAGTCATAAAGTCTCATACCATAATGATCAATGCTTGGTTTTAATAATAAACTAAAATAATTTCTGGCTCGAAATTATCCTAAAAGGATTAGGATATGTATGTATACATGTTTAAACAAGCCAGCAGTTATTTTTAAAGCTAACTGTGGATGCACATTTCCTTTTCCAGTGTTTTCCTGAACAGTCTACAGGAAATTCCTGTGGCATCTACATGCTGATGGTAAGAATGTTTCATTTGTCAAAGCTGTTAAATAATCAAATCAAAGTCTTACAGTGTTATTTGTATTTCACAGTATGCTCTCAGCACCCGCACATCATGGCCATTAACATTCACAGAGGTAAGCTAGATTTTCACAAAGAATATACCAAACTACTTTTATGTGGATTTTTTGTTTTTGTTTTTATTTTTGTGTTTTGCACTCTTTTAGGAGGAGGTGCCATTGATTCGCCAGTGGTGGTGCATTCAGCTGATGGAGAGGTTTTGTCTTGAAGGGTATGACAGACTCTACAGTTAAAATTTCAGTATCCTGGCTTTATTAAGTCACTGTTGGCTAAGTGATACTAGAAAGGTGTTATACAAATAGAGTGCATATACATTTACATATTTTACAAAGGCATGGACAGAGATTTGCACACTGGGCAGAAGAAGCATCCTGAATCCTTCAGGGAACCCTTGAGCCTGTCTTTAGGGTGTCAGACTCCACCACCACCAAACAGTCACCCAGCAGAAGAGTTGTGGTTGAAGAGGACACTGATAATTATTTTAGTGGTCATATGTAAAGGAGTTGCATACAAGCTGGATAAATAGTTTAACCCTTAAATGCATGAATGTTTCGTCAATCATAATTACATATTCAGGTCTTTAGTGACCCGGACCTATATATCCAGCACGGATGGATCTCTAACTGCTGCAATAGCAAAAAACTCTCTTGATGTTTTAAGAACAATTACAGAAGAATACAATAAAGCATATTTCGTTACCTTTTGAAATGTATAAGGGTTCAATTTGAGCAGATAATTTTACCATCGCTGTCATCGTCAGAGCGCACTTCCACAGTATATTCAGCATCTGGCTCATATTCACGATCTCAGCTATATTCTCAAAACTGTCATTTTCAATGACTTAAAAATCAATATTTTGATCACTGGCAGCTTATTCACCATATCCACCATCAAATGACAGTGACAATTACATTTCATTGTTTACAGTAATTTCTTTGCAGTAAAGCCATTCAAACCAGTTAAATTTTTGCTGATGATATTCGTTTGTTTTATGCTTGCTGTAATTTATGAGTGACACATCACGTCATCATTGTGTATCAAACAGTGGCATCTCTAGGAATAAAGATGCATTGCACGTATTTAGTCATCGGATATGTAAATATAGCTGAGCAGGAAAAATACACTTACACATTTACATACCTCCGGTCTCTAGCGACCCTGTACACTTTTTACAAAAAATTAATCAGAAAACAGGCATTCTTGTGCATATATATTTTTTCTTGTTATATTGTTTATAATGAATAAATTGAGGAATACTAAAAAAATTGATGTCTAACTTTAAAAAATGAAGGAGGGAGAGGGTAGTGAATGATGTCCTGGGTCGCTAAAGATCTGAGGTATGCATTTTAAGAGATAATTTGTTTGTGCCATTATATAGTTATATTTTATAATACTGTTCTTCACCAGGTGCAACAGCCTACCATTGTGAGAGACCTTCATACAGCTTAGTACTGGGTACACAATCATGGAGACTTATTTCGTGGAGAGGTGACACAGCCTGCTTTTCTGCAGATGAACAGTGAAGATCAACAAAATGCACTCAGGAAGGCCCTGGAGAGGGAATTCCCTGAAGCAAAGGATGACTTTTTGTTTATATTTCAGTATCAAGATGACATGGAAACATTTTTGTCATACTGTGTTGATCAACAAGGCCTGAAGGTCAATGCCATGTTCCTCAGTCAGCAATTGTAGTGGATGGAGGGCGGGATGGAAGGAGGGAAGGAGGGAGGGATGGAGGGAAGGAATGAATAAATAATTTGAAAAAAAATTTTGTGTTTCTTAGATGCAGACATACAAGTAAATCATATCTTTAGAAAATTAAAAAATGTAATGTAAAACACTCAGTTATATACACCTGTATTACCCAAATAGAGTCTAGCAAATGTAAACTATTTAATTGATTTAATTTGTGCAAATCTAATCGATTAATCAATATAATATAATTGATATATTTTATCAAAAAAAGTGTTTATATCAGGAGACTCACTAAACGACTATTTCCGGTACGGATCGGGTAGTGTCAACAACACCTGAAAACGTTACATTTTTATTAGTAATAGTATTATGATAACAGTTTTATTAAAACTACCCAAAATTGCCGTAAATTGTTTCGTCATACTTCAGACAGGAAGTAGACGCATTTCCGCGCATGCGCAGTACAAATCGTGTTTCCGGTACGGATCGAGTAGTGACAATAACATCACGGGCTTAGTCGCGCCACACAGCGCAACCGGAAGCTGGCGAAACCATTGTCTAGTAAGAATAGGTGTTTCTGTGTGCATTTAAGTGTGGAAATTATGTGTTAAATGTATTATGTGTTAATGGATTATGTGTTTATATATATAGATCGGAAGTGATTATTGTTGATTAAGTATTACAGATGACCAATAGATGTGGTATTTGTGTGTATGTTAAATGTTATTTTTTACCTGTGAATGGTATAGCCCAAAAGAGGGGCGGGGTTTGGCCTATATAAGCCGAGGCCAAACAGAAAGACGGTACTTGAACAGGCCGCGCTCGCTGGAAGAGAGGGTTGTCTTACGTAACTGTGATTGTGAATACGACGCGACGGTGTAGTCGGCTGGTTGGCGCGAAAATGATGTCCGGTGACGGCGGGATGGCGGAAGCTTCAGCGAGAACTCGGAAAGGAACGGCAGGGAGGCACAACTGCTCCGTGAATGGATCAGGGAGGTTTGAGTGGGGAGATAGTGAAGGGAGTATGGATGTAGGAAGCGAAGAGGAAAGTGAAAAATCGTTAGGAAATTGCTGGAAAGAAGTAAGGAGTAAGCGGGGAGAAAAACGGAAAAAGAGGAGCGATGTAGAAGAGTCTGATTAAAAGAGTAGAGAGAGCATAAAATGCATCATTAGGTTTGGAGATCAGATTGGGGTAAGCAAAATTAATCCATTAAAACTGACCAAGATCATAAATAGGGATACAGGAAATACTGAGTTCGCTAAAGTTCTCTCAGATGGAAATTTACTAGTTGGATGTAATAAAGAAGAACAAGCAAGTAAAGCTCTCAAAATGAAGGAGATAGGAGGGATTAAAGTTGTCAGCACAAACAGAGTTGGAGATAAAAGTAAAAGTAGGGGCCGAAAAGGGATCATTTTTGTTTTCCTCTCAATATAGGTATGGAAGAGTTTAAGGGTAACTTAAAGGGAGGGAAGATAGTACACGTGCAAAGGATAAAATCAGGTGCAGATGGAAACAGAAGAGACACTGAAACAGTAGTAACAGAATTTCAAGGGAATGAAATTCCAAAAAGAGTAATGTTGGGTGTGATGAGCTACATTGTAAGAGAGTATATACCAGGACCAGTGAGATGTTTTAATTGCCAAAGGTTTGGACATGTTGCTACAAGATGTATGGAGCAGAGTAGATGTGCTCGTTGTGGAGGAAATCATGAATATGGCAAGTGTGAGGAAGGAGTACAACCAAAGTGTTGCAACTGTGGAGAGGCACATAGTGCAGCATTCAGAGGATGTGAAGTAATGAAAATGGAGATGGAGATTCAGAAAAGGAGGGTGGAGAAGAAGATAACATATGCAGAGGCAGCAAAACAAGTTAAAGGACAAACTAGAGATCAAAGAGGTCAATCTGGTGTTTCAGTTGAAGGAAACAGTAGAGTTCCAGAAGAAATTATGATGATTGAAAAGAAAAAATTAGTAACATTTATTGCAGGAGTTATAAATAGTACAGCTGGGATTGAATCAAAAACACAAAAGACACAGTTAGTTGTTATAGCAGCAATACGTCATCTTGGAATGACAGGCTTGACTTGGGAAGAAGTCAGAGATGAACTTCAGATAGGATCAAGTCAAGAAACTTGATAATATTTATAGATGATAACAATAATTCAGTGGAATGCAAGATCTCTGATAGCAAATGGTCAGGAGTTCAAGCATTTTATTGAAGAATTGAGTATAAAACCTGATGTAGTATGTGTTCAAGAAACTTGGATGAAACGTTGTTTAGATTTTGTTTTACAAGGGTATAGTATAGTATGGCACGATAGAGAAGAAGGGAATGGTGGTGGGTGTGCAACATTTATTAAACGAGAAATATCATATAGAATACTGGGAATAGGTAGAGATCAAGAATATATTGCTGTGGGGATTTGGAGTAGAGGTCAGGAGATAGTTATAATAAATTATTATAATCCATGTAAAAAATTGGAGCTAGAGAAGTTAAAGGAAGTACATGGTCAAGATAGACAAACAGTGATATGGTGTGGGGATTTAAATGCACATAATACACTATGGGGTGGAAGGTACATTAATGCCAATGGTCAAGTAGTTGAGGAATTAATAGAGGAGAGGGAGCTAGTGTGTTTAAATGATGGGAGGGGAACAAGGATAGATGTTTGTACAGGAATGGAGTCTGTATTGGACTTGACACTAGTTTCGAATAATTTGGCTAGTAAGTGTAATTGGGAAGTTTGGGGGGACTCTAGTATTGGGAGTGATCATTACCCAATAGTTGTAACATTGGATATTGAGACAGAGAGAACAGTAACTCAGAGAGGAGGAAAATGGGTATTTGAAAAAGCAAATTGGGATAAATTTAAGGAAATATGTGAAGAAAAAATGGCGGCAATTGATTCAAATCAAGATTTTTAATGAAAAGGTGTGTGCAGTAATATTTGAAGCAGCATCAGAATCAATTCCAAAAAGTAAAGGAAAAATGACGAGAAAAGCTGTTCCTTGGTGGACAGACAAGTGTAGTAAAGCTGTGAGAGATAGAAATAAGGCTTTTAAACTTCTTAAGAGAACACATAATTATAACCATCTAATCTTATTCAAGAAGGCTCAAGCAGTAGTGAGGAAAACTATCCGGCAAGCTAAAAGAGAAAGTTGGCGTGGCTTTTGTAGTGGAATTGGAAGAACAACTCCAGTAGGTGATGTGTGGAGTATGATCAAGAGAATGGAAGGTAATAAGAAAGAGTGGGATTATCCAGTATTAGAGGCAGAAGGGGAAATAGCTGTAACGGATAAGGACAAAGCAGAAATGCTAGTCAAAACATTTGCACAAATACATGGGTCAGGGAATTTAAGTGAGGAAGGTAAGAGGAGGAGAGAAATAACAAAGAGACGAAATATAGAATCATTGGTAAGGAGGGGCGGAATGGAAGGCCAGCCAATTAACTTCCCATTCAATAGAGATGAACTGAAGAGAGCTATTTGTAATGCAAATAAAAAACGTTCATCTCCAGGAAAGGATCAGGTTGGATATATAATGATGAGACATCTTAAGGACAGGGCCGTGGGGAAAATTTTAGAGTTATATAATAGAGTATGGGAGGAAGGAAGACTTCCAAAAGTTTGGAAAGAAGCAATAATAATACCTATAAGAAAGCCAGGAAAGGATCCTTCAAAACCCTCTAATTATAGACCGATAGCTCTTACGTCAAATATTTGTAAAATTATGGAAAGGATTATTTTGGAAAGGTTGACATATTTATTGGAAAAAAGAGGATTAATATCAAAATATCAAAGTGGTTTTAGAAAAGGAAGAGAAACAATGGATCCTATTGTATGTTTAGAAAATGAAATTAGAAAAGCACAGATAAATAAAGAGTCAGTAATAGCAGTATTTTTGGATGTCGAGAAGGCTTATGATATGATGTGGAGAGAAGGACTTTTGATAAAATTAAAAATGATGAATATTGGTGGAAAAATATAGAACTGGATAAAAGATTTTTTGGCAAACAGAAGCATCCAGGTAAGAATAGGAAATGAAGAGTCAAGTTCATTACAGATAGAAAATGGAACTCCTCAAGGGAGTGTAATAAGCCCACTATTGTTTTCCATAATGATAAATGATGTTTTTAATCAAGTAGAACCGGATATAGGTAGGTCTCTATTTGCAGATGACGGGGCTCTCTGGAAAAGGGGAAGGAATATCTTATATATTAATAGGAAGATACAAGAGGAAATTAGGAAAATAGAAGAATGGGCATATGATTGGGGGTTTAAATTCTCAGTGGAGAAAACGAAAACAGTAATTTTCTCTAGAAAGAGGGTTGTTCCAGAAGTGAGTTTGAAGATGTATGAGAAATCATTGGAAAGAGAGAAGGTATTTAAGTTTTTAGGTATTTATTTTGATACAAAACTTACTTGGAGTGAACATATAAATAAAATAGTTGAGAAATGTCAGAAGGTGTTAAACATCATGAGATGTGTAAGTGGAGTGGAATGGGGGGCAAGTTTTTCTTCATTAAAAACTATTTATATAGCACTGATCCGGTCTGTGTTCGATTATGGTTGTGTGGTATATGGTTCTGCCTCAAAAAACCTGTTGGAAAAACTTAATAAAATTCAAGCTCAAGCAATGAGACAATGTTGTGGTGCAGTAAAGACTACACCCATACCAGCTTTACAAGTCTTGGTAGGAGAGATGCCACTAGAAATTAGAAGGATGCAATTAATGGTCAATTACTGGGCTAACCTCCAGGGCCATAAAGATGAACATCCTACAAAAATGGTGTTACAGAACTGTTGGGAACAGAATGAAAGGTGTAGAACAAGCTTTGGGTGGATTAGTAAAATATATGCAGAAGAAATACAAGTAAATAACATCAAGATGAGTCCAACAGTTGTTATTCAGGAATATGAACCATGGGTGTATGTAACACCTCAAGTAGATTTGCATCTGTTGGAGGTTAAAAAAACTGAAAGAGAAGCTGACTTGACATATGTATTTTCAACATATACCACAGTTCAATACCCCCAGCATATACAAGTGTATACAGATGGCTCAAAAGATCCAGAACGTCAAACAACTGGGGCTGCTTTTTTAGTCCAAGACAGTGGTTACCAGTGGATCAGTGGAGTAAAGCGAACTTCTAATCATTTGTCAGTTTATACTGTAGAAATGATAGGAATACTCTTGGCATTGCAGTGGGTGGAGGAACACAAACCTGATAAAGTTTTAATTTGTTCTGACTCAGTTTCAGTTTTAAAGAGTTTGAGATCTTTTAAATCAAGTCACCAAGATATTCTCTTTAGTATCCTACAAATACATTCAAGAATTGTTCAAAATGATACATCAGTCAGTTTTATATGGGTCCCAGCACACATAGGAATAAGGGGAAATGAAGAAGTGGATAAATTAGCAAAACAAGCTTTACAGAGAGAGACAATAGAGATTCAAGTTCCATTAAGTAAATCAGAGATTAAGGTTTTAATCTGGAGTAAAGTGAATAAAGAATGGCAAGTTAAGTGGAACAATGGGGACAAGGGTAGATTCCTTTATAGTTTAATAAACAAAGTAAATCAAAATATAAAGTGTATAGGTAAGTCAAGGAAAGAGGAGGTCATCTTTAACAGAATATTGTTAGGACACTCAAATTTAAATAGCACACTTAAAATAATAGGGAAACATCCAAATGGATTATGTGAATACTGTAATGTTGAAGAAACAATACCTGATGTATTTATTGAATGTAGGAAATATGAACAAGAAAGAAGAAAAATAATAGAAGAATTAAGAAAAAAATGGAATTCAGGATCTAAATTTTAAGGTTTTAATAAAATGGTCAAGTGAAGTAAATAGTAAAGCCTTCTATGATTTTATTAGAGAGACGGGACTAGTAAATAGAATATAAAATTGTGTTCCACACTCCGGAGCAGAAGGTGGCGGTAATGCACCCATTTACGTTGGTTGCCAGCCGCCGTTAAAAACGAAGAAGAAGACGGTACTTGTTTACCAAGTCGTTGCAAGAGTGCTACTGCGGTGCCTCAAGCAAAAACCCCTTCGTATATTGTGGATACCTGTTTGCTACCTGATTATATCAGTGTTGGATTATTTTCTGGTTTATTTTTCCCTTTTGTTGTTTATTTGGTACTTTGGATTTTTGTCATTTTTAGGTGCACTTGTATATATTCTTCACTGTGGACAATCTTTCTGGCACTGTAAATAAATTCCACCTTGCACAAAAGTGCTTTTGCGAGTGAGCCATCGTTTTTACATCCCTTCACGGACTCACATTTTTCCCCGAAGGCGAGCTGGTGGGCTCGTCTTCATCACAACTACAATCACAATGAAAGTGCAGCTGTTTCTTCAACAAGACCATAAAATGAGCAAATTTCATCAACATCAAAATATTTACAGATAGATTAATTAAACCTGTAGCTCATATCTTTTAAGTTGTTGTTGCTCTTGTAACGTCGTAAATCACATGATAACGTCAACATCACGGATGAAGTCCGGATCGCATTCATACTTAACGGGATTTGGCTGTAGAGTACGTACTCTTAGCGCTTGATAAGTAAGTGCTTATTGAAATTAAGTATCTACTCATGAAGTATGTGGTTTCAAATGCAGCCCATGATTTTATAAGGTATACTGTGTAGAAAATTTCAATATATTTAAAATTTTAAGGTATTTTCACAATATAGTCATATATTTCATTGAAAGTATTAATATGTGGCAGTGTTTAGTGCAGGGGTGGGGAACGTTGATCCTGGAGGGCCGGTGTCCAGAAGAGTTTAGCTCCAACCCTAATCAAACACACCTGAACCAGCTAATCAAGGTCTTCAGGATGCAGTTAGGATCAACGTTCCCCACCCCTGGTTTAGTGTACCATCATTTAATAATTTTTTCCTTTTCTTTTGGGACAACAAGGAATAAACAATTCACTAAGGCTGCTTTAGGAATATTCATTTATCAATATACATTTTTAAATGAGGTAAAACTAAAAATGTATGCTACTACTATTTAAAATATTTAATTGGGCCAATAACATGGTTTGGTAGACTTCTTTTTTTCCCAATTGGCTCAAAAAAAAAAAAAATTCTAATTGAGCCCATGTTAACAGACTGTTGCCACAATTGATAAAATTCAGTTAGCAGAAATTAAATTGGGCTAATGGAAAAGTTTAGATGTAATCAGTCACTAGAAAATTTTGAGTTGGGGAGGTCTGAAATTTTTTTACAGTGTGGTAATCATACTTTTCTACGGAAGCCCTGAACCGCATGGTGTGGGAAAAAAAAAAGAGAAAACTTTTGGTGAGGAAAAAAAATATAAGAAAACTTATCTCGTTATTTCGAGATATTAAGTCGTTATTTCGACTTATTAACTCGTTATTTCGAGATATTAACTCATTTCGACTTATTAACTCGTTATTTCGAGATATTAACTCGTTATTTCGAGATATTAAGTCGTTATTTCAACTTATTAACTCGTTATTTCGACATAACTCGTTATTTCGACTTACTAACTCGTTATTTTGACTTAAGTCGTTATTTCGAGATATTAAGTCATTATTTCGACTTACTAACTCGTTATTTCGACATAAGTTCCATTATGTTAAGGTTTGTATTACTTATATCAGCCACTAGAGGGCAGAATAAGACAGGAATCAATTTAAGAACGCATTGTAATTACGATGAGCTAGTCTTAAGCACTTTTACAAGTTGGTGCTCCAAAATCTCTGAGGTTTATAATGGGAATTTACGTTCATGCCAGGCTAACTTTAATTGTAGTTAAATTCATCTAGCACATAAATGCTACCGTAAAAGTTTGTCATAAATACCCAGGTGTTTACTGGATATACTAATTCATACTTTTCAAATAGGCTACGTGGTCTAATCGGCAATTAACTTATTGTATTTAGAAATTGCATAGCTATATAGTTTTTTTTTTTCTTTTTTTGCTAATTGCGTATTGCTCTCTCAGCCAGCTTTTTATCTGTTAGATTTGGCTTATTTGGCCAGAGTTTGTGACAGCTGCCACGGTCTTTCTCGGAGTTTGTCGTCGTTTCTGCTGTTTGCTCTGTAACCCGTTCACAGTGGTGTGTGGTGGTGTTTTAAGATGTTGAGGCAAAGTTCCCAAAATATGACCAGAATATGAACCCAATAAGCTAAATTGCATTTTCCAATACAGGAGTGCCCAGCTGCCCATATGCGCTAACTTCACTTACGAACTGAATCACCATATGCGCTTTCACAGCGCGCTCGAGAAGTGATAGGATTTGCGCGAGCCATTCCTATGAAGAAGTTGATGGTCAAATATGTGATCTATTTGAATTATTTATAGAAACAGCCACTTTAAAATGCTATGGAGAAAGTCAAACTGCATATAGGCTTAGCCTATGTATTAGCTATGTAAAATTTAGTCTAACATTAGCTATAGGCCTAGCTAATATAATATAGCCTATAGCTAATATTAAATCTGTTATGGGAATAGATATTTCCCTATAGATATATATTACATCTGTGGTATGTTGTAGCTATTGGTTCTAAATGTGCAGGCGGTTGTTTCTTCATAACAAATATTGATTAATTTAAAACACACACATGCACAGAGAGAGATATAGTAAATAATTATATATATATATATATATATATATATATATTAGTGGTGTCAAAATTAGCGCGTTAACGCAGGCGATTCATTTTTTCAGACTAATGAGTTAAAAATATTTAACACAATTAACGCAGGGGTGGGGCTAGGGTTGGCCACCCCATTCACAACTGCTGCCTCTGTCTCTTTTTTCTTGAAAAGGATTGCGTTTATTTAGATGCAGAATATCTTTATGACCACATCAAATGGGAGACGTTTCAGACGCGCGCTCTAACTTCGCCTCCGCGCCAGGCGCGTGTCAAACGAGCGCGGAAAAGATACTGTGCTCGTAACGCGCGCTCTTCAAATACACGCACAAGGTGCTGGCGCGCGCTGTAGCCTGTATCATTTCATATCAAATAGCGAAAGAAACTACGTGCATGCAATGTTCTAGTTATGCCGTCAGTTAAGGCATGAAGTTACCAAAAAGGCGATTAAAGCTGCCTTAAAACTGTGTGCATGCATGCAATATGTTATATATGCGTCACATTTAAGAACATGTCTCTGAAATGGTTTTAAAAACTCTCCTGAGGCACCCCAGCACAGTTTCCCTCATCTAAAACACCCGATTCGACTCGTCCGCTCATTAGTAGAGACTTTAAGACCTGAAATGGGTCAGAAAAGGTGAAGAGAGTTATAAAGCAATAGCAGGCAAATAAGATGAATGGGGTGGCCAACCCTAGCCCCACCCCTGCGTTAATTGCGTTAAATATTTTTAACTCGTTAGTCTGAAAAAATGAATCGGCTGCGTTAACGCGCTAATTTTGACACCACTAATATATATATATATATATATATATATATATATATATAATTATTTACTATATCTCTCTCTGTGGGTGTGTGTTTTAAATTATTCAATATTTGTTATGAAGAAACAACCGCCTGCACATTTAGAACCAATAGCTACAACATACCACAGATGTAATATATATCTATAGGGAAATATCTATTCCCATAACAGATTTAATATTAGCTATAGGCTATATTATATTAGCTAGGCCTATAGCTAATGTTAGACTAAATTTTACATAGCTAATACATAGGCTAAGCCTATATGCAGTTTGACTTTCTCCATAGCATTTTAAAGTGGCTGTTTCTATAAATAATTCAAATAGATCACATATTTGACCATCAACTTCTTCATAGGAATGGCTCGCGCAAATCCTATCACTTCTCGAGCGCGCTGTGAAAGCGCATATGGTGATTCAGTTCGTAAGTGAAGTTAGCGCATATGGGCAGCTGGGCACTCCTGTATTGGAAAATGCAATTTAGCTTATTGGGTTCATATTCTGGTCATATTTTGGGAACTTTGCCTCAACATCTTAAAACACCACCACACACCACTGTGAACGGGTTACAGAGCAAACAGCAGAAACGACGACAAACTCCGAGAAAGACCGTGGCAGCTGTCACAAACTCTGGCCAAATAAGCCAAATCTAACAGATAAAAAGCTGGCTGAGAGAGCAATACGCAATTAGCAAAAAAAGAAAAAAAAAAAAAACTATATAGCTATGCAATTTCTAAATACAATAAGTTAATTGCCGATTAGACCACGTAGCCTATTTGAAAAGTATGAATTAGTATATCCAGTAAACACCTGGGTATTTATGACAAACTTTTACGGTAGCATTTATGTGCTAGATGAATTTAACTACAATTAAAGTTAGCCTGGCATGAACGTAAATTCCCATTATAAACCTCAGAGATTTTGGAGCACCAACTTGTAAAAGTGCTTAAGACTAGCTCATCGTAATTACAATGCGTTCTTAAATTGATTCCCTGTCTTATTCTGCCCTCTAGTGGCTGATATAAGTAATACAAACCTTAACATAATGGAACTTATGTCGAAATAACGAGTTAGTAAGTCGAAATAATGACTTAATATCTCGAAATAACGACTTAAGTCAAAATAACGAGTTAGTAAGTCGAAATAACTAAATATCTCGAAATAACGAGTTAGTAAGTCGAAATAACGAGTTATGTCGAAATAACGAGTTAATAAGTCGAAATAACGACTTAATATCTCGAAATAACGACTTAAGTCGAAATAACGACTTAATTTCTCGAAATAACGAGTTAATATCTCGAAATAACGAGTTAATAAGTCGAAATAAAGACTTAATATCTTGAAATAATGAGATAAGTTTTTCTTTTTTTTTTTCCCACACCATGCGGTTCAGGGCTTCCGTACTTTTCTTTATTGTTGTTTAAATAAACTTTTTTTCATCATCTTCTTTTTTTAACATAAATGTACCATAATGATTACAATGCATGATTGATTAAAGAATGCAGAGAGCTCATCATACAAGACAGCATAAATCACAATTACATTCTCTAAAGGCTGAGGAAAATCAGTTGTGCTGGATTGTCATTTATTGTCTTATACAACCTATGAGTTTTGAATCTACCTAGATACACATTACAGTTGTGTAAAATGCCAGTGATAAAAAAAAATTGGCACACACAGCAAAATGATTGGACAAGCAGCTGTAGAAATATGTTTTATGAGTATGTGCGTGAGAGGAAACCTCTGCCCTCTTTTTTTGCCCTCTGTTTTTGTGGCTTCTTTTATCTCTTTTTATTATATCTCTCTCTGTGGGTGTGTGTTTTAAATTATTCAATATTTGTTATGAAGAAACAACCGCCTGCACATTTAGAACCAATAGCTACAACATACCACAGATGTAATATATATCTATAGGGAAATATCTATTCCCATAACAGATTTAATATTAGCTATAGGCTATATTATATTAGCTAGGCCTATAGCTAATGTTAGACTAAATTTTACATAGCTAATACATAGGCTAAGCCTATATGCAGTTTGACTTTCTCCATAGCATTTTAAAGTGGCTGTTTCTATAAATAATTCAAATAGATCACATATTTGACCATCAACTTCTTCATAGGAATGGCTCGCGCAAATCCTATCACTTCTCGAGCGCGCTGTGAAAGCGCATATGGTGATTCAGTTCGTAAGTGAAGTTAGCGCATATGGGCAGCTGGGCACTCCTGTATTGGAAAATGCAATTTAGCTTATTGGGTTCATATTCTGGTCATATTTTGGGAACTTTGCCTCAACATCTTAAAACACCACCACACACCACTGTGAACGGGTTACAGAGCAAACAGCAGAAACGACGACAAACTCCGAGAAAGACCGTGGCAGCTGTCACAAACTCTGGCCAAATAAGCCAAATCTAACAGATAAAAAGCTGGCTGAGAGAGCAATATGCAATTAGCAAAAAAAGAAAAAAAAAAAACTATATAGCTATGCAATTTCTAAATACAATAAGTTAATTGCCGATTAGACCACGTAGCCTATTTGAAAAGTATGAATTAGTATATCCAGTAAACACCTGGGTATTTATGACAAACTTTTACGGTAGCATTTATGTGCTAGATGAATTTAACTACAATTAAAGTTAGCCTGGCATGAACGTAAATTCCCATTATAAACCTCAGAGATTTTGGAGCACCAACTTGTAAAAGTGCTTAAGACTAGCTCATCGTAATTACAATGCGTTCTTAAATTCATTCCTGTCTTATTCTGCCCTCTAGTGGCTGATATAAGTAATACAAACCTTAACATAATGGAACTTATGTCGAAATAACGAGTTAGTAAGTCGAAATAATGACTTAATATCTCGAAATAACGACTTAAGTCAAAATAACGAGTTAGTAAGTCGAAATAACTAAATATCTCGAAATAACGAGTTAGTAAGTCGAAATAACGAGTTATGTCGAAATAACGAGTTAATAAGTCGAAATAACGACTTAATATCTCGAAATAACGACTTAAGTCGAAATAACGACTTAATTTCTCGAAATAACGAGTTAATATCTCGAAATAACGAGTTAATAAGTCGAAATAAAGACTTAATATCTTGAAATAATGAGATAAGTTTTTCTTTTTTTTTTTCCCACACCATGCGGTTCAGGGCTTCCGTACTTTTCTTTATTGTTGTTTAAATAAACTTTTTTTCATCATCTTCTTTTTTTAACATAAATGTACCATAATGATTACAATGCATGATTGATTAAAGAATGCAGAGAGCTCATCATACAAGACAGCATAAATCACAATTACATTCTCTAAAGGCTGAGGAAAATCAGTTGTGCTGGATTGTCATTTATTGTCTTATACAACCTATGAGTTTTGAATCTACCTAGATACACATTACAGTTGTGTAAAATGCCAGTGATAAAAAAAAATTGGCACACACAGCAAAATGATTGGACAAGCAGCTGTAGAAATATGTTTTATGAGTATGTGCGTGAGAGGAAACCTCTGCCCTCTTTTTTTGCCCTCTGTTTTTGTGGCTTCTTTTATCTCTTTTTATTCTCTTATTCTTATTTTAATAAAAAGTCAATAGAGCAAAGATAAATACTCATTTTTGAGTGTGTGGCACAGACATCTGACTGCACCAGGACTGGGTCTGTTGGACTGCAACAGCATCAGAAGAGTTGTAGACACATCTACTAAGGTTTGAAGATCTTCCTTTTGTTCTTCCTTCTAACCTACTAGGAGGTTAAAAGTTATTTAATTTTTGTAAATATCCTCATAGATGCTTGCAATGACAGTAACATCTTAGTATTTAAGTTTTTTTTTTTTTTTTTTTTTTTTACTTTGTTGAGTACTTTTTTCAAGTGTCTGGGGACTGTTCCAGAAAGCATGTTAACTTGTACTTTAACCCCTGTACTTTATCAGAGTATTTTTATTTTGGAAAACTTACTTTCAAATGCATTCTGGGGCATTCTAAAACATTGTCAGCACACTTTATGGAACACCAAGTGTGATCTGCCTTAAGCTCCCAATATTTTTAGCAAAGCTCCCCTTATTATTCAACAGCCTTCCATTCTAGTAATGTGAAAACTGTAACCCGGACAAACCTGAGACTAGAAAATGAATGATGTGTTAGGTTATATGTTCTGTTATGTTCTGTTATGTTATGTTAACATTTTAACCGGGTCTCGTTGGTGCCCATTCCAGATGGTGGCTCAATTAAAGTGACAGATTATTTGATAAACTGTTGATAAAATATAAAATAACATATAGACTATATATGTATGTGTGTGAATAATTGACGATGGACTGTTGGATTATTAGAAAAATAATGCTCACCCGAGGTGGTGATTCAACGGCCCTGTATATATATGTGTGTGTGTGTGTATATATATATATATATATATACACACATACATACATACATACATGTATACATACAGTACTGTGCAAAACTGTTAGGCCACTAGTATTTTCACCAACAAAAAATGGTTTTAAGTCGGTTATTTCTATCTTTTGCTGTACCATGTCAGTTGGAAATATCAGTTTACATTTCCAAACATTATTTTTGCCATTAATTGTAATAATCCAATGAGATTTTTGTATGCACAAGGAGTCTGACAACAGCCAGTGCTCCACACAGACATCTGATTTCATCATCATCCAGTCCATCTGGAATGACATGACACTGACACACTACAGCAAAAGATATAAAAAAAACTGACTTAAAACCATTTTTTGTTGGTGAAAATACTAGCGGCCTAAGACTTTTGCACAGTACTGTATATATATATATATATATATATACATACACACACACAGTGTCTCACAGAAGTGAGTACACCCCTCACATTTTTGTAAATATTTTATATCTTTTCATGTGACAACACTGAAGAAATGACACTGCTACAATGTAAAGTAGTGAGTGTACAGCTTGTATAACAGTGTAAATTTGCTGTCCCCTCAAAATAACTCAACACACAGCCATTAATGTCTAAACCGCTGGCCACAAAAGTGAATACACCCCTAAGTGAAAATGTCCAAATTGGGCCCAATTAGCCATTTTCTCTCCCCGGTGTCATGCGACTCGTTAGTGTTACAAGGTCTCAGGTGTGAATGGGGAGCAGGTGTGTTAAATTTGGTGTTATCGCTCTCACTCTCTCATACTGGTCACTGGAAGTTCAACATGGCAAAGAACTCTCTGAGGATCTGAAAAAAAGACTTGCTGCTCTACATAAAGATGGCGTAGGCTATAAGAAGACTGCCAAGACCCTGAAACTGAGCTGCAGCACGGTGGCCAAGACCATACAGCGGTTTAACAGGACAGGTTCCACTCAGAACAGGCCTCGCCATGGTCGACCAAAGAAGTTGAGTGCACGTGCTCTGCGTCAGATCCAGAGAGGTTGTGTTTGGGAAATAGACATATGAGTGCTGCCAGCATTGCTGCAGAGGTTGAAGGGGTGGGGGGTCAGCCTGTCAGTGCTCAGACCACACGCCGCACACTGCATCAAATTGGTCTGCATGGCTGTCGTCCCAGAAGGAAGCCTCTTCTAAAGATGATGCACAAGAAAGCCCGCAAACAGTTTGCTGAAGACAAGCAGACTAAGGACATGGATTACTGGAACCATGTCCTGTGGTCTGATGAGACCAAGATAAACTTATTTGGTTCAGATGGTGTCAAGCGTGTGTGGCGCCAACCAGGTGAGGAGGACAAAGACAAGTGTGTCTTGCCTACAGTCAAGCATGGTGGTGGGAGTGTCATGGTCTGGGGCTGCATGAGTGCTGCCGGCACTGGGGAGCTACAGTTCATTGAGGGAACCATGAATGTCAACATTTACTGTGACATACTGAAGCAGAGCATGATCCCCTCCCTTCGGAGACTGGACCCCAAACACACCTCCAAGACGACCACTGCCTTGCTAAAGAAGCTGAGGGTAAAGGTGATGGACTGGCCAAGCATGTCTCCAGACTTAAACCCTATTGAGCATCTGTGGGGCATCTCTAACATCCACCAGCTCCGTGATGTTGTCATGGAGGAGTGGAAGAGGACTCCAGTGGCAACCTGTGAAGCTCTGGTGAACTCCATGCCCAGGAGGGTTAAGGCAGTGCTGAAAAATAATGGTGGTCACACAAAATATTAACACTTTGGGCCCAATTTGGACATTTTCACTTAGGGGTGTACTCACTTTTGTGGCCAGCGGTTTAGACATTAATGGCTGTGTGTTGAGTTATTTTGAGGGGACAGCAAATTTACACTGTTATACAAGCTGTACACTCACTACTTTACATTGTAGCATAGTGTCATTTCTTCAGTGTTGTCACATGAAAAGATACAATAAAATATTTACAAAAATGTGAAGGGTGTACTCACTTCTGTGAGATACTCTCTCTGTGTGTGTGTGTATATATATATATATATACACACACACACACATACACATACACACACACACACACACACACACACTGGGTACGGAAAGTATTCAGACCCCCTTAAATTTCACTCTGTTATATTGCAGCCATTTGCTAAAATCATTTAAATTCATTTTTTTCCTCATTAATGTACACACAGCACCCCATATTGACAGAAAAACACAGAATTGTTGACATTTTTGCAGATTTATTAAAAAAGAAAAACTGAAATATCACATGGTCCTAAGTATTCAGACCCTTTGCTCAGTATTTAGTAGAAGCACCCTTTTGATCTAATACAGCCATGAGTCTTTTTGGGAAAGATGCAACAAGTTTTTCACACCTGGATTTGGGGATCCTCTGCCATTTCTCCTTGCAGATCCTCTCCAGTTCTGTTAGGTTGGATGGTAAACGTTGGTGGACAGCCATTTTTAGGTCTCTCCAGAGATGCTCAATTGGGTTTAAGTCAGGGCTTTGGCTGGGCCATTCAAGAACAGTCACGGAGTTGTTGTGAAGCCACTCCTTCGTTATTTTAGCTGTGTGCTTAGGGTCATTGTCTTGTTGGAAGGTAAACCTTCGGCCCAGTCTGAGGTCCTGAGCACTCTGGAGAAGGTTTTCATCCAGGATATCCCTGTACTTGGCTGCATTCATCTTTCCCTCGATTGCAACCAGTCGTCCTGTCCCTGCATCTGAAAAACACCCCCACAGCATGATGCTGCCACCACCATGCTTCACTGTTGGGACTGTATTGGACAGGTGATGAGCACTGCCTGGTTTTCTCCACACATACCGCTTAGAATTAAGGCCAAAAAGTTCTATCTTAGTCTCATCTGACCAGAGAATCTTATTTCTCACCATCTTGGAGTCCTTCATGCAGGCTTTCATGTGTCTTGCACTGAGGAGAGGCTTCCGTCGGGCCACTCTGCCATAAAGCCCCGACTGGTGGAGGGCTGCAGTAATGGTTGACTTTCTACAACTTTCTCCCATCTCCCGACTGCATCTCTGGAGCTCAGCCACAGTGATCTTTGGGTTCTTCTTTACCTCTCTCACCAAGGCTCTTCTCCCCCAATAGCTCAGTTTGGCCGGACGGCCAGCTCTAAGAAGGCTTCTGGTCGTCCCAAACGTCTCCATTTAAGGATTATGGAGACCACTGTGCTCTTAGGAACCTTAAGTGCAGCAGAAATTTTTTTGTAACCTTGGCCAGATCTGTGCCTTGCCACAATTCTGTCTCTGAGCTCTTCAGGCAGTTCCTTTGACCTCATGATTCTCATTTGCTCTGACATGCACTGTGAGCTGTAAGGTCTTATATAGACAGGTGTGTGGCTTTCCTAATCAAGTCCAATCAGTATAATCAAACACAGCTGGACTCAAATGAAGGTGTAGAACCATCTCAAGGATGATCAGAAGAAATGGACAGCACCTGAGTTAAATATATGAGTGTCACAGCAAAGGGTCTGAATACTTAGGACCATGTGATATTTCAGTTTTTCTTTTTTAATAAATCTGCAAAAATGTCAACAATTCTGTGTTTTTCTGTCAATATGGGGTGCTGTGTGTACATTAATGAGGAAAAAAATGAATTTAAATGATTTTAGTAAATGGCTGCAATATAACAAAGAGTGAAAAATTTAAGGGGGTCTGAATATTTTCCGTACCCACTGTATATATATATATATATATTGCTGCTTGTTATAAATTGATTAGTTAAGTAATTTAATTTGGTAGTTGAGAGAATCAATTTACTCATTCATTTCTTGCTAACATTTCCTGATACCTATATACATTTCTTAAAATTATACATTTTTAAAAAAACTCAAATTTTAAAGAAAAATCAAACTCTCTCTTCAAAACTATATTAGAACTTTAAGATAATTCAGACTTTAGTTTCAAACGGCTCACAATTCAATTCATGTTTATTTGTGTGTAGAGTTTTTTTCACAATACTTGTCATTTCAAACCAACTTTACAGAAAATGCCTGTTTCAGTTATACAATGTCATTGGGCCCTAATGAACAGGGAATGTATCATAAATTTAGAAATCTCCTTTAAAACACTTTGAGCTCCAGTGAACAGCATGCTTAATTTGTGTTTGCAGTGTTTTTTTTTGTTTGTTTGTTTTTTTTTTTCTTTTTTTTTAATCATATTTGCAACTTGTGTGAAACAGAAATATTATAGTTTTGAGATTTTTTGTTGTTTCTGTCTGACAAATTACATTATGCTTTATAGAATATTTGACTGGATGTTAATATCTAAACAATTTAGAAGCACAGTCAATAATGTCCTGAATATTATTTCTGACATTGCAGAAATTCAGCTCAGCAAAGGACAAGCACAATGAGCGGTAAGAGATAGTGTTAATAAAATAAGTGTTAATAAAAATAACAAAAAATTTTAACAATTTTTTTTTAACAAAAGTGTTAATAAAAATAAAAGCTACAATCAATTCTGTTTTATAATTTGCATATAATATACTCCAGTAACAACCAGAGTGTCTTTTTCAAATAGAGTCTAAACCTGCAAGAAAATTTGTACTTCTTGGAAAAACAGGAGATGGCAAAAGCAGCAGTGGAAATACAATTTTCGGTGAACAAAGATTCAAAACTGAATCTTCACCTCAATCTATAACAGCTGAATGTACAACAGGAGTTGGGGTGGTTGGTGGAAGAACAGTCACCGTTATTGACACACCTGGAATCTTTGACACACGTCTTAAGGAGGAAGACATCAAAACTGAAATCATTAGATCCATTATTGAATGCGCTCCAGCTGTTGATGCCTTAGTCATCGTTCTAAAAGTCGAAAGGTACACAAATCAAGAAATAGTAATTCTGGATAAAATTGTTGAGTATTGTGGAGAGGATACCTTTAAACATGCAGTGGTTTTATTTACTCATGGTGAAGAACTAGAGGGTCAAACAATTGAAGAATTTGTTCAGAAAAGTCCAAAACTACAGGAGCTTGTTGATAAATGTGGAGGTCGCTGTCACACCATTGACAATAAACACTGGAATGACTGTCATTTAGGGTACAGGAGCAACAAGTTTCAGGTGAAAAATCTGCTGAACACCATCGACAAGATGGTGGAAGAGAACGGCCACTACACCAATGAGCTGATGTTAAATGTAGAGGAAGAAATTCAAGAAGAGATGAATAGTATGCTCATAGTTAATTTGTCTACAGAAGAGAAACGAGAAGTAGCGAAGAAGATTGTCCTTAAAAAAATTCTTATTAGGTCTGTAGGAGTGGCTACAGGGACACTGATTGGTGCATTTCTGGGCATCTTTGTCGCAGTGGCCTCTGTTGTGGTTTTACTCAAGGCAGCCAAACTGAAAGAAATAGCCAAAGCAATAGGCATAGCTGTAACTGCTACAGGCATGGTGGCAGATAAAGTAGCAGTGGCAGCAGCAGCAGGAGGAGCAGCAGCAGTAGGAACAGCATCAGTATCTGCAGTAACAGTAGCAGTGGAGGCAGGAGTAGCAGGGGCTGCAGCAGGAGCCACAGCAGCAGCAGGAGTTGTAGCGGTGGAGGCAGGAGTTGCTGCAGGAGCCACAGGAGCAGCAGTTGGAGCAACAGCAGCAGCAGCAGGAACAGTAGCAGTGGAGACAGGAGTTGCTGCAGGCGCCGGTATTGGAGCAGCAGCTGGTTCAGGAATCGCTGTAGGTGTTGTATTTGGAGTTGCAGCTCTTGCAGGAGCGATCGGAGGAGGAATCACAGGATACAAAGCAACAAAAGAAGCTGATTCTGTGTTCGATGCCATTAAGAATGCAGCTAAAGTTAATTATGAGAATGCAAAAGAGGTTGTTAAAAAGGCAGAAGGACTGCCTTCTAACGTTTATAAGAAGCTTCAATAGAATTCCTTAATACAAATGAAATACAATTATTTGCTGTTGTAAATCTAACATTTTCATTTACATTTTATAGAACATACTACATCAGAAAATCAAGACAATCTGTTCTCTTAGCAATATGAAAAACAAAACTGTTTTTCAAATTAGTTGTACACAGAACCGGATAGTCAGTTTTGTTCATATAGGTGTAGCCATTTGATTGAGACGATTATATATTACTTAATGTGATAGTACTTGTATTTAATATTTGCTTTTGGTTATTACTCTTGTTTGATGCTCAATGGTTCCAGTCGGGAGTTCCTACCAGTTGTTGTAGGTGGGGCCTTTAATAGTGACACAACTTAGGAAGATATATCGCTTCACCTTTAAACTTTTGTGCTTAGATCTTAGACTTATGCTGTGTTCCAGACAACTCGGATTTAGAATATTTCCCACTTCAATTTTTTTTTAATAATTTATGGAACAACACTCTTTTAATGTTAACAGATACCTGTAATGTTTTAATGCTACTAAATCATTAGTAAAATTAATGTTTTAATATTACCAAATACTTTTAATGTTACTAAATCCAGACATTACTTCCGGGTTTGTGGTGGGAAATATCCCACATCAGAGTTGTCTGGAACACAGCATTATGCTGCCTTCACGTGCTGTCAGAAGTGTCCTATTTCCCACTTAAGTCGTGATTACAAGCTTTTCATATTCAAGAGCTTTGTTGTCAGAATAAACTATAGCATCCCATTGGTTGACAATCATATAAACATTCACCGGGCTATAGGCTACGCAGTTTTCTGACAATTCTGGAATTTCAGTCAAATACATGCTTATTTCACTGTTTATAAAACATACAATATGCTTCAAATGATCGTTCATATATAGCCTATAAATACACTACTTCAGCGACAAGGCAAACTGATGTAGTTGTTGTGAGAATAGCATTGACAGCAGCAATGGTTGTCTCCTCCACCATGTTTAAAGTTTATGACCCACCCAACTCAGAAACTCTGGTATCAAAATTATTTCCGAATTCCGCAGTAGTAAATACAACCTGAGAGGCTGTTCATGTCTAATTTCCGATTAGGAAACTTGTATTTACGATAATTCTGATAGCACGTGAAGGCAGCATAAGGCCTCGTTTACACTGCAGGACTTGATGCCCAATTCTGATTTGTTGCCTATATCCGATTTTTTTGAACGTCCATTTACACGTTCTTTCAATCGTGACCCATATCCGATTCATGCGTTTACACGTGCCATACCATCTGAAGCAACGCACGTTTAAATAATAATATGATGACGTTAAACCGCAGAGAAGTACCAAACTGCCACAGTTTTAATGACGTACAGAACACAGTGCCTCAGAAAATCCGATCTGTCTGTTTACATGACAGTCGCATTGGCACATATCTGATTTATTTCCATAAATGAATGAGGCCTGAAACCGATCACGAAATATCTGAATGCATGCGTTTTTTTCCCCCTGTTTACACAGTCATAGAACACATCCGATCTGTGTCACTTATGAGCAAAATATCAGAATTGGGTCACATTTAACTGACAGTGTAAACGTAGCCTTATATGCATATACAGATGGGGAAGTAGAGGTAGTTGCTCTCTCATATGTTTCTTTTATTTACTGTCTCTTTGTAACATAATCACTGTTTCTGATGTTAAAGCTTTGTTAATGGTTATGTCATAACGTATCATTGTCAAATTAGTGAATTGTCTTTGAAAGATGTATATAGATGTATAATTATATATAGTTTTGTGAGAATCATCCTCAAATTTAATCTTGGTAAAAAATAAATAAATAAATAAATAATCTCAAATTCTAGCTTTTCTTCTTCTGTTAACTTAAACATTTTTGTTAACTGTTTAGCATTAAATCATGAATGATGTTTGCTAAAATTGTTGGATATGGCACAGCCCTATCTAGAAAATTTTCTACCAGCCACCACTGGTGTCAGGTGATGCTTCAACAATTATGACTAAGGTCTGTTGCTTGCTTTTGAGTGGACTCTAATTAATTAAGGTTGCATTACTTATATACATTCGTTGTTAAATTGGTTTCCTCAAGTGAGTTGAGTTACCTTAAATTTTGGGTTTTACAATGTGCTCAATTTTATTTATCATGGTATTGAATGTATTTATTCAGATCTACTTGAATTTTTACCTATATTTACACAATTCATAAAGTATATGGTAACATATGGTTTATAGTTATGAAGACGTGGTCATGTTGTAGTTCGTTAGGGGCAACTCATGCTAAGCTGATGCTAACTGTTTATCTTAACCTTTTTGAGCCTGTTTGGCTTAAATTGATTTTGCATATGCCTTTTATTACTAGTAACTGTTCAGGTCTCAAAACACTTTTGTAATTAGTTTTTTGTTTGGCATTGTGGATAAATAATATGTCTTCAATAAAGGCTTGCATTGACTGTGACTCCGTATGTTTCTAGGTCATGACAGTCTCTCCTGCAGTGGTTCCTAACCCTGGTTCTGGAGTCCAACCCAACACTGCACATTTTAGATGTCTCTCTTTGGCTGGCCGCACACTAGACGATTTTAAGGCCGATTTTAAGCCGGATTTGCACCCCTGAACGATCGGGGGAGGGGGTGGCCCGATTCAAGGCTTGTCGCAAATATTTTTTGTCCAAAAAATCCTCTATTGTGTGGTGTCATTATGATTATTTATAGACGGAGCGTCCCCGAACTCAAATCGTAAATTTCACTACCAGATGTCACCTACCAGATGTTGCATGCTTCTATAGCTGAAACTTGGCAGCCACAAACATGCCATGAAAGCAGAGTACATCACCCATATTCTTTTTTATACTTTGTTTTTCACTGTGAAACGGAACATGTTCCAGGACAGCCAGCTGACTGCGTTGATTGTCCTCTCTTTGTTTTTCTTTTCTAGTCACGTTTGATCTCGCGAGTGTCCGTGAGATCTTGTGTCACTGTGAAATCGTTCCTACAATCGACAAGTGTGTGTGGTCTCGCGGTCTGCTCGAATCGTCTAGTGTGTGCGTTCAGAGGATTTTAAGGCTGAAAATCGGTTGAACTGTCTTCATGTCTGTGGTCGCCCATGGTTTTAAAATTGTTTCAAATTTGAAAATCGTCTAGTGTGCGGCCAGCATTATCTGACGCACCTGTTTAATCAGAATCAGAATGAGCTTTATTGCCAGGTATGTTTACACATACGAGGAATTTGTTTTCGTGACAGAAGCTACCACAGTGCAACAGAATGAAAGTGACAGGACAAAAACACAGACAATAAAAGAATAAAAATAGAACAAGTAAATAGGGAATAACAATATACAAATTGACAATTGTATGTACAGGTATATTACAATAGACAGTTTTGTATGTACAAGTACATTATGTGCAAGTCGTTAAGGGAAGTCATGGCCTAATGGATAGAGAGTTGGACTCGTAACCCAAAGGTTTGGGTTTGAGTTTGAGTCTCAGGTCTGGCAGGGATTGTAGATGGGGGGAGTGAATAACCAGTGCTCTCTCCACCCTCAATACCACGACTGAGGTACCCTTGAGCAAGGCACCGAAACCCCAACTGCTCCCCGGGTGCCGCAGCAAAAATGGCTGCCCACTGCTCTGGGTGTGTGTTCAGTACTGTGTGTGTGCACTTTGGATGGGATAAATGCAGAGCACTAATTCCGAGTATGGGTTACCATACTTGGCCACATGTCACTTTCACTTTCACTTTGAAATTTGAAATGTAAATTAAGTATGTGTGTTAGTTAGATAAATAAGTGTATAAATAGTGTTGTGTGTCCCACAATTATTGTCAGGTGTTCATAAGATGGATTGAGCTCTGTAGCGTCGACCAGACGGAAACAGTTCAAAGAGGGAGTGTGCTGGATGTGAGGGGTACAGAGTGATTTTGCCAGCCTTTTTGCTCACTCTGGATGAGTACAGTTCTTGGAGAGTGGGGAGGGTTGTACCAATGATTCGCTCAGCAGTCCGGACTACCCTCTGTAGTCTTCTGAAGTTAGATTTGGTAGCTGAGCTGAACCAGACAGTTATTGAAATGCAGAAGACGAATTCAATGGCGATTCCTCAATTCCTCAGCTGGCGAAGGAAGTACAACCTCTGCTGGGCTTTTTTAACAATGGAAGGTCTTGTTAAACATAAAGGCTCTCTGCCTATCGTTCTGCCTAACTTTAATTGCAAATACTCTAATAAATTCATAGTTCAAGCTAGACATTTGCATAATTGGTTTGAAAAGCAATACAAGACACACTGCAAAAAAAAGTTACTTAGTATTTACTTAGTAAAATACTTAGTATTTTGTCTTGTTTCTAGTCAAAATATCTAAGAATTCTTAAATCAAGATGCATTTACTAGATAAGCAAAAAGACATAAGACAGTTAGTCTTGTTTCCTGTGGGAAAAAATCTAAATGAAGTGAATTTTGCTTAAAAATCCTCATAAAACTAAATTATTTTTCTTACCACACTGATAGATTATTTTAATAATTTTACAAAATGCACTTAATTTAGATTTTCTTCTTCTAAAAACTAAAATCCAATGAACAAGAAATCAATTTAAAATTTAACTCAACTGGACCTTATTTGCTGTTTAGAAGTCTGTACATGTATTTCTGAATTTGCCTATTCTTCTGTTATTATTCATACTTTTTATGTGTATTCTTTTAATTGTGTTTATTTGTATCCATCAATATTTGTTTATATACAGCAGAGAAATAAGAAATGGTGTGGAACACCAAATTCTACACAAGTGTTTTATTTTGATTGGTTTTTATTTTTGAAAAAGAGTTAATTAGCTTAACTTTTTATTATTAAATAATTGCTTTTCATCCACTCAACTCACAGGGGGTGCGGTTCAATCACAAACCCTAGTTTGGGGAACCCTGTACTGCAATGTTTAATACATTTCATGATGTTAATAAATAATAGCACAACAACAAGCACATCAACTGGTCACTGGGGTTCCTCAGGGATCGGTTCTTGGACCCCTCCTCTTCTCCACATACACGACATCACTGGGTCCCATCATACAGGCACATGGCTTCTCCTACCATTGCTACGCTGATGACACACAGCTCTATCTCTCTTTTCAACCAGATGATCCAACAGTAGCTGCACGGATCTCAGACTGCCTGGCGGACATCTCGGCATGGATGAAAGAACATCACCTACAGCTCAACCTGGCAAAGACTGAGCTTCTTGTCTTCCCTGCTACTCCAACCCTACAGCATGACTTCACGATTCAGTTAGGTTCATCAACAATTGCCCCATCAACTTCGGTCAGAAATCTCGGTGTAATCTTTGATGACCAATTGACCTTCAAATAGCACATTGCAAAGACCGCTCGATCTTGCAGGTTTGCACTACACAACATCAGAAAGATTAGGCCCTTTCTGACAGAGCATGGTGCACAATTTCTTGTCCAGGCCCTTGTCATTTCTAGGCTGGACTACTGCAATGCTCTTCTGGCTGGACTTCCATCAAACACAATCAAACCTCTACAAATGATTCAGAATGCAGCGGCACGTCTGGTCTTCAATGAGCCCAAAAGAGCCCATGTTACACCTCTCTTTATCTCCTTGCACTGGCTACCAGTTGCAGCTCGGATCAAGTTCAAGACACTGATGCTTGCATATAGAACAACCACAGGCTCAGCACCCGCTTACTTCCACTCAATATTATGAATCTACACCCCCTCCAGAAGTCTGAGATCTGCTAGTGAGCGATGCCTCGTGGTACCATCACAGAGAGGCTCAAAATCACTCTCCAGAACATTCTCATTCACCATTCCTGGCTGGTGGAATGATCTTCCCACCCCTATCCGGAATGCTGGATCCCTACCAATCTTTAAGCAACAACTGAAAACTCATCTCTTTCAGCACTACTTGACTTCATCCTAAAAAAAAAAAAAAAAAAAAAAAAATTCTTTCTCTTTATTTATTCCTTTCCTTTCTAGCTTGTACTTATTTGAACAATGCCTGAGACTTGTTGTTACGAGCACTTCCTCTGTCTGATTGCCTCTTCTAGACGAATCGCTTTATGTATTCCCCAATTGTAAGTCGCTTTGGATAAAAGCGTCTGCTAAATGACTAAATGTAAATGTAAATGTAAATGTAATGGAATAGAGTTACTTTAGGTCAGAAAAAAATCTAAATGTAATCCAATAGATTTCTACAAACTACAATCAGTAACAGGCTACAATTTATAAGCAATCTACCCAGCACTGTTAATAACATGCAGAGCACCGGACACAGTCTGGATCTTGCATGTTTTCAACAAATGTTCACTGAAAGGAGGTAACGTTATTGGAAACATTCTTATAGATTGCAAGATAGATTTTATCTGAGCTGTTTTATTTTACTTTTTTTTTATGCATCTTGTTTAATTTTTTTTTTTTTAATTTATTTTATTTTTTTTTTTACTGTGTTTGTTAAAATATCGTCGCTGTCGGGCGGAATCCTCGCATCTCCAAAACCATTATTTTTCAGGAAATTAAAAAAACGGCATATTTTTTGAGTTATTAAACATTGTATCGTTAAAGTTGGTATATTGCTATCATATATTGTTGGGTACCAACATTAAGACAACATTTCCCCAAAATCATGTTTAATCAGAGATACGACATTTATGACTTGGGAGCAGGGAGATACGAGATTACGCTGTCATTGATAAGAATGGTTCGGACACAGTGTTCATCAAAGTCTGCGGTCGCGTTGAGCCTTTTGACAAGAGACAAGGCTTTAAGAGCTAATCAAAGCTAATGATTGTGGTTACATACATCTTCCTAAACTCTATTTTAAACGTTAGAGCTATGAGTGATGCAATACCAAAATAAAACGATAAACTGACGAGGCTGTCTAATAGGCGGAAATTAATCTGCACGCAAACAAAGTCGGCAGTCGCGTTGAGCCTTTTGACAAGAGAAAAGGCTTCAATAGTTAACCAAAGCTAACGACTGTGGTTACATACTTCCTCCTAAACTCATTTACCTCAGAGGACGTGTTGCTCGACGAGGATTCGTTGCGACTTTCAATCTTGAGGAGCAGTGACAAGCAGAGAGTTCCTCAGGGGCAGGGGCTCAAATGTAAAATAGGGGCAATGTAAAAAAAAAAAAAAAAAAAAAAAAAAAAAAAAAAAAAATATATATATATATATATATATATATATATATATATATATATATATATATATATATATATATATATATATATATATGTAGGTCAAAAGTTTGGATACATTACAATTTTATATTTTTGTAAGAAGTCATTTATGGTCATCAAGCCTGCATTTATTTGATAAAATTTTTTAATATACTTTAAAATACATTTTATGCAATTCTGATTTATTATCAATATTGGAAACCTGTGATACTTTTTTTCAGGATTCTTTGATTAATAAAAAGTTTAAAAAGCACAGCATGTATTTAAAATATATATTTTGTAACAATATACATTGAAAAGCTTGAGGTTTTGAATAAATGCTGTTCTTTTTATTTATTTATTTTTTATTATTTATCAATGAAAAGGTTCCCCAAAAAAGGTTCCAAAAATAAATAAATAAATAAATAATAAAAAAAAATAGATAAATAAATAAGCAGCACAACTGTTTCCAATATTGATAATAAATCAGCATATTATATCTGAAGGATCATGCTGAAGACTGGAGTAATGATGCTGAAAATTCAGCTTTGATCACAGAAATAAATGATATTTTAAAGTATATTAAAATAGATAAACATTCTTTTAAATTGTAATAATATTTCACAATATTACAGTTTTTCTGTATTTTTGATCAAATAAATGCAGGTTTGATGAGCATAAGACACTTTCATAATGCTGCATAATTATCAAAAATGGTAATATAATAAAATCCTTTCATGTCACCATTTCGCCAGCCTACACTTCACATAATAGGCCTGTAGGTGGCACTTGGGCTTCATTAATTATGATAGTTTCATGAAATAGTAAACGGTGCTTCATACATAAATGTAAGTGAACTGAATACTAATTTCTATTATTGCGACTTTTGGCGCTGCACGGTTTTGTGCCGTGCTTTTGTAGTCATTTAGCATCCATTTTCTCAGCGATGCAATTTGATTTATAAAATGAGACAAACCGCAGATCCAGATCGCTCTACAAATAAGCTTGTCTGCCCCATGTAATTTTCAACCGATTTATGAATAAGAACGGAAAATGTCTGCTCCAATTCACATTATTGTCCAATGAAATGTGTCAGATCATGATTGGTTGGTGTATTATACATGACAAACGGGCATTGATGAATTATGTAATATTCTCTAAACTATATAATATATGGATTTTTTTTTATTAAATCGACACACTAACTTTGATTACTGATGGAAAAAAAAAAAAAGTTTAAAATTTGTTTATTTTCTTTCCTTCCCGTCGATCTATTTCACTGAAAGAACCATATATGCTTGAGAGCCTAGGTTTCCGGACAGACTGTGGAATATCAGTCAGTCGAGCAAAACACACGCAACCCATAACAGCCTCAGATTGACAGATATCTAAAAATAAACAGGAATTTTCCGACTTTTGAGCGATTAGTTACCGTTTTGTGCACATTGTCATGTTAATTATAATTCAAATTCATTTTGTTTTATTGACTACAATATCATTGCTATTTGTCTGAGAGGGGCACTTTTGAATAATTTTGATAAAGGGCAGGGGCTTGAGCCCCCAAAGCCCCCCTTCTGCACGTGCCTGTTGAGGAGACATAATGCCGCGAGGCTCCCGCGGAGTGAAAAAGAGGCGGAGTTACGAGGATTCTCAGACAGTTTAAGTGTCCAATGGAGTTAAGAGATTTGCGCTCAAGCTATTTTCAACACTTTAGATTGGTTAATAATTTGTAAAATTAACAGACCCACGTGGGGACTGACCAATAGCATCGATTTGTGAAAAAATATTAAATTAACAAAATTTGGACATATGGTTTCCGCCCGACAGCGACGATATGTTAAATTACATTTAGAAGTGGTCAAAATCATGTCACTTCCAATACCAATGCTAACTGTAATAAATTGTTCATTTAAACTAGTTAATTAAATAAAATAATACAATTGTTAAATCAGTTTATGTCAAAATTATGCACTTGTTTTGTTTTCTGTTTTGCTTAATTTTATGGTAGATGTAGTCATGTAGTCAATAAAAAATATATTAGTAGTTTTTACAAAAAAACAAAAAACAAAAACAAAAAAAATAAATAAATTTGTGCCCAACAACCTTCATAAAACAAGTGGATTGGAGAATGGTGGGATGGATGAAAATTAATCTTCTTATTTTCTTAGGCCTAATGGAAGAGAACCAGGAGAGTGAAGAACTGAGTGAAGCAGAGGAGGAACATCACCATGACAAAGCTGGAGGAAAATCTTTAAGGTCCTCACAAAGTAGTTTTTTTTACAGAAAAGAAAAACATCTTTCACCTGCCCTCAGTGTGGAAAGAGTTTCTCAATCAAACAAAAGCTTACACTTCACATGAGAGTTCATAGTGGAGAGAAGCCACACACGTGATCAGTACGGGAAGAGTTTCACACGAAAAAGACAACTTAAGGTACACATGAAAGTCCACACTGGAGAGAAACCATACTCATGTGATCAGTGTGGGAAGAAATTTGCATATTCAGACACCTTTAAATTACATCTACGCTATCATTCTGGAGAGAGACCATTTTACTGTGATCAGTGTGATAAAAGCTTTTTACAGCAAAGGAACTGAAGGTACACTTAACAGTTCATACACAGGAGAAGCCTCACATGTGTTCTTTGTGTGGAAAGAGTTTTAGTCAGCTGGAATGTTTAAAATTGCACCAGAAAAGACACAGCGGTGTGAAGAATCATATGTGCTTTGATTGTGGAAAGACCTTTGTTATAGCTGCCGCACTGAAACAGCACCAGAGAATTCACACTGGAGAAAAACCTTTCACAGTGTGGGAAGAGTTTCACACACGAAGAAGGGCTTAGGGTTCACGTGAAAATCCACATTGGAGAGAAACCATACACATGTGATCGCTGTGGAAAAAGTTTCACAAATAAAGGAAGCCTTAAAGAACACATGAAAATTCACACTGGAGAGAAACCACACACATGTGATCAATGCGGGAAGAGATTCGTAAGAAAATCAACCCTTAATGATCACATGAAAATTCACACTAGAGAGAAGCCACAAATGTGATCAGTGTGGGAAGAGTTTCACATGAAAAGGAGCTCTTAAACATAAGAGAGATTTCAAGATTACTCAAAAGAGACTACAGTGAGAACACTATTGTATCTGAATGTTGTAAATTCTTTGTGCTTTAGTTTCCACACATTCACAGCATCACAATATTTTGTTCAAATGTAAGTTAGACTTTTTTACATTTCTTTTAGAAATGTCTGATTAATTTCATATTGGATGCATTTGGTTGAGGTAATTAACCTGCTGAAGTGCTAGAGTTTATTTGTGTTCATTCTTTCAGTGTGCTTCAGCTCACACAGCTCAATTGAATATAAACAGCTTCATTGAATATAATGCTATAAATGTGTATTTTTCTGACTGGAAAACATTTATATCAGGAGCTAATGTTAAATTCAGACAGCACCTGACTGATTTTATGTGTTTCATATGTTGGTATCAGTGATGTTTTGATGTTTGGAGTGATATGTTTGCTGTTACATCAGGAATTGAAAATCAATCTCAAGCAGTTCTGTAGCGACTGCCATGCTTTATCGACATGGCATTTACATTTGCAAATTAAATTTGTTTTAGTTACATTTAGTTTTAAGCTAGTACAGAGTTGCTAAAAAGCCTCTCATCTTCATGTCAATAGTTCTTGTTTTCACCTCATTCATTACAATAAAGTCTTCAGATCACCTCTAAACTGCCACTTAAAGCTCATTTCATTACAGACTTTCAATTCCATCAGTGAGTGTTATGTTTGGTCTTATGATAAAATTAAATCATGACTTCACATTACTTTTCCATTCTGTCACAGGGGTTTATTTGATTAAGTCTTATTGTTTCAAAATTAATATATTATTTGCAAGAAGATTAACATTACCAGATGTAGCCTACTCTTAACACTGCATTGTAGCAATTTTCGTTTCTCAACATTTCCACCATGTCGCTGGCCAAAGCGAACCCATGTAATGGGCTTCATTCTCATTCTTTACACATGTACAACGACAGTTGAACTGTTACTGTTTTTATTCTGATCATTTATTATGAAGAAGGCCATGATTACCTTTTGGGTTTTACATATTTTACTTTTTAGATAAATTTAATTTAGGCATTGAAAAGCTTTGTTTCACCCTATATTTTCCTCACACACGGTCTGAGAATGGAGTGTTTGTCTGTCTACAACTAACAAGCTATTTGACTCTTGTAATCTATCCTATAAGAGACATCTCAACATTTGTTCTAGTCATATGATATTTACACAGGCGTCTGTTTCACACCATATGGCATCAAGTCAAACCAATGACTACAACATTAGCTCATAGTGTTCACAAATTAGACTGAAATATTTACTAGCATTTCACTGCATCCACAAACATAAAATCAGCACAAAGAGATGAGATGGAATAAAAAGATACCGACTCAGTACCTCGCAATCCTTACTGTTTGTTTTTGTTTGTAATGTTGTATTGTTGATTTACAGTATTGACGGCGCTGTAAACGGCATTTGGCGCGCTTTTGAAAATACCGCCTCGCGTGGACGTCACTGCCGCGGGAACGCTCCCCAAATAGCAGACCAACACTGAATCAGCATTGAATCAATGTTGATGCATCAATCAAATTATCATTGAATCAATGTTGAAGTTTAACATCGATTTTTCGTCAGGTTTGCACCCTGAAATAATGTTATTTCAACGATGAAAATTCAATCAAAAATAGATCAAGATGGTCATAAAATCAACATTTCTTCAACGTAAATTAAATCACTTATTTAACATTGAATCAACATAGAAACTTTATCAAATCAATCCTGCTTTTTACTCCTTTCAATCAGAGAACATGCAGGACTGCAATTAATATGGTTTTAAAATAAAAAAATTCACAAAGTAAACATCAGTCAGTTTACATGCAAAAATATTTATTTTTGCCCCCACACTATTTGAACAGGAAAATAACATTATATTCAAGTAAAACAAGTGATTATAAAAAAATAAAATAAAAAAAAATAAAAATAAAAAAAAAAACTTGGTGGTGACTTCAAAACATATAGGCACGGATTCACAGACAGGGCTTATCTTAAGCCAGAACTAGGCCTTAAATTAGGATACTTAAACAGCTTTTATAAAAATGCAATAAATAAATAAATAAATAAACAAACAAACATTACTGGTGTGCATCTTGAGACAAAACAATGGCAATAACATGAAGATCTGTCAGAGCAAGTTATTTTCAGGTAAGACAGCTCAAACATGCATTTTAGTCTGGGACTAGCCTTGTGAAACTGGGAGACAGAGCTTAAAATACAATTTACATACAGAATATGGTCAAATGAATGACAAAGTGACTTAATTACATGGAACAGTTAATTCTGAATTTATAAAGCAAATGCCAGGAGAAGAGCCTGTAAAACTGACAACATATAGGCTAACAAATACATCTGCAAAATGGAAGTAAATGCAAATGAAAACTCACCAAAGGCAGAAACACTAAAGTACTACAGAATGAAACATTACCAGTTTGCTATTTAGGACTTGAAGCTTTTCACGGACTGAAGCTTTTCTGATTTAAAAAAGATGTTTTTACTCCTCATTAAACGGATAGTCTGATGAACTCAGGGCTTTCCACCACAAGGCAATGCCCACAAGCTGTTCAGGACCACAACGGAGCCATTTTTGCACTGTCACAGCAGGCCTCCTTTTTCTCATCTTTCCCTTGTTGTTGTTAGGCATCTAAAGTATAAAAACAAACAAGATGTTAAACCTGCACAATGTTGTAAAGCATTTGAGTAGTAGAAGTAGTGTATAACTGAAAGAAGGTGGGTCCTAAGTATTTGGAAATGTGACAATGTACTACAAAATTAAGTGCAAATTGAAATTTGATAAAAGGTTTACATTCAAGCTAAAACATGGTGAATTCAAATTTAAGACCATTTAATTTTAATATAGAAATTAAGCACCTATAGACATACGTATTATTTTGAAACCCTTAATATAAAGCATTTTTCATGTTTGGAACAAATTGGATTATGCACTTTCCTCACAGCAGCTCACTCTGTGCCCTCTATTTTTAAGATGTGCCTGTAATATCAAACTACTGTATATTGATATAAATGGCATTGCCTCATTCTATATATATATATATATATATATATATATATATATATAAATATATCATACAAACTCAAAGAGTATATAGTCAATATGTAAATGTTTCAAATCTGTATGAGTTTCGTTCTTCTGTTGAACATAAAATAAGATATTCTGAAGAATGTTGGTAACCAGTTGACGGTAGCCATTAACTTCCATAGAATTTTTTCCCTGTAGAATGGAAGTCAATGGTTTCCGTCAGCTGTTGTGTTACCAACATTCTTCAACATATCATCTTTTGTGTAAAAAAAAAAAAAAACTGATACAGGTTTGGAACAACCGTTTTGAGTGAACTGAAGGCCTGTTCACACCAAGGACGATAACACTAAAGATAATGATAAAGATAGAGTTCCAAAAAAGCAGATGAGTGTGCTTAGAATAAATAGATGAACATAGTTATCTTTAAAGTTATCGCTCTTGGTCTGAACGGGCCTTAACCCTTAATAATCATATTAGGCTATTTTGCAATTCCTGTTTTTTTCTGTCTCCAAATTTAAGACCTCTTGAAAACATAACTAAGGCTTTTCTCATTCCATTTAAGATACTTAAGACTTTTAATGGATTGAAATTTGATCAAACTGAATTTAAGACCAAAGGATCCATGTGGAGACTTACCATGCACATCTTGGAGCCTGGTGTCTCTAAATGAGTTTTTTTTTTTTTTGTTGTTCATGCTGATCTTTCGGTCTCCTACTGCCCAGTTCATCTGAGAAGCCGGCTCATTGGTTAGAGTACAGCCCAGCATCCTAATATATGCCTCAACTGATGCTCCTCCAACAGCAAAACAACCAACCTATAAGGGCATCAGGAACATATTTGCACAAAACATGGATAGGTTACAAATAAATGTCATGGGAATGTAGTTTCAGTGTTGAATGAAAAACATGCTTTTGTCAATAAATAAATAAATAAAACAAAAGTAAATAAATCTTAATGTAAACTACCATCACACATCTGTCATCTTCACTTTGAAGAATCCGCTCTGGTAGCTGTGTCTCATGAAACCCCAGACCTCCAGACACTAGTTCAGCCAGTATTCCAGTCATTTCAGAAGAAGCAATGGGAAAGCAGTTTGAGAAAAACAAAACAAACAGTATAAATCAACAACTTCTATGATACACAGCCTTAATTTTTCATAACCCTTAGTGTAGAGTTTCTCAGGCCCCCCCTTCCCAGAATGTTACAGCTGAACCAGGTGTTTTAATTAGTGAGACATCTAAAACATTCTGGGAGGACTGGAGATGAGACTATGCCTCTTTTACCATTTACTGCAGCAGCTTAAATAAATAGTTTAAAAAGCATCTTACGTCCCTTACAAAATAAAAGATTGTATTAACAATAAGATGCTTCAAGACATGTATTTTATACATTTAATAATGACTTGCCTTTTATTATTAACCTTGATCCAGGATATTCCATCCTCTGAACTAGATTTAAAAAGGTAAAAGTAAAAATTAAGAGTATGCAACACCTGTTACAGGTAACAATCAACAGAAATTCATTCTTACCTGATGTGAGCAAACCAAGGAAATGTCCCTCTGATGGGCCTACAAAAAGGGAAAAAGAAGAATGAAAAACATAGCTATTAGGTTAACCAGATATTGGTTGTAATTGGTTTTGTGTCTTCTTTACTGTTCTACTGGAGAAAAAAAAGTCACCCACACCTTGGATGACCTGAGGGTGAGTAAATTAACAGCAAATTTTCATTTTGGGATGAACTATCCCTTTAAGGTGTGTCACAGGTGTACAGTAAAACAAAAATAATATATAAAATTGTTCACATAACAAAAATTGCATAAAATCGAACAATGCAAGGTTTTCCCTCCCACAAAATTCAAATAAGGTCGATGGCACGAATAAGTTTGTAGAAATGTTTTAGGTTTTTTTTTTTGTTTTTTTTCTCAGGAAGAAAAGTCAAAATCGCACTCAGCCTGCGTGTGCTGTCACACGCAGTGTTCAAACAAGTCTTCTGAGGTGAGTCATTGCTATAGTTTTCATCAATTATAGCGCTATTTGTGCGTCTTTTCTGGGGTCTGCTGAAATCATTCAGCTATAGAAGTTTTGTCATACAAATTGATACAATAAATGTGTAAAAGGACAGATTATTTTCCTATCCTCTCAACATTGTCAAAAGGGTCAAAACCATGTCAGTTCCAATGCTAATGCTAATTCTAATAAACAGTTAACTTAAAATTAGCCAATAAAATATTTTTTATACCATTTTCTGAGAGTTATGTCAAAATTATCGAATTGTATCGTTTTGTGTTTTTTTTTTAGTATTAATTGTTAGAAAATTGTGTAGTTGAACTAAAATATCGAATAGTTTTCACTACAAAAACACGAGATTTGTCCATTAACCTACATAGGACAGTTGGTTTGCAGAATGCATGGATGAATTTTTTTATTTTTTTTTTGTTATGCTGGCTTATTGATGATTTTGACTGGAATACATTTAGCACAGCAGGCAACAATGTGAGGAACTAATGTTAAATTCAATAAGATGTTAAGACCTGACCAAATTTGTTTTTTAATGTTTACATTAGTGTTAATGATTATTTGATATTTTTACAGTCGATCAGGATTTGGGAATCGATTACAAGCAGTGCTGCAGCAATGTTATTGCTGTATTTCAATTTAGACATTTACCATTGCAAAAAAAATTTAGTAATAAATTTATAAATAACCTGGAAAGTTCTAACAACCCTATTTCTGTCCTAAAACATATTTTACCTCATTTTGACATTAAAAATAAATGATGAAAACAATCAGGGTCAGTAAAGAAGATGATTGTATTGCATTTAGTACTTACATATACAGCCATACAATGAAAAACACATCAAAACACTCCAGGATAATTACAGTCTTTCACAATAACATCAGGTTTAATATTCAGTTGAATATATCTAATATTCAAAAGCAGCAGAAATAATAAACATAAAAATTACCTCTTAGCACCTCTGACTAACAAAGTTCCCTTTTCTAAGAGTAAAAATCGCAAGTTTACTACAGACACGCAGGCAATGGTCCCCGTTGCTGGACTCTAGTAAGCGTAGTGTTGTTGACAGAGTTTTACCCTGGTAAAGGTTATTTTCACAACCGCTGTAGTGAAGAGGCCGAAACACGTGAAAAGTGTTCACTGCAGGAGTTCTTCCCAGGAAATGGGTTTGGAAAAGACCTCACGCTCCAGCCAGAGGTCGTAGTTCATTTGGAAGTCTTCTGGAAGGTCGATTCGCTGTCCCAGCACACTTTGCAGGGAGTTGTCCACCGGGAGGAATTCGGGGTTGCTCTGGTTCTTATCATAGCGGCGGCTGTTGAACCGTTCAATGTTGGCACGTAGGGCGCATTCTTCCGCCTGGAAATCCCACGGGCGAGCGTCCAGGTCTGCTGTCAGAGACAGGACTCGTTTAGTTCTGACACTACAAAACGTTTGATGCATCAAATCATTGATTGAAGACTGCTTAACTTTCAAGACCAGATTCTTCTCCTACTCACCGTTTCCGTAAGCCCAGTCATCGTTGAGGCGATGGCGCACTTTCTGGTATATCGCCGACATGGTTTTCATGTTGCTCTTCCTCCACTGTCGTCCCAGATACTTTGTCTGGACTTTAAGCAGTTTGAGCACATAAAGCTGCATCATGGCCTGCTTGACCTTCAGCGCCCTTTTCAGGATTGGAGCTGATTTGAACACCACCAACATCTAGAAAATGGCAAAATTTGAACACTCTCTCCAGGTACAATAGATGAAAGCTCTAAAATATAACACGCTTGGATTTGTGTGTGGTGTCTCACCATGGTCCTGGAGTGCTTCCATTTGGTGAGTTTATTAAGGATGCGCAACAAATTAATACAGGAGAACAAGTTCCTCCAGCAGAACTGATTATTATCACCAGCTTCCTGTAATCAAAAGCATCAAACAGCTCAAAGACTCACTCAGATGAGCATTTAACCACATTCGGATGTGTATTTTTCCTCACCAGACTCTCAGCGGTGAGCTCTGGAAGCTCATGAACGACGCAGTGCGGGAAATCCAGAGCTGAGATGCTGCCAAAGAGATGACAAATGTCATTACCCATAATGCAAAAAGAAGTCCAATCTTGATGTTCCAGGTCATTTTGAGCCATGAAAATATTTTGTGACTTGAAGATTGACTTGAAGGTTCACCTGTTTTTAGCAGTGATGTAGGACATGATGTTCTGGTTGAAGAACTTCAGGATCAGCGGGATACAGTTGGCAAACACCAGATGCTGTGCCATGTACTCAAACTGAGGCAGAAAACTTGCATTTTACTTTTGTCACTAGTCAAAAAAATATCCTCACTAATTAAAAGACTTTTAAATGCCTCAAATCACATTTTGTATAATATAACGATAATACAACTGGTTTGTGTGAGAGTTAGATGTAGGGTATGGTTAGGGTACAACAAATATCTGGACGGGTTCCTCATAAACAGCTTCAGATGTGCATTTATATACCTGATAGATGTGGTTGAGTTTGAAGTGTTTCAGCAGCAGAAGCAGTATGGCTGAAATGGCTTTGACAATGATTTCTTTATGGCGATTCACATCTACGCCCAACTTCATACTCTGAAGAACCGTAGTGCTAGAGAGAGATAACAGACAGACTGTCAAACTATGCATGCTTAATGTGCAAAATTGAAGCAAATTTAAATAAAGAAAATAAAGTCCACTGTCTACTATCAATAGCTTAAAGATGTATGAAGAATTGCTCACACAGAAGTCACTTTCAAACCAAGCAGTTTTCTCTTGTTTATAGTTGCAAATTCACCTGACCAACTTAAAAATGAGGACAATTTGTTTGGGGAACTTTTCTGATTGCATGGATTACTATTGTAATGACTGGATTTCAACTGTGAAATTTTGCAAAGCAACACCTTTAGTAAAAGATACACTATCAGTCAAAAGTTTTTGTAAGATTTTTAATGTTTTTTAATGAAGTCTTTTCTGCTCACCAAGCCTGTATTTATTTGGTCCAAAGTACAGCAAAAACCATACAATTTTGAAACATTTTTACTATTTAAAATAACTGTTTTCTATTTGAACACATTTTAAAATGTAATTTTCTTCCTGTGATTTCAAAGTTAAATTTTCAGCATCATTACTCCTGTCTTCAGTGTCACATGATCCTTCAGAAATCATTCTAATGAAAGAAATTATAGAAATTAATACTTTTATTTAGCAAGGATGGTTTAAATTGATCAAAAGTGATGATAAAGACATTTATAATGTTACAAAAGATCTCTATTTCAGATAAATGCTGTTCTTTTGAACTTTCTATCCATCATAGAAACCTGAAAAAATTCTACTCAGCTGTTTTTATGAACAATAATAATAATAATTATAAATGTTTTTTAAACAGCAAATCAGAATATTAATGATTTCTGAAGGATCATGTGACTAGTGCAATGATGCTAAACATTCAGCTTGGAAATCACAGGAATAAATTACATTTTAAAATATATTCAAATAGAAAACAGTTATTTTAAATAGTAAAAATATTTCAAAATTTTACTGTTTTTGCTGTTCTTTGGATCAAATAAATGCAGGCTTGGAGAGCAGAAGTGACTTCTTTAAAAAAAAAAAAAAACATTAAAAATCTTTCTGTTCAAAAACTTTTGACCAGTAGTGTATGAAAAGTGACAATATTCCATTTAAACAGTTTAGTGACATTTTAGTTTCCACTCTGACATAAAACTCTCGCACGGATCTATTAAAATGACTGATTTTTGCCCATGAATTTTCGTTGAGCAATGCTAAATGTGACTACACCTTTAGTAAAGACACATATAAAAAAAAAAGGTAGAAGAAAATTACACAGATAGTTATCTAATAACTAGTTAACTAAACATAATAAAAACTAACAGAAATGAAAAATAAAAACTATATAGACAAAAAAAAACCCTAATAAAATTACAAAACCACAACAAAATAACTAAAAATTATAAGAATATCTCAGTGACACTAAAAAAGCCATCACAGTCATAGAGAGAATGTAATGAATATTTATAACCCAGGAGATATTTTTACAGCATCTGATCACATGAGCTCACTGTTGCCATGGTAACCCAGTTGTCTGGTGAGGGGGGTTTATGTTTGGATATGATTCACCAATTCAGCTTCAAACAAGTTGTTAAGAGAATCACTTTGATTCAGTGACTCCATCAGATCATTAGCTTGCAAGTTCCATTCAAGAATCAATCAGTCCGACTACATCTGCAACTGTGTGCTATTTAACAGTGTCTTACGGCATTTCCTCGGGCAGCACATCTGCCAGGATGTTGATGGAGTCTGTCTTGGCTTTGGATGTGGGAGCAGCAGCTAAGAGGATCTTCAGCAGAGCAATCTGAACACACACACAAGATGCCTGTCAGTATGAGAACGGCTCAAATGCAGTGGGACTAGTGTGCAAGTGACAGTTTCTCACCATATACTGTGGTAAACTGGGTAAAATACCCTGGTATAAGAGCTCTGTGGCACACAGCTCCAGCTCTTCCTCGCCCTAAACACACAAACAGAGAGTGTGTGTTTAGCTCATTATCAGATGTCACATTGCAGCTCTATCAGTGTACAGTGACTCACGCCGGACAGTGGGGTCTTCTGATACTCCTCTTCTTTAGCAATCTGGACCTCAGCGATGGACACATACTTGTGCTGAAATGAACACAAACTAAATGTTATATATGTATATATGGATCACGTAGTAAATATGCATAATATGCATGAGCAAGGTGGGGTTATGTTAATGAGCCATGGCTTATGCGGTACTAATTACCTGTTTGAGAGTTTTGATGCTTTCATGTATGGGTCTGGGCAAACCAACCACTGTATCCGTGTCACTGCAACACAAATGCAAACATGCATCACTGCGGCTCACAGGAAATAAACAATCAAGCTTCATAAAACACACTCACCTTCCCAGTGTGTAACCGATGAATTTACTCCGGCTGGACTCCAGGAAGTTTTCAATATCCTTTTCCCTTTTAAGACAAAAACAGAACTTGTATTTGAGAAAGCCATCAAATCAACCATATCAAATAGATGAAATCAAGTTCCTACCTGACTTTCGGAGCCCACGGCAGACCCTTGGGAAAACAGACCCTCTCAGAGGGGGGATGTGGGATGGGAGGCGGCATGACCTCATCACGCTCCAGCGGGAAAGGCTCCGCCTCCAGAGAGTTGTCATTGTCGTCGTTTTCCTCTTCGTCCTCGCGGGTGTCATCAGCTTTATATGGGTCCTTCTCGTTAAACGCATCCAGATTGTCCTGCTTTATAAGAGACTAAAGAAAAAGACGAATTTAAGGATTGTTTATTTTTCACTGAAATCCACTTATAATGTGCGTCAAAGTTCTGTTACTTTATGTTCTCTCCGGGCACGTCTCTGTTGCTGCTCGATGAGGTCGGAGGCCGATGCTGGCGGGGACGCGGCTCTCATGCTCCGCACCACGTGGATGCTGTCCTCCGGCAGCGGAGGGAGACCCAGTGCTAACCGTTTACTGACTTTACTGCACTGCAGCTGCTCGAACCCTCCCAGAGTGAACTGGGATGCGTCAGGAAACACATAGACAAAACCGTTAACACAACAGTCACTTGGTGTGAATTAGTCCAAAGCTGTACTTTAACTCACCAGGATGGTCTTCCACAGCAGTAGCAGGACTTTTTTCATGGGGAAATGGGGCGCATGGCCGCTGCAGAACTTGGTAACCATCCCAAACAGCATGACGGATACGGGCTCATGGTTATAGAGGGGAGAACCTGCCAGGAAACATTTGAAACAATTCTACTCTTCCATACTCAACATGTATCTTCAGATAAACCATCACATTTTAGATCAGCTGGAACACATGCAGACCGAGTTCAGACTTGAAGGTTTCTCTGATGGTTCTCCACTCTGGAGTGTCTGTGGGTTCTTCACGCTGGATGGTCTCCACCATCAGATACATGATGTTCAGCAGCACCCTGAAAACACACGCATACACAGGGTTCTGAAAGACTGGCAGTGCCTCTTAATATAATCATTATTCTTATCCATGTCTATTTATTAATCAATTTGAAAACTTTTAAATACTTTAAAAATGCAGTCGAATGTATCAATAAAATAAATGAATCAATCACTTTACAAATATACAGATGGACAGGCATATTTGAAGGTTTAAAAATGTAACAAAATAATACATTTATCAAAAGTAACAAAATAATAAATGCATCAAATTTCAAACATTTTATTTAATTTTTGTTTAAATATATAGGCAAGTATAACAAAAATCCATTTTTTCAATTATTTAAATGTTTTATTTAATTCAAAAACGTGGTTAAATGTAAAAAAAATATGAGTTTTCAAATAAACAAATAAAGTAGTTAATGTAGTTAAATGGTAGAGAAAAATAAAATCTATTTATAAATTATAAATACACATTTACAAACAAATCTTTCAAATGAACAAATAATGTAGTTAAATTTAAAAATTAAAATTAATTGGCTTTAAAATTGACATTTAAAACTAATTATTTTTAAGAAAATATTCATATATTTAATTATAATATAACAATAAAATAATACAATTTATTTACTTTTCAAATTAAATAAACATTTAAAACATTAGGTGATACATTAATACCTCAATATAAAGCTGTGTTAGCATTTATCAGCTTCATTAAAAACACCATTCAACACTTCACATGTGGGACAATGAACTCTCTTTTTTCCCTTTTAGTCAATAACTAGCATACATGTACAGTGTGGTGTTGTACCTGAGGTCAGTGCTATCAGCCAATGAAATGGCAGGTTTCCTGACCGCACTGCTGCATGCAGCACTGTTCCTGTGAGACATTTAACACAGTGTTGAGTTATTTAAGCTTACAGATGTGAAATATGAATGCTTGTGCGTGTAGTTCATCTCACTCGATCTCCATGTTGAGCAGCTCCACCAGTGCAGTGAACGCTCCCACATCCAGCAACAGGAAGACGTTATAACTCATCCAGTGCTGCACCTCCAGTTCTGAGGAGCACTCGCCGAACGTTCCTGAAAACACACGAATCAGAGCTTATTAACACTGAAATTAATGCATGACTAAAGATTACAGGTTGCGGTTTACCTTGAGCCATGTACAGGATGGCTCTGGCAACTTTTAAGCGGCGTTCTCGGCCGATCACATCTAGTCCGTCCAGCAGACGCATGGCATGAGCTCTGTGTTGAACCGAATCCAGTTCGGTCCATTTCTGATCAGGCACTGCAGAAACACATCAACGTGATCTTTTGTAACACACAGATCATCTTAGATGCACAAAAAAAAACATTTTAATGATGAAACCTGCAAGTTTGTGTAACTAAGAGCTTAACACTTACTATGAGTGTGGAGATCTTCTTCGAAGCACTTTCTGTTGAGCAGAAACTCTGGTCCCTCTGTGTAACTGTACAACTCTACAAACAGCGTTTCATATAGGAAAACAACATGTTATTGTTGTCTGCAGTTTGTTTATGATTTGCGATATTATTACAGAAGAAAACAGCAGTAACAGAGCCAAATCGCTCTCACCTGACAGCTCAACTGTCCATTTATCAGCATCTGAATATTCAAACTCCAGATCAGGAGCTTCTGATAAACCCTGAGACACAAACACAACACATTAGTCTTTTATCATCCATTTGTATGTTAAATACAGTCTTTGAGTCACAGTAACTGTCCATCACCAGCTGACAACTGATTACAGCTCAACCTTTCAAGAGAGACAAAACAGCTAAATAAGGTCATCCTTGTGAAAAAAGATGGTGCTTAAATGTATTTTATGTACACTTGTAGTGTAATTCGATTGATAAAAAGGATATTTTTAAAAACCTTATGAGAAATTAACATATTAGGGACACCTTCATAACTGTTTTTTTTTTTTTTATAAAAAGTACACTATGTAATAATGTCAAATTAAACTTTTAAGTACCTTGTAAATTATTGTATTACTAACCTATAGTTATACTTTACCAATGTATTTAAATACATGATGTACAGGTTTTGATTGAAATGACATGAATGTATATTTTTTTTGTTTACGAAAAAGGCTTGACAGCACATTTAGCAATACACTTTAACCATATTTCAAAGAAAATAGAATTTTGTAAATACATTATGAAGCTGTATTAAAGTTGGTCAGAAAGGCACTGTTCATATAACATGCATTTAATTAAAATTTTAATTGCAAATATCATGCTGATAGCACAACATTCAGTCTGCACTTAAATATATATTATTTTAAACGATGTTAGATCCACAATAAGTCGTCTTTTTACTACAGACAGATGCTAGTGAATAAATAAGTTAATATTATGACAAATATATTTATGTTCATCATACAGTCAGTCATCCGTTATCTAGGGTTAAATAACCAATCAGAAAAGAGATGAATCACAACGAATCATTAATGAACAATGTTAATTACATGAATTAATCATTATGTGTGTTATTCATTAATGTATCTGTTCACTATGATAATATAATAAGTGAGATTTAAAGAACATTTAAAAGTAACTTGTTTAATGAGTTTTGAGTTTAGTTACTAAAGGTTGTTGATGGACAATTAAAATAAAATCTTTCAATAATGATGCTCTTTACATATTTCAAGCTACTGTTTGTTTAATCAGCGCTGCATACTTAATTTATTATGTAATAATTAATTTATCATTAACTGTAAGCCTTTCTACTCGCCGCGGGAGATTCACTCGTTCATTCTGGTGAGTGTTTACATTCCTCCGCAAGCGCACGTGAGCTCCGCTTTACAGAAACTAGCTGATCTGATCACAGAGACAGAACAACAACACCCGGACTCTGTTTTAATCATTCTCGGGGACTTTAATAAAGCAAATCTCTCCCGTGAACTGCCAAAATACAGACAGCATGTTACATGTCCCACCAGAGACAGTAATATATTGGATCACTGCTACACAGCGATAAAGGATGCATATCACTCTGTCCCACGGGCAGCTCTAGGACTCTCTGATCACTGTTTGGTTCATCTTATACCGACCTACAGGCAGAAACTCAAATCTGGAAAACCTGTATTAAGAACTGTTAAAAGATGGACTAATGAAACAGAGTGGGATTTACAAGCCTGTTTCGACCTTACTGATTGGACTGTTTTTGAATCTGCCGCAAATGATCTGGATGAGCTCACAGAGACTGTAACATCTTACATCAGTTTCTGTGAGGATATGTGCATTCCTACCAAGACTCATCTAACTTACAACAACGACAAACCATGGTTCACTGCAAAACTCAGACAGCTCCGTCAGGCCAAAGAAGATGCTTACAGAAAGGGGGATAAAGTCTTGTATAAACAGGCCAAATACACACTGGAAAAGGAGATCAGAGTGGCAAAGAGGAATTATTCCGGCAAGCTAAGGAAAAAATTCTCTTCCAGTGATTCTGCTTCAGTGTGGAAAGGTATGAAAGAAATCACCAATTACAAGTCACCATCCCCCAGCACTCTGGAGAATCAACACCTGGCAGACGGTCTGAACGAGTTCTATTGTAGGTTTGAAAAAACACCCCACACCCGCCCTGAACACCTCTCCACACAACCATTCACACAACCATTCACACCTCCAGCAACCCCCGTCTCCCCCACACCTGCAATTCAGATCAGCGAAGATGAGGTGCGCCAGGTCTTCAGGAAGAACAAAAGAAGGAAAGCACCAGGCCCAGACGGTGTGTCACCAGCCTGCCTAAAAATCTGTGCTGACCAGCTGGCCCCCATCTTCACACAGATCTTCAACAGATCTCTGGAGCTGTGCGAAGTCCCCTCATGCTTCAAACGCTCCACCATCATCCCCATCCCAAAGAAACCCAAAATTACTGGACTTAATGACTACAGACCTGTGGCTCTAACATCTGTGGTCATGAAGTCATTTGAAAGACTGGTTTTGGCTTATCTGAAGTCCTCCACTGGACCCTTACTGGACCCCCTGCAGTTTGCCTACAGAGCAAACAGGTCTGTGGATGATGCAGTCAACATGGGACTGCACTTCATCCTGCAGCATCTGGACAGACCAGGGACTTATGTGAGGATCCTGTTCGTAGACTTCAGCTCCGCTTTTAACACCATCATCCCGGACACCCTTCAGAACAAACTAACTCAACTCTCCGTCCCCACCTCCGTCTGTCAGTGGATCACCAGCTTCCTGACAGACAGGCAGCAGCTAGTGAGGCTGGGAAAATACACATCCAGCACTCGTACGATCAGCACTGGAGCTCCTCAGGGCTGTGTTCTCTCCCCACTGCTCTTCTCCCTGTACACTAACGACTGCACATCTAAAGACCCCTCTGTCAAGCTCCTGAAGTTTGCAGACGACACCACACTGATCGGCCTCATCCAGGACGGTGACGAGTCTGCCTACAGACAGGAGGTTAAGGAGCTGGCTGTCTGGTGCAGTCTTAACAACCTGGAGCTCAACACGCTCAAAACTGTGGAGATGATCGTGGACTTCAGGAGGAACCCCTCTGCACTCCCCCCACTCACCATCATGAACAGCACTGTGACTGCAGTGGAGTCATTCAGATTCCTGGGCACCACCATCTCCCAGGACCTGAAGTGGGACAATCACATAGACTCCATTGTGAAAAAGGCCCAGCAGAGGTTGTACTTCCTTCGCCAGCTGAGGAAGTTCAACCTGCCACAGGACTTGCTGAATCAGTTCTACTCCGCCATCATTGAATCCGTCCTCTGCACTTCAATAACTGTCTGGTTCAGCTCAGCTACCAAATCTGACCTCAGAAGACTACAGAGGGTAGTCCGGACTGCTGAGCGAATCATTGGTACAACCCTCCCCACTCTCCAAGAACTGTACTCATCCAGAGTGAGCAAAAGGGCTGGCAAAATCACTCTGGACCCCTCACATCCAGCACACTCCCTCTTTGAACTGTTACCGTCTGGTCGACGCTACAGAGCTCTGAGCACCAGAACGACCAGACACAGGAACAGTTTCTTCCCTCAGGCAATCCATCTCATGAACACTTGACATTAAAAGTGGAACATACAACACTATTATAAATTATTTATTCAACACACATACTTATTTTTTTCATTTCAGATCTGCACATATTAGACCTGTACACCATAATTGTCTATATATTGTGTTTTTGCTATTTGTACATTGCCTATTTGTAAATTATTCTTTTATTATCTGTGCCCTGTCCTGTTGCTGTCTTTCTGTTGCACTGTAGAGCTTCTGTCACAAAAACAAATTCCTCGTATGTGTAAGCATACCTGGCCAATAAAGCTCATTCTGATTCTGATTCTGATTCTGATTATTAATTGTAATCTTTGAATGTTGCTGATGTTTATGCTAACACTTCTATCAAAACTGCATTTATACAATCAAACGGGTGTAAACGGCTTCGTCTGACTCTCACCTCGGAGTCCTTCCTCTGGTTTCTGATGAACTCGCCGCGCATTTTATTCGGCAACATTTGGTTCTGTTTCTGTTTGATGTTCGCACATAAACCGACACTCTCCATCTTCACTTCCGGCTCCCGCGCCACACTCTCGCGTTACTTACACACATCTCGCGATGTTACAGCCGTCAGCGGCTCCTGACCTTGATTTAATATAATTGTTGCTATTTTTATTAACAATTACTTTTCATAATACATCAGGATACAGGATGTTCCTTCAAGGTAAAATAAATAAATGAAATAAAATAAATAAAGGGCAACTGAATAATGTGACCCTGGACCACAAAACCAGTCATAAGAGTCAATTTTGTGAAATTGAGATTTATACGTCATCTGAAAGCTGAATAAATAAGCTTAGAAATTCGCTTTTAAAGTTGTCCAAATGAAGTTCTTAGCAATGCATATTACTAATCAAAAAATAATTTTTGATATATTTACGGTAGGAAATGTACAAAATATCTTCATGTAACATGATCTTAATATCCTCCTAATGATTTTTGGCATAAAAGAAAAAAACAATTATTTTGACCCATACAATGTATTGTTGGCTATTGCTAATATACCCGTGCTACTTAAGACTGGTTTTGTGGTCCAGGGTCACATATAATGAATATAACGTAGGCTTAAATATACAAAAACAAAGTGTTTGTTGTACAAATTTAAGTGTGTATTATATTAATGATGGTATAATTCATTACATTTTATTCCACTAACATGAATAAGTTCATTAAATATCCAAATATCCTCGTCCAATAAAATTTAATGGTTATTTGTGGATTTTGCAGCTGTACTTCCAGAGAGACCAAAGTTTAAAAACAGATTCATATCCATGTTTGGTAGGTGTGTAAATTCTCTAGTGACACCAGAGCTCTTCCCCACAGCTTCCCCACTTCAGAAAACTCCTTGACAGGTCATTTGGCACAAAAATTCTGCTATAAATTACACAGTGCATGTGATGAAGTCTATCTTTTTAAATTGTAAACACTGTATATTCTGGAAGCCAGAAAAGGAGAGGATCTAGGCTCAAAACACCCCGTTTGATGTCAAAACAGCCTACTTCGAGTCAGAACCTGAGAACATGTACCTGAAAAGTAGGCTACTCTTGTTAGTAAAGAAGGTGGCAAGGCTAAGGTCAAATGATAAAGAAATATTCCAAGTGTAAATAATTACTTTACGTGAAATAACTTACATGTTTGGCCACCAGGGGTCGCTAGAGGATCAAATCATTGCTGCCAACCCTCTGCTGGAGGCTTATGGTAATGCCAAGACTGTGAGGAATGACAACTCATCTCGTTTTGTAAGTCAGTGAGGTCAGAGTAAATACATTTTTGCATTTTGTTATACATCTGCAAACATTTCTGAATCATTTCTATCTCCTTAGGGTAAACTCATTAGGATTCACTTCGGATCCACTGGAAAACTGGCTTCAACTGATATGGAAACTTGTGAGTCATGCTGTTTTGAGACAAATATACTTTTAGTTGGGATGACATGAACTGCATATTCAAAGTCTGCTGAGAGGAGCTATATATCATCTACCAGCTAAAGCCAGAGCTGCTTGGTGAGAAATCTACAGTTTTTTGGAGTAAAAGTCCAGTGAAATGTCTGATGAGCAGTCTTACTGCCAATAACCTTTAGCTTTTGCTATAATTTTAAGTTACAGTCTGGATAAAAACAGATTTAAAAGCAACAAGACAATTAATAAGCTTCAGGCACGTCACAACCAATTGATGATCCAGTAAAGAAATAATGTATAAGCTTTAATGCAACCAAAAACACAGTTTGCTACTTGGTATTGCTAGTTGGTGGCCTCAAAACTTAGAACACAAAAAATAAATAAATAAAAACAGTACTATCATGTCTTGGAAAGCGATTACCATTGACTTTGATGTTTTACAGAGGCCCTGCTTATCACCACCAATCCTTATGACTACCCAATGATCAACCAGGGTGAAATCACTATCAAGAGTCTCAATGACGTAGAGGAGCTCATTGCCACAGATGCAAGTGGACAACTGCATAACTATTCTTTATTCAATTCATTGATCATGAGCAAAAATCCATTTAAAAGAACACTGCAGAAGATAATACAGATCTAAAAAAAATACGGCTACTGATATTCTGTGCTTCAGCGCTGAAGAGAAAATAAGCATCTACAAGCTGACAGGTGCATTCTTCATCATGGAAGCATGAAGTTCAAGCAGAAGCAGAGAGAGGAGCAAGCTGAACCTGATGGCACTGAAGGTAAGAGTATTGAGATTCTCCATGTAAACTGGTTGAAGATCTGCACTGTATCCAAAAGGTATAAGGTTTGAGTTATCACCATTGTTTCCTCATGCAAAGCACTAAACATTTTAGGTTACTCCAGGGCACTGCCACTGAGATAAGTGTACTGTAATTTACTTCAGCTCTTCTTACATAATTACCATGCCAATCAATCTGCAAAACCTTTTTCTTGGTGGCCGATAAAATCGCCTACCTCATGGGCCATGGGCCTAAACTCTGCGGACACACTGAAAGCTCTGTGCTACCCCAGAGTGAAGGTCAGGAATGAGTTTGACCAAAGGCCAGACAGTGCCAGAAGTAAGTACTTAATTTTTTGAGGATAAAGGCTTGAAAACATTCTTCTTGGTAAGAAAAAGCTAATGGCACAAACCACATGCACGATTTTTCAGGTGAACAAATCAGTCATGGCTCTCTGCCTATGAGAGTCTGTCTATGAGATGTTCTTGTGGATGGTCGTCTGTATCAATGAGATGTTGGACACGAAGCAGCCTAGAAGTTCTCCGTTGGTGAGCTGGACATTGCTAGATTTGAGATCTTCGACGTGAACACTGATTATTATTGCCTCTGTAAGAATTGACATATTAAAGACAACAGTCATGAGTAAGAACTTGCCTGTGTTGAATTATACATTCAACAGCTTGGAGAAGCTTTGCATTAACTTCACAAATGTGAAACTGCAACAGTTCTTCAACCACCACATGTTTGTGCTGGAGCAAGAGGAGTGCAAGAAAGAAGGCATTGAATGGGAGTTCATTGAATTTGGTATGGACTTGGCTGCCTGCATTGAACTCATTGATAAAGTAATTTGAGTAAAATGAGTTATTCACTAATGAAATTGACCTTTTGCTTGTAATCGAGTCTGATTTCTCAAACAGCCCATGGGTATCTTCTCCATCCCTGAAGAGGAGTGCATGTTCTTCAAGGCTACAGACACAAGCTTCAAAAACAAGCTCCATGATCAGCATCTTGGCAAAACCCCAGCATTCCAGAAGCCCAAGTCTACCAAAGGTTCCATAATTTTGGAAGCTTGAGGTCATTTCCATTTTAGGTCTGATGGAGAATTTCCTGGTAATCCACCAGCTCAGGTGTAATGGTGTGCTGGAGGCTATCAGAATCTGCAGAAAGGGTTTCCCCTGCAGAATCCTCTATGGCGACTTCAAGTACAGCTGAAAGTGAAGGTCTACAAGCGTCAGGCTGAGGAAGCTGTGAGTGATGATTCTTTGTAGCATAACCTTTCATGCTAATTTGGTCTTCCTTTCAAAGCTAGATAGGGACAAATTTTTACAGCCAGTGAGAAATTCTTTCAGCTTGGGAATCATTTTGAGCAATCTGGTCTGCGTTTTCCAAAAGCATCGTAAGCGTATATTGATCGTAGCTCCATTGTTTCAGTGGGTCTACGATGTACTTAAGCTTACGATGCTCTTGGGAAACGCAGCCCTGGTTTGCTGAGGGTTTTGGAGAGGGGCATGTTAACAAAATGGCATAAGTGAATAAAATTACTTAATGGCGCCTTTAATTCAAAGGCTACAACCACAACTGTCAAAGAACTGACAATTTTATTTTCCCTTAAAAATCTGAACATACCTAAAAGTTTGTTGACGTTATTTGTCAACTATTAAATACAAAAATAGTGAGAACTGCTACATAGCTAATCAGCCAATCACATATTAGCTAATCATTTGGAGGGGAGTGTTAGCATTTTAGTTTTAGTTACTGGATGAACATAGCAATGAGTTATTCATGTAACCAAAACCTTTCTTAACAAGGGCTCATAATTAGACCTATGATTGAATGATTGCAAAGTGCATTATATCAACACACAAGCAACCTGTGTTAGCAGTGCCAGTTAGCTAGCCACAATATTTACTGCATAAACAATCTAAGGTTAGTTAACAGCAGTTCCTTTCTGAAGTAGCTACAGTTGATTACCTTCATATGTAGTCACACAAGACGTGAAAATCCCAGGATGCTAGTAGGCCAACATTTGTTCTTGCACATGGCAGGAGGAGCAGGCCAACACTCACACTCACCGAGTCCCAGGACAACAAGCTTAGAGCCAAGAGCCATGATACTGGGAAGGTGAGCGCCACCTTCTGTCTCTAAGCTGAAACAAATACGTTGACAAATAAATATCTAAAAATATAAATATCTAAAAAAATATATAAAAAATCTAAATATCTAGAAATATAAATAAACTAAATATTTATTAAATGAAAATCTAAATACAACTATTAAAAATATACAAATATCTAAAAATTAAATACAAAATATATTTTTAAAAATAAATAAAAAGTATGAAAAAATATTATTAACTAAAATGTTTCCTTTGTTTTTTTTTATTTTATTTATTTTTTTTTTTTACAGGGCAAGGAAACAGCGAAGTAAAGCCTCAAGCCTAGATCACCACAGAAAGTAATCATAAAATATGATTATTTGCAGCTGTTTCACTGCTGTAATAAAAATCTGCTGTTCTCTTTCATTATCAAATACATATTTTTGAAATAAAAAATAAAAATCCATACCAAGTTGACATGAAAAATATGAATGTCTTTATCTCAGCAATTCTCTTATAAACATCACCCAGAAGTGAATGACACAATATGATACAAAGTTAGCCTTTCTTGATAGATTTGTGCCATCTGTACAAAATGAAGTGATATGGAAGACCGCAGAAAGGGAGGAAAAACCCTTTCACATAGTTAACAAACATAGTTAACAGAACAAAATAAAAAAAAACAAATGAACAAAAAAAAAAATTAAAACATTCCTATTCACATCATTAAATTCACTGTAACAGAGAAATTTTTACATAAAGACAATAGTATAAATACTCGTATTGACATAAAATAATAATGTTAGAACGCTCACAGCTCACATACAAACATTAAGCCGATATTCAAAGACAAGCCTGAATCAAAGTCATCCAAAGAAAGCGGCTCAATACTGATTTCATGCTCTCTTTACACTAATTCAGTAGTGCTCACTTGCATTTCAGTGTAGTTGACATAATTCAAAGTATTGCTCAAGCCATTACGATACAAAATACGTCAAGCGAAACCCTTTCAGTTCAATTCAGAAGAATTTCGACCCATTCATTTGAGTGGAAGTACAATTGTTTTGGAAGTGTGGCCACGTTAAAAGATGAAATACCACCAAGTAATTAAATTTTTTTGTCTAAACGGACCTTTAAAATGTTATACATAATCACTGAAAAGCAACAAAACATCGGCGATAAAATCCAAAACATTTCAATAAAAGCATGAAAGTGTCTCAAAATTCGCACTTGATACATATCGCAAGCAGTATACACCGTATCTTTTAAATTAAATCAAAATAAATACATATCGATCCTTGAATAACATCTACGGACTCATTAAGAAGATAAAGTTGGTCCGTTCAGTGGCTCGAAGGGTCGACTGTCCTTCCAGTAAATGTCCTAAAATCATGAAATTTAATAGCGGTTATCAGTTTTCCCAGCATGCAGCGGGACATCGAGACATCAGCTTGCATTCCATTTCATTAAAACACACTGAACTAGATCAAGTCAGTGTGGAGTAACCATATTTACATCAGAAAAAGTTAAAACCATTTGAGTGACTTTCTAAAGACAGACTTAGTAGAATATGTATAACAAACCTATACTGAACGTCAAAAGACGTCTCACGAGAAACACCCCAAAATCAACAGAAAAATACTCAAAAACTCATGAAAAGGGTATTTGTAGGAATATTGCACATATTTTTTTTGCGTTGTGACATTATTTTAATGTGTTTTTTACAATCTGAATAATCATAAATTAAGGCAGTATAACAAATGCTACCATATTGTAAAAATATTTTTATCCCTACATTACAATAATGAGAAAAAAAAAGTTTTTTTTTTTTGTTTGTTTTTTCCACATTACGGTAATGAGATTTGGAGGGAAAATGTGCTTTTAAAATCTTAATGATCCTAAAAAGTGCTTCATTTTCTTTATGTGCAACTTCCTTTTCATATCTTTTGATTTTGGGGCGAAATATGAACTTTTGCCAGGTTTCATGACATTCACCCTTATACTGTATACTGTAAACATTCAATACCGTGTCTTTCTCCAGCATTCATTCAGGGTCAGTCGAATCCACGTCCAGTGCTATTGTTGGTCCATTCGGAGAAGTGCGCCAAGGCACTGTTGGGTAACAAACCAGGCAGCAGTTTTTAGACACAATATATGCCCTTAAAACATTCGACAAAAGCTCTAAATGAACACGAAACAAAATCTAAATTGTCTTCTTTTCTAAACGAAGCAGTTTGCGATAATACGGCATTCTCTCTTGGCAAGGAAGCTTTAAAAAAAAACAATATTTCAATGAAAGCTGCATGTCCCCAGCGTTTGAGCAAGGGTTTGGCACTAAATTGAGAACGAAGCAAGACTCAAATAAACACACAATGCGAGATTGTGATAATAACCGACAAAACGTGAGTTGCGTTTCAGTATTTAGAAACAAACCAGGTCCTTTCCTGTTTTTGGCAAGCAAAAATACTTTACGGCAGCAGAAAGACTGTTTTTTTTTAGTTTTTTTGTTTTTTTGTAAGTTTTCTGAATATAAAGGTGAAATGATTTAAGACAGTTTTGTTTTTTGTTTTTTTGGATCTGCACAATGTTGGGGTTACTAAGACACGTTTTCCCATCATGCTCTGCTGTAACGGCACACAGCTGGAATGCACCTCACGATGAAACAGAGAGCCGGAAAACCAGGAGAATTTCAGGAGAGGACCAGAGTGGCGTATGGATGAGGGACAGGAACACCGAAGGCAGTGGGACTCAGATTACGATCGTAGAATGAGGTAAAGCCACAATAACTGAATCCAGAGCAGAACTCGCATCGGACAGTGTAAAGAGTGAGCGCTGCCACACTCTGACGTGTTCTCCTGCCAGAAACACAGACAAACAGAGAATGTTTAGGTTAACGCTGACCACAGACTCACCATCAACAAAGCTAATTGTTTATCGCTGGTTGCTAGGGTGTTGCTATGCCGTTTTAAGGTGTTCCAATTGCTATTTGGTGTCTAGGGTGTTGTGAGTGGTTGCCAGGATGTTGCTATGTGATTGTTGAGAGTTCTTGACAGTTGCTTAAAGCGGTCACACACTGGACGAGAAGTGCAGTGCCACATCTTTAAAGTTCAAACACATTGTTTTATATGAGTGTACGCTTCTCGTCTGGTGTGTGACCACCATTAGGGAGTCACTATGCGGTTACTAGGGTGTTCTAGGTGGTTGCCAGGATGTTGCCATGCAGTTTCTGGGTTATTTCAGGTAGCTGACAGATCATTTATATGCAGTTTCTAGGGAGTTTTGGGTGGTTACCAGGATGTGGTTCCTTGGGTGTTCTTGGTTGTTGCTTAGGGTGACACTATGTGGTTGCTAGGATATTCTAGGCGGTTGCCAGGATGTCACTATGTGGTTGTTTGAGTGTTCTTGGTAGTTGTTAGGATGTCTGCATTAAGTTATTAGGGTGTTTTGGTTGGTTACCCAGATGTGGTTCCTTGGGAGTTCTTGGTTGTTGCTTAGGACATCACTATGCTGTTGCTAGGTTGTTTTAGGTGGTTGCCAGGACGTGGTTGTTTAAGGGTTTTTGGTAGTTGCTAGGATGTTTGCATGAAGTTGCTAGGATGTTTTGGGTGGTTACACAGATGTGGTTGCTTGTGAGTTCTTGGCTTTTGCTATGCAGTTGCTATGGGTCTTTTAGGTGGTTGCCAGGATGTTGCTATATGGTTGTTAAAGTGTTCTTGGTATTTGCTAAGATGTCTCCATGCAGTTGCTAGGGTGTTTTGGATGCTTCCGAGTTCTTGGTAGTTGTTTAGGGAATCACTATGGGGTTGCTACAATGTTCTTGGTGGTTGCCAGGTGGTTGTTATGTGGTTTCAAGGGTGTTATGGGTGACTGGCAGGATGTTGCTATGCAATTGCTTGAATGTTCTGGGTGGTGGCCAGGATGTTACATGGTTGCTTGAGAGTTCTTGGTATTTGCTTAGGACATCACTATGCAGTTGCTAGGGTGTTCTAGGTTGCCAGGATGTTGCTATGTGATTGCTTGAGTGTTCTTGGCAGTTGTTAGGACGATGGTATATGGTTGCGATGGTATTTTAGATGGTTACCCAAATGTGGTTTCTTCAGAGTTCTTGGTAGATACTAAGGGCATCACTATGTAGTTGCTAGGGTGTTCTAGGTGGTTGTCACAATGTTGCTATGTAGTTCTCAAGTGTTCTGGGTGGTTTCCAGGTGATTTCCAGGACATATGTGGTTCCTAGAATGTTCTGGGTGGTTGCCAAGTTGTAGCTATGTGGTTGTCAGAGTTTTCTTGGTAGTTGCCAGGATATTGTTGCGTTATGCAGTTGCTAGGGGATTCTGGATGGTTGTCAGAATGTTGTTATGAAGGTTCTAAATTGTTATGGGTCGTTAACAGGAGATTCCTATGCAAGGATGTTGCTATGCGGTTGCTAGGGTGCTCTGAGTGGTGCCAGGATGTTGCTATGTGGTTTCTAGGGTTTTCTGGGTAGTTGACAAGACATTCCTATGCAATTGTTTGAGTGTTCTGAATGGTTGACAGGATGTTGCTATGCAGTTGTTAGGTTGTCCTGAGTAGTTGACAGGACATATTTATGTGATTCCTCAAGTGTTCTGGGTGATTGCTAGGATGTTGCTATGTGGTTAATAGGAGCTCTTGGTGGTTGCCAGAAATTTGCTACTCAGTTTCTATGGTGTTCTGGGTAGTTGCCAGGACATTACTATGCGATTACCTGAATTTTCTAAGTAATCGCCTGGACGTTGCTATATGTTTGAGCATGACATTACTGTGTGACTGCTTGAGGGTTTCAGCTGTTTGAACATGTGATTGCTCAAGTGTTCTGGATAGTTGTATGAATGCTGTCTATAAAATATAAATTATAAAAGCAAAATAAACCGTTTGGTCGGTGCTGATCAGTGATGGGAATAACGGTGTTACTAACGGCGTTATTTTTTTCAGTAACAAGTAATCAAATAAATTACTGTTTCCCCCGTTACAACGCCGTTACCGTTACTGACAATAAAATGCGGCATTACTATAATTTATTAGAATATTATTAGAATTTTATTTTGCAGTTCATCTGAATGGATGCGCAGTGTAGCTGTATTTGACGTGCAGTAAACTCTAGTGTGAAGGCGCACATCTCGCCGTCGCTTTGTCTCACATGCGCAAAGAAGGATACAAAGAGAGAGTCTTACATAACATGCAGAATTGATGCACTACATGTAAACAATATTCTTTGTTGTATTTTCCTGTCAAAATAACGGATTTCCTTTGGAATTCTTCAGCTTTTAAGAACTGCCGGGTTCTCCGGTAGTGGGCGGAACTAATGCGCAAACGACAATCTCATTGGCTGGCGCTCAGCTATTATCATCCCTGTCTTGATTTCAGCAAATCAATTCGAGCGAACGCAGACTACGTGATTAATATTCATGAACCCAGCAGCTCAATAATCCCCCCCCCCATACTTGGTTATTCTAATTACTAAAGTTCTATCATCATATAATGCTAAATTATCATAATATCATATTATAATGCTTGACTGACTGATGGTAAGTGTCAGTGGATAAATGGTGTAGATTAATGTACAATGTTTTATAATAATAATTTATTCTATTTAGAGTCCATTTCATTAATTTAACATTTAATATTGGGGGCATCCAAGTTATTTGACATTTGAACATTTTTTTAAAAAAAAGTAAAGCAATAGTTACTTTCCCTGGTAATTAGTTACTTTTATAATGATGTAACTCAATTACTAACTCAGTTACTATTTGTGAGAAGTAACTAGTAACTATAATTAATTACTTTTTTTTAAAGTAATGTGCCCAACACTGGTGCTGATAGCCTAGTGGGCAGTGCACCGACATATAAAGCCATTGCATCGCAGGCATCCCGAGTTCAAATCCTTGAGGACCTTTCCCGATCCCACCCCCCTTCTCTCTCCCACTTCATTTTCTGTCTACTCTACACTATCGTATCTTAATAAAGGCAAAATTCCAAAAATAAATCTTAAAAAAACAACAACTGTGTTTGATTAGAGAAACAGACAGCACTTCACCTCTGAGTTGTAGTCGAAGCATTTGTCAGGTCCTTTCCGATAGCGGGCGGAGTTTAACACCTCACACGGATTCTCTTCTTGAGCTGAAGAAGAAAATTAAGGAAATGCCACAAACTCCATCTGTCATCTATCCATCATTCAAACACAGATGACAGCTGATTAGTATCTGTTAGTGTTGCTCTGTGAGCAGAGGATTATGAGACGGAAGGATACACTTTGTTCTGACAGGCAGGAGTTTCTCGATCTCGCAGGAGCTGCAGGGCAGCGTCTCCGCCACCACAAACAACAGGTTTGTGTTTTCTATACGCTTGGCGTGGAACAATCTGACAGAAAGAGAGTTTGTGTTGGGAAAAGTGTGTATTAAAATGCACTAATGGCTTTTTCCATACACACACACACACCTGGAGCAGTTCCCACAATCCTGCAGCACGTTGAAGGAGTTGGTAGTGTTAGTGAAGTAGAATTGACTGTGAACCGTCACACAGCTGCTGCTCCCTTTAGTATCCGAACTCTCAGCCCAGACGTCTTCTAGAAGACACAATTGTACATAATGCAATCCCAGAATGCTTAAAGCTCATTTATAAATGTACTTTAGGAAGTATCAACAGAGAATTAAAATCTATGCACTGTGTATTTACTGAGTTTGGAGTATTGGCTCATTAGTTTAGCAACATGTTAAAGGGATAGAATTTTCATTTTTGGGTGAACTGTCATTAATTACTCACCCTCATGTCAAACCTGTAAGACCTTTGTTCATCTTCTGAACACAAATTAAGATATTTTTGATGAAATCTGAGAGCTTTCTGACCCTGCATAGACAGCAACACAACTACCACTTTTAAAGCCCAGAAATGTAGTAAGGACATCATTAAAATAGTCCATGTGACATCAGTGGAACCCTAATTTTATGAAGCTACGAGAATACCTTTTGTACGCAAAGAAAACAAAAATAACGACTTTATGACGCAGAAGAAAATAAATGGTTAAATATAGTCATTATTTTTGTTTTCTTTGCGCATAAAAAAGTGTTCTTGTAGCGTCATAAAATTACAGTTGAACCACTGATGTCACATGGACTATTTTAACCTCCTTACTCCTTAATTCTTACTCCTTAATACGATTTCCTTACTATGTTTCTGTGCCTTAACCGCGGTAGTGGTGCTGTCTACGCAAGGTCAGAAAGCTCTCGGATTTCATCAAAAATATCTTAATTTGTGTTCTGAAGATGAACGAAGGTCTTACGGGTTTGAAACAACATGAGGGTGAGTAATTAATGACAGAATTTTAATTTTTGGGTGAACTATCCCTTTAATGTTATTTGTGTGATTGTGTACTCTTGAATTATGGTTAGAATGCTGTCTTGGAAGGTCCTGCTAAAAAAAAAACATCTTAAACCATCCTAAGCTAGTCTTAGCTGGTTTAAGCTGGTCTCCCAGCCTGAACAGCTGAAGAGTGGCCTATAAAACCAGAAAAAAAATGCCTGAATGGTTTAAGATGTTTTTTTTTTTTTTAAGGAAGATGTGTCAAACCTGCGGCGAACCAGCTGCTGTAGATGAGTCCATACAGGAATTGCTGCAGAACAGACCTGAAAGAAACCAGAAACATTATTATATGAGTATCTGAATAAACATTATTAGGGTATGAAACCAGATACTTTTGATGTTACAAATTTCTACTAAATATTGTTGTAACAACCAACAGGGGACATTTTAACAAAATAGTGTGGAAGTATTTACCACGCCGCTGCTGACGTCCACCAGGCCAGACTGAGAAAATCAGCAATGGAGGGCTAAAGAGAATAAAACACACTTTTAATCTCAAAACACTACTACTAATACTAATAATAGGAGATTCAAACTGACTGTAGCTTCATAAATGATTCAACATCAATGTGATGGTTCACTATGAACTGATCGGTTTCTCACCACATAGAATCCTCTGTGCGCAGCTCCTGTGTGGCTGCTGGCTGTCGGCTCACAGGCTGACTGATACTGGAAGGTCTGATGACGGGCGTAGATTGAGTTGTTGAAGAGGGCGAACATCAGGTAGGGGTCGACCTCGCCGAAGAACAGACCCACCTGAGACAGACATGGACATAAAGACGAACAAACTTAGAATAGCAGATTAATAAGAATCATGATTAATCGCAAGATTTTTTTGTGTATTTAACAAAAATTTGAAAAAATCTGAGCATCCACCTTCTTCCAGTGGTCTCTCTGATTGGACATCACCAGGAAACCTCCGTCATCGATCAGATAACACAATAAATCCTGAAACATAATATCATCTACATTCAAGATCAGACCGACTAATACAATGATCTGTTATCATGCAGCGTTTGTGTGTCCAGGTTCTCTCACATCGCTGTTCACTTCACAGTCCATCTCACAGGATCTGGAGGGGCCGCACTGCACAACACAAACAGGAAGTTACTATATCTCACTACGCTCATGCCAGTACAGATGAATATGATGTTTTTCTTCCATTATTACAGTTTTTCCAAACAATCGTACCTTATGAGCGGCCTGTCTGCTGTCTGATACGTTGCTGGCGAGGATCTTGAACTTGTCGACCCAGGCCTCCAAATCCAGCTTAACTCCGACCACTAATAACAGGAACACAAGATGAAAACAGCCAGAGACAGACCACAGAATCGCTTCTAAAGGGATTTTAAGCTCCTGCTTATCAGAGAGGAAAGGACACAAACATGCTGTTTCAGAGAAACACACCTGCAGGCTTCATGGTTTTGCCTGAGATCACAACCTCCACGGCGGTGGTGACCAAAATCCCCACAGTGCCGTTCTCTGAGATTAACAGATCATCCATTGCTAAACACAAATATCAGAGGCATTAAAACTTTCATACAGGGCTGAATATCACACATATTAACGTATAAAGATCAAAATTCAAAATTATACTATTTACTTTCTTAACATATGTTCCTGTCAATGAACTTCACGTTGACATAATTTTATTACTTTTACACAGTGGTTGACCAATATGTGGTGCCTGGTATATATATATATATATATATATATATATATATATATATATATATATATATATATAAAAAACAACAACAAAAAAAAACATTATTTCATTATGGCAATTATATGTCAGTATAATACTGTTATTTCATTATGGGTCCTGTGATAGAAAAATCAGCTCTATAATAATTCATTACAAGGCTGTAATATTTAGTAATCAAAGCTATAATATTTGATTGCTAGCTATAATATTTAGTAATGATGTTAAAACATTAATTCATCCATGGTGTAATATTAATTTCTTAATCTGGGATATTAAGTAATAAATATTTTAATAATTATTAAACAATATGTAAGATAAAATATTTTGTAACCAATACTGTAATATTTAGTAATCAATATTGAAATATTTAATTAAAGCTGTAATATTGAGCAATCATACTGTCAGAATTATTAAACAATAATAATGAAATTAATTACAAATTTGTAATCAGTGTTGTAATATTAAGTAATAAATAAAGTAATAAATAAAGAAAAGCTAACATTTAGTAATAAATACTGAAATATTTATGTATCAATATTCTAATATTTAATTAATGCTCTAAAAATTAGTAATCAATGCTTTAATATTTAGTAATCAATCTTCTAATAATTGAAGTAGAGCTGTAATAATTATAATGAATCCTGAAATATTTCTTAATCAATACTGTAATATTTTCTTAGAGTTGTAATATTTAATAATCAATGCTATCACTTTTAGTAATTTAGTAATTTGAGCTTGATGATTAGTAATAAATGTAATATTTAATTAGGGCTGTAATATTTAGCAATCACTGCTGTTATATTTAGTTAAATGTACAAAGTTTTGAATTTCTCATTTTTAAATGTATTTTATTTATTTTTTGCAAATCTTAATTTACATAACAATTACTTACAATTCCCTCAAAAATATTTGTTAAAAGTGTATAAAGATTTGATCAAAGAAACTATTCAATATAGCTGTTGGTAAATTTTGCAGTAGACTTAAAGGGATAGTTCACCCCGAAATGAAAATTCTGTCATTAATTACTCACCCTCATGTCGTTCCAAACCTGTAAGACCTTCGTTTATCTTCGAAACACAATTAAGATATTTTTGATTAAATCAGAGAGCTATTTGACCCTCCATAGACAGCAACACAACTGAAATGTTCCCAGGTCCAGAAACGTAGTAATTTTGCGACGCTACGAGAATACTTTTTTGCGCAAAGAAAACAAAAATAACATAATTTACTCAACAATTCTTCTCCTCCAAGTTGCGTCTTCCGCCATTTTAGAAAGTATCACACCGCATACGCACGCTTTCCCCTAAGCGTAAAAAACAATGCTTATTACGCAGATTGTATTCATGTGCGCGCTTTCCCTCCCGAACGTAAACGCTGATTACGTCAATTACGTTCTTAGGTACTCTCCAAAATGGCGGAAGACGTAATTCGGGGGAGAAGAATGGTTGAGTAAATTATGTTATTTTTGTTTTCTTTGCGCCAAAAAAAGTATTCTCGTAGTGTCGCAAAACTGAAGTTGAGCCACTGATGTCACATGGACTGTTTTACCAATGTATTTACTACGTTTCTGGACCTAGGAACATTTCAGTTGTGTTGCTGTCTATGGAGGGTCAGATAGCTCTCCGATTTAATCAAAAATATCTTAATTTGTGTTTCGAAGATGAACGAAGGTCTAAAGGGTCTGGAATGACATGACGGTGAGAAATTAATGACAGAATTTTCATTTTGGGGTGAACTATCCCTTTAATGCTAATCAGTGACTAATTCAATTATTGTTTGCGATTTTTTTTGGTTTGGATGAGGTCTCACAGGTTCGTGTTGGCGCTCTGAAGATGTAGCCTTTGTTGTCCAGAGTGCGACGGTAGAAGTTTGAGTTCAGAGGTTCAGGATCCTCATCCCATGATTCAGCAGCTCTGAAACACACACACACACGACGATGAAGCTAATTGTAAGTGTAATTGAGTGCACATTAGACAGTCAGAAGCTTTGTCACTCACATGTTGGGGTAAACACGTGTGACGCCTCCATTGGTGGACGCGAACAGCGCCAGGAAGCCGTACCTGCAGAGATCAGACTGTCCAATAAATATCTGAATCCGGTTAATACAGTAAATCAACAGACTGTGACGGGTCTGATCTTACGTGTTGAGATCCTTGTTCTGCCAAACACGTGTGGCGAGATTCCAGAGGATCCCAGAATCCAAGATCAGGTTATGAATGAGACCCTGATCACCTGTGAGCACATTACAAAACATTCAGTCAGACGCTTCTCACGGTTCACTGAAAGATTCATGATTGGAGACAAACGTTTCACTAAATTCATCCGTGTCAGGTACCTTCACATTTCACATAATGAGAATGTAAAATTATTAAATTATTCAAATTTAATTTTAAGCTCATGATGATTTATTCGTTCATTATGACTGCTGTAATTAGTTTTTGCCAATATAATACTGTTATTTCATTATGGGTGATATAAAATATATCTAAAAATCAGCTCCGTAATATGCAATTATAAGAGAGAGAATATTTCACAATCAATACTGCATATTATATTTATTTTTAATGAACATTTAATTTTGATGGATAATCAGATTATAATGTTTAGATAATTATAACGGATATTTTAGATTATAATATTGATTAATAAATGCAGAAATATTTAGTTATTTAGTTGTAATATCACATAATCAGTGCTGTATTATCAATTATTAGTATTTAATAATCAAAATTTAAATATTTATTAAATGATTTTTTAATATAATTAGAGCAGTACAATGTAATAATAAATACTGGAATAATTACGAATCATTTTTGTAATATATAACTATTGCTGTAATATTTAGTAATGAATCCTGTAATATTTATTTATCAATACTGTAATATAATTAGAACAGTATAATTTAATAATTAATACTGGAATAATTATTAATCAATTCTGTAATATAACTAGTGCTGTAATATTTAGTAATGAATGCTGTAATGTTTATTATCGATATTGTAATATAAAATTAGAGTTGCAATATTTATGAAAGCTGAAATATTTATTACTCTATTGTAATATTAAATAGAACTGTAAATTTAGTAATTCAAGCTGAAATATTTATCAACTCTAATACTTTACTAATGCATACTAAAATATTTATTAATCACTATTTTAATATTTAATTAGAGCTGTAATATTTCATAATAAATGCTGTAATATTTCATCAGAGTCACAAAACTGCTGCTATAATATTTGATTATAGTGAAATAATTAAAGGAGAGCTGTAATATGTAGTAATCGATGCTACAATATTTAGTAATCAATATAGTAACGTAATTAACATTGTAATAATTAGCAATCAGTGCTGAAAATTGCTGCTATAATATTTGATTATACTGTACTAATTAAAGTAGAGCTGTAATATTTAGTCATCAATGATTTATTAATCAATATTTTAATATTTAATTAGAGCTGTAATATTTCATAATAAATGTTGTTATATTTCATCAGAGCCACAAAATTGCTGCTATTATATTTGATTATAGCACTGTAATATTTAATAACTATGGCTTAAAGTTAAAATAGGCGTATTATTCCTGTAACATGTAATATTCAGCGCTGGTGTGGTCTAGAGGTGAACGTTACTCACAGTCTTCAGATTCAGGTGAGATCTCCACCATCAGAGACAGGAAGTCCGCCAGGAACTGTGTGTTATTCTCAGCCATCTGCAGACGCTTGCAGTATTCTCTATATATATATATATTACAGAGAGAAAGAAAAAGATTGAACGACCAAACATTTACACAAAACACACAATATCTCAAACATTTACCAGAGGAAATATCATACCTGGGAGCTAGAAACACGTGACCAGCTGACTCAAACGAGTTGGGCAGCAGGGACTGTAAATCTGAGAGAAACGCAGGAGAGATTATTTAGGATGAAACATCAACATCAGTAATCTCACACAAAACATCATCATCCGCATTAAATGAAAGACTCACACTGCAGCTGCAGCATGACGTCGCTGAGATCAGCCTGGATGTAATATTCACTGTACGGAGGAAGTACCAGACCCAGACTGCAGGGGGCGGCACATGAAAACAAACCATGAGTTATCATGTTTAACGTCAAATCGGACGATCTGAACTGTTTCATCGACTCGTACCTGTAGTCAGTGTCATTGATGGGCGTCCAGGAGTACATACGCGTGACCTCGTCAATGTAGCGCTGCAGGGCAATATTTCATTATCAGACATTTTCAAGCAAAAATTTGAACATTTCTTACGATGTAGCAGAAAATGCATAGATCCCTGCGCTATTCTTGCTCGATTTCGAAAATGTTCTTCATGGGAACAAATTTGTAGAAAAGTACCATTACATAGGGCCCTATGATTTCCACGATGCGTAAAACGCGGACGGAATCACGAAATCCAGTCATAAAAACAGAATTTACTGTATAGCGCAGAATGTCACGGAATTTGGCAAATTTTGAATGGATACATCAAACGTAGGTTAGTACAACAAAATCAAAATGCAACATGGATTAGTGTCTGTGAATATTAAGCCGCAAAAATATGAATCCTGCAGGTTCTGTTTGTCTTTGAGTGACAAACGTGGGGTTTGTTTCTCTAGAACTGCTCCGAAAGTCACCCCATGAGGATTTTACCGTTTCTTTTGAGTAAAACTATCATCAAATCATATCATCATATACAAAACAGAAACTCAAAGGTCTTCACAGTAAACAGTCAAAATAAAAGTTTGGTTAAACTTGAAGAAACCGTGACAGAAATATTACTTCATGTAAAGATAGTACTAGGGCTGGGCGATATGAGCAAAAGTTCATATCTCGGTATTTTTTGGCTGATTTGCGGTATACGGTATATATCTCAGATTTTTTTTTTTTATTTGGATTAAACAAATAAACAAATAAAGTGAACGTGACCATGTAGGCATATATAATGTGCAAAAAAGGGCTAAAATCACATTACATTCTAACATTGTAAAACTGCAATCTATAAACAAAAATAATGCTTTTAAAGCAGAAGTTAAATTTACTAAACTTAAAATGAAAATAATAAAAAAAGTACAGCCTGAGTAAAAAGGCTATTTTGATTACTCCATTTCACTTTACAGTTAGTGCTCTCATACAAATACACTTACTTGTAGGTTTAAAATTCTACATATGTCACATTTAATGTCCAACTACAAATATTTCAGCAAAATGTATATTTTAGTCAGAGTTATTGCGCTCCTATTTCATTGCGCTCTGTCTGTTTGGCGCGCAGCGGCGCTCGTTCTAAATGAAGTCTGTGAAGTTTAGCGGAGAATCGCAAAGCAGAAGCTCATGCACTTCTGACAGCAAAATGGAAATATTTCCATGGCTTTCTAACATTTACAGATGGAGAATATACGTGTGAAATGTAAGTTATGCATTTAGGAAAACAGCACATCTCAAACACATTAAACAGCGCAAGTCTCTGTCAGCGGCGCACGCAGCCTTTCTGTCAGAGCCGCTTTAAACTCAAACTATAAACTATAGGCTACTATATCTTACGAGTTTTTAAAGCCCTTTATTTAAAGCTTGTTACATGTTGAGAACAAATTGGATTATGCACTTTCTCCGCAGCAGTTCAGTCTGTCCTCCCTAGATATTTTTTCAAATGCGCTCGTATCAAACTACTGTAGGCCTCGATATTAACGATATTGCTTCATACCGTATCGCTCATAAAAAATATATCGATATATCGTACAAACTCGATATACCGCCCAGCCCTAGATAGTACTACTACTAATAATAAAATAAGAGTCCAAACAGCTGATAAAAACATCACAATAATCCACAAGTAACTCCAGTCAATCAGTTAATGTCTTGTGAAGTGAAAAGCTGCATGTTTGTAAGAAACAAATCCATCATTAAGATCCATCATCTCCATCATCTGTCAAAATACAAGTCCATAATACATAATAATGATTCCTCCAGTGAAAAAGTCCATCTCCTGTTGTCCCTTTGCATCAAAATCCACCAGAATATTTGTTTAGATCTGTTTTGGTTTCGGTTTTCACTTGTAAACGGTTCGATTTTTTCATTGGAGAAAACAATATTATGGATAAGGGATTTTTATTTTAGCCGGAAGTAATGGTTTGAAGACAAAAAACATCTTGATGGATTTATTTCTTATAAACATGCAGCTTTTAGCTTCACAAGACATTAACTGACGGACTGGAGTGTTGTGGATTGCTTGTGGATTATTGTGATGTTTTTATCAGCTGTTTGGACTCTCATTCTGATGGCACCCATTCACTGCAGAGGATCCATTGGTGAGCTACTGATGTAATGCTACATTTCTCCAAATGTGTTTCATGACACAAGTTTCATGCAGACACGCAAATAAATTTATTTGTGGCATTAAGATGTAGTTTTATGTCAAAACTGGAGTATATGTGTTACATATTTAGCCTGTAATGCAATTATGCAAATTGGGATACAGCTAATCAGTGACATCATTTGAGGGGTTGTATACATGTAGATCTGAAGTTTGAAATTAGTCATTTTGAGCCATTTATAGAAAGTCATGTCCCAGATATCACACATGTCCTAGTTTCATCTGCCACATTAATCGCACACACACTTGCCTCGTCCATTGATTTAATTAGAGTTTTGATCGTCATCTCTCCTGATCGGCCGTCAATCATTTGTCGGCGAATCTAGAAAAGACAGAAAGCAGATGTTAAAAGTTATCCATGAGCTCCTGCTGATTTAACAGAAATGATCAGACAACTGATTCAGCCGAACGTCATGTTAAACACATGAAGTGAGTGTGTCAGTGCCACCCACACCGAAAACAATGATTCATTTGTTATGAACAACAGAGAAAGAGTTCATAGAGGACAATCAGCACTTCAGGTTAGTGAAGATTGTACCTCCTGTTTGCTGATGTCTTCTACTTCTGCATCCAGGAAGTCCAATGTCACAGGCTCTGGCAAATCCTCCTCCTGCAATCAGCCAAAAGTCAGGATATTACCGTTAACAGAAACTGGGAAAAAAATAAATAAATAAATAAATAATCATAAAAAAAAAAATATATATATATATATATATATATATATATATATATATATATATATATATAAGAAAAATAACATTTAATTAAATTAATTACACAAAATTTAATTAATAGTTAATAGTTTTATTAATTTAAAAATAATAAAAATGACAAAAACACAATATTTATTTAACTCTAGCCATTCAACATTTCAGTATAATTGAGAGCTATCAATTTTAACATTTATTAGACCTTAAAAAATAACTTCTAATTTAAGTGAACTTAAACAATCTTCAAATAAACCCATTATAATAAGTATCATATTTAGCTACCTGTGCCCTTCAGCAAGTAGGAAATATACAGAAATCTAATAAAATAATCAAACACTAAATTCTAGATTAAAAATAGATGAATCCTTGAAGTAGGGCTGGGCGATATGGCCAACAAAAATTATCATGATAATTTTTTTCATATCAGTCGATATCGATAATTATCACGATAAATGTCAAATCTTTATTTCTTTCAAGTTTAAAGCCAGAATTTTGCTCCAAAGTGAAAGTTGTAGAAACCAGACCATTAATTTTCCTTAAAATAAATATCTAAATAGAGAAATTTATTTCTTGGTTTCTGCATGTTCTAATGAGTGATATTGTTTCAAATCAAGAAACAGGTTTGGGTTGCCTGATAATATTAATAATAATAATAACACTTTTTTGTCTCTTAGAAATGCACATTTGATAGTAGCTTGAGTTAGGATGCAAATGTTTGGTAAATTATTCATTTTTAAAATCAGAAACATCTGTAAAAATTGTACCAACCTCAGTTTTATATGGTTAAATTCATTCTTAAATTAAGCATTGTTCTCCCATAGTAGCATACATTTAAATCATGATAAACAGTTAAAACCACAAATATAGCACCTCAATAGCATGGCAAAAATATAAATATATGTTTTTTAGGTTAGTTAGCCTATTTGTATGAAAAACAGTAGTCTAAAAACATTCACTATAAATATATACCATTACTCTTGTAATAAAATTCAATGTGAATATCCCACATTTCTGCCACAATACCATGGTGCAGTGAGGGTTACTACAATAAATCCATGGTAAATGATGGCGATGGGTAGATTGAAAAGCCTTCTGACTGTCTTGTTGCACACAGTGTTTCTCCTGTCTGGCTTTAAACTAGTTTAAATTACAGACATTTGTGTTCATTGCTGAATGCAAGCGCTTCACACTGGATCTCACAGCGGGGTTTAGTGGTCGCGTGACCGAGTAAACGCATCTGCTCCAGTGAGCTTGCTCCACACGGCAGTTTGAACTTTGATCCGAGCGGATCCATGGTCTGTGTGGCGCGATTCAAATGAGTCGCGCTGTTTCGTTCTGCTTTTGGCGCATAAACATTATATCGAACATTTAATGAACTCTTCATATCGTTTTATCAAGGAAAATTATATAGTGATAATTATCGTTATCGAATTATCGTCCAGGCCTACCTTAAAGTTACAAAAGTTATTGATTTCCTCTTTTTTCTTTTGTTCTTTGATGAACAGACATCACAGCAGCTGGGTTATTAGGTTATTTGGCTGCTATAACTTTAAGAGCTGCCGCTTCTTAACATAACACGGATCTGACACGGATACATTCATAGTTTAATTTGCGCTTTAATATGATACAGGCTACAGTGCACTCTGCTGTATTTGTGCGTGCGATTTAAGAGCATGTGCTACGAGCACAGTATAACGGCTAACAGGACTGGAAAATTTGTTTTTACTGACATATGGCCTGACAACATCTCATCTGACCATAATTCACTGTTGTTCTACTGAAGCGTTAACTGCATTAAATATTTTTAATGCCGTTAAACTGGAAAAATTAATCGCCTACGATAACGTGCCAATTTTGACAGCACTACAAAAATTAAAAAACAAAGTAAAAAACATAGAAATTTAAAAATAAACCCTAATTCACAATATTCATTTAAAAACTATAATTGTGCATAAATTATACTAAAATAACACTGGGACAAACAAACAATCATGAGTACATTGAATCTCACAAAACCTGTCACGAACATATCTGGGTCATATTGCATCCCCAAAATAATATGAAATACAAAAATGGGCTGTTGTGGCATTATTTTCATGATAAAGAAATCATAAAAACACAAATGGGTGTGATTGTGCTGTGATTTCTGAAGGAGCAGATGGAGAATCAGAGTCTCACTCGAGGCTGCAGGTTCGGATGCATCAGCACGTATCCATTTGGGTCAATGGCGAAGATGTATCCGTTCGCTCCCAGCTACACATAGAGAGAAAGAAAAAGAGAGTCTGTGATAATGTTTTCTTCTTTCTTTCTTTCTTTCTTTCTTTCTTTCTTTTTAGTGGAGGGATAGAAGACTAGCATTAAAAAAACTAGTTTTTCGGTAGCTAATGCCTTATAATTCTGGCAATAAATAATATAAATCAATGATAGCAAATGAAACATACACAAAATTGTTTATAATAAATGCATTAAATATAACATTTTAAACAATATTTACTCAAAAACCACAAAATCTGACAACAAAAATGTTAAAGTAGCTCAAGGTAACAATCACAGGTTTTTCAGTGTGATAGACTTCACCTTGTGTTGTGGCGTGAGACTCTTCAGCTCATCCAAATGAACGTCGACCCCCATCACCCCTAAAATCAGCTGATTCTGAACACACAAACACTGACGTCAATGATATGAACACAAGAGTTCATAGTCAGTGCTGATCCATCAGTGACTGAGCGTCACCTGAGAGTTTCCGTCCACAGTGAGGTTGAACACTGGCATCGTCCCTGTCACCACCAGCCCCAGACCCTGTAAATGAACCACACCACACAAACTCAATACACTCACAGTGCTTTATGAGGCATCAGAGTATGACGAAACCAGAGCGGCCCGTATGTTTCACACACAGCAGGCGGGGTGAAGCGACTCTCACCAGCGCGTCCTGATAGACATTGGTCCATTGCACCTGCTTGGCACTTCTTCCTGCCAGAACCATGGGGCGGCCCAACACGTCCAGATATTCCTGCCACACACATTCATTTAAGCATTTTACCTTTCATTCATACGCCATTTGTGTTTGGCAAAAATCTAATATATACAGTGGGTACGGAAAGTATTCAGACCCCCTTAAATTTTTCACTCTTTGTTATATTGCAGCCATTTGCTAAAATCATTTAAGTTCATTTTTTTCCTCATTAATGTACACACAGCACCCCATATTGACAAAAAAACACAGAATTGTTGACATTTTTGCAGATTTATTAAAAAAGAAAAACTGAAATATCACATGGTCCTAAGTATTCAGACCCTTTGCTGTGACACTCATATATTTAACTCAGGTGCTGTCCATTTCTTCTGATCATCCTTGAGATGGTTCTACACCTTCATTTGAGTCCAGCTGTGTTTGATTATACTGATTGGACTTGATTAGGAAAGCCACACACCTGTCTATATAAGACCTTACAGCTCACAGTGCATCTCAGAGCAAATGAGAATCATGAAGTCAAAGGAACTGCCTGAAGAGCTCAGAGACAGAATTGTGGCAAGGCACAGATCTGGCCAAGGTTACAAAAAAAATTCTGCTGCACTTAAGGTTCCTAAGAGCACAGTGGCCTCCATAATCCTTAAATGGAAGACGTTTGGGACGATCAGAACCCTTCCTAGAGCTGGCCATCCGGCCAAACTGAGCTATCGGGGGAGAAGAGCCTTGGTGAGAGAGGTAAAGAAGAACCCAAAGATCACTGTGGCTGAGCTCCAGAGATGCAGTCGGGAGATGGGAGAAAGTTGTAGAAAGTCAACCATCACTGCAGCCCTCCACCAGTCGGGGCTTTATGGCAGAGTGGCCCGACGGAAGCCTCTCCTCAGTGCAAGACACATGAAAGCCCGCATGAAAGACTCCAAGATGGTGAGAAATAAGATTCTCTGGTCTGATGAGACCAAGATAGAACTTTTTGGCCTTAATTCTAAGCGGTATGTGTGGAGAAAACCAGGCACTGCTCATCACCTGTCCAATACAGTCCCAACAGTGAAGCATGGTGGTGGCAGCATCATGCTGTGGAGGTGTTTTTCAGCTGCAGGGACAGGACGACTGGTTGCAATCGAGGGACAGATGAATGCGGCCAAGTACAGGGATATCCTGGACGAAAACCTTCTCCAGAGTGCTCAGGACCTCAGACTGGGCCGAAGGTTTACCTTCCAACAAGACAATGACCCTAAGCACACAGCTAAAATAACGAAGGAGTGGCTTCACAACTCCGTGACTGTTCTTGAATGGCCCAACCAGAGCCCTGACTTAAACCCAATTGAGCATCTCTAGAGAGACCTAAAAATGGCTGTCCACCAACGTTTACCATCCAACCTGACAGAACTAGAGAGGATCTGCAAGGAGAAATGGCAGAGGATCCCCAAATCCAGGTGTGAAAATCTTGTTGCATCTTTCCCAAAAAGACTCATGGCTGTATTAGATCAAAAGGGTGCTTCTACTAAATACTGAGCAAAGGGTCTGAATACTTAGGACCATGTGATATTTCAGTTTTTCTTTTTTAATAAATCTGCAAAAATGTCAACAATTCTGTGTTTTTCTGTCAATATGGGGTGCTGTGTGTACATTAATGAGGAAAAAAAATGAACTTAAATGATTTTAGCAAATGGCTGCAATATAACAAAGAGTGAAAAATTTAAGGGGTAATGAATACTTTCCGTACCCATTGTATATATTAAGAATTTCTGATCATTTCTATACTGAATCTTTCAATATTTATACATTTGCTCTGAAATAATGTTTACTTTTTCCACTCAGAGGAACAACAAATTAAAAATGTATAGCACAAGACAAAAAATACAGTAAAACATTGTTAAAATAATCATGCCATGTTTTTTTTTTTCCACTTTTTTTTCTACATGAACACAAGGAAGAATATTGAATTTTAATAGAAATTATAAATGAATGAATTATATGTACCAATATAACAATACATACTAATAAACACAAATATATATTTTAATAAATGACAAGTGTCAACCAAAAACTTCCATCATGAACATTTTTGATGCACACAAATTTTAGGAAACAAATCAGTAACAAATCAATTCATTATAGAGAACACTTTAAACAGATTCATTTAAATGAATATGTAAATGTATCAATTCACTGAATTTTGACTAATACTTGTGAACTGAGAGACGAGTGAAGCACATAAACTGTAAAAAACAAATCAATTACAAATCAATTCACTGAAATAAACTGATTCACTAAAATAAATAACACTTTCCAACACAATTGTTGTTTTTGCAACTAAATGTTGAATTAGTTTGAATCACACTATTAAAGCATCTGTTTCTCACAAACTTGCGAGTTGTGTGAATAAACATTTTGTGAGTGAAGCACGTTGTATAAATCTGAAATTAATCAAATGTACCAACTCAATGAAATTTGAATCAGTCTGAATCACACTTTTAAACCATTTTGTTGCTCTCAAGATTGAGTTATGAGACAACAAACAAATTGATTCACTGAACTCTCCGAACTGACTCGCAGAAATAAATCAGAAATACAAGCTCAAATGTTGTTTTTGCTCCTGAAATTTGAATCACACTAATGAAGCGCCTTATATTTGTGAGTTGTGAGACACCAAACAATCAGGAAAATAGTTACATTAAAATTGAAAATCGAGTGAATGTTGACAATGTAGCTTAATGTGTGTGTGTGTGTGTAACTCACCTGGGTGTTAATCCTTATAGCACAGATGGAGCGGATCTCAAAATAGTATCCTGCCGAGACAGAGAGACGCTCGATGAGATGTCACATGTCATTTCTGTACAGTTCAACATGCATCACCGTATAAGTCAACTTATATCACCACATTACAGGCAGATATTTTTGCATTTTAATGCATCTCCTCTAAATGAACATGTGTCTCACCCTTATTAGCACACGCGATCCACTGCAGCGGAGTGACATCATAATTGTGCTGCCCCACCGAGAACGTGAACACGCGGACCTGCAGAGACCATCACATATCCCACAATTACCCCGGCAAATTAGACAGGAAACGAGCGGTTTCGCTGGAGGAAAGGGCTAATTATGAGGAACAAGCACTTCCAGAGGACAACAGCACACCAGAAATACAAGACGCTCAACAGAGAATGAAGATATAAATCATATCGTGACATGTGAATGGTATCGGACCGTCTTATTGGGCCAGTTGTACTGCTCAAAGATGTCCTGAGCTCGGTCCTCCCCTCCGTCAGTAAACAACATGATGATTTTATTACAGTTGGCTCGAGGAACATTCGTCTTCTGCATGAGAACGAGAAACAGAGCGAGAGAAGATTAAAATACTGCGTCTGAAGCAAAGAAATAACTCTTGACTTCTCTTTAATCAAATGAGCTGTGATTTTTGTTGTGACCTGGTTTATATTTCTATCGCATCACGCTTGGTAGCTCCGACCACAGTGAAATCTCATTGGTCCAAATTCCTGCTACATGTAGGTGTATTTTAGAGGAATATTTCAGGTTCAATACAAGTGAAGCACAATCTGCCTCGTGTGGCAATGTGTTGATTACCAATCAAATAATTTTTTTAGTGGTAATCGATCCTTTTGTCTTCAAAAAAATTTAAAGTTGGACATTATGGGGCAATTTTTGGAGGATTTAAAAGCAAAATTTGATGATTATAATATAAGACAGCACTTTCTTCTGTTTCAGCTTGTATATTATTTGAACTGTACATCTGTTTAACTTTCGTTTTGCCTTGAGGTTATTTTTGATGATGGATCAGAGGTACATAAAATGCATGCAACCTGAATTCCGGAAATGTTGGGACGTTTTTTAAATTTGAATAAAATGAAAACAAAGACTTTCAAATCACATGAGCCAATATTTTATTCACAATAGAACATAGAGAACATAAATGTTTAAACGGAGAAATTGTACACTTTTATCCACTAAATGAGCTCATTTCAAATTTAATGCCTGCTACAGGTCTCAAAAAAGTTGGCACGGGGGCAACAAAGGCCTGAAAAAGCAAGAAATTTTGAAAAAATTCAGCTGGGAGAACACCTAGCAACTAACCAAGTTAATTGACATCAGGTCTGTAACATGATTAGCTATAAAAGGGATGTCTTAGAGAGGCAGAGTCTCTAAAGATGGGCAGAGGCTCTCCAATCTGTGAAAGCGTGCATAAAAAGATTGTGGAATACTTTAAAAACAATGTTCCTCAACGTCAAATTGCAAAGGCTTTGCAAATCTCATCATCTACAGGGCATAACATCATCAAAAGATTCAGAGAAACTGGAGAAATCTCTGTGCGTAAGGGACAAGGCCGAAGACCTTTGTTGGATGCCCGTGGTCTTCAGGCCTTCAGACAACACTGCATCACTCATCGGCATGATTCTGTCATTGACATTACTAAATGGGCCCAGGAGTACTTTCAGAAACCACTGTCGGTAAACACAATCCACCGTGCCATCTGCAGATGCCAACTAAAGCTCTATCATGCAAAAAGGAAGCCATATGTGAACATGGTACAGAAGCGCCGTCGTGTCCTGTGGGCCAAGGCTCATTTAAAATGGACTGTTTCAAAGTGGAAAAGTGTTCTATGGTCAGACGAGTTCAAATTTGACATTGTTGGAAATCACAGATGCCGAGTCCTCTGGGCTAAAGAGGAGGGAGACCTTCCAGCATGTTATCAGCGTTCAGTTCAAAAGCCAGCATCTCTGATGGTACGGGGTGCATAAGTGCATACGGTATGGGTATCTTGCATGTTTTGGAAGGCACTATGAATGCTGAAAGGTATATAAAGGTTTTAGAGCAACATATGCTCCCCTCCAGACGACGTCTATTTCAGGGAAGGCCTTCTGAATTTCAGCAGGACAATGCAAAACCACATACTGCAGTTATTACAACAGCATGGCCTCGTAGTAGAAGACTCCGGGTGCTGAACTGGCCTACCTGCAGTCCAGATCTTTCATCTATAGAGAACATTTGGCACATCATTAAACGAAAAATACGTCAAAGATGACCACAAACTCTTCAGAAGCTGGAAACCTATATCAGACAAGAAAGGGACCAAATCCCAACACCAAAACTCCAGAAACTCATAACCTCGATGCCCAGACGTCTTCAAACTGTTTTGAGAAGAAGAGGAGATGCTACACCATGGTAAACATGCCTCCGTTCCAACAATTTTGAGACCTGTAGCAGGCATCAAATTTGAAATGAGCTCATTTTGTGCAAAAAATTGTAAAATTTCTCAGTTTAAACATTTGTTATGTTATCTATGTTCTATTGTGAATAAAATATTGGCTCATGTGATTTGAAATTCTTTTAGTTTTCATTTTATTCAAATTTATTCAAATTTACATCAAACGTCCCAACATTTCCGGAATTCGGGTTTTAGTTTTTAGGATGGAAACCAAATTTTGGAAATGTATCACAAATAAAAAAATATTATTTTACACATTTTTTTGAAAGAATTTTTAAAGAGACATTAAATATATATACATTTTTTTTTTTTTTTAACAAATTTACAGGTCAATTTTGACCCAGGTATAAACTTAGGCTTTATATGTGATCTTATGCATATTTGCATGTTACGAATCAGGTACTATATGGGGAAGTCGTGGCCTAATGGTTAGAGAGTTGGACTCGTAACCTAAAGGTTGCGGGTTCGAGTCTCAGGCCGGCAGGAATTGTAGGTGGGGGGAGTTGAGTGTACAGCGCTCTCTCCACCCTCAATACCACGACTGAGGTGCCCTTGAGCAAGGCACCGAATCCCCAACTGCTCCCCGGGCGCCGCAGCATAAATGGCTGCCCACTGCTCCGGGTGTGTGTTCACGGTGTGTGTGTGTTCACTGCTGTGTGTGTGCACTTTGGATGGGTTAATTGCAGAGCACAAATTCCGAGTATGGGTCACCATACTTGGCCACATGTCACTTCACTTCACTTCACTTCACTATATGATTGTAGTATGAAATTACAAAGTTTTGGATTAAATTATGCCATGTCAAAACTGACTCAAGAAGTCAAAAGGTGTATACAGATTTTAAAGGTGTTAAATCATTGTGTTTATGCCATTCTGTTATGGCAATTAAGTTTTTAAAAATCGATATAACTACACAGAAATTTTAGTGATTTTTGCTGCAATAAAGTCATGTTAATACTTATATATTATGGCTATACTATTGTATTTGAACAGTATTTTTACTTTTACATTCACTTCCATTGTAAGTTCTACAATGTAACCTGCATATTACGCAACACATTACGTTCATTGACTTGTTGTGTACATTGTGTTCCTACTCACATTGAGCAGCTGGTTGAAGGCAAAGTGAAAGCCGGATTTGTAATCAGTGGTTCCTTTGGCCTGCATCTGCTGCACAGCCTCCTTAAAGATCTTCTTATTGCGCACGTTCGCCTGAACCAGGTGTTTAAAGCAGGGCACCACTGCCTCGGCCTTCTCATTGAACTACAACAGAAGGAGAGAGAAAATGTAAATGTCCAGGTTCACAAATTCAAATAAACGAACAAAGTGATTATACATAATGTAACTAATATATTGACCTTAATTATAGCATTTTTATTCCATTATATCTGCAAATATTTCAAGAATATTTTAGAATATTTATCAGCCGATTACCAAAAGTGTCTCTTTTGTCAATGGACGATGCACTATCAACTTGTGTCAAAACTGGTATTACACCGGGGAGGCGGGGCTTTGTACACTTTCACTTTTTTGCTTTCGAATTCGTAACCTTGGTATCACGTTTTACAACACAAGATAACTGTTGTGCTTCCACCTTTACACCTTTCTCTTTATAAGACTAAAATAACTACTTGAAAGATGGATTTATTATTATTTTTAATGGAAAGCACAACAATAAAACAGTACACCGACAAACTAACTAATATAACATTTATAAACAAAAACGAATAAGACGAGGCATACACCACATGCTGTATTAGCCTATATATTGACTAATAAATCACAGAAAGTTTAGCAAACACTGTGGAATGAAATTAAATAAATAAATAAATAAATAAATAAATAAATAAATAAAAGAGCCTCTGTAGCATAATGTCAAGTAAATAGCAAAGACAACAGATTATTCAAATTGAAAACAAAAAGAAGAGTAATATTAAATTGGCTTTCAGTGACAGTGCTAGCAAGTTTTTTTTTTTTTTTTTTTTGCCAAGACAACCAACATGTTCACCCTCTCTGGTTTAAGAAGTGGTCTTTTAATTTACTTTTACATTATGCTTGAAAACCAAGTCATCCATCTGCTATCGTTTCCTCATCATTTTTGCCAAATTGGGCTATCAAATCAAAACTAATTTCAAAATCCAGCAATCAAAAGTAGCTGACTGACCCTGGCCACATTGACGTAATCATCGTCAGAGAGTGTGTCGAGCATCTCCGTGACCGAGGCTTTGATCAGTTTGAGAGTAAGTCCACTGACACTGCCGCTCCTGTGAACGAAAAAATGTCAATGTTACAAAACCAGGCAAACGCGCAGCTCGCACAACAGCACACGCAAATACTCACACGTCTACGAGGATGACCATATCTTTGGGCGAGGATGCTCCTTGAATATACCTGAGGAAAACAGCGACATGAGTTTAAGTATTACGATCCGTTAAGCCCTGCCCTCAAACCTAAACTGACCAATCAAAACTTATCAACAGATGTCGACTATGGACTATGGACAAAAAGTTGATTTACTGTAGGTTAACTGGACAGGAAATGTATTACCAGGGTCGTCGTCGTACATCATAAAGGTCAATCTTATCCGGCGCTCTCCAGGGAGCAGCTACAAAAGAAAATATGCTATTTATTTCGGACATATGTGGTCTCAGCCTGCAATCCGACTGGTTGGTTTCACAATTTACGCAAAACGAACTATGATCTGCCTCAGTACATGTCGATCAGATGGTTACCTGGATAATATCTTGTGACACCGGTGGCGCTTCCAAACGCTTGCCAGAGCAACGACGGGTCGTCTCTGCTGTTCTCTATGAAGACTCGCTCTAATGCTTGCGTCCAGTTCAGCTCGTTCAGAATCACCGGAGCTACAGACAGACAGACACATCATGAACTCTCATTGACTCATACAGAGATCTAATAGCATCAGTCTGGTTCCTCACCGCCTTTGTAGATGTCTGTGGGGATCTGGACGGCGGTGTGTGAGTAATTCACATGGTTTTTGAAGTTTGGATCATACACAAACTCCAGTTTCAATGACATCTGGGAATCAATGTCCTCACCGTCCTGATGAGAATCATGATATAATCAGTGTCCACTGTTTCAGCTTGAGTCTGATCTACATAATTATTGTCATATGGTGATAAATGAACATGCAAAATAGTAGTTTAGGAGTTAGAAGTTCGAGCAACCAGCTTCTAAAAAGAAATGGTGTATGAATGTATGAATATTTCCTATAAACATACCAAGAAAGCATCATTTTCCTTTACATTACATATGCTTTTCTTAAAATAGTTCACAGGCCCACTTCCAAAGCATGAAAATCTACACTGAAAGTCTACAAATACAAGATTTTTCGTATGTTTTTACTCATGGGCAATAGATAGACATGTACTCACATAGTCCATCTCTGCTTTAGAGTTATAATATTCAATATTTTCCTCCTGGAATAAACACACACAGAACAGAGATACAAGAATCTGCTGTTTAAGATCAGTTCGAGAACCTGAAGATTCAAATACAGATGTCCTCCACATGACAAACTCTTGGTTCAGCACAATTCACTCGTGCGGTCATTTGAGCTGAACAGCTCTAATGAGTCAAATCAGTCAGAAAAACGAGACGTCAAAATCTATTGCGTTTAAACGGACCCTCCAGCTACAGACTCACAGAAATAATGACTCACAGCGTGTGTGTGTTTGTCTGTAAAGCTCGTATCGAGATCAGAGAAACATAGATGTGAATGTCAGAGGAAAAAGAGCCTCAAGTATCGTAGATGGAAGAAAAAAGCGCGCAGCGTTCGATTCAAGAATGAAACGCTTGATCGGTGCGGTTCATTTTAATGAATCAGTTGAAACAATACAGGAGTCATTGGTCTGAATCGACTCGGATGACTCACTCACACATGCAAAAGCAATGTGATAAATGAAATTTCAAACTGAGCGAAAAATATTGCAAAATGCACATAAGTGAACGTAAAAAACAAACGTCGTGCTCTTAAAGTCGTCTGACCTTGATTCCATCCTGCCACCGATGATCTTTCTGAAGACGCTCCGCTTCACTCGCAAGTTTCTGGTGGAAAATACGAACAGGAACCATTAAAAATAGATTTTAAGGAAGAGCATGTGTGATTTAGTGTGTTTCTCACCTCAAGTGCTTTGCGTTTCTTGGCCAGCAGTCTCTCGATGTCTGTTGCAACTTTCTCTACGATTTCTCGAGGGTTATTTCTGACCAAACTGAACTGTCTTCTCTTCTCACCGTAGATCTGAAACAACATCAACGCATTCTCTTGATCATATATATATACTACTACCGTTCAAAATAGTAATATTGTGAAATATTATTAAAATTTAAAATAACTTTTCTATTCGAATATATTTTAAAATTATAATCTATTCCTGTGATGGAAAGCTGAATTTTCAGCATCATTACTCCAGTCTTCAGTGTCACATGATCCTTCAGACATCAATCTAATACGCCGATTTGCTGCTCAAGAAACATTTCTGATGATACTTTTTTTTTTTTTTTTTGCATTTTTGAAAGTTCAAAAGAACAGCATTGATTTGAAAAAAAAAGGAAATCTTTTGTAACATTATAACAGTCACTTTCAATCAGTTTAATGCATCCTTACTAACTAGAAATATTTCTTTAAAAAAATCTTACCCTAAACTTTTAATAGTACTGTATATCCTCTTGATGGTGCTAAATATATTTATATACCATCAAGAGGATCCATCAGTTGGGGGAAATGGTGACTGAGCTGCATGTTTGTGTTTTGCATTATTAATGCTCATCGCTGGGAAATCCGTGTAACTTCCTGTCAGATGTGATGCACTAAAAATAAACTTATTTTGCAGTGATTCCACCTTGTGTAAATGAGTGTTTGCGCTCCAGTGTGAGGTGTGAGACAACAGCTGCTGAAACAGCGGAGTGACTGAAGACTGAAGCCTCATTACCCCGGTAAATTACCCCTGAGTCCAGAACAAGAGCTGTTTAGAGCTCAGGTCAATACAGGAACATCAAACACATGCTCACTTACACACTGACAACTTCAACTTTCAGACACAGCATTTAAAGCAAGACAATGAGTCAAGATGACGCCCATGAACTTGTTATGAAAATATAATGAAATAAGCAACAAAATAAATCAATATTATAGCCTAAGATTACACAATCCAATCTAGTCCTGCTGGATAAACCGTTTATTTAGCAATGTTTATCTGTTTGCATTGTTTTTGGTCTCAAATTTGAAACATGCAAATGTGATAACAACACAAAATAAGAACCGAATGCAATTTGCACACCACAATCTTTCTTGTCGGTTCTGAGCAAGAATAAAAAGAAATTTTTAATATTCGTTTTGTTTGGGTTTTCAGTTCAATTTGCTACTTTCTTTTAGTTTTTTAAGTTATTTATTTTGAAGTTATTTAAGTTATAGTTATTTACAGAATTTCTGTGAGTTTTCTAGTTTAAGGTTGGTTTTAATTAACATTAGCTGCGTTTCCATTACTCCTCAAATTGCGCAAATTGAAATTGCGAACTGAAAATAATACATCCAATGGAGACACGTCAATTTCGTAAAAACTCCCATATATCGCAAAAAAGTCTTTACGCTCGCATGAGGTGGTTATTCAGGCAATTCAAAAAGGAATATTTTGCAAAACAGCAATGGAAACTGTTTTTTTTATTTTTATTTACAGCTCATTTAGCGTATGTAAAAGTCACATGATCGTTCTTTAATGTACAATAACCTCCAAGAAACACCTCATACGTGGCCGCTCTTAAGTATAAGGAGTTTTTGTTACGTTTTAGTCACATAACATAGGTTAATGGAAAGGCCGTCATTTCGCAATAGTTTTTTATCAGGTGGGTTTTAAAGGCTGAAACTTTATATGCTATGGGCCAGTCTTACTAAACAGGGCAAACTAGCGCGAGAGCGTAATTCTAAAACAGCGCCATCAGGAGGGGAAATTTCTGTGGGTGATTTACTAACAATGCACAAATTAAAGAACACAGACACAACATATCATTTACACATTGACCAACGAAATATACAAAGCTCAGCGAAAATTAGCGTATTTTCAAATAAAGAATAAAGAAATAAAGAAGCCACAGTACATTGAAATGAACCGGAGGCCAAAAAATGAAGGTTTGCTAGAAGTTTTCTCACAGGCATTTTCCCCACTGCGTTCAAGCAGGCTCGGGTAACCCCACTGCTCAAGAAACCTACATTAAACACTTCTCTTACTGAAAACTACAGACCTGTCTCTCTCCTTCCATTCATAGCGAAAACACTCGAACGAGTTGTCTTCAACCAGGTCTCATTGTTTCTTTCACAGAACAACAAACTGGATGCTAAGCAGTCAGGTTTCAGGAGTGGCCATTCAACTGAGACTGCGCTACTCTCAGTCACTGAAGCCCTGCGAATTGCAAAAGCAGACTCCAAATCATCAGTCCTCATTCTGTTGGATCTATCTGCTGCGTTTGACACTGTTAATCATCAGATCCTCCTGTCTACCCTTTCATCTCTGGGCATCACTGGGATTCCACTTCGCTGGTTTGAATCCTATCTCACTGGTAGGTCTTTCAGGGTGGCCTGGGGAGGTGAGGTTTCCAAAGCACATCAACTGGTCACTGGGGTTCCTCAGGGATCGGTTCTTGGACCCCTCCTCTTCTCCACATACACGACATCACTGGGTCCCATCATACAGGCACATGGCTTCTCCTACCATTGCTACGCTGATGACACACAGCTCTATCTCTCTTTTCAACCAGATGATCCAACAGTAGCTGCACGGATCTCAGGCTGCCTGGCGGACATCTCGGCATGGATGAAAGAACATCACCTACAGCTCAACCTGGCAAAGACTGAGCTTCTTGTCTTCCCTGCTACTCCAACCCTACAGCATGACTTCACGATTCAGTTAGGTTCATCAACAATTGCCCCATCAACTTCGGTCAGAAATCTCGGTGTAATCTTTGATGACCAGTTGACCTTCAAAGAGCACATTGCAAAGACTGCTCGATCTTGCAGGTTTGCACTACACAACATCAGAAAGATCAGGCCCTTTCTGACAGAGCATGGTGCACAACTTCTTGTCCAGGCCCTTGTCATTTCTAGGCTGGACTACTGCAATGCTCTTCTGGCTGGACTACCATCAAACACAATCAAACCTCTACAAATGATTCAGAATGCAGCGGCATGTCTGGTCTTCAATGAGCCCAAAAGAGCCCATGTTACACCTCTCTTTATCTCCTTGCACTGGCTACCAGTTGCAGCTCGGATCAAGTTCAAGACACTGATGCTTGCATATAGAACAACCACAGGCTCAGCACCCGCCTACTTCCACTCACTATTACGAATCTACACCCCCTCCAGAAGTCTGAGATCTGCTAGTGAGCGACGCCTCGTGGTACCATCACAGAGAGGCTCAAAATCACTCTCCAGAACATTCTCATTCACCATTCCTGGCTGGTGGAATGATCTTCCCACCCCTATCCGGAATGCTGGATCCCTATCAATCTTCAAGCAACAACTGAAAACTCATCTCTTTCAGCACTACTTGACTTCATCCTAAACTTTAAAAAAAAAAATAAATAAAATTTCTTTCTCTTTATTTATTCCTTTCCTTTCTAGCTTGTACTTATTTGAACAATGCCTGAGACTTGTTGTTACGAGCACTTCCTCTGTCTGATTGCCTCTTCAAGACGAATCGCTTTATGTATTCCCCAATTGTAAGTTGCTTTGGATAAAAGCGTCTGCTAAATGACTAAATGTAAATGTAAACGTAAGTTTTGTTAGAACTATTGCGTGACTCCTAGTTGAGGGTTCCAAGTCGACTTTTATTTCCTGAAGCAAATTAAAAATAACATGGCTTAGCAAACCATATGTTCAGATAATGTGTTCTTCTGGCATTACAAATAAATTAATACGTCTGGAAAAAATCCTCTCCCTTCCACCACACGCTGTCTGTACTCTGCGGTGTCTCCTCGCAACAACAAACCATTTTAAGTGCAGAATAAGACATGCTTTTTTTGTGGCGTTAAATACTGGTCCAAATACCAGTAATTTGACGTAAAACATTAGTAATCACGCATTGTGTGATTCATTCGAATACTCTCCTCCCATACATTTTGCATCTGAAAGGGAAACTCGTACAAATGCATATTCAGTAAGGTCAAAATAACTGTTTCCACGCCTTTTCAGCGCTAATTCATCACTGCGCATCATTAGTAAAACCTGACAGTACAATTTTAACGCCAAAAGACGGTTTGCGCTGGAGCAAGCTGTTCGTAAAACTGGCCCTATGTGTTTAAAAAAATATACTTTATTTGTCATAAATTGTTCTTAATTTAGTTTTGTATTTAATTTATGTACTTTCCAATTATGATTCTACCCCTCATAAGCAAAATACATCACAATAAATGTAATGCATTATGACTGATTTCATGCTTAAAATATGACAAAGTAAAAACAGAAAAGCCAAATTTCTGACAACTGCATAAATGCAAACAAATATAATGAGTCTGTAGGGATGGAGAGACAATCAAACACTCCTCTTACAAAGACTGATGAAAGTCGAGGTCAGAGGTCAAGTGTTAGGATCAAGAGCATTAGCTCAGGGTCAAATACAGTATATCTCTGATGAATAAAATCCTGCCGGGTTTAATCTCAGTTCTAGAGGCTCTTCATGAGAAGGTCATTAGTTATCATTAGAAACCTGTTTATCTCAAATAATATTAATAATGTTATTAATAATGTACCTAACAAATAATGCATCTACAAACGTGCTGGTTGTATGTCTGTATTGATCCTCATCAGCAGTGAAGTGCTCTGTCTACAGCACTGTGGCATTCTGGGTAAATGAATGAGGGGCGAACCATCTGTTCTCTCTCAGTGATGTGAGCAGATGCACACACAGAGCTTCAGGATGCATTCAGACGCTGTAGCCTCTCGGTGGAGGAATGGCAGGATCATTATATTCTCCAGCACAGATTCTGCAGGAGTGCCTGAGTTCTTCATTGTTTGTGGGTGTCTGACGTGCAAGCCAGACCCACGGTAATGAGCACACGTTTGACAGAGATACTGGAAAAGCCACACACACACACACACACACACACACACACAGTCTTACCCCTTTCAGTTGTTGAGCGCCGCTGATGTGCTGCAAGACTCTGTCAATCTCCTGTTCAATGCGACGAGCCCAGTGCATGATCCTACACAACACACACAACAAAACCGTCACACAATGGAAATACACAGCTTCTGCTGTAAGTTTCATGACAGAAATCAGGGATTTATATCAATGTACCTGTATATATCATACATGTATACATTTTTACATAGATTTCCAACAAAATAAAAAAAATACCATAATATATACAACTACACTGATATAAATCCCTGGTTTCTGACAACTTACAGCATAGAGTTAATTAATGGCTCCTTTCTCGTCTTAACTTGTTTGCATTGCAATTTACACTGATTTCAAGTGTTTCGCGCATTCTAGACAACGAGTATGTGCGGTGAGTTATTAATAGAGGAGTGGAGCAAAAAGGGTCAAAAAGTTAAGAAATACTACATTTTACGTAAAAAAAGAGGAGAAAATGGAAAAAAAATGTTAATAATCGCTTCACAAACCTATAGTATTTTGAGCTGATCCTTTCATGCAATTGGCGCCATTGCGTCTAAATTGTGAATGAAATTTACCTCAGATGACTTTGTACAGTGTAATCAGATTCCAAAAATTACTTGTAATTAGATTAAATAACATTTTAAAATAGAATCAGACTACAGATACATTTATTGATTGCATGATTACATATTATTCACACAATAGCAATAAATTATCCACAATTTATTGATACTCTTTTTTTCATCTTTTAAATTTTCCTTTCTAAAATAGCCTATCACTTATATACATTCAGAAAGTCTTCTGTTTTTTTGTAGACAGTCACACAATGACCAGTCACTAGTCCGGTGGCTATAATTACACAGAAAACTGAGATGCCACACAGCATTTGACCACTGGATTTACAGAAATCACCTCAGTTTTTAGAAGTGTTTTCTCAGCATTTCAAAATTGCATCAAGTACTGATTCATTTTTATTTGAATTATTTTCTTTTTGTCAGACGAACCTCTTTCACTTAATATATTTACTTAAAGTACTCCTGAGATTTTAAAATAAATATTTTAATAATTAAGACTCACATTCGCATCTGAAGTTGGTTAATGGTCACATGACATGCATGTAAACAAATAAAATATTTAAATTTTTTAGCAAGTGTTTTATTTTGATTGATGTTATTTTCAAATGATTTATTTTAAATTTTTTATGATTTAATTAATTATTTGTTTTTCTTTAAACTCACAAACCCCTGCAGTTCCTTTACAAACCCCAGTTTGGGAAACCTTAATAATGTAATCATGTAATGTTTAATGCACTTTATGTTGTCAATAACAGCAAACTGAATACATTTTCTTTTTCTTTACATTTTTACATCAATATGTTACAGGACTATGCTATTTAAATCAATGTGATAAACGAGTTTGGTCAAAAGTAATCTAAAAGTAATCAAAAAGTAGTCTGATACTACCAAAAATGTGTAATGTAATGGATTATGTTACTAACTAAAATTTTTGTCATGTAATTTGGAATCAATAACGGACTACAATTTGTAAGTAATCGACCCAGCTCTGAGTGTAATGGACTTTATTTTCCTCTAAAGAAAGCTACTATACAGGCAAGATTGTAAAATTTCAACGTAAATAAATATTTGGGTTTACCTGTGTGGGATAATGTACAGACAGACATTTTTTGTACACACACAAAAAAAATCTCCTCAGGATATAAAAAAAACTGCCAGCTCCACACTATTACACAACTGACTGTATACAATACAAACAATGCAATGACGATGATTTGAAAACATTAACAAGGGCTGTATTTCTGTGCAATATTGTAATGTGTGGTTTCTACCTTATAATTTGACATGTTTTGTGACAGAAAATGATTGTAAGTAAATATATTTTCAGTGACCTCAACTGAACTGTCCTCATCCGTACTACACACAGTATCAGTGACAGAATATGATATAATACCCTCACAGTCAGCTAAACCGATCAATATAATCAATGTACAGAAAGCGATGTGTTTATACAGTCCACAAACACGCAGGCTACAAACAAACCGTGCTGCTCGAATGAATGCAGTCTTGCTCTACAGATGCAGATGAATTATTCAGCATCTGTGGGGTCCGTTCGGCTTCATTAAACCGTCGGCTCTGTTACAGAACAGCATGTACGGTTAAATCACAGCCCTGCAGTCTGATCATAAATATCACCTGTTTCCACGACAACAGATTTGTACGTGATTACAGCTCGACTGCAGTTATGTTATATTACATAAGTTCAGGTTGTTTAGCATCCACACTCTGAACTTAATTAAATCACAACTGTCAATTAACAAGAGAAGATCATAACGAGCGAAATCTCTACGGGTCGAGCTTTTAATAATCTGTGTTAATTGAGAGGATAAGATGACTGGACAATTTTGGATGCACTATACACACAAACACACACACACACACACACACACACACACACACACACACACACAGCTGAGATCTTCCCTGCTGCCTATTACCTGACACACACTCCCTAGAGACACAGACAGATACAGAGAAATGAGGGGCTGCTGTGACCCATATTCACTTCACAGAGAAAGATCAGCTTTAAACCACAGAAGACAGACTGTGAGGATAGACAGATAGATATACAGATAGATAGATAGATAGATAGATAGATATACAGATAGATAGATAGATAGATAGATAGATAGATAGATAGATAGATAGATAGACTGGTGTGACAGTAATTACTTTGTGATTTTCTGAGGGTTACTGAACCATTGAGTAAATCTCAATCACACTTACATTTGTATTTTAGAATTTTAAAACTTCATATTTTATTTATTTTTTCTCCAACAGAGAGGTTTAGCCATATTTACCTAACTTTTGGGGGATAAATTTGTTACCAACGTATAACTTGTAACCTCAAATTTACCCTAAACACGTATGAATAACATGTTAACTTCAACAAATAATTAAGTGTGTGGTAATGTGAGGTTTTTTGTATGTATATAATGTTGTGGAAGTGAATTTTTCTGACATGTTGAGAAAATAAGCGTTGTAACGCTGTGGAAATCAGTATTTTTTAAGTGTAATATTGTGAATAGTATAATATCTGTAATGTTGCGGAAATTATAGGCCTTACGTGTAATTTTGTGGAAATGAGTATTTCTTAAGTGTAACGGTGTGGAAATAAGTTTTATGTGTAATGCTGTGGAAATTACTTTCTTAATGTTAAAAGTGAGCATTCCTTTTCTAGAATCTGTTACACGTAACGTTGTGGAAATGAACATTTCTTACATGTAACGCTGTGGAAATGAGCGTTTGTTACGTGTAATATTGTGGAAATTATTATTGTATCTTTTGATTTTCTGTAAATTGGCTTTTCTTGTTTGCATTTCTATGGAAATTGACATTTCTTATAGGCTCCGTGTATTGCTGTGAAGTACATTTCTAACCTGTAACGTTGTGGAAACAGACATGTTCTTACAGAGCGTTTTCTTGCGTGTAACACTCTGGAAATGAATGATTCTTCATAAAATGCTGTGAAAATGGTTTCTTATGTGTAATGCTGTGGGAATGAATGATTCTTCATATAATCCTGTGAAAATGGTTTCTTACGTGTAATGCTGTGGGAATGAATGATTCTTCATATAATCCTGTGGAAATGGTTTCTTACGTGTAATGCTGTGGGAATGTGAGCGCGTTCACTGCGGTCCACGATCCGCTGAAAATCACCATCAGCAGCAGACACGCGCGAGCCCATCTCGCCATTTTCCATCAAAACACTCAATCCAGCAGCACAGATATCCTCACAGTTATCCAAGAGAGCTGAATATCCAGATACGACGCGGTAGTAATCGCTGTTTTTGTCTGAGAAGTAAAAATGAAGTGAAATGAAGAAATATCGGTGAGCGAAAGATGCTGCTCGTGATGATGCTGCCGTGCACGCGCGCCCGCGACACCTCGCAGATCTGCGCGCGACCCATTCATTTCCCAAACAAACTGAAACACAAACCTCGCAAAAACACATGCACTTAATATTCATTCATTCATACAAACAGTAACACATTATAGCTAAAAAAAGAGAATACATTTATATTCATATTTAAGAGATAAAAACGCTATAACAAACCTCACATGTTCCAGAATAAAATGAATGTGTGAATGAACAAATATACATTTTATTCTGTGAGAAATTTGTAACTTTTTGGAAGTATTGTACATCGTCATTCGATTTATGCATAATTTGCTTATAATATTACAAATTTACGAATAAATTATATAAATTAATTAGTAGATTAAGTGTTTCTAATGTAAATATATCTAATTCATGTGCATAAAATTCGGTGTAATAATAATTAATTCATTCATAGGCTATTCATTACATAATCTGTACACTAAAGTCTCAGCAGTGGTGATGATCAGGTAATATATTGTGGAGCACAGAGAGGAATAATGGATCACAGCAGGAAAAGCAATCACACACAGAGCTGTAAAACACTAGTTCTGCTGAAGGTTTGGATCATACACAAAGTCTATGGTTTGGACACCATTGACCTGCTGAACCTGCTGCTTGTACTTCAGTGTGATGTGTGTTGATCTCTAGCGGTGAGCTTGAAGAACTGCAGATGTGACTTTTTCAGTTTCAAGTCTACAACTTTAAGCAGGAAAATCTTGGCATCTACTGCTGTATCTCCAATTATACTGATAGCTGCCTATTGAACTAATAAACTCTACAAACAAAATAAAATGATCAAGTTTTATTTTTAATAGTTACAATATGCCAACACATTACAATACAATACAAGAGAAGATTAAAATCACTAAACAAAACAGAACTTACAAAAACAAATTTAAATAAACATTCTGTTTATAAAATTTAAGACAAATGTAATGTAAAACATACATAAATGTAAAATAAAACAATGGTATAAAGAAATATTAATACGACAGGACCAATGATCTTTAAAATGACTCTATTATAGATCACTGATTTGAATCTGTACATGTAGCCCATATTAATTTAATTTTCATTTTAGACTTTCAGTTTATGTCATTTGATATAGAAGTGCTAAATTACATTCACAGTCATGATTAGCAATATTTTAATTGCTTCATTAGGTCTTCTAGACTTGTGTTCTTACTAATCCACCTCTTCTGAGCGCTCATCAGCCTCGACTGCCTTCTGTTTCACCTGTAAAATATGCAAAATATCATTCAGGTAAATACAAAACCAACAATAAACATTCAACATTACTCATGTATACATGTACAGGTGCATCTCAATAAATTAGAATGTCGTGGAAAGTTCATTTATTTCAGTAATTCAACTCAAATTGTGAAACTCGTGTATTAAATAAATTCAATGCACACAGACTGAAATAGTTTAAGTCTTTGGTTCTTTTAATTGTGATGATTTTGGCTCACATTTAACAAAAACCCACCAATTCACTATCTCAACCAATTAGAATACTTCATAAGACCAATAAAAAAAACATTTTTAGTGAATTGTTGGCCTTCTGGAAAGTATGTTCATTTACTGTATATGTACTCAATACTTGGTAGGGGCTCCTTTTGCTTTAATTACCGCATCAATTCGGCGTGGCATGGAGGTGATCAGTTTGTGGCACTGCTGAGGTGGTATGGAAGCCCAGGTTTCTTTGACAGTGGCCTTCAGCTCATCTGCATTTTTTGGTCTCTTGTTTCTCATTTTCCTCTTGACAATACCCCATAGATTCTCTATGGGGTTCAGGTCTGGTGAGTTTGCTGGCCAGTCAAGCACACCAACACCATGGTCATTTAACCAACTTTTGGTGCTTTTGGCAGTGTGGGCAGGTGCCAAATCCTGCTGGAAAATGAAATCAGCATCTTTAAAAAGCTGGTCAGCAGAAGGAAGCATGAAGTGCTCCAAAATTTCTTGGTAAACGGGTGCAGTGACTTTGGTTTTTAAAAAACACAATGGACCAACATCAGCAGATGACATTGCACCCCAAATCATCACAGACTGTGGAAACTTAACACTGGACTTCAAGCAACTTGGGCTATGAGCTTCTCCACCCTTCCTCCAGACTCTAGGACCTTGGTTTCCAAATGAAATACAAAACTTGCTCTCATCTGAAAAGAGGACTTTGGACCACTGGGCAACAGTCCAGTTCTTCTTCTCCATAGCCCAGGCAAGACGCCTCTGATGTTGTCTGTGGTTCAGGAGTGGCTTAACAAGAGGAATACGACAACTGTAGCCAAATTCCTTGACACATCTGTGTGTGGTGGCTCTTGATGCCTTGACCCCAGCCTCAGTCCATTCCTTGTGAAGTTCACCCAAATTCTTGAATCGATGTTGCTTGACAATCCTCATAAGGCTGCAGTTCTCTCGGTTGGTTGTGCATCTTTTTCTTCCATACTTTTTCCTTCCACTCAACTTTCTGTTAACATGCTTGGATACAGCACTCTGTGAACAGCCAGCTTCTTTGGCAATGAATGTTTGTGGCTTACCCTCCTTGTGAAGGGTGTCAATGATTGTCTTCTGGACAACTGTCAGATCAGCAGTCTTCCCCATGATTGTGTAGCCTAGTGAACCAAACTGAGAGACCATTTTGAAGGCTCAGGAAACCTTTGCAGGTGTTTTGAGTTGATTAGCTGATTGGCATGTCACCATATTCTAATTTGTTGAGATAGTGAATTGGTGGGTTTTTGTTAAATGTGAGCCAAAATCATCAAAATTAAAAGAACCAAAGACTTAAACTACTTCAGTCTGTGTGCACTGAATTTATTTAATACACGAGTTTCACAATTTGAGTTGAATTACTGACATAAATGAACTTTTCCACAACATTCTAATTTATTGAGATGCACCTGTATGTTTCTATCAATGCTGCAATATTTCATTTGAAGGTCTAACCCTCTTCTACCTGTATGCATTAGTAATCATTTTTAAATAGTAATATATAACAGTTAACATAATAACTTTAGATTTGTTAAAGCAGTGCTAAGCTGTAGTAGCTGTAAGTTTGGCATTGTTTGTATTAATTGCTTGCTGTTTAGCAACATCTCACCAAAATTACCATCACACATATTGATTTATTACAGGACTAAAGAGACAACCTTCTGAGGATTCCTCATCTGATGATGACGATTCTTGTTCTGTTGATTTCACAGGTTCCTCCTGAGCTTTAGACCCAGTTAACCATCCACCAAAGCTACTAATGTAGCTCCAGAGTGAATGTTCTTTCTCCAGGCTGTGAGGAGGAACCAGAAGAGAACAAGTGTTGAGTGGAACAAGTTGAAAATTTGTTACTGTATTTTAATTAGTACAAAGTAGACTGTAACAAAAATATTTGTTTTATTTATTTTTTAAATATAATACATTTAAAACAATTTACATGATGTTTGTTTGTTTGTGTTAGCGTGACAGCGACAAATGTATGTTTACTCACAGTTTACAGTTTGAGTCTCGTAGCACATCACGGAGCTGCTGCTTTGATTCTCCTATGTTATTGTATCTCAGATCAAGCTCTTTTAAAAACTGCAGTGCTTTTGTTTCAGCCAAAGACTGAGCCAAACAAGCAACATCTGTAATGCCACAGTCATTTAGACTAGAAAGAGAAAGACAAGCAGACAGAGGAAGAAAATTATTTTCCCTTTAACCCAGAGTGTGATATTAACCCAGAGAGCACAGTCACATTTTCATTTCTTAGCATAATTTTGTAGGCAAAATCACAGTCACTTCAATGAGAAACAATGTGATGAGGAATTTCACCTAATGGATTTCCAGCGGCAGAGAAATTCCCAGTGTTTCCCATTAATTACTTAAACTATTGTGGTATAAATACGCCATAGTCTAATTTGTCCCACCATAGTTTGATAATGAACCAAAAATCTTTTAACGTTCTCATTAACATAAACTTGCACCGTTGCATGTGTCACTCTCAGTCAGTCAGTCAACCACTGTGAGGAGACAGACTGAATGAAACTGCAGTTCACTCTCTGACAGTAGATGGTGCTCATGAAACAGAGATTTCACCAGAAACCCCCAGAAACACAGCAGACTGCACTACTTTCTGTTCCTGACATGCACCTTTCACAGAGAAGGAAGTCAAAAATATTTACGTTTTCAAACAGCCATTCAGATTTTTGTATTCATTTTGGAGTTTATCAAACAGCACTAAATAATTTTTTTTTTTTTACTTTTTAATCTGGACCAAAACATGCCAGAAAAGATTTCTGAAAAAAAAATAATATTCTAATATAATATTTATTCAAAATAATATTCCCCCCCCCCCATTTTTGTGTACTATTTTATTGTATTTTCAAAAGCACTGTTATGTTCAAACTTATTTTATTATATTAATAATTTGTTATTAACCTTGACTGAAATAATGAAATAATAGTCAAATTTTTTTTTTTAACTGGACTTTTTTTTTTACCCTTTAGACAAAATATTAAAGAAAAATGTTTTCATGTGTTTTATGTTTTGTGTCATATTTGATAAATCAGGATTTTATGGCTCATATACTGTAATATATAGTGAGAATATGGGGCTCATACTTGAGGAGGAAAAACAGCTCAATTTTATTCCAAACTGAGCAAAAATTTGCAATTTGGTGCAGTCGTTATTTATATGGCCAAAAAAATAAAAAATAAAAACCTCTCAAAAAACTCCTAACAGATCCAGCTTCTTAATTTTCCCTGAAAGTGCACCAGACCGATGCATTTACTTTTAAAATGTACAATTTTATCCCCTCACATGATGAATTTTGTATCAAGTTCAAATCTGACAGGGATATTCACAGTATTGACCAACAGAAGTTGCCTGATGTTTTAAAATATAAATGAAGGAAACAGAGCAGTTTAAAAATCAACAAATTCTACATAATAAAGAAAAATAAAAGCACAAGCGAAGTGTCAGAGATAGAAGATTCTGCAGGAACACATTCACTCTTCTGCAACTTATCAATGTTATTTCCTGTTAATGTTATAATACCAGTTACTCTTATCACAAACATCATTTCTTGCATTAAACTAATTGTCTTTTTTTGCGCTCCTTTGCTCACACTCTGTCTGGTTTGAGGCGCATGTACTTTGAGCAGCTTGGCTGATACTGTTACCCCGCTGTTGTTCGCTCTGTGGCCTCTGCTGTTTTTTAAAAAGTATCTTGTAGTTACACATTTCTTCATGACTGTTAGTGATGTTACTGTTACTGTGGTTCATTGTGTCACACTGCACATTTAAAGCTAATCAGTAATTAAATTATCACCTGCCTCATCTGTGACATTATGAAATTCACTGACCAAAATTTACCTGTGTTTACCTGGCAGGTGTTTATAACAGACCCTACTTTCATCAGATCACAAAACACAACAGAAATTATTTTCCACAAATATAATGTGAACTCAGAATCTTTGTGAGATATTGAGTAAAAGTGTTAGAGTTAAATTGCAATGTTGAAATGATTTTAAGCATTTTTAAGCATGTTCCTCACCTCAATCTCTCCAGTTTACAGCGTGAATTAATGAGTATGTCACACAGGATCTTCACTCCTTTGTTTTCTATTTTATTCCAGCTCAGGTTCAGTTCTCTCAGGTGTGATGGGTTTGAACACAGAGCTGGAGTCAGGATGAGACACTGTTTCTCTGTTATACTGCATTCACACAGACTGAAGACAGAAAGAGAAAAGACAATGAATCAGATCCATGTTAAGTTTATGTTTGAGTTAAATGCATCATAACTAAATGTCATATAGCACACTAATACACCAGCAGAAGCATGAATAAAATATGTGACCCTGGACCACAAAACCAGTCTTAAGTCGCTGGGGTATATTTGTAGCAATAGCCAAAAATATACTGTATGGGTCAAAATTATTGATTTTTCTTTTATGCCAAAAATCATTAGGACATTAATTAAAGATCATGTTCCATGAAGATATTTTGTAAATTTCCTACTGTAAATATATTAAAACTTAATTTTTGATTAGTAATATGCATTGCTGAGAACTTCATTTGGACAACTTTAAAGGCAATTTTCTCAATATATTGATTTTTTTTGCACCCTCAGATTCCAGATTTTCAAATAGCTGTATCTCGGCCTAATATCGTCCTATCCTAACAAATACATCAATGGAAAGCTTATTTATTCAGCTTTCAGATGATGTATAAATCTCAATTTCGACAAATTGACCCTTATGACTGGTTTTGTGGTCCAGGGTCACATATATAACTATGGTATAAACCAATCCCTAGCCAGGATTTGAGGATACTAGATTCAACCCAAGTTTAGACAATCATCACTCAGTCAAAATATATGTTATAAATGTAGATCTGATTTTGTGAATTATAAATATAGAACTGATTGAAACATTTCAGTTGACTATTTTCACATTCTTAATGTGAGAAAAATTTCACATTTTAAAGTGAAGAAAGCGTAGTCAAGTTAACTTTACTGCATGCTGGTGTAGTTTGTTACTGTTTCAATTATAAATCACAGCAGTGGGCGTCTACTTGGGTTTCTGAAATCGTGTTTTTGACAAAGTTAAAATGAGGATAGAAAATGATCAATTTTACAAACATTTACAAACTTTTGGGAAAAACATTGCTAACTTCATAAGCAAACCTCCAGACTCATGCATTTCATGACCCCTTTTAGATTGAGTGAAAAGCATCATCAGTGTTATAGAAACCATTTAACTCTGTCAGTTTTTGTCCGCTCACTTCTGTCTCATTTTGCAGCAAAGCTTTGTCAGATTTCATCATATAAATCTTTCTGCTGACAGAAATACTGAACCATCAGTCCATTAACTCATAGTACTGTACAATCTTTCTTTAGAAGGAGAAACGCCAGAAAATTCAGTGCTAAACATTTTGTAACTTGTGCCCTGTTGTCTTAATAAATAGTCAATTTAAATCACATGTAATTGCTGTACAGCGTAATGATACTAACTGTAGTTTCTCCAGCTTGCATTGTGAACTGCTCAACAGAACACCAAGGTTTTCAACTCCAGAGTCTCCTAGTTTATTCCCACTGAGGTCCAGCTCTTTCAGGTGTGATGGGTTTGATTTCAGAGCTGAAGTCAGGATGAGACACTGTTTCTCTGTAATACTGCATTCACACAGACTGAAGACAAGAGAAAAGACAACTTTAAGTTAATGTGTGTTAAATGCATCATGAATAATCACCATACTGTCACTAATACACCACCAAAAACCTGAAAATGTAATTTTAGAACCACAAACCAAGACATAAACATAACTGTGATTTGAGGATACTAGTTACAACACAAGTCTGGAGCATCTTCACACTCAGACATAAAACGTTTGTGAATTATAAATGTAGATTAATATCACCGAAAAATAACATTTAAATTGACTGTTTTCACATGGTTAATTTGAGCAAATCAAGAGAATTTTGTAATGAGAATCACAATTTTAGTCTAGTAGTCAGAGTCTAGTTTACCATCACAAAATACAATTAATAAAAAAATAAAAAAAACTGATTTAGTGAAAAGTACCATTAGTCCTGTAAAAACCACATAACTGTCAGAATAATCTACTGTCATTCATGTTACATTCATTTTTTTATGTCTGTTTTTACTTCTATCTCTTTTTGCAGAAAATATTTGACAGACTTCAGCATATGAAAATTTTATAGCCACAAAGTTTCAAATGCTTCAAAGTTTGTTTGTTTTTTCTACTGACACACAAACTGAATCATAAGTCCATTAGCTCATAATATAATAAAATTTAATCACACTGTTGTACAGTATAATGTTACTAACGCTAGTTTCTCCAGCTTGCATTGTGGGTTCATCAGTAGATCACTGAGGTATTCCACTCTTGATTGTCCTACTTCATTCCCGCTCAGGTCCAGCTCTCTCAGGTGTGATGGGTTTGATTTCAGAGCTGAAGTCAGGAAGACACACTGTTTCTCTGTAATACGGCATCCACACAGACTGAAGACAGAAACAGAAAGACAATGGTTCAGATCCTTGATGGCATCTTATAACAACAGCAGTTTAACTGTTTTTAAGGTCCAAATGCCAGAAGCTGTTTTCTTCTCATTCATTTTTTTTTAAAATGAATGAGAAGAAAACAGTTTAAATACTGTAAACTGGGCCTGTTTGACTAGTCAGTGACTTTCAATCACACTGTAACTGTTGTACAGTATAATAATACTAACGCTAGTATTTCCAGCTTGCATTGTGGGTTCATCAGTAGATCACTGAGGTTTTCAAATCCAGAGTCTCCTATTTCATTCCCGCTCAGGTCCAGCTCTCTCAGGTGTGATGGGTTTGATTTCAGAGCTGAAGTCAGAGCTGAACAATCGTCAGCTTTTATATCACAAGACCTTAACCTGCATTCAGAGAAATTAGACAAATATTTTTTTTTCATTCTGTTTCATGAAAATACCAAAACACTAATTTCTTTGTTGTATGTGAATGTTCCTCACCTCAATCTCTCCAGTTTAAAGCGTGGATCCTTCAGTACATCATAAAATTTATTCACTCTTGTGTGGCGAAGTTCTTTCCCACTGAGGTCCAGTTCTCTCAGGTGTGATGGGTTTGATTTCAGAGCTGAAGTCAGGATGAGACACTGTTTCTCTGTAATACTGCATCTACACAGACTGAAGACAAAAACAGAAAGACAATGGTTCGGGTCTTTGATGGCCATCTTATTAAACAGCAACAGTAGGCATATAGTCTTTAGTTGCCATAGTTTAACTGTTTTTAATTGTTTTTAAATTCAAAATGCCAGATGTTGTTGTTCTCCATTCATTTAAAAAAAAAGTTTTTTTTTTTATCATTGTTGCAGCAAATGTGAATCTCATAATATTTCTGCAGAACATGTACACAACCAGTACAGTTTATCAAATACTTTAAATTAAACCCAATTATTTCCTAGTTAGACACCTATTATTCAGTGTGACCAATAGAGAAATACAGCTGCAGTACTAAAGTGCAACAGTTTAAATACTGTAAACTGGGCCTGTTTAACTAATCAGTGACTTTTAATCACACTGTAACTGCTGTACAGTATAATGATACTAACGCTAGTATTTCCAGCTTGCATTGTGGGTTCATCAGTAGATCACTGAGGTTTTTCACTCCAGAGTCTCCTAGTTCATTCATACTCAGGTTCAGTTCTCTCAGGTGTGATGGGTTTGATTTCAGAGCTGAAGTCAGAGCAGAACAACCTTCATCTGTCATATAACAGTATCTTAACCTATATTGGGAAAAAGAAAAAAGCAGAAAATAAAACATTCTGTAAAGAAGGAGGAAGAGAGATCATCTTTATTTCACCAGATCACAAAATACTCAGGCTCTTTACAATATAGAGTATAAAGTGTCTTTGTTTAAAAACTGTTGAAGTGATTTTAATCATTTTGATTCTTGTATGTGAATGTTACTGACCTCAATCTCTCCAGTTTACAGCGTACATCCTTCAGTGTTTCAGATACATGCTTCACTCCTTTGTTTTCTATTTTATTCCTACTGAGGTCCAGCTCTCTCAGATGTGAAAGGTTTGAACACAGAGCTGAAGTCAGTTTGAGACACTGTTTCTCTGTAATACTGCATCCACGCAGACTGAAGACAAGAGAAAAGACAATGAATCAGATCTATGAAAATCAATTAAGGTTTTGGAGGATTTGGATCTTTTGCCTGACTGTAATTTGTCATCTGAAAGTCACACGTGAAATTCTCTCGAACAGCATTTACATTATAAAGCATTAAATCATTAGTATGATGAACTAATGATGAACAATACATCTACAGCATTTTTCAAATAAAAAGTTGTATCTCTTAACATTACGTACTGTGAACTAACATAAACAAACAATGAACATTAAAGATTAATCTGATCAAGTGTTCATTCATTAAAGTAGCGCTGTATGTGTGCTTGCTGCAATTCAAAATAAAAATAAAAACTGTCCCTGAATTTAAGCAGGACAGAAGGATTAGGGTGAACGTCAGCAGATAAAGACTGGCGGCCGATCAGTTGGTACATTATTAGTTTGCTTTGTTTTGAAACTGGCACTCCTTTTGTTTTGAGGAGTTTGTAAGTTCTGGAAAAAAAAAACATTGCTCTCCCTCTACAGTAACTGAAATAATTAATAATGACCCACGATCAAAGTGACTTGGCCTACTGTTTAAAGCTAATTGTCTTTTTTTTGACAATTATTTGTTTTTAATGGCCTGTTTAATTTTAATACTTCACATTGTGACACCTCTGGCTCAAACAAATGAGAAAATAGTATTATCAAATATATGTTAAATGAATTAAAAAACTCACGTCAGTGTGTTGAGTGTACAGTGTTTATCCTGCAGTAGAGCAGCGATCTGATTCACTCGTGTGTCTCCTAGTTCATGTTCACTCAGATTCAGCTCTCTCAGGAGTAACGGGATTTTACCCACAATTTCAGTCACATACTGACAGGCTTCTTCTGCAGCAGGACTTCTCAAAAACCTGCAAAAGGTAAAGCAGGATTCATTTTAATTCTGAAATAAATGTACACTGTCTTACAAAACATGCTGATAAAACAGAATTCATTACTGTTCCTAATGACAAGCTCTATTTACTGTTTTACTTTGAACATAAAAGTATTATTTTTTGACATCCAAATGTCAAAAAACAGAAACAGTGCAAACGAGGAGCAGAAGGGCAAAAGATCTTTCCAGACACCACATGTTTGTGAAGAATTGGAGACTCATAGATCTGCTGTAGAGTGATACAGTGTGGGGAATCTGGTCTTGATGGAAATTAAACTACAGTGTATTCAGAAAAAGTTAGTAACAAACTACTGAGTATCAGCACATTTAGTGGCTCATAATGTCTATTTAAACATTACTGTAGCTTATATCACAACAATTTGTCACCAACAACACAGTACCTCAGATGCACCAAACACTGAGATAAAAGATGGTTTGATGGTTTAATTGCATTTGAACTAAAATCTTAAATTTATTGCACTTAAGGACACTCACCTCAGTGTCTTCAGTTGATAGTTCTGATCCTGTAGTAAATCACTGAGCTCCTTCACTCCTGATTGTCCAGGATCATTTCCTGTGAGATCCAGCTCTATCAGGTGTGAAGGGTTTGATCTCAGAGCTGAAGCCAGAGCTTTATAACCTTCTTCAGTGATACTGCAGTCTGAGAGTCTATTTGGAATTTTTTTTTTATAATAATCAAAAAGTATTATGTGATTTATAGAATTAAAAACACATTTCTTACTGTTAAAATATAATTTTATTATGAAAAAAAAAAAAAGTTACATGCAATCAATGATAATTCAACTCACCTGAGTTTCTGCAGTGTGCAGTTTGTATTTTCTAATCCGTTCTGGAGTTTCTTCACTCCTGAATCCTGCAGATTATTGTTGCTCATGTCAAGCTCTTTCAGACTGGAGTTTGATCTCAGGACTGTAGCGAGAGCTGAACAGCTTTCCTCTGTTACACCACACTTACGCAGCCTAAAATGATGAACAGGAGAGAATTTACAAAGTACTTTATTATTGTCTTTTGGTCATTGTGCAGTTTATCTCATCTCTTCAAGATACTTTAGATGTGAAGCAATAAATAAACTCAATACTCACATCAGTGTGTTGAGTTTACAGTGTTTATCCTGCAGTAGAGCAGCGATCTGATTCACTCGTGTGTCTCCTAGTTCACATTCACTCAGATTCAGCTCTCTCAGGAGTAACGGGTTTTTACCCACAATTCCAGTCACATACTGACAGGCTTCATCTGCAGCAGGACTTTGTAACAATCTGGACACAGTAGAAGTACACTGACATTTCACAACTGTACATAGCAGTGCTGCCTTCTACAACGAGATGAAGATCAGGAGACAATGAAGATAATCTTGATACACTTGGTAGGCTTTTCACACCACGAATGCAACATAGACAGTTTTGTGGAAATCTGCCTCTTTTTTATATAAAAGCTCGTAATTAAATTTTACAAGTATAATCCAAAATAACCGTTAAACTCAAATCATTAGAAACAATGCATTTATTAAATTATTCCAATCTTTTCACAAATCATAGTTCTTATTTAATAAAAAGGAATTTAATTCAAAAGTAAGATGTGGTAAATTAATGTAGATGTAGGTACAAGTAAATGTTGCGCACAGAGGTAAAAGATGGTTTGATGGTTTAATTGCATTTGAACTAAAATCTTAAATTTATTACACTTAAGGACACTCACCTCAGTGTCTTCAGCTGATAGTTCTGATCCTGTAGTAAATGATTGAGCTGCTTCACTCCTGATTGTCCAGGATCATTTCCTGTGAGATCCAGCTCTATCAGGTGTGAAGGGTTTGATCTCAGAGCTGAAGACAGAGTTTTATAACCTTCTTCTGTGATACTGCAGTCTGAAAGTCTACAGAAAATAAATACATTAATTAAAAGTAACATTGTGGTTTAAATTCATCCATTCATCCAGTGCACAATCACAATTAATGTACAGTAAGATTTGATTATAAAAAATGAATGCATGATTCTGATTGGCTACAGATGTGTTGATTATTTTGAATAACTGCACAGCTAAAGTAGTTACAGGCAGGTCTTGACTGCATTACAGTTTCATATCACTTCATCAGATTACTCTCCTTACAGCCTACAACAGCAAAAGAACCAAAACCCCTGAAGATAATGACCAAGGAAACAACAGGAAAAAAATAAAAAAAAAAAAAGAAAAGAAATGAAATGGCACGTCTTATTCGGGCTAAGAACCATTTATGAATTAGTTCATTGCTTTATACGCATTAAAAAATCAATTGGTTATTTTAGTAGCATGAAAAAAACAACAACAACACTTTTTCAAACTGGGAATACATTTTATACAGAAAGTGAGCAAAGAACATCCCCATCACTGAAGCCATCAATGACTAGCATGAGTTCTGTCCTCTTACAAAAACTCCCATTAAAATCAAGTCTATACTGCAAAATGATGAGTGAGTGCATGCCATAAACTGAACAAAAGTCCGACATGTTCACTATGCTCAACAGAGACATGTGTGATTGGTTAAAATGCTATACGCTTTTTATGCAACATGCCTAAAAAGAAAATCTGATGTAACATCAGCAGATCTTAATTAAATCATGAATTTGGGGTGAATTTTTGTCAATTTTAGTGCCATTTTTTGCCCAAAGTCCCCGTTAATTTTCAACCCTACTTGGGTTATGTACAGAAAGATACGTAAAGGGATAAAAATGAAAAACAAAAATTGTCATTAATCACTTACCCACATGTCATTCCAAACCCGTTAAAACTTTGTTTGTCTTCGGAACACAATTTAAGATATTTTGGATGAAAACCGGGAGGCTTGTGACTGTCGCATTGACTGCCAAGTAAATTACACTGACTATTTTGACGATGTTTTGACAGTGTAATTTACTTGGCAGTCAATGGGACAGTCACAAGCCTCCCAGTTTTCATCCAAAATATCTTAAATTGTGTTCCGAAGACAAAGTTTTAACGGGTTTGGAACGATTTGGGGTTAAGCGATTAATGACAAAATTTGCATTTTGGGGTGGAGTATCCCTTTAAGAAAGTAGGAGACTGATTTTTACATATGTGCTTTGCTTCTAAATTTCATCCTTAGCCTAGGAAAAATATAATTGTGAACAAATGTTATAGCTATTTTATTTATTTTGTATTTTTTATTACTGTGATAAGAGATAGCACTGTTGTGAGGTTAATAATGACATGACTTTCATGCACAAAAAAATGCACAAATGTGTTCTTTATGCACAGTTAGTAAATGAAAACCACTGTCTATATATATATATATATATATATATATATATATACACACTGTATATATTATTCCTGTGATTGCTGTGGTGTTGAGTCTATCTGATGGTGAAATACACTCACTTGAGTATCTTCAGCTCACACACACGCTTCCTCAGACCCTCACAGATCTCTTTGACTCCTGAGTCCAGCAGACGACTGTTGTTCAGGTTCATCTCTTTCAGGATGGTTTTGGAGGAGAGAACAGTAGCTAGAACTGAACAGCTTTTCTCTGTCAGCTCACAATTATTCAGCCTGAACACAAAAAATCATTATTTATTATTCAGAACATATTCAGCACACTTCGGATCAACAGCTCTTCATTTCTGCTCACACATGTGACTGACAGTCTTTTATACTCAATAAAGAGAAGATATAATGTATAAAATCGTGTTGACTCACTTCATTTTCTCCAGTTTGCTATGAGAGTCCATCAAAAGAGCAGAGAGCTTCTCTCCATCCAGATCTCCTAATTTATCTTCACTCAGATCCAGTTCAGTCAGTAATAATGGATTTATACCCAGTACTTCAGTGAGATACTCACACACTTCCTGTGCAGCAGGACTTTTCAAAAACCTACAGGAAGCAGAATTATTAGACTCTGCTTAGATTACATAATATTCCAAATTTATGCCTTCAGGAGCTCCCATTCTGAATGAATCTCTAAACAGAGTAGAATAATTAACTACAAACATTTGACTTGATGAATTAAACTAAAATTAAATTTACAGCATGCAATAAAGACACAAGGATACAAGCAAACACCAGTAACAAAAAGTACATAAATGTGTTTTCACTTATTACTTCCTTACACATAAATAGAACACATAAAAAAAACATATCTTTAATTACAGCAGATGATCAAAATAAAACATGGCCAAAAATAACAGAAAATGATAATGTGATATAATTTGTCTAAACACACGTGACACTGTCTGACAAATACACTGAATCATTAACAGATATTCTCTTGTGAACACAAATATATCAAAACTACTTATCTGTGAAAATATTAGTGTAAAATCCATTATCAGTACTATAATAATAACTGAATTTTCCCAATGATCAGCCAATAATATCTCAGCCACTGATATTTAGTGCACCTCTACTCCAGTGTAGTATTAATGTAAAATGTGTGTAGTATGTGGTTGAAGTTACAGTTATGATAATTGCTCTACAGTTTCATTGAGAACATATGTATTATTCAAATGAAAGAAATAAGCACAATCAGTTATGTTTTACATCGTATTACAAAACTCTGAGAAAAACTGTTACAAACATTGAAAAAACATCTGTGTTTATTTTGAAATATCTGAAAGCTTTTATCACCTGATGGTCTTTAATGAACACTGTTCATCCTGTAGTAAATCACTGAGCTGCTTCACTCCTGATTGTCCAGGATCATTTCCTGTGAGATCCAGCTCTATCAGGTGTGAAGGGTTTGATCTCAGAGCTGAAGACAGAGCTTTATAACCTTCTTCAGTGATACTGCAGTCTGAAAGTCTGTATATGAAAGAATTTGTTAAGTACTGCATGATCTACACTAAATAAGCAAAAAGCATATAAACTAAAGTGACATTTAAATCATAAGAAATAAAAAGAAAAATTAAACTAATAATTATATTTTTTTAAAAGTAATTCTAAAAAGCATTGCCATGGAAAGTGTGAAAATGTGTTAATAATTGCATTTTAATTTTTAAAAATCTCACCCCACAGATAAGCAACAAATTAGATTGAAATTAGATTAGAAATTAATTAGATTTTTTAATATTTCATAGAATAAAGATAGCAATGTACAAAAATAATTTCAGCCTCCATAGCCTTAATCATTTGTCATGACAAATGAACATTTATAAATGTATGTTATCTAGAGCTGCAACAACTGATTATTTTGATAATCGATTAATCTAACGATTATTAGAACGATTAATTGACTAATCATTGATTATTCCACTGATTAATCAATAGACTTTGACACACTTTCGCTGTCTCTTGAACTGCATCAGAATTACAGTCTTGCGCTACAGCGCCACACTGGTCCAACAGCATTATTGCAGGCTCTTACATTAGGTTATTTGGGAGCAAACGACTACTCGACAACAGAAATATTTGTCGACAATTTTTTATTGTCGACGTTGTCGATAAGGTCGACTAATCGTTTCAGCCCTAATGTTATCATGTAGAAATGTAAATAAATGAAGATACACACTTCAGTTTCTCTAATCTGCTTTGTGTGTTTTCCAGCAGATGACAGATCTTCTCAATTCCTGAGTTATGTAGTTTATTTCCACTCAGATCCAGCTCTATCAGGTTCGAAGGATTTGAATTAAATGCTGAAGTCAGAGCAACACAACCTTCTTCTGTAATACTGTTATTATTCAACCTGCAGAGAAAGAAAACAAAGATAGGAAATATTCTTCAGTTTATTTCAAAACTTTCTTTAATAAACAGCAATGACATTTTTCATGGCTTCTGCTTGTATTGTTGTTATTTGTAAGCTGCTCTTGTATCTGTTACAAGTTAATAAATGCAAAATTTTCATCTTACCCAGTTACTGAACGTAAAACATAAAAGAAAATGTTATATATTAAAGATACTTCGGCCTCATATTATATTAGGTGTCTTTGACTACTATGTACATACATCAAAAAAGATTAATTGTTAAGTACAATGTGCTTATTGTGCTCAAGGTAATATAAATGACATCTGTTCATCATATAAAGCAATCAAGTCTCTTCAGAAAATTTGGACTAAATCAATTCATATGGATTAGTTTTATGATCTTTTTATGAATTTTTTAAAGCATAAAAATGGTAGTTGTCCAGACTGTCAATGGAGGGACAGAAATTGCTCAGATTTCATTAAAAAAAAAAAATCTTAATTTGTGTTCCAAAGAAGAACAAAAGTCTTATGAGTTTTGAATGACACGAGGGTGAGTAAATGACAGAATTTTCATTTTTGTGTGAACTATCCCTTTAAATCTGATGCCTATATAAAAAATACATTCATGCATGCAAAATTGTGATGCTGCTTAAACTGTCTCCATATTGAATCATGCTGTATTATCTGCTCCACAATCTCGTATATCTACTGTTCTTTTACTGAAGCTCCCTCTGCACCTATACCTTTCTGATATTTATTTGACTTTGAGTTAAAGTTGAACTGCATGCCTGAAACATCTCTCTTGTGTTGTGGTTGTAAAGAGACAGTTCTATGTCTAAATAAATGCAATTCTTGTGAAGAAAAATAAGTCAGAAACAGCAGTTGTGAGCAGGTGGCTAAGCTCCGCTCCTGCAATAAGAGCACTTTATCAATTTAAATGTTAGTACATAGTGACTGATGACACTTAATATAAAGAGGGCCCAATACTTCCAAAACAAAGTATAAATTTGAAACTAATGTGAAATACTCACTGAAGTTTGTTGAGCTGACAGTGTTTGTCCTCCAGTAGAGCAGCGAGATCATTCACTAATTTTATGTCAAGTTTACATCCACTCAGATTAAGCTCTCTCAGGAGTAACGGGTTTTTACCCACAATTCCAGTCACATACTGACAGGCTTCATCTGCTTCAGGACCCAAAAACCTGCAGAAGAAAAGATGAAGCAGGATTCGATTAAATTACCTCACCATTTAAGATGTAATGGAAAGAATAGTAAATATTCTTAAAAACCCATTTTTTAAATCTTTAAATCACTAACTTTGGTACAACAATGACTTATTTTCTCACTAAAACATTTTTCTTTTTATAAGTAAATTGCCTATATATGATCAATTTTGTATTATTTCATCACATCTCACCTCAGTGTCTTCAGCTGACAGTTCTGATCCTGTAGTAAATCATTGAGCTGCTTCACTCCTGATTGTCCAGGATCATTTCCTGTGAGATCCAGCTCTATCAGGTGTGAAGGGTTTGATCTCAGAGCTGAAGACAGAGCTTTATAACCTTCTTCAGTGATACTGCAGTCTGAGAGTCTACAAAAAAAGAGGTTATAAAAAATAAATAAATAAATAAAAAATAATGTATATCATAAAATCATCAAAAGTATTTTCAATAATAAGTTAAGAAAAATGCATTGTTTGACAGAGGCATGTTTTTTCCTGTTTCTATAGTAATTTTAACTTTGATCAAAAGGGTATGTTATGATTAAAATCAAACAATATTCACTGAACTCACCTGAGTTTCTTCAGTGTGCAGTTTGTATTTTCTAATCCGTTCTGGAGTTTCTTCACTCCTGAATCCTGCAGATTATTGTTGCTCATGTCAAGCTCTTTCAGACTGGAGTTTGATCTCAGGACTGTAGCGAGAGCTGAACAGCTTTCCTCTGTTAGACCACACTTAGACAGACTAAAATATTGAACATGAGAGAGAATTTATAAACACGAAATACCTGGTGCCAACATTCAATCTCTGAGAAGTCAATCACTGGGAAATACTGTTTTGTCACCTGATTTAAGATCAATCTACAATAATAAATGAAAACAACACTCACTGAAGAGCTTTGAGTTTACAGTGTTTATCCTGCAGTAGAGCAGTGATCTGATTCACTCGTGTGTCTCCTAGTTCATGTTCACTCAGATTCAGCTCTCTCAGGAGTAACGGGTTTTCACCCACAATTCCAGTCACATACTGACAGGCTTCTTCTGCAGCAGGACCCAAAAACCTGGACACAGGAGAAGTACACTGACATTACCTGCCATATAATGATTTTTTGCAGTCTTGTTTTAAAGGGTCTTCAGTCATTTCAAAGCTTTTATAAATGTCTTTTTGATGGTTTAATTTTCTTCCAGCTACAAACTTTTGCAGTTTACTATTTTAATAACACTTACCTCAGTGTTTTCAGTGTTTCTGATGAAAGCCACCTTCCCTTTTGTGAATCACTGAGCTCCTTCACTCCAGATTCACCCGGATCATTTCCTGTGAGATCCAGCTCTATCAGGTGCGAGTTCGATTTTAGAGCTGAAGCCAGAGCTTTATAACCTTCTTCTGTGATACAGCAGTTTGAAAGTCTACAAAACATAAAGCTTAAATTTAAATAATTTTTAACATTTAAATTTAACATTGTGTTTCAAATTAATTAATTGCTGCACAATATGCTGAGTCACAATATATAACTATACCACACCAGAGCTGAATACATTATTAGATATGATAAACAAAACACAGACATGTAAGCAAACCACTTTAGTTTTTATTTCCGTCATAAATGCATGTTTAAACTAAATAAATGCATGTTTACCTGATGAATTATTACTTAAACTGAATCAGAATGATCAGTGCAGTTTAAAATGTGAAATGTGTATCAAATGAGATCTTTACAAATGGGCTGTTTTAGTTTTTGAGTGTTTTACAGTTTCAGTTTAGTTTTTTTTCCCAGTAGACGTGTTGGTATCAAAATCTTAAGCTATTGTTGTGATATGAAAATTTATCACATTATTATCAGTGTTGAATTAAATTAAACAAAACAACAACAACAAAGAACTCTGAACATAATACAAATACAACAAAAGAATACACAACAAAAAAGCATAAAGTAAACAAATGTTTCAAACAGATTAAAGTGCAAAAGAACACAGCTATAAAGGACAATAATAAATATCTAGCATGTTTTAATCCAAATGAAACAAATATTAAATAAAAAAAAATAAAAAAAAATAGACTATTAAAGTCTGTGTAAAGCAATATTAAATGTGTGTTCTGTGTTTGTCACACCACAGAAAAACGTATTAACCACCCAGCCAAATTTGAATGATATAAAATAAGCCAAGTAAATAAAAGAAGGTATCAAAATCTTGAATAAATAAGCAGTATTCTCTGCTCTCCAATGCTGGGGGCGTCCGCTGTTGGCGCTGAAACCACAGACTCACAGGAAAGTTGCCGTCTCTCTTAACTGTCAAATACCACTACAACCTGAATGGATGCTCCCAGCAGCTTAATTTAAATAAGGAGACTGAGCTGTTTTGTTAATTATCGCAACCAGTTAATATGCATCTACGTGAAGAAGGCATAGCTGTAGGCTACGATAGTAACAGTAATGAGAGTAACTCGCAATTGAGCGGCAAACCACTGATGCTAATGCGCTCTAGTTATTAGATGTGTTCAGCTTGAAGCAGCGCTGCACAGAATGATCAGTGTATGACATCAAAGTACCACGAGAGCGTTTCGAAAGCATAGGAGCCGTGTGCTCTCTATAGATCGCACTTTAATTTGATGTCCTACAGCGATCGGCCTGCTGCTTCAAATCGAACACACCTCTTATAGTGTTAGGGGAGGGGCCATGCTCAGTGGCCCCATTGCATCATCAAGTCATGATTTTAGCCCCGCCCAAAAAAATCCTGATCACTAAAATGGTGAAAAACTGTTTAACGGTCTAACTCCACAATTAAGTACTACATAGTTCACCGTTTTTGTAAGATGTATCAGCAATGCATTTCTAACATTGATAATTTGTTTAGAAACAATTCTCAGAATTGACTTTACACAGACTTTAAGTCTTTACGTATTAACTCTTTCCCCACCATTGACGAGATATCTCGTCAATTAAGAGACAACGCTTTCAGTTTTCATGTTTTAAATCATGTTTTGACCATTTTATCAGTGAGAGAGATGCATTTACAGACACAGAAACATCTCTAGTGCCATGGATAGACCGATAACCCGTTGATCTGAATGTGTGTGTGTTTGTTCTGTTTACTGAATGCAATTTCAATTATTCACATAATTATTTACAGGTGAAAGAATATGACATATGAATGCATTTTGCTTGAAAATGCACTACTTTGATAAAAATAATTAAACAATTTCAGAGGGTTACTAGGGCAAAAGCTGCATTTATATCTTAAACAAACAAACAAACAAATAAATAAATAAATAAAATATTTAAGGTTGTTGCATGCAACACTGTTAACAAATTTAAATGATAAAAAAAAATGTCTAGCTTACTAACACACGTGTGTGACTGCAATAGAGTGCATTTTTATAGAAATTGGCATATGAAATCAACAAATTCGGCATAAATCTGAAAATTTCCACTCATAAATGAAGGACTGGTTCTAGAACACAAATGCAACGTGGAACAAGCATGTTCACACACACACATACACGCACACACGTGTGTGTGACTGCAATAGATTTTATATGCCAATTTTTATAGAAATTGGCATATAAAATCAACAAATTTGGCATTAATCTGAAAATTTCCACTCATAAATGAAGGACTGGTACTAGAGCACAAATGCAACATGGAACAAGCATGTTCACTCACACACACACACACTTACACACCCCACAGGTATGACATAGGTGTCCAGCGCATTTTTTAGACTTTGGCAAATAAAATGCACAGAACATAAATGCATAACAATGTGAAGGGGTAGACATAACACACACACACACACACACACAGAGAGAGAGAGAGAGAGAGAGACATTTCTGCAAATTTGTGTAACATAATTTGCAAAAGCAGACAATTCAGAAGACACCAGATGACAACAACAAATTCTAACCTTTGACAAAAATATAGATTTTTAATATACAGTGGGGCAAAAAAGTATTTAGTCAGCCACCAATTGTGCAAGTTCTCCCACTTAAAAAGATGAGAGAGGCCTGTAATTTTCATCATAGGTATACCTCAACTATGAGAGACAAAATGAGAAAAAAAAAATACAGAAAATCACATTGTAGGATTTGTAAAGAATTTATTTGCAAATTATGGTGGAAAATAAGTATTTGGTCAATAACAAAATTTCACCTCAATACTTTGTTATATACCCTTTGTTGGCAATGACAGAGGTCAAACGTTTTCTGTAAGTCTTCACAAGGTTTTCACACACTGTTGCTGGTATTTTGGCCCATTCCTCCATGCAGATCTCCTCTAGAGCAGTAATGTTTTGGGGCTGTCGCTGGGCAACACGGACTTTCAACTCCCTCCAAAGATTTTCGATGGGGTTGAGATCTGGAGACTGGCTAGGCCACTCCAGGACCTTGAAATGCTTTTTACAAAGCCACTCCTTCGTTGCCCGGGCGGTGTGTTTGGGATCATTGTCATGCTGAAAGACCCAGCCACGTTTCATCTTCAATGCCCTTACTGATGGAAGGAGGTTTTCACTCAAAATCTCACGATACATGGCCCCATTCATTCTTTCTTTTACACGGATCAGTCGTCCTGGTCCCATTGCAGAAAAACAGCCCCAAAGCATGTTTCCACCCCCATGCTTCACAGTAGGTATGGTGTTCTTTGGATGCAACTCAGCATTCTTTCTCCTCCAAACACGACAAGTTGAGTTTTTACCAAAAAGTTCTATTTTGGTTTCATCATTCTCCCAATCCTCTTCTGGATCATCCAAATGCTCTCTAGCAAACTTCAGTCGGGCCCGGACATGTACTGGCTTAAGCAGGGGGACACGTCTGGCACTGCAGGATTTGAGTCCCTGGCGGCGCAGTGTGTTACTGATGGTAGCCTTTGTTACTTTGGTCCCAGCTCTCCGCAGGTCATTCACTAGGTCCCCCCGTGTGGTTCTGGGATTTTTGCTCACAGTTCTTGTGATCATTTTGACCCCACGGGGTGAGATCTTGCGTGGAGCCCCAGATCGAGGGAGATTATCAGTGGTCTTGTATGTATTCCATTTTCTAATAATTGCTCCCACAGTTGATTTCTTCACACCAAGCTGCTTACCTATTGCAGATTCAGTCTTCCCAGCCTGGTGCAGGTCTACAATTTTGTTTCTGGTGTCCTTTGACAGCTCTTTGGTCTTGGCCATGGTGGAGTTTGGAGTTGGACTGTTTGAGGTTGTGGACAGGTGTCTTTTATACTGATAACGAGTTCAAACAGATGCCATTAATACAGGTAACGAGTGGAGGACAGAGGAGCCTCTTAAAGAAGAAGTTACAGGTCTGTGAGAGCCAGAAATCTTGCTTGTTTGTAGGTGACCAAATACTTATTTTACCGAGGAATTTACCAATAAATTCTTTAAAAATCCTACAATGTGATTTTCTGGATTTTTTTTTTCTCATTTTGTCTCTCATAGTTAAGGTATACCTATGATGAAAATTACAGGCCTCTCTCATCTTTTTAAGTGGGAGAACTTGCACAATTGGTGGCTGACTAAATACTTTTTTGCCCCACTGTATTTTAGAATTTTTAAATATATTTTCACAAAATATATATCAAAAAGTTGCAAGGAGAAGCTGAAACATGAAGAAAAAATGACTTGAAACTGAACTGAAAATGAATGAGTCTCTATGGACCTCTGCTGGATGTATGTGGTCATTGCACTTTCTTTAACTGTAATCCCTAAAGTTTTTATTCTAACCTGAAGATGGCAGTATTCTATCCCTAACACATGGGCCAATATCTAGAATCCATTTATTTTTAATTTAGGTCATAATTTAAGTGATTTTTTCATAATTTTTTTTTCATAAGCCAATTTATGGCGTAGTTGAGTAATTGTGCAGTAAATAGGTAAAAAACTATCAAACATCCACAAAAACACAGCATAAATATATAGTTGAGAAGTAAATAAAAAAAAATGATATATAGTTTGTCATATAAAAAATGTATATTTCCTTATGCAATCGCTCTGTAAATGTTTGGGGTCTATGTGACCCCAAGGACCTTAAACGTAAACCCTACTCGAGGGACGCTCTAGGATTAAATGAAGTTTTTTATTATGAAGGGAAAACAAAATCCAAACCCACATGGCCCTGTGTGAAAAAGTGTCTTCATTTAAAAACTGCATGTTGTGTTTACTCGTGTTATCTTTGATTAATGTTTAAATTTGTTTGATGATCTGAAACATTAAAGTGTGACAAACATGGAAAAAAAAAAAAAAATATCAGGAAGGGGGCCAACAATTTTTCACACCACTGTAGATGTTTTAGCCTAACGTTACTCATAATTGGTCAAACTTTGGTTTTATTATTTAATTTTCGTCTTGCCAGATCGTTTATTGTTCGCTACTGTGTTGCTATTTATTCTAGTCTGGCCGTTTCCTGAAGAAAAAAAAAAAAAAATCCGATCTATGATGTAATGAATAAAACATTTTTTTTGATTACCCGAAGTTTATTGGTGTTGTTCTCTTATTCAAATTATAAATGATATAACTAAACAAATTAGTAATTGGGCCTAGGTGAAGCTGTGCGCTTGAATTTGTCATAGCATCATCCTATGCAGTGTGGTGAATTATTATTGCTCATTATTGTCTATTGGCTATTTTGGTCATTTAAATAACATGGGTTATCCTAATATATTGTTTAATGACATTGTATTATAATATTACACCACCCAAATATTTACTACCTTCTAATTTTCGTTGTTAGTGCAGGCTTTTTTTTTTAGCTTACCATTATGGATTAGTGTAGGCTACATTCAAAAGTCTTGAACATAAAACAACAGGGTAAAAATATAGTTGACGACTAGACATAATCATTTCATGACTCTAGACACTTCTTTGTGAAGACAGTGGCATAATACAGTGAACTAATATGTTCTTTAGCCATATAAAAACAGTTGCCATGTGTGGGTAAAATTTACCCGCTGGCGCTTTTAGGTATACAGCGATCTCTGGCGGTTCTAGTGTTAACATGCATTAAGAATGATCACATAATTCAAGATAAGGGGGCAGAAAATGTATATATTTTTATCCGTTCATATAGTTAATCAATATCACACGAAGAGTGCCGTTTTTTTTTTTTTAAAAAATCAGCATGGTTACAAATGTGATATTGATTTTATACAACAGTTCAATAAACAATAAGTTAATATCAAGAGACCTACGTTTTAGACACCATATTGGCTGTTTTTGCTCTATTTCGTCAACAAGAAAACATTCCAAACACAGCCGCAACGCTGTTTTACATCTCTAAGCAACACGACGGTGTTTCGTTCCTGAATGAATCAACCGTTTAAATGATTCAGTTCAATCGCAATGAATCACTTATTAACAGTGACTTGCTGCCACCTATTGGCGGTTTTAATTTTACATTTAAAGTATCTTTTTATTTTTAAATAATTTTAAATATCAGTATTCAACATTTAATGTTTAAAATATCAAAACTTTATTTATGCATTTGTAACTGCAGATTAAAGCATTCCATGTCCCTCTAAGCTGCATTAAACTGTGTAAATACATCTAAATGCCATAAACTTCTGCAAAGATGAATTTTGTTGATACTGATTTCATTTGTTTTGTAACAGCATAAATGTATTATTATTATAATTGATTGATTAAATGTAAGAATTTGATGATGCACACTTTTAGAAAAAATGGCTTTATAAAGGTAAAAATGCCCATAAAAGGTTAAAATCAATTTAAACTTATTGCAAAAGATTAATTTCTATCACTGCTGTGAACTGACCACAAAGAATAAGAATATCAAAAACTTTAGGAGACAGCTGTCCACGGTAGTCCTTAAGATATCAGCACAATAACACACTCAGCAAAATATCGTCTAATTATCTTTATCGATAAAATCCCCAAAAATATTGAGATATTATTTTTTTGTCAATATCGCACACCCTTAATACTGATACAAAATTATTTGCAACGGTCGCTTTGTCACCTCCAGTGTAGACAGCCGCAAGCTGTTGGTTTGCTTCTGTTTTGCTTTTTTTGGCTAGTAGAAGTTATGAATGGCCGGTAACTTAAAAATTTAGCAGCCAAATTGGCTGGTGAGTGAAAAAGATAATTTCAATCACTGATCATGCCCATAAAAAGGGACTCTTCCCCATTCATTCATAGAAAACCTTCTATGAATGAACATGCATATCTCCAGGACATTGTGTATGAGTATTACTTGTATTGTGCCTTTTGTTTTGTATACTGTTTTATGCATGCTTTATGATTGAACCCCCAGATAATGCAACCTTATTGATATCATGCTTCCTATCAAATTAATCCTCATTCAATGCCCTACACATTGGTGTACAGTGTACATTGGTGTGGTACTTAAAACTAAATACCAGGACCGGTGCAGCCATGCCTGGCAGGCCTTAAGAACAGCCATGTCTTCATCCGACGGCCATCGGCCTGGTTCATCATCAAAGAAAAAGTGTCAGATTAAGTGACGTTGACGGCCGACAAAAGGGGGCGCTAATGCAAAGTATTTTTGATTATAAGAAACCGAAATTGACGCAAAGGAGAGTGGGCTCGTGATGGAAAGCAAAAGACGTGAAGATAAAGGCGGTTGGGAGAAGCTAAAAGGAAAAAAGCGAACAGATACAAGATGAATATGGTATGTACTGCATTTTTAACATTTTGTTTTGATGTGTACTGCTTACACAAATTTAGCAAATACATTCCTTATAAGATTTCCATCGAAAAACAGCGATCTGTCGTCGATGCTTGAGGCTTAGACCTTCAGAATGATATATAGTTTGTCAAGATTAACTTTGTCACGTTTCATTTAATCTTTTCGTAAACAATGACGTGCAAACAGAGAGTGTTCAGTGCGCTGGCATCGGGAGACCGCTTTTCACCTCAAGAAGTAATATCGCGAGATCTCGTGCGCTCCCAAAAGCCGGGTGAAACGGCTCTGTATTTACAGTATATCAGACGCGCTGCATCGTTAATTTTGCGAGAAAATATAATTTTTATGGAAAACAAAAATTAATACTAATTTCATATATACTGCCTTTTAAACATTCAAGTAGTTTTCAAGTACCTTTTCATAAATATGAAAGTCAAATTCAAGTACTTCAAGCACTTTAAGCACCTTGTACGAACCCTGTCTAATGCACTAGTACAGTAAGAAAATTAATTTTTGTGGCCACAAAAATATTTTTTTAGAGTTGATATGTAATTACACTGAATGCATGCTATTGATTCTGTTACAGTTATACTACTGGCAGCTAAGGTTGTAATGGTATGAAATTTTCACGGTATGATAATCGTCTCAGAAAATATCACGGTTTCACGGTATATATTAAACAATATATTAAACTTATCAGTAACAATGTTTCTTAAAAGAATAAGAACAAGTTATTTGAGTGAACAAATCCTTTATTGCAACCAGTGATGGGAATAACGGCGCTATAAATAAACGACATTACTAACGGTGTTATTTTTTTCTGTAACGAGAAAACGTATTTTTTTCAAACAAATTACTGTTTCCCGTTACAACGCTGTTACCGTTACTGACAATAAAATGCGGCGTTACTATAATTTATTATAATATTATTATCATTTTATTTTTCAGTTCATCTGAATGGATGCGCGGTGTAGTTGTATTTGACGTACCGTAAACTCTAGTGTGAAGGCGCACATCTCGCCGTCGCTTTGTCTCACACGCGCAAAGAAAGATACAGAGCAAGAGAGTCTTTCATAACATGCAGATTTGACGAGCTACATGTAAACGATATTCTTTGTTGTATTTTCCTGTCAAAATAACGGAGTTCCTTTGGAATTCTTCAGCTTTTAAGAACTGCCAGGTTCTCCTGTATAGTGGGCGGAACTAATGCGCAAACAGCAATCTCATTGGCTGGCGCTCACCTGTTATCGTCCCTGTTTTGATTTCAGCAAATCAATTCGAGTGAACGCAGACTACGTGATTAATATTCATGAACCCAGCAGCTCATTAATCCTTAGTGCGTTTTATATTGTTATTAGTAGTAGAACTCGTAGTAGTTTTGTTATCTTATCAATTTTTCCCCCCTTATTTTTTTATAGAAACACTAAATGACAAACAATATCTTAAGCACCACCACCAGTCCTAAGTTCAGTCAACATGACAAATATGCATTCATACTTAGTTATTCTAATTACTAAAGTTCTGCCATCATATAATGCTAAATTATCATAATATCATATTATAATGCTTGACTGACTGAGTGTCAGTAGATAAATAGTGTAGATTAATGTACAATGTTTTATAATAATAATTTATTCTATTTAGTGTCCATTTCATTAATTTAACATTTAATATTGGGGGCATCCAAGTTATTTGACATTTGAACATTTTTTTTTTTAAAAAACAATTGTTACTTTCCCTGGTAATTAGTTACTTTTATAATGATGTAACTCAGTTTCTAACTCAGTTACTATTTGTGAGAAGTAACTAGTAACTATAACTAATTACTTTTTTAAAGTAATGTGCCCAACACTGATTGCAACAAACTTGAAACCATTTTAATGAAAGTATATCTCCTTCTCTTCTGGAAAAAAAAAAAAAAATAATAATAATAATAAAAAAATAAAAAAATAAAAAATAAAGCTATAAGCCTTATGTATATCTATATCACATTTTAACATTTTAATGTTCTCAAATTAAAATTTAACAACTTTTATTTTTGATAAAGTGCGGCAATCCATCTCATGAACACTTGACATTAAAAGTGGAACACACAACACTATTATAAATTATTTATTCAACACACATACTTATTTTTTTCATTTCAGATTTGCACATATTAGACCTGTACACCATAATTGTCTATATATTGTGTTTTTGCTATTTGTACATTGCCTATTTGTAAATTATTCTTTTATTATCTGTGCCCTGTCCTGTTGCTGTCTTTCTGTTGCACTGTAGAGCTTCTGTCACAAAAACAAATTCCTCGTATGTGTAAGCATACCTGGCCAATAAAGCTCATTCTGATTCTGATTCTGATTCTGATTCATAACAGAGGTATACTAAGTTAAAACATGGACAAACATGATATTCCTTAAAAATAATGTTTAAATAAATTAATTATTATAAAGAATATTATTATTGTTGTTATTATAAATTTTAAGTACACTGTACAATGCTAATATATTTCTATCACTTCAAGTTAAATTTAACTTTTATTTTGACGGGTTGTAGCGGACCTTTGAGTTTCAGAGTGTATTTGACAATGGTTTTTCTCAAATAAAACTGGGAAGTGTTTATTTAGGTTTTCTCTCAGAGCAGCTCTGCTGATGTTCATGTTTATATAGACGCTGAAAACACCATTAGTGTCATACATGCATACTTCAGTAGTAGATAAAACGGCGCTACTCATATCTTTTGATTTATCCATCCATCAGATTGCGCGTTTTACGTGACAACCTCGTTAACGTTATACTGTAAATCCCATGTTCACGACTGCACCGGGATTCCCTCTGCATCACGGAAATTATACGGCCTTTTAACTTGTTATAAATGCGACATACCTTTATCTGCACGGAGGGATGGTGTCCGCGAATATGAGCGAACATGTTGGATGTGCTTTTGCAGCCACTTTGCGTCCACATTTTTTGCCAATTGGATCCGTCCTCAAGGACAACCCCACGTTCATTTTTTCTTTTATATCCGAAGTATTCCCATACTGCAGATTTAAACTTTTTTTCGGCAGGGGATGGATATTATAATCTCTGTCTCTGCCACTTTCTCCACTGCACGTGCGTGTAAGCAGCCACATGAATGCAGTGAAGCAGCCGAAATAAATTGCATATGCGCAGATGAGATTTTTTTTTTTCCATAATTATTATTTTTTTTTAAACCGTAGATATGCAATTGTTTACGGTATGATAACGTGCACGTTCAAACCACGATAGACCGTCATACCAGTATATCGTTACAACACTACTAGCAGCTGATATAAATAATTGCAATGAATTATAAAAATTTATTTATTATTTATACACATTTAATTTGCTACATTTATTTAATTTTTTTCCAATTCTGTCATTATTTATTACATTTAACAAAAGAGTCTTGAAGTTTTAATTTCAGTTTTAACTAGAGATAATATCACAGTTATGAGAGAAAAAAAAATCTTAGTTTTTTCACCTCTGGGGGGAACCAGATTCTATATATATATATATATATATATATATATATATATGTTATTTCTGTGAATGCTGTGGTGTTGAGTGTATCTGATGGTGAGATGTACTCACTTGAGTATCTTCAGCTCACACACAGGATTCTTCAGTCCCTCACAGATCTCTTTGACTCCTGAGTCCAGCAGACGGCTGTTGTTCAGGTTCATCTCTTTCAGGATGGTTTTGGAGGAGAGAACAGTAGCTAGAACTGAACAGTTTTTCCCTGTCAGCTTACAATTATTCAGCCTGAACACAAAAAAGTATTATTTATTATTCATCACATATTCAACACACATCAAATCAACAGTTCTTCATATCTGCTCACAGTCCTTTATATTGAACAAAACAAAAGTTATAATGTATAAATTATGTTCACTCACTTCATTTTCTCCACTTTGCTATGAGAGTCTATTAAAAGAGCAGAGAGTTTCTTTCCATCCAGGTCTCCTAATTTATCTTCACTCAGATCCAGTTCTGTTAGTACTAATGGATTTGTATCTAGAACTTGACTCAGATAGTCACACGCTTCCTGTGCAGCTGAACTTTTCAAAAACCTACAGGATGTAGAAAATTTATGGGTCCCGTGGTAGTATTAAAGTATAATAAAGAGTAGAATGTGTTAGTCATAGTTATCATAAATATTACCAGTTTTGTTTAATTGCAATTCAGTAAATTATTCTTCATGTCATTCTAATTCTGCTTTGGCTTTATTTGTCACATTTACACATTTATTTGTTGTACAATATGTCTGTGGCTAATTTTGAAATACTGAAAGGCTTTTATTACCTGACAGTCTTTAATTTACAGCATCCAGCCTGCAGTAAATTAAAGAGTTCCTTCACTCCTGATTTTCCAGGATCATTTCCTGTGAGATCCAGCTCTATCAGGTGTGAGTTTGACTTCAGAGATGAAGTCAGAGTTTTATAACCTTTTTCAGTGATACTGCAGTCTGAAAGTCTAAATATACATAAAAAAAGCTGTTAAGTACTACACCCAATGCATTAATAGCACCTGCTTCATTTGAGTTTCATACAATATTAAAGTTCTCTTTAAACACAAATAAAAAACCAAATCATTTTAGTTTCCACAGCCTTATTTCAGTTAATCTAATCAAATGGACATTTATAAATGTATGTTATCATGCAGAAATGTAGATGAATAAAAATACACACTTCAGTTTCTTCAAGCTACATTGTGGATTTCTCAACAGAACACAGATCCTCTCGATTCCTGAGTCTCCTAGTTTATTTCCACTCAGATTCAGCTCTATCAGGTTTGCAGGATTTGACATAAACACTGAAGTCAGAGCAGCAAAACCTTTTTCTGTAATTCTGTTGTTATTTAGCCTGCAGAGAAAGAAAACAAAGACAGGAAAATTTATTTGGTTTATGGCGCTGCACAGACCGATCGGTGTATGACATCAAAGGATTGCGAGAGCGATTCAAAAACACAAGTGCTGTCTGCTCTCTATAGCTCCTGCGGTACTTTGATGTCACACACCGATCGGTCTGATGGTGATGATCCGCTTCATGTCAAACAAGCTTAATGATTCAATGGACCATTCATAAAGAACGATTTACTTCACTCCTGAATGAATCAGCCATTTGAATGAATCAAATGAATGAATAATTGACTCGATGACTTAATCATTAAGACATTTACCACCACCTACTGGCAGTTTTAGTTTATTATTTAGAGTATCATTTCATTAAATAAATAATTTCATATTTCCATAATAATAATAATAAAATTAATAAAATTAATTATTAAAGGTATAGTTCACTCACCCAAAAATGACAAATGTGTCATCATTTACTCACCCTCATGGTCCAAAAGGGTATATGTAATAAACTTTATCAAACAAAGTATTTCTTGCTGAAGCTACTTTTTGTAATGTCTGTTTGATGCTTTACACAACAATGACTTTAAATGATCTTTTGGGAGTAATTTCTCAGCCAAATTTGATGTGCAATTAATTTGCGATTAATTAGATTAATTATATATATATATATATTATATATAATTATAATTAGATTAATTAATCGCCACATCATGTAATTAATTAGATTAAATATTTTAATTGCTTACCAACCCTGGTTTTAAAATAAGCCTCATGTTTAACATGCCTTACATTCATATGCAGGAGTGAAATGCTGAGCAGTGGCATTTATGCAACTGTGTTTATACAGCTGCAGCAACATTCAGTCTAATGTGTATGATTGTTGTGAGGACACACCAACAAGTTATGGTCATGTTACCAGGTTTAAATGAAATAAGTATTTATGTTTGTTTGCACTTTAACTGGAATTCACTATTTTTAGCTGCATAACCTCTATGTCACATTTTCATCAACTGTGCTGACTGTGCGGTTTATTCTAGCAGCATGCAGTGTCTGAGTCCTAATGGCTTTCTATACAAAAAAGATTTTTAAAAAAATCTCAATGACAATTATCAAAATGTAATATAAACTGGTATTCTATTTTAAAGATACTTATACTGTAGACTGTAAAGTATAAAACAATGTACAATACTCACATCAGTGTGTTGAGTTTACAGTGTTTATCCCGCAGTAGAGCAGTGATCTGATTCACTCCTGTGTCTCCTAGTTCACATTCACTCAGATTCAGCTCTCTCAGGAGTAACGGGTTTTTACCCACAATTCCAGTCACATACTGACAGGCTTCTTCTGCAGCAGCACCCAAAAACCTGCAGATGGGAAGATGGGGAAAAAATTTATAAAATTTATTGCTTAAAATCCTAGCAGTCTTTTTTATTAATCGTCTAATATTAACCCTTTCACACATAAGTTTAAAATATTCTAGCTGAGCTCCCAGAGTTTAATGCAAATGTGTCAGAGTTTAATGCAAATGTGTTATTGTTTCCATGGTGATGTGTCATACTTGTTACAAGACAGACTGCATTAACTATAGCTCTGTATGTGTAATGCATCACATTTATTTAGTTTTCCCTTTTTTAATCAAAATATTCACAAATATGTTAACTATATTACGAAACATCTGATATTCCAATTCTCAAATATGTGCCAGTAAATGTATTTGGTTGTTTAAACACCTTTATAATGATCATATTAGTTGATAATGGGCGATGTGCTCCGCCATATTAGTTTGTGAAAGACATAAAAGTAAGTGGCTGGTGAACTGTAAAAAGAATAGAATAAACACTATTGTTAGCTACATTATATTATTAAAACACATCAAAATATAGTTGAAAGGATCATTATTGCTGATTCTATAGACATTAGTGTGTATTTTACAAACTATAATTTATTTATTTGCTAGAACTTATGTGTATCTAAATGTCTGAAGCCTAAAATAAATATTATGTGGTTGAAAATACTGCATAGTTGTGATATATGTGCCAAGCACAGAGCGCATTCATCTCTGGCTAAGTGCCAGCCAAAGAGTGAAATCAGGTCTGACTCTGAATTTAGCAGTCGGTCACTTGATGCACTGAACTTTGTAATCTCACCTCAGTGTCTTCAGTTGATAGTTCTGATCCTGTAGTAAATCATCAAGCTGCTTCACTCCTGATTGTCCAGGATCATTTCCTGTGAGATCCAGCTCTATCAGGTGTGAAGGGTTTGATCTCAGAGCTGAAGCCAGAGCTTTATAACCTTCTTCAGTGATACTGCAGTCTGAAAGTCTAGAACAGAAAAGAATAGTTTTCTTTGTTGAGATACAGTTTATCATACAGATACCGAGCTTTATAAATAACTTATAACTAACAAAAATGTATGCTTATCTAGTGTGTTTTTCTCCCAAAGAATCTATCCTTGATAATCAAAAGTTAATAAATTAATCATTTGCCAAAAAGTAAATTGTCATTATTCATTCACCCCCATGTTGTGTGTAAAACTTAATTCCTTGAGTCAAACACAAAAGCAGATGTTAGGCAGAACATTAACCCCAGTCTAAGTGAAACTATATGAAAATAATAAATTGAACATTATTATATATTAACATATAGTAATTTGGATTAATGTCAATACGCACTTCAGTTTTTCTAATCTGCATTGTTTGTTTTCTACCAGAAGACAGATCTTTTTAATTCCTGTGTTTTCTAGTTTATTTCCACTCAGATCCAGCTCTATCAGGTTTGAAGGATTTGAATTAAATGCTGAAGTCAGAGCAGCACAACCTTCTGCTGTAATACTGTTATTATTCAGCCTGCAGAGAAAGAAAACAAAGACAGGAAACATTCTTCAGTTGATTTCAGCTACAATACTAATACAAAGCTAATGACAGAAGTATAAATCTATATCATGGTTTTCATTCTACAAACACTTTAAATAACAGCAATGACAGAATTCTGAAAATGTCAAATACTCACATCAGTGTGTTGAGTTTACAGTGTTTATCCTGCAGTAGAGCAGCGATCTGATTCACTCGTGTGTCTCCTAGTTCATGTTCACTCAGATTCAGCTCTCTCAGGAGTAACGGGTTTTTACCCACAATTCCAGTCACAAACTGACAGGTTTCATCTGCATCAGGACCCAAAAACCTGCAGAAGAGAAGATGAAACAGGATTCAATTCAACTAAACTTTGTGAAGAAATTGTCTCTTGAGCAACATTTGACTTTATTTGTGAAATAATATTTTTATTAATAATTCAAATGCATATAATTTATTTTTGTATTATCTCATCACATTTCACCTCAGTTTTAGATTATAGTTTGGATCCTGTAGTAAATCACTCAGCTGCTTCACTCCTGATTGTCCAGGATCATTTCCTGTGAGATCCAGCTCTATCAGGTGTGAAGGGTTTGATCTCAGAGCTGAAGCCAGAGCTTTATAACCTTCTTCAGTGATACTGCAGTCTGAAAGTCTAGAGGAAGACCAAAAAAAAAAAAAAAAAAAAATACCTTATTAATTTAGCATACCAATGTTTTTTTTTTTTTTTTTTTTTTTACTATTGTAAAATATATTAGTGATTCATTTTTAAATTCTCCAAATTCAAACCTGAGTATCTGCAGTGTACACTGAGAGTTTCCCAGTAGAGTGGAGATTTCAGTCACTCCAGAGTTTCCCAGTTTATTTCCACTCAGATCCAGCTCTATCAGGTTTGAAGGATTTGAATTAAATGCTGAAGTCAGAGCAGCACAACCTTCTGCTGTAATACAGATGGAATTAAACCTGTAGAACAGAGAGAAAAAAGCCATACAAACTATTATGCAACTAGTAGCTTTGTCTCTTATTGCTTTAGTCCACTAAAATAAGATTTACAATATATTTTCCGTAGTTGACCTTTTTTAACACATTGACTAAAATACTTACTTCAGCTTTTTCAGTCTACACTGTTCATTCTTAAACAGAGTCGAGAAGAACTTCATTACTGAATTTTTGAGTTTAGTCCCACTCAGATTCAGCTCTGTCAGATTTGAAGGGTTTGCATTTAAAGCTGCAGCCAATAAACGACAATCTTCTTCTGTGATATTTCTGTTATTCAGACTGCATTAAGAGAAAAAAACAGTTCCAGTTTCAACTAAATGTTTGCTAAATACTAAAGAGTTAGTTGTTAGAAGTGGTAAACTATATATAAAACATCCAGCAGAAAGTTCGTAAGTATTGAAATTGTCATAATAATGATAAAACTTACATCAGTGTGTTTAGTTTACAGTGTTTATCCTGCAGTACAATAGCAACTCTCTTCAGTCCTAAGAGTCCTAGTTCACATTCACTCAGATTCAGCTCTCTCAGGAGTAACAGGTTTTCACCCAGAACTCTATTCACATACTGACAGGCTTTATCTGCATCAGTACCCAAAAACCTGCAGAAGAGAAGATGAAGCAGGATTCAGTTCAGTTCTCCATTAAAATTGGAGTAATGAAAAATAGCAGCCAAATCTGATGGATAAATGTGTGAAATGGTTATATTTATTTTTATGCATCAAATTGCATTAGTGAAATATTTTTTTCTTTAAATAATTCACCAGTACATCATTTAAGCTTGTATTATTTCATCATGATCACTCACCTCAGTGTCTTTAGTTGACAGTTCTGATCCTGTAGTAAATCACTGAGCTGCTTCACTCCTGATTGTCCAGGATCATTTCCTGTGAGATCCAGCTCTATCAGGTGTGAAGGGTTTGATCTCAGAGCTGAAGCCAGAGCTTTATAACCTTCTTCTGTGATATTGCAGTTTGAAAGTCTAACAAAAAGAGATTTAACACAAAATGCATTTGAGCTTTTTTTGCAGCTATATTAATTGTATTCAAAAATACCATTATTATTTATTTTCTCTGATTATTGAGGCAATACATAATTCATTATATTACAGAAGCATTTCTTTGCCTTTCTTTATCATACTACAGTAATTTTGTTGGGATCCTGGAGATGCCCTGACATTTCAATTACTTTTACCATCATACTGGCAATAGTTTCATTACATTACATTTAGCACAAATTGTGCTACAGTAATAACAGGTATGTACACTATGGGCCCTATCATACACCCGGCGCAATGCGGCGCCAGGCGTGATGCAAGTGTTTTTTGCTAGTTTCAGCCCGATGCAGTTATCCTTTTCACGTCCTGCGCCACGTTGTTTAAAAAGCAAATGCATTTGTGCCCATTTGTGCACCCATGGGCATGCTGGTCTGAAAACGAGGTGTGTTCAGGCGCATTGTTGGCACATTGCTATTTTGAGGTAACTAAAATAGACTACGCCATTGACCAACTGAAACCTGGTTTAAAGTCAATGGCGCAATATTGTTTTTGTTATTTAAAGAGTGCATTAGTAATATGCATCTATAGGTATGTGCACAACGTGCATACACTCTGCTTATTACACACACAGAGACGCGCAGCAGCACACAAACATGCCAAATATTAAAAATGAAAGGATTACCATGTAAAATATTATTATTGTGTACATAAATATAAAAATGTCTACATGTCATAATGGATAGTCAATCGCTTTCTTATGCGGACTGTTTTTTTCGGTTTCATTTTCGCTTTCGAAAACAATCACGTTCAGCAAGGAGGGGAGAGGATTGAAAGGGGGTGCACAGTAACCCATTTAGGGGGCACCGACCCTGCTCTCTGGAGAAGCGTTCAGTCTTTGTTCTTGAAAATTACACCATGTAAATAGCGAATCCGCCATGGCGTGAGCGCAACTGGCTCTTAAAGGGAATGGGAGATGAGATTCTGATTGGTTTATTGCACGTTACGCCCAAAACACACCCTTGACTCATTAAGAGAATAGAGACAACCCTTTTAGACCATGCACCGGGCACGCCGACCTTTTTTCCCAACGTTAAATTAGCAAAAGTGGATTCGGACGCGATTTAAGTGCACCTGTGCTTTAGACCATGCGCTTAGATCGTTAAAATAGGGCCCTATATCTGAGACATTTAAACTTGGTGAGTAAAAATAACTCTTTTTTTAAGGACAGTAAGATAAACATAGTAAACATTATTTCACAAAACTTTTGAGTACTGGATTATGTAGGCCAGAGTTTTTGCTGCAACGTTGTAAAAGCCATACTGTTTCAGAAATAAGGTCACAGTTTTCTGTATTTTACAAAAGCACAACAGGTGGTTGTTTGTTGAGTGGACACAATTAAAAGTTGACCCTTTGCAGTTTCAAATGTCATCATCTTTTTATATGCATGACAATAAATACTGTTATAAGGAAAAAAATCCAAGTGATTGTGCCAGAACCTCAGTCATCTCAAGAGGGTTAACTTGAAACAAAAAAAGAATGTTGTTATTAAAATCAAGCAGTGGTTCATTGAACTCACCTGAGTTTCTCCAGTTTGCAGTTTGTATTTTCTAATCTGTTCTGGAGTTTCTTCACTCCTGAATCCTGCAGATTATTGTTGCTCATGTCAAGCTCTTTCAGACTGGAGTTTGATCTCAGGACTGTAGCGAGAGCTGAACAGCTTTCCTCTGTTAGACCACACTTACGCAGACTAAAATGATGAACATGAGAAGGAGAATTTACAAACACAAAGTACTTGATTTATTATATTATTTAGAGATTACTTAGAATTATTGTGTTTTGGTCACCTGGGTTCTTTAAGATACTTCAAATGTGCAATAATAAATTAAAAGAATTCTCACATCAGTGTGTTGAGTTTACAGTGTTTATCCTGCAGTAGAGCAGCGATCTGATTCACTCCTGTGTCTCCTAGTTCATGTTCACTCATATTCAGCTCTCTCAGGAGTAATGGGTTTTTATCCACAATTCCAATCACATACTGACAGGCTTCATCTGCAGCAGGACCCAAAAACCTGGAGACATGAGTAGTCAAGGGTATAGGTTTGATTTTGAAGTAAGAGGGGACATAAAAGCCAGTTTGGTTTGTACATTCGTTTTAACAACATTAAGTTAAAGAGGGTGAACTTTATAATTCAACAAACTATGCACGTATGTGCTAAACAGTTACCTTATGTTCTTACTTACGCTCATCCTTGAAAGAGTGCAATTTTCTATTGTATTTATTAACTTATCAGGTAATGTCAGTGGTGTGACCCATTGCTGATGTGAACAAAATGACAAAAACAGTGCTTGCATATAAATATATTTTAACTGGTTGATCAAATTTATTACTAGGGACAATTCAGTAGGCACTGGATATTGGTGTGAAGAGGAAGGTTGGAAAAACACAGGAATGATGGTGCAGCCACAATAGCACATCATTGCGAGGTCGTTTATTTCCAGTGTCCACAGTCCCAAAGTGCACAGATTTACAAAATTACAACGAATAAACAAACACACACATAAAAAAATATATTTACAAAATATTTGTGCTATCAATCGATTAAAAAAATAACTAATCAATCGTACATTTTTTCTGAAATTAATCACGATTAATCCTACCTAACATTAAAGGTTTTAAATATACTTTTATATTGCAATAATTTAAAATTCAATCTTCAAATTAATGTAGAAACAACATAAAGACAGTATATTTTTAATATTTGTTTAATAGCATCTTTTATTATGACTGAAGGCGAGTATCACCAATACTACTGATGTCTCTAGGAAATTGCTATTTTTTTCCTAATATTTAACCATTGACTACAGCCATTCAACATTACAGTATAATTGAGAGCTATCATTTTTAACAATTATTAGACTTTAAAAAATAACTTCTAATTTAAGTGAATTTAAAACAGTCTTCACATAAACCCATTATAATAAATGTCATATATACTGTACCTGTGCCCTTCAGGAAGTAGGAAATATACAGAAATTGAATAAAGTTATGAAACACTAAATTCTAAATTAAATATAGATGACTCCTTAAAGCTACAAGAGTTATTAATTAACACATTACAGCAGCTGGGTTATTAGGTTATTTGGCTGCTATTACTTTAAGAGCTGTCGCTGCTGAACGTGACGCAGATCTGACACGCATGCTTGTAGATTCATTTGTGCTTTAATATTAAATGATACAGGCTACAGCGCGCGCCACCATATTTGTGCAATTGAAGAGTATGCACTACCAGCACAGTATAACAGCTGACAGGACAGGAAAATTTGTTTTTACTGACATATGGCCTGACATCATCTCATCTGACCACAGTTCGCTCATGTTCTACTGAAGCGGCCTCATCACCTGTACTGTTTCTGCGCTCGTTTGAGTAGTGCCTGGCTCTGAGGCAAAGTGGAGTGCATGTCTGAAAAGTCTCCTGTTTGATGTAGTCGTAAAGACGTTCTGCATTGGTTCAACCAATTGGTACAATCATTGGTAAAACCCTCCCCACTCTCCAAGAACTGTACTTATCCAGAGTGAGCAAAAGGGCTGGCAAAATTTTTTTTTTTTACATTTTTTTATTAATATCTGTGTCCTGTCCTGTCGCTGTCATTCTGTCGCACTGTGGAGCTACTGTCACTAAAACTAATTCCTCGTATGTGCAAACATACCTGGCAATAAAGCTGATTCTGATTCTGATCTAAATAAACACAATTCTTGTCAAGAAAAAAGAGACAGAAGCAGCAGTTGTGAGTGGGGTGGCCAACCCTAGCTCCGCCCCTGCGTTAAAACGGGAAAAATTAATCGCCTGCATTAATGCACTAATTTTGACAGCACTACAAAATATTTACAACCAGCTCTTGGCTGAGCTTCCTTCTACGAAAAAGGTTTTCAACTGACATGGCTTGCACTACCAACTGTCCTCCTCAACTTCGTCACCACAAATGAGAAATAAAGCAGCACTTTTATAGTGTAGGCTCCGCCCACAAGAGAGAAACCATTTTAAAGGGTTTCATATAATGCCCATTTTCCACAAGTTGATATTATTCTTTAGAGCAGGGGTCATCAAACTTGATCCTGGAGGGCCGGTGTCCTGCAGAGTTTAGCTCCAACTTGCCTCAACACACCTGGCTGGAAGTTTCAAGTATACCTAGTAAGACCTTGATTAGCTGCTTCAGGTGTGTTTGATTAGGGTTGGAGCTAAACTCTGCAGGACACCGGCCCTCCAGGACCGAACTTGGTGACCTCTGCTTTAGAGTCTTAATGAAAAGTCTGTAACATAGTTTGGTTAAAACTTCTCATTGGTAGTGTAAAACAACACCTATTCTACCCTGTCAAAAACAGCTCTTTTCAGAGCAAACCGTATTTTGTCATTCTCCTTTAAATGTTAATGAGCTCTGCTGACCCCACCCCTCTCTTCCGAGCTGCTCTCTGAGGGATTGTTTACTTTAAATTCATCGTAAAACTTGCTAATTAGCACATTATTAGGAAAGGTGATTTGCAAAGATTCATTTATAAAAACCTTATACTCACATGTAGCATTATATGACCCCTTTAAGGTAAGTACAAGATAAGTAATAATTTATTCAACCTTCTACAAAAAGGTAAGTTGATTATACACACATTTCACACAAGTATACAAGTCTTGATTCAAACTATGCATACATTATACTCAATGGTAAACAGTCAAAAAATAAATCAAATACATTTTCCCCGTTCCCCCTCCCCAAAATATAACCACTTAGAACAGTCCAGCCGGCGGAAGATTCGCACATGTGCAGCCCGAGAAAGTTCCTGTCTTAAAGGGGTGGTTGACTGTTTTTTTTTTTCTATGCTTGATTGTGTTTATGGGGTACAGTCTAACATATGTTAATGCTTAGTTTAAAAAAAAAAAAAATCATTATTTTTCACATAATTTACCTTTATTCCACACCGCTCTGTCCCTTCTCCCATAAACGCACTGATCATTTCCTGCTTTTATGAAGCCCCTCTCTCAGAAATATGCGATGGGCTCTGATTGGTTAGCTAGTCCAGTGTGTTGTGATTGGCTAAACTGCTCTCTGTCTTCGCCGTCTCCGCGAGCTGCTTTTATAAACGCGTCACTAAAATGAACTGTAACTCGGCGAAATCTCAACACGGAGACATGGGAGTTATATCTATTGAAAGCTTGAAGTGTCTGCTTTTAAAGGAAGTAAGTCTTATCAAAAACAAATATTCTGTGATAAAGTAATCCGTATGAAACCAACACGATGTTCAGTCTTTCCCGTCTAACTCATTATCTTTAATGCAATCCCGCCCCCTCGCGGCTCGCGCCGTTCATATGTAAATATCCACGTGAGACACGTGCCGCATGGAAACGCCCAACATAAACAAAGCGCGAGGAGTTCGTTCATCGCGGCTACTGTTCGTTTCTGCAAGAAGATGCGCTGAGTAAAGGCTGGATTTCCCTCAAAAGAAGAACAAGATTTCATCGAGTAGAGGAGATCAATCTGATGAGTAAGTAATGTTTCTTTTTTGCATTAGTTAACGTGTTATTGTGACATAAACAAGAACACATTTACTAGTTAGGTTGTTCCCAAACTACAACATGATGAATGCTAGGCATCTAAGAATGTTTAGATTCACAAATAGATTTTAATAACATGCTAAACAATAATAATTAGTTTCTCAGATGTAAAATATCCTTTTTTATAGTACAAAGCATGTGTGAGTCTATGGCTACAGAATCATATCATAGGCTACTATAAAACCATACATACTAGGCTATATGACAACAAAATCATAGTTGGGTTTTTCCCAAACTATAATTCCTGACTACAATGTTTGAAATCGAGTAAAACATTTTGAATATGAAATATGAATTCATTGTATTTAAATTGATTACGGTGCGATGATGTTTTCATGCTCTATATAAAACAATAAAAGTAATATGAATGTACACTATAACATGATCAATGCTACGAGTCTAAGTATGTTTAGAACATGTTTATTATTAATAGCCTACTCTGTTCAGAAATAGATTTTAATAACATGCTAAACAATAATAATTAGTTTCTCAGATATAAAATGTCTTTTTTTTTTTTAATGATAATACAAAGCATGCGTGAGTCTATGGCTACAAAACCTACAGATGCTCCTGATATTAACATGCTCACAAATGTTTTTTTTTTTTGTTGTTGTTGTTGTTGTTGTTGTTGTTGTTGTTTTTTGGTTGTTTGTATTTTAGTGAATCAGGTACCTGAACCACAGATGAATCCTGATGACTTTCTTCAAACTGTTTTCCTCTGAGAGCGCTGTGCCAACATCAGATGTTCAACTACACTGATATTCTATGGTAAAACAAGCTCCTTGACTACTGATTATGTTTTTTTCTTCTTGAATCCATGGAAAGAAGCAGAAACACTTAAATAACACACGTAAATATCAGGTATGATTTACTTGTTTCACTTGTTGGAGAGAATCTGTTGCAGGAATGACTCAAAGTCTGTTCACATCTCTGTGGTCAGTGTGCACAATGTGTCTTTGACCTTCATTATGTATGTTTTGATTATACTGTGTTGTAAATAAAATACAAATAATTTAAACAACCCATTTTTTCAGTCTCCTCATATTCTGTCTTACCTGCCTCAAAGTCACAGTCACACTGATGGGCCATTAGAGGCCATGGGGAGGGCCCTTTGTCTCTCAGGGGAGAATCACTTAATATTCAGGGCCATTGCCACTCCCTCGCATATTGGCTTTCAATCACAAAACATGTCTTTAAAAATTTAAATCAATATATTGTTTTCTGTGAATGAATAAGCAGAATGATTTTCACATAATTTTGAAGTAAATATTCTAGCCTACAAGACTAATTACTCAAAAGTCTTATTCAGAACTATTTAGTGTGGGTTTTATGGCCTTATTTCAGCTACATTTTTTCCCCCAAAACTTACTAACCACGCATAATATTTTTTTTCTAAAAAATGCAAACATGTACATCCATCAGGGTCACATATTATTGTAGCACAGTTTGTGCTGAATACAAACAAATTACATGTTGGTCAATAGTATGTTTTAAGTAGCTGAAATAAGCACAAATATCAGGGCATGTCAAAACATCTCAAGGGCCCCAAAATCACCTCAGACCCCAGGGGGTTAAAGGGGTGGTTGACTTTTTTTTTCTAGGCTTCATTGTGTTTATGGGGTACAGTCTAACATATGTTAATGCTTAGTTTAAAAAAAAAATCATTATTTTTCACATAATTTACCTTTATTCCACACCGCTCTGTCCCTTCTCCCATAAACGCACTGATCATTTCCTGCTTTTATGAAGCCCCTCTCTCAGAAATATGCGATGGGCTCTGATTGGTTAGCTAGTCCAGTGTGTTGTGATTGGCTAAACTGCCTCTAGTGCACGTCTAAATGTCCCGCCCCTCACCTCAGCGGCATGTGCTCCGGTTGTATTGTAAACAATGGCGTCGTCTATATTGCTAATAAATTCGAGGCTGATTGAGACGCAGAGGATATTAGTGAAGAGGATCGCGCTATTAATGTTATGTTTTTTGTTTGTTGTTGTCTCATACTTTTAGATACACTGTTATTTGTATATGCTACTGCTTCTGTTAGCTTTTAATATATGGTTTTATCCTGATTAAAGCTTTAATACAGCACGGCAAACGCATTTGCGTCCATGTATAACGCTTCTCATAGCTATGTGAACATAAGTGTATAAATGGAACAGTTCATTGTTGGAGCTGAGCTGGTGATCTGAATGAGAGATTGAGAGAGAGAGAGAGAGAGAGAGACAGAGAGAGAGAGAGAGAGAGAGAGACAGAGAGATGCAGAGCGTGTGCAGAGCAGGGCGACGCGAGGAACAGGATTGAGAACCGCTGCTTTAGAACATTGATTTTGAAAATTGTGAATCCATTAGAATCATTAGAAAACAGAATCACGATTCATATATGAATAGATTTTTACATGCACCCCTAGTTTTCTCTTCCTCTTCTCTAAAGCAGTGCAGCATGGCCTCGCCCACTTTGCTGCGTGTTCCCGGGGGTGGGGTTTGTCTGGGTTTGTGATGTCACAAACCTGGGAAGTAACTTCTTGTAGTCCCAACGAGCCGTGTTTGTAGGCATTAAACTACCAGAATTTTAAAAGATGATATCTCCGTTTGCAATGAACTTTCATCGCCACAAATTTGCAGATATTGTTTATGCTCAAACAGCAACATTACACACTAACTAACGTTAAAAAAGTGAAATCGCAATCAACCACCCCTTTAAGCATTTCCAAACTGCCGCCGGTGGTTTGACCCTTTTCATCTGCCGTACCCGCGGCAGATCCAACACGGAAGACGCCACAAGCAAGAAACTTCACAGCATGAACAAGGACACAAACTGACAAATATACAGATAAGTAAATAATTGATGTTGTAATTAAACCCATCTTTAACACTCACCTCAGTGTCTTCAGTTGACAGTTTATCAGTTGATCCTTTTGGACATCAATGAGCTCCTTCACTCCTGATTGTCCAGGATCATTTCCTGTGAGATCCAGCTCTATCAGGTGTGAAGGGTTTGATCTCAGAGCTGAAGCCAGAGCTTTATAACCTTCTTCAGTGATACTGCAGTCTGAAAGTCTACAGAAAATAAATACACAAGTTAAAATTAACAGTGTTTCAAATTGTTTAATTACTGCACAAATCAGAAAATAAGACTAAATCACACTACAACTGAATAAATGGTCAGATATGCAGACAAACAGATATGCAGACACACAACTTCTAGTTTTAGCCTGCCATCAAATTAGAATAAATCAGAAGGATTTGTACAGTTACAAATGTAATTCAAATGAAGCTGAATGCCAATTATCAGTATGTATCATTAGCTAAAACAGCTCTGTTAAAACAGCACAGACTCACATTGCATTGTATCTTATACAGGTATAAAATTCTGTGCATTACAGATCTACTGTCTCATGTTCTGTGTCCATCTTATATAAAACAGATTACATAATTACCAATTTCACTTCAGTTCCAATTTATCAAACGTAAATTAATAAACTAGCTATTACATTTTGTTTTTATTAAACTACAATTCTCTGTAAAATATGAACTTTTGCTGCTTTTTGTGTTCAACTATAATTTTCAAGACAATTGCAACTGACATTATTCAGTTCCTCAATATAATTCACAAACATTTTAACTTAAAACATTCCTTGTTTCTAAAGTCACCGGGAGTCTGTGTTTTTCTTCATGTGTGTTTTCAGTTGGTTCTACATGACACTAATTTTAGGGGAAAAAAAAAAAATTATAATAATAATAATAATAAAAAGTGTTAATCAGTTAAGTTTGCTTTGTTATATAGTTTTTATTTTCTCTTTTGTATTTACAAATATTGTATTTACAGTTATTTTACTTTTTGAGGGTTTTACAGTTTCAGTTTAGTTTCTAAGTCACCAAATGTTTTACTTTTAGTTTATGTTTGCATAGTTTACTTTAGTTTTCATTTTAATTTTTATTACAATTAACAAAAAATGTTCACTTTCATTTTAAAGACAAACCTGTAGTGAGAAAAAAAAAATTCTTATTTTTTTTTCCAATTCTGAAGGTGAGCAGATGAAAAAATATAATATTTAATACTTGTATCAAGTAAATGTAGAATATTTGCATCATCAGTTGCATAATATTCCTGTCATTGGTGTGAATGTTAAAGCCTGTCACAATAAAAACATTTTTTGGACTCGGATGTTAGTAAGTAGTAACTGCTTTAAATGATATCAGACCTCCAAACCTGTTTGCCTTTTGACCTCCAATTATGCTGGTACAATTTGCCACTCTAAACTATGCAAACGCTGCCAACCACCAACCCAAATTATTACATTTAATGTATTATTAATAAGTTTGTTGTCAACAAAAGAGAGGCTTTAAGAACACTCTACAGTTCTCCACCAAAATAAAAGCTCTATGGTTTAATGTTTGAAAACAAAACAATTTAAGCAATAAAATAAAATAAGTTGTAATATTATCACTGGCCTGTAACTAGCCATTGTATTAGGTACTAGTGCTGCACAATTAATCATTAAAGGATTACGTTCTCGATTCAAACACCCATGTGAACTTATTCCAACGATTCAGCATTGCAAGTGTCAGCGGAGACTCCACAGCACATATTTTATCGCTGCTCATGTTAATGATCGAGAAGGCCGATTGTCACACCTTGATGTGCACACGCGCATTCACTAACACAGGCAGCGACAATAACACACGCTGCTCATGCTCCACTGATGCTTCTGATGCAGGTGTTAAAGGGGTAGTTCACCAAAAAAAATGACCAAATCAATACCTGTGGCTCCTGACAATACATTGAGGTCTTATGAAGCGAAACGATCAGTCTGTACAAGAAAATGACCATTATTTACTAAATTATTACCTTTAATACTCAGCCTAGGCAAAGGTTCTCAGCGCATTCATGATTGTCTGAAGCACTATCTTCCTCTGTCGCATGACGACATATGCACCAGTGGCAAGGCTATGGCTGAGCCCGAGTAATCATGGGCCCACCCAATAAGAAGCTGGTAATTTTCCAAATGGATGTAATTGATTAAATAATAATAATAATAACAACAATAACACTAATAATAAAAATAATAAATGTCTTATTTCACTTTAACTGTCACACCCATGGACTTTTTCCTTCGTGTTTGATTATGTTAGTCAGTTCACCTGTGTCCTCATTAGTTCACCTGTCTGTCCCTCGTTAACAACCCTACTTTAGTTCTAGCCTTTTCAGTTTGCATTTGTCCGGTATTGAATGTGAATGTTGCCTCTACGTGTGTCTCCTGCCTGCCTTCTGTGAATTACCCTACTGTGGATTTATTAAAGACTATTTGACTTGATCTTCTTCTTCGTGTGTGTTTTAAAGACCACATTACGTGACAGAATACCGGACCAAAAGTGAAAGTACACAGCGTGTTTCCCCGAATTTAGTTTTTTGTTTTTGAGAGCTTTTCTTTTGGATTTTCATTATTTTGACCCAGAGCCCAGCCTACCACCACCCTGCTACGTGGAGCTATAGCCAGAGCCCACCGCAGACGGAGAGCCAGCACCCACCGCGACCGACGAGCCACCACCAAGAGGAGCGACAGAGCTGAGGATCGCTCTGGAGCCAGAGCCTCATTTATCTTCTGACCACGTGCGAGAGCCGGCTACAATGCACACGACGGTGGATGAGACAGTGGAGTGCAAGAGCGTGAAGGAATGCCCCGCCCACTGCACCACAGCTGAGGGTGAGCTTAGGCAGGACTAAGGAGTTTTAATAGACTTTTATTCTGAGGTTCTTCTTCCATCATCATCTGTATGTCCCGTCACGACCACAGATGTTGTGATAGAACTGTCTATATATATATATTGAACTGTCTGTCTAGAAATATCTATCTGCCCCGAACTGTCTGCCTGTATAACAACGACCACGGAGGTCATTCCCCTGTCGCTGGTGCTCCCAGTGCTGGGAGTGGCTTTCTGGTGTGTGTGGGCAGCACACACCGTTCCTAAGCCCCCTGATCTTCCTGAACTCCTGCCCAGCCTCCCTCTCCCACCACCTCTGCACCAGTCCTCACCATCACCACCGCTCCTCTGCACCAGTCCTCACCATCACCACCGCTGTCTCCTGGCAGCCCCTCTGCTCACCCTCAGCCCACGATCTGTGCGGTGGGATCACCGTGGGTATACCAGTCTCCATCGCCGTCGTGGCTGGAGGATCCCTTGTCTTCGCCTCCAGCCTCTGAATCCTGAACTCCGCCTCGGCCCGTTGACCCAGCGGCTCCACCATGGCTCCTAGCTCCCTCCTCTCCACCGTGGCCCGTCAGTCCACCAGCTCTGCCAGGCTCCCTCGTCTCTCCGGCTCCGCCTTGGTCAGTTGCCTGCCTTTGCCTCGGTCACCAGAGCCATCTGCTCCGCCTTGGCCCTCTGGATCCTTGGCGTCACCCGGGCTCATCAGCTTTCCGTCTCCGCCTCGGGCTCCTCCACCACCTGCTCCTCTGCTGTCGGTTGGCCCCCTGGAGTCGTCAGCCCTTCCTCCACCATGGCTCCTCCATCTGTCAGCTCCACCGTGGGTCGCCATAATGGCTGTGGCCTGGGTCTTGCCTGACTCCTCCTGCCCCAAGTCCCTCCTGTTTCCTCCATGGTTCCTCCCTCTGTCGTCTCCACCCTGGACTCTGTTCATCGTCCTCCTCCCGAGTGTCCGTCCTCCGCCTGAACCTTCTCCAGTATTGTCAACCTGCCTTCCAGCCAGCCCTTTGCCATCCCGTCACCATTCCACATCCACTCCTTTGTCTTCCTCCTAAGTCCCCCTCCGTCCTGCCCTTTGTTGTTCCTGCGGCGCGAGGTTGTGCCTTCCGGGAGGGGGGCGAACTGTCACACCCATGGACTTTTTGTTGTGTTTTCATTCCCCATGTGCTCAGTGTGACCCAGTTTTTCCCCGTGTTTGATTTTGTTAGTCAGTTCACCCATGTCCTCATTAGTTGATCATCCTCACCTGTCTGTCCCTCGTTAACAACCCTACTTTAGTTCTAGCCTGTTCAGTTTGCATTTGTCCGGTACTGAATGTGAATGTTGCCCCTAAGTGTGTCTCCTGCCTGCCTTCTGTGAATTACCTTTCTGTGGATTTATAAAAGACTTTGACTTGATCTTCTTCTTCGTGCGTGTTTTAAAGACCATGTTACGTGACATTAACTTTATACATTTAATTTAAAGAAATATTAAGCATGAGTTTTTATGGTCAATTACATGGAGTTTCTTAATTTTCCCTCTTCCTATAGGTGCATACAAAATGATGATTCATCATTTTCTGTTAGTCCCACCCACAACGTTACGGTGTAAGGAAATAATAGTAAAATACACATCTTTGTGGAGCTTTAACAAAACAACTATATAAGTCTTTAAAAAGTATATGTTGAATATCCTAATTGAAACTAAATCTTAGCAATGAATCCGGACAGTCTACAAATAAAACCAGACCACCTGCCGTTGACAGGTTTATAGATTGGAAACTTCTGAGCAATGCGTGTTTGTCACGAATCCAGTCTATGAACTTATGTTTGTTCACCACCAGAGGTCATTATCCACCACATGGACTCTCACACTACACAGACTGTTATACTTACCCTGGACTTCAGTTCCCACAATCCATTTCACTCTGATTACGCACACGGCTTTAGCCAATCACACACCCTACATAAGCCATGGACTTCCTCTTTCTCACTGCCGAGTATTGTTAGCGCAGTCGCTGTCTTAGCATAGCTTCTCTACGGAGCCTTTTCGTTAGCTATTGTTCAGTTACCTAGTCCTAGCCTTAATCTAGTTTTGCCTTGCCTGTTCTCCGGTCCTTTGATTCTCGTCTGTGTATATTTGATTACCCGTTTGCCTGACCCTGTCTTGGATACTGTTTGCCCCAGCCAGGACTTTTGCTCGTGTTTACAGATTACCCCTTTTGTCAAGCCCTCTGGATTTTGTTCGCCGATCGATGACCCACGCCTGCCCTAGGAATACTCTTTGTCTTGCCTCATTCATGTCTGTTTGCTGTTTATTGACCCATGCCTGTTTCCGACCATGCTCATGAATAAAGCTCTGCATATGGATCCGAACGCTTCCTCTGTTCTCTCCGTAACAGTTTGAAGCATAATATTAGCGTAGGTACAGTGTTCGATCAGTTAAATAGATGCATCTATTGTAGAAAGAAACACATAAACGTTGTGTTAGATACTCTACTCCATAACTGCATATTTGCAGCTGTGCACATTTCTACGGTCCTCGATGTTTACTCCTCTTTGAACGCAAACTGACAGACACTTATGAGATTTACTTATGACGACTTCTTATGAGATCATCTGGGAAACCCTGTTGTCTCAGACTGAGGTAATGCTTTACAATAAACTTCCTTTAGTTAACACTAGTTAATGCATTAAATAACATTAACAATGAGCAATACATTTGTTACAATACTTATTGTCTTTGTTAACGTTAGTTATTAAAAACACAACTGTTCATTGTTATTCATGTTGGCTCAGGTACAAATGTTAACAGTTAACTTTTAAGTTTAATAATGTATTAGTAAATGTTTGTGAACATGAATGTTAAGTTGTAAACATTATCATGTTTAGGAAACCAGTTTGAGATGATTTGAGCTTTGTGACACGGCACATTATCCTGCTGGAAGTAGTCATCACAAGATGGGCACTGTGATCACATAGGGATGGACATGGTCAGCAACAGTACTCAGGCAGGCTATGACATTTAAATTATGCTTAATTGTATTAAGGGGCCCAAAGTGTGGCAAGAAAATATTTCTCACACCACTACACCACCACCTCCACCCCGAACTGTTAATACAAGGCTGGATGGATCCATGCTTTCATGTTGTTTATGCCAAATTCTGACTCAACAGAAATTGGGACTCATCACACCAGACAACCTTTTTCCAATCTTCTACTGGAAGATCAGGTTGCTGTTGCCTTTCTATGAGCTTGAACCAGTCTGGCCATTCTCCTCCAACCTCTGGCATCAATAAATTGCAACAGAACTGCCAGTCACTGGACATTTTCTCCCTTTTTTATCATTCTCTGTAAACCCTAGAGATGGCTGTGCACAAAAATCCTAGTAGATCAGCAGTTTCTAAAAAGCTCAGACCAGCCTGTCTGGCACCAACAACCATGCCAAGTTCAAAGTTACTTAAATTATCTTTCTTCTCCATTCTGATGCTCAGTTTGAACTTCAGCAGATAGCCTTGATCATGTCTACATGCCTACATTTATTGAGTTGCTGCAGTTGTTTGGCTGATTAGATATTTACTTTAATGACCAGTTGAACAGGTGTGCCTAATAAAGTGAACATTGAGTATATATATGGAAATGCCCTACATTACAGTTGAAACAATCATATTCCTTTCAGGTGTTTGTTTAAAAGACATTTATACAATAGTACTATTCTAGAAGTGTTATGTTTGTCTTTCTTTTGTAAAGAGCTTGTTTTAATAAACAGTATTTATTTATCACATGGAATGCTGCTTTGAAACCAAGTCCATTTGAACTAAATCTTCAACATTTTCTGACAGAATAGGCAGTCTTTTTTTTTTTTTTCAGAAAACACCAGCTAACAACATCTGTTTGTCTTTGGAGCAGCTGCCTGATTGCCACCTCTGACACACAAAATTGATGAGATGACAGAAGCAGTACGCCTGACCAAAATGTTGGTGACAGTCATTCTTATGTAAACATATAAGCATGCAAACATTACTGAGTTCAACAAAAAGTATTGTGGTTATGTTTACATATGTACTCACTTGAGTATCTTCAGCTCACACACAGGATTTTTCAGTCCCTCACAGATCTCTTTGACTCCTGAGTCCAGCAGACGGCTGTTGTTCAGGTTCATCTCTTTCAGGATGGTTTTGGAGGAGAGAACAGTAGCTAGAACTGAACAGCTTTTCTCTGTCAGCTCACATTTATTCAGCCTGAACACAAAAAGCATCATTATTTATCTGCTCCACATGTAACTGGAAGTCCTTTATAATGATTAAACAGAGATGTTATAATATATAAATCATGTTCACTCACTTCATTTTGTACAGTTTGCTATGAGAGTCCATCAAAAGAGCAGAGAGTTTCTCCCCATCCAGGTCTCCTAATTTATCTTCACTCAGATCCAGTTCTTTCAGTAATAATGGATTTACACCCAGCACTTCAGTGAGATATTCACATGTTTCCTGTGCAGCTGGACTTTTCAAAAACCTACAGGAAGTAGAACTTAAATTAGATAGTCATGCTATAATTTGATGTCATTTGCGGCTCTCGTCCTCCTTATGGGTCCAGTGTAGTATTAATGTCATAGTTATAACTACCTCCAGTTCAACTGAGAAAATGTAAGAAACTTGAGTTCCAGACTCATGAAATTCAGTCGTTTACTGGTATTGAATTTAAGTTCTACTTTGTGTTATTTTAATTCATAATTTAATTATCCATTTGTCTCCTCTACATAGTTGCACAGCAGTGACTCCATGTCTGTGGCTTCTTTGAAATATTTAAAGACAATTATCACCTGATGGTCTGTAATTTACAGCATCCACCCCGCTGTAAATCAATGAGCCCCTCCACTCCTGATTGTCCAGGATCATTTCCTCTAAGATCCAGCTCTATCAGGTGTGTTTGACTTCAGAGATGAAGTCAAAGTTGTATATCCTTCTTCAGTAATACTACAATCTGAAAGTCTATATATAAAAAAGATTGATTTAATGATACCACCTGCTTCATTTTAAATTTCTAAATATTTCATATAAAATTTAATGTAAGCTGTCAAAAAAAAAAAAAAAAAATTTACATTTTAGTCTCCATAGTCATCTAGATTTTTATCATTTGATATACCAAATAGACATTTTGTAATGGACCCTGTATCTTTGTGATTTTGTGAACTTATAATTTTCCTTTAATTTTCCTCTGTCCCTGTTTCGTCAGGAACAATTATGATTGTTTGCATGTGTTTCTTGTTAGTCTAATGCTGCGTTCACGTCATGTCGTAATTCCGAGATGAGAACACGTGACATTCTACTTTGAATTATGTATTTCTATGGCAAAGCTATCAACGGCAAAGCCCTCACGTGCTCCTGAACTCGTAATTACAATTTATAAACTCGGAATGTTCTGAGAGTTAAGACTTGGACCAGTGACAGCTGTACCACGTGTCTGCCGCCAGGTTAATGTTGGCGCTACTTAGGCGCTACCTCTGAGTCCGAGAACATGGAAAGCTATGAGTAAAATGTACGGTAATTCCGACATGGCGTGAACGTAGCATAATTCCCCCTATGTATTTAAGCCTTTATATTTTCTGGTGTTGTCCATTGATGAAAGTACTGTTGGTGTTCTCAGTTCTGCTCAAGCTTCTCCCATGTCACCTTTTTTTTTTTCCTTCTTTTTGTTAATATTAAATTTGAGTGAATCAAACAAAATCACATACACAGAAAACATTACACATTAATAAATGTATATTCACACACAGACATGTACATAAATGAAAATACACACTTCAGTTTCTCTAATCTGCATTGTGCATTTTCCAGCAGAGGACAGATTTTCTCAATTCCTATGTTTCCTAATTTATTTCCACTCAGATCCAGATCTATCAAGTTTGAAGGATTTGAATTGAATGCTGAAGTCAGAGCAACACAACCTTCTGCATTAATGTGGTTATTATTCAGCCTGCAGAAAAAGAAAACAAAGACAGGAAACAGTATTCAGTTTATCTCAAAACCTTCTTTAATAAACAACAATGACAGTTTTAATACAAAACAAGTGAAAATATAACATCAAAATAATATTGTATTCAATACTCACATCAGTGTGTTGAGTTTACAGTGTTTATCCTGCAGTAGAGCAGCGATCTGATTCACTCGTGTGTCTCCTAGTTCATGTTCACTCAGATTCAGCTCTCTTAGGAGTAACGGGTTTTTACCCACAATTCCAGTCACATACTGACAGGCTTCATCTGCAGCAGGACCCAAAAACCTGGAGAATGGAAGATGAAGCAGTATTAAATTCAGTTCTTGGTATAACAAAATATCTAGAAAATACTGCATAAAACCTATATTAAAACTTTTAATACAAATCACCATTAACAATGACAAAAGATTACTGTATTAGTGAAATGTTTTCTATTTAAAAAAAAAAAAAAAATCCTTAATTTCATTTACATTATATTATTTCATCGTGTCTCACCTCACTGTCTTCAGTTGACAGTTTGGATCCTGTAGTAAATCACTGAGCTCCTTCACTCCTGATTGTCCAGGATCATTTCCTGTGAGATCCAGCTCTATCAGGTGTGAAGGGTTTGATCTCAGAGCTGAAGCCAGAGATTTATAACCTTCTTCAGTGATACTGCAGTCTGAGAGTCTAAAAAACAAAAAACATAAGTTAATAATGAGCTTCAAGCATACTCTAAATTAGATAAAAGTAGTAAAGAAAAATTTTGGCCTTTTTTCAGTTGCCTTTTTATAGTTAAGCTAATCAAATTAACATTAATAAATGTATATAAACATGCAGTAAAGTACACAAATGAAAATACACACTTCAGTTTCTCAGATTTGCATTGTGTATTTTTCAACAGAGGACAGATCTTCTCTATTCCTGTGTTTTCTAGTTTATTTCCACTCAGATCCAGCTCTATCAGGTTTGAAGGATTTGAATTAAATGCTGAGATCAGAGCAGCACAACCTTCTGCTGTAATACTGTTATTATTCAACCTGCAGAGAAAGAAAACAAAGACATTAGATAAGATAAATTGATAAGATAGATCAGGGGGGTTTTCAAACTGCGGGTCGCAGAGTGGGACAAGGTGGGTTGCACAAAGTCACTTGGCTGCAGCTAAATTTGTGTTTCAATGACACACACACAGTTCAGTCTAGGGCTACACGATATACCTACATTAATTACGAATTGCGATATTGCTTAGTGCGATTTTCGAATCGTAAAGGCTGCTCTTTAAAACGTGTTGTGTGTTTTGAAGTGCAGGCAGGCACAAGTTGTAATAACAGTGAGGGTCTCAGAGCAACGGTTCATTAGCAAAAGGCTTGGTCCACATTATTAATGAGAAGAAACTCGCTCACTTCACTGTGCTGTATTCTGCATGAGACTGCAAAATTCAATGCTGAATTGAATTGAAAACTGTTTCAGGTATGGTCATATATTTCTATCGTCAGTTTGAACTCTGCGCTATATCTTTCCAAGAGATATAAAGAGTTTGTTGTTTTTGTTCCTTCATATGCATTTAGCTATAACGAAATGGTCTGTAAAAAGCATTTCACATGTATGGAATGAGTTGGGCACAAACGAGGGGTTAATTGTAACATTATATGGTTTAATTTTATTATATTTTATGATTTCTACAAGCTAGCATAACAAAATTTACAAAATGTCCTGTCATTTCCTTGCCATATCATCACTATATAGAGAAAAAAAGTGCCAAATTTCAACAATCTTTTGAAGATATCGCTGAACATTTATTTAACCACTACAAAAGTAAATTTCTGGCTGAAGTAAATTTGTAAATCTCAGTTTTTAGTGTTTATTTAAAATGAGACACACCTGTTTATTATTTTTACAATTATTTCACAATTATTTTAATCTCCAAACTGTTTTAGATAGTTCTGCTTTGCTTCTTATCCTTTGCTTAAAAAAAAAAAAAAAACACACACACAGAAGGATCATGAATGCATTTTCTACGCTGAACCCTGCGATGAGTTTAACAACATTCTCAGCGCGGATTAGAGTTCGTAGCCACACAGGAGTGAGTGTATTTTGAGTTTTTATGGACATATATCATAGACTCATTGACATCTGTAAATGAAGAAATTAAAACGTAAATATTAATAGTGAAATTTTACAGTTTTACTATAAAATAAAATGGTTATTTTTCTTGCATACTTCATTTCTGCCATATTAAACTTTTAATTAAGATTAAGCTTACAGTAATGTCAATTGTTTTTTTTTTTATCTCAAATATTTCGGTGGGTCTTGAAATAGATTATGCTTGTCTAAGTGGGTCATGGAATGGAAAAGTTTGGGAAACCCTGTGATAGAGCAATTAATCTCAATCCTTATTTTAATGTAAAACAATAACAGTGATTCTTCAGACTGTAAAAAATGTAACATTAACATTTTTTTGTAAAAGTATTAAACTGTGTGAAATACTCACTTCAGTGTGTTGAGTTTACAGTGTTTATCCTGCAGTAGAGCACTGATCTGATTCACTCGTGTGTCTCCAAGTTCACGTTCACTCAGATTCAGCTCTCTCAGGAGTAACGGGTTTTTACCCACAATTCCAGTCACATACTGACAGGCTTCATCTGCAGCAGGACTCAAAAACCTGCAGAAGAGAAGATGAAGAAGGATTCAGTTCAATTCAATTCAATTCAATTCAATTCAATAAACTTGATCTAATAAAAATAGCATATGATTCTGAGTGTGAAATGGTTTATTTTGTATTAGTACCTACCTTGAAAAAGGCTACAAGCCGAAACGTTGGTTAATAAATAGCCTATGCTTAAAGCTGCAGTCCATAACTTTTCTGGGTGTGATCCGAAATCAATATTTGAGCAAGTACATAATCAGCTAGTGTTCAAAACTATCGCCTCAATTTAGCCCGATTCACTACGGTTAGTTTATAATAATGTTTTCTAATTTGAGTGGTATGGGTAGGTTTCGTGGTAAATTCAAGCATGCTGCTGCGTCATTACCTAATGTCTGTAAACATAAAGGAGTTGTCCTGGCTACTAGGCTATAGCATGTGAGGATCCTGCAGGTGGCGGATCGTTTATAGCCTTTTCTCACAGCAGCTAGAGTAATTAAATGTATAATTTTGATGGCGGATTGTAATCCAGAAAGGATTGTGTGTTTATGAAACACATGTGAATGACATTAAATTATATTCCAGTTTTAAATGTGCTTCTGATTACAGATAGCCTGGGATTACACAAGATTTGTATTTTAAAGAAAACCAGTTCGAAGGGAGCATAGTTTGCTTTTTGGGTTAAAAGAATTTCTTGATATGAAATTTGAATGGTGTGACAATTAGATTAGACTGTACAGAAATTGAAATCTACACGCTAATACACACTATACCCATAGTCACAAAATGCTGATATTGTTAACATTAATAATTTGAGAATAAAGTATAACAATAATAATAATTTGCATGGTTTGATGTGATATGAGCTAACTGATCGTTAGATTTAATCACCATTGGTAGCGCGATTTATTGTAATGCTTTTTTTCTTCAGTTGGTCAGAACAAATGTGGCAGACTTGTTACTTACTTGTTCAGATGGCAATATACGCTGAAAATTTTTATTTGGGTCATATATTCCAAGACATAGGCTAGAATCTGTGATTCCTAAGTACAGTCTCCACACCGGTGCGGTGACTGACAGACTTACACCTCAAAACATTAGATTAATCCACGCAGGAGCCGTGCCGACTCACAACCCCACGCATGGAAGAAAATTCTGCAAGCAGCTGCAATTCCAGGTTTTCAAACAGAGATGGCGACAAAGAGGCAAAACTTACGGACTGCAGCTTTACGTGAGTGTGCAGTTGTTCTCTTTCAATTAGATCTTATTTTGTATTAGTGAAATAATATTTATACAAATAATTGACCTGCTTGTAATTTATTTTGCATCATTTCATTGCATCTCACCTCAGGGTCTTCAGTTTACAGTTTGGATCCTGTAGTAAATCATTGAGCTGCTTCACTCCTGATTGTCCAGGATCATTTCCTGTGAGATCCAGCTCTATCAGGTGTGAAGGGTTTGATCTCAGAGCTGAAGACAGAGCTTTATAACCTTCTTCAGTGATACTGCAGTCTGAAAGTCTAGGACAGAAACAAAAATAAATTACAGTTATTCTAAAAATTACCTGAATAACAGAAATTATATTTAATTCTTTGTACAAATGTATTGAAAGTTAGTTGCAAAAACTGATCAGTGACTATAGTGGCATAGACAACTTTAATATGTTAGACATCAACATCACTTTCAGGGTTTCAATCATCTAAAAGTCTTTGGTCTGTATAATATACAGAATACAAACAACATCAATATGGTTTAACATGGTTTAATATGGTTGAAGTTTTGGAACTAAATGGGACAAAACTGAAAAAATAAAATAAAATGAATAAATAAATAAAATATCCTCCACAGTGGTGTAAAACACTAATAAACAACTATAGGACCATCCCCATCTGCTCCCTCAAAAGGACTAGGCCTTTATCAATCCTGTCACATATGTTCTTAAAATAAATGCCGATTACCAGATCTCACTCTGCTTTCTGTGGAACATTATTAACCAGCTCTAATATGATCTAAATTCTGACTCAACAATAGGATAGCAACTGATTAAATCACTAAATTACAATTTACAATAAAGAAGAACAGCACCATCTAAGTGCTAACTCTAGAATATCTACATATATAAAGACGTCTACACTACCATTCAAAAGTTTGGGATCAGAAAGAATTTTAATTTAGTTTATTAAAGAAGTTTCTTATGCTCATCAAGGCTGTGTTTATTTAACCAAAAATCTAGAAAAAAAATTAATATTGTGAAATATTATTATGATGTAAAATAAAGTTTTTCTATTTTAATATACATTAAAATCTAATTTATTCCTGTCATGCAAAGCTGAATTTTCAGTGTCACATGATCCTTCAGAAATTATTCTAATATGCTGATTTATTATCAGTGCTAGAAACTGTTGTGCTGCTTAATTAATTTTTTTTTTTTTTGGAACCTGTGATACTTTTTTCAGGATTCTTTGACAAATAAATGTTAAAAAGAAGAGCATTTATTTAACATAGCAATATTTTTTAACAATACATACTACCGTTCAAAAGTTTGGGGTCAGCAAATTTGTATTCTTTCTTTTTTTGAAAGAAATTAAATCTTTTATTCAGCAAGGATGTGTTAAATTGATAAGAAGTGATAGCACAGATATATATTGTTAGAAAAGATGGTAACACTTTACAATAAGGTTGTATTAATTAACGTTAACTAATTAACTAATTAACTAATTGTATTAATGAACTAACAATGAACAACTCCACTGTTGAGGATTACTTAATATTTTGTTATATGTGCAAGAGAACGAAAACAAGATAGCATGAAGCACGCTGTCATAAGGAAGTAAACACAGAGGCTACTGAAGTGTTTATGTGTTCATTTGTAAGATGATGTACTGCGAAAGGCAGCGAATTCATGACCAGGTGATAAAGAGGACCAGGATTAGGAGAAAGAGTTAATTTTTTTATTTTTATTTTTATTTTTTTATTTATGGTACAACGCAGCAAGTTTAGCATAGAACTGTCTCTGTAATACACTGTAAAACAACATTAAATTTAACGGAGTTGATGTGAAGTCCGTTAAATTTAAATGTAGTGTGGGAATTGAAGATCGGATTTATATCTGTTTTGTGACAACACATTTATGTGGTCAAGTGTAAATGGAAAAGTTTTAACAAATCAGATAGATATCCGATCAGTGAAAATACATGAAATGACCAGGTGTAAACAGGCCCTAAGAAAGACCAGTATGTAAAATCTTTGAAGTGATTTCTGACAGTGTGGCATAATAACAAATGTCAATCTAGAGTGACATAAAAGTTGCATGAATTCCATTTTGGTTGTTCAGACTGCGGTCTGATCAGATTTAGTACCACACATGTGTAAGTGGCCCAAATCAGAAAAGATGTGAAAATGGTTTGTGCTGTTCACACTGTCATGAAACTAAATGAGTCACATATGACCAAAAAAAAAAAAAAATCTGATTTGAGCCACATTTTCTGGCAGTGTGAATGTAGCCTTATTTACATAGTGTCACTAGGGGTGTAACGATTCTCTCGTTTTTTGGATGCATCAATTACAAACTCAGTGCATGACAATGCATATGCATCGATCTTAAAACATGGATTTTTGAATCGTGAATCATTGATTTCGACCAATAATCGATTTAAAATGCTAAGAATCGAATGAATCATGATTTCTATAGTGATTCAATGCTTTAATATATATACTATATATGCATTAAATTACTACAAGCATGAATTAATGGAGACCTTGAACAGCATTTGTTGGAGCCTCACATCTCTCCTTCACGCACTCCACTATTTACCGGATTGTGCTCGCACTCCGTTCGTAGCTCTTTTTGAGCAGCCAATGTGTGATTTCTCCTTAGTACTCGAGGCCAGTACTGCTACAGTAAAGTAGTTTTACTTTTCTGTAGTTTTTCTGTGGCTCTCGTTAATACCATTGCCATTACCCTGTGCAGTTGATGGCTGCGCATTTATTGCGTGGAGGGAGCCAAAACAATGTAAGTGTCTAAAAGCATACGTGTAAGTATCTAAAAGCATATACTTCAGTTACACTTTAAATATCTTGCATTTAAAGACATTTATTATTCAAAAATCATACAACCCTCTTCATTAGTGACATTAAAACACATTTTATTAAGAAACACTTAATATTAAGTAACTCCAAATAAAGATTAATTATATTTTTTTATATCAGTAAGTCTCAAGCGATGCAGTAAATATGTTAATAGATTAGTCTGAAATAAATGTTGGCAATTTTAAATATATAACGTTTTACTTTTAGTGAATTTCTTCATATGCCATTTGTCATGCCATAGCATCGTTAAGCTAACATCTAACAATGGACGAAAGTGTTTTTTTTTTTTTTTTGGCCCTCACTTTCTTACTCCATAAAGGCTGTATAATTTGCCCTCTGACTAAGCATTTAAGGAATTTAGGAGATGCATTTAAATAATCCTGTGAATGCACTTAAAGAATGCAGAATCAAATTGTTAATCAAATCGCAACTAATTTAATTGTGAATCGTCTCGAATCGAATCATTCTGAATTTGCAAAAACAGTTCTTGAAATCGAAACCTTATGAATCGTGAATCGAATCGATTCGCTGTTTACCCAAAGATTCACAGCCCTAGTGTCAACGCTTTGTTATAATTTGTGAGCGTTCAGCGTTTTGAGCGGTGTGTGGATTACATAAACGCATCTGATTGGCCATTGCATTCAAGAAATCAACAGATATGTATGTGATTGGCTAAACTGCTCAATGCTCCAAAAACACGCTGAAAACAGAAACCTTTGACCCTTTCCAGACTGTAAACACAGATAAGCAATGGATCATCTGACAAATCTGTTTCGACCATATGGTATTAATCACAGCTTCAGCTGAGGGTGCTCTTGCTTTCATGTAAACAAAACATTAGTAACCCTTTTATTCAAAGGTTTAATTTACTTCCCATAGATCATAGGTCCAACCTAAACATCTTCCAGCACCCCTGGTGTATATCATATATTTAATTTATATTTTAAAAGCATGTATTTAGCCCATATATAACAGCTCACATTAGCCCATATAATTTAAAAAAAAAAATGTGTCATTGAATGCCACATGACATTCCTGACATATTTGTTTTGGCTGGATTTGAAATATCATTATCATCAGTTTCCCAAGGAAAAACAAACAAACAAACAAACAAACAAACAAACAAAAACGCGAATATAAATTATATTTATGAGTGTTAAATAAAATCTTTAGAAATTTGCCATTCAAACCAACCACAGACGATCAGCAAAAAATTAGCATTCTTATACATTTTTCCAAAAAAGAACAAGAAAAAACTGTTTTCACAGGAAGTTCGGTAGCTGCACTACAGAAAGCAGAGCGAACAATGACGTAAAGGGTCCTTGCTAAGAAAACGATACACCGTCTAGTCTTGTAGCATCGGTGTAAACTGGCAGGTAACATCATTACAACAGATAGAACCCATTATAAACAATGATTCTGTCACTGAATGCGTAGATGCAAATACTGTAGATGCCTCATTCTATTTCTGATGCACCCCATGTTCTTGTGCTACTGACAACTAGGCAAAAACAAATGGAAAGTTCACTTTTATGCATGCAAGATGATTACTTAAAACATCAAAATGCACATGCAGACTATTTTTCCAGTCATGTATTTCATCATTAAGGTTTTCTCATAAACACTGATCAGATTGGGTTTTCATGAACAATCTTATGTCTAGTCTCACCACTAGCAATCAGCAGTGAAAAACTTTACTCATTGCCCATTTCATACATGTAGCTCTGTTGAAATATTGTATCCATACAAGATCAAGCCTGTTCTAGTGCCATTCTCAGCATTATACTTCTGATCATTATCGAAGTCAGGTTTGTAATACGTGGCCTGGTTTTATGACTACTCAATCATTATAAGTTAGTTGCTGTTAGCTTAAATTTAGAAATTGTGCTTTTTAACACTTTGATAATGAAAGTTAGACAATATCAGGCAAATACAGAAGATATAAAAGCCAGCATTTGTACACTGTACATATTTTTGAAAAAGAAGATTATTTTTTTATGTGTATTTAATTACATTCAAATAATACATTTTTAAAGAGTAAAAATATCTAAATCATCTGTTGCCACACAACTTACAAGGTCTGGTTGAGCTCAATGTCTGTTGTCATACAACTTACCTCAGTATCTCCAATTTACACTGTATGTTCTTCAGTCCAGTGCAGAGCAGCTTCACTCCTGAATCCTGCAGAGTATTATTGTTCAGGTTCAGCTCTTTCAGACTGGTATCTGATTCAAGAACTGCAGCCAGAGCTGAACAGCTTTTGTCTGATAAGTTACAATCATTTAACCTACAGGGGAAATAAATCACATCACAGAATTAGGTGGAACATATACAATATTTTTTTTATATTATAATTAGGGGTGTCAACGTTAACGCGTTAACGCATGCGATTAATCAAAAAAATTTAACGCGTTAATATTTTTTAACGCAAATTAATCATGTGATAATGCTTGACCCCAACTTCTTGCCGTCATCGCAGCACAGAAGGTTATCTATCATTGTGTGATGAGGGTACAGTGAACCAGTGTTGCCAGGGTAGAGGCACAAGTGGGCTATTTTGAAAATACAGTCGCGGGAAAAATTACAGAGCCGCGGGTTGCGTTTTTTTTTTTTTTTTTTTGCGCTACTTTTATAATGTACCACGGCCGTCCAAAGTGTATATAGACAAATGAAAATTAAAATAGATCCTTTTACTAATGTGTATTATAGTTGGAATGTCCCTGGCAACTTAAGAACAGAGAGGCAGCTGTAAACATCACAAACAACGTGAGTTTCAGCCGGAGCACACGTTAAGGCTTTTACACAGCAGAAATAAACATGACAACAGCCACTATAGATTATATAAGATAATAAACACACGATTACGATAGGATATGGTTTGTATGTGATTTTCTTGCGATGAATGTGTACATCTGAAATGCTAATTTGTGCAGCGATATAAAAGGCTATAAATAGCATATTTTAACAACAGTAAACGACCAAATTCCACATGTGATCGCAAAAGGAAGTTATTACAAACACTCGATGGTGGTTTGAAGTGAGTTCTGAGTAAAAGTGTACTATTAATCTCATAAATTGTTTTATGAAGCATGATGCTAATATTAGCTCTAATGCACAGCAGAACAGGTCCAATTCTTCTTCTTAATGCATTTTGTCATAATACTTCACGTAAGGTCGCAAGAAAATGTATTGTTGTATTTATTTAGAAATACTTTTCATAATAGTTGGGTAAGTGTATAAATTACTGGGATTGAAGCGATGTGGCTTGGTAAACGTTGTATTGCCAGTATAAAGGCTGATAATGGCTGAATAAAAACAGAAGAATAATGATAAAAGAATAATAAGGATTATGTCTCATACCTGGCGGAGATGTGAAAGGTTCTGTTTCCTTAAACTAGTTTGTCATGCATTTCTTTACTTCAACACATTTACAGGTAAATCCTAGTATTTTAAATTTGCGATTAATCATGATTAATCACAGTCGATGACTGTGATTAACGCGATTAAATTTTTTAATCGATTGACAGCACTAATTATAATTAATATATTTACATTATTTTACATGAACACGGCGAGCCACGCTAACATATCTTTTCAAAAACCAGTAATTTCTGTATTTTAGTATTTTTGATTCAATGGAATTTAGATAAAATTAGTGTTTCCGCTACATTCATTCTGCCGTGGCGTGCCGTCACACCAAAAATCATCCCCGCTACAGCTGCAGCTTCTCAGTGACATCATAGTTTTGCCGCTCACATCATTCACAGTCGAGGAATTACCGGAGGAGACAGAACAGGGTTTGAATTTTGGTGCGGGATTGTGGGTATTGCGGATAATTCTACTCATTCCCGCAGGTGCTGCGCTTATAGCACGATGACAGATGACGGAATGTATCATTTGCACGTGGTTTTGAGTCTTGCCAATTTAAAGTGAAAGAGAACTTAATACAGTACTGTGCACTCTCTTATAGACCATTTTCTATGCGCCCACACCCAAAGCGCGCCCACATAAAGCCGCCTCTGAACCAGCGTGCAACTACACAATTGAGTTATGTTTTGCGTAGGGCTGGGCGATAATTCGATAACGATAATTATCGCGATATAATTTTCCTCGATAAAACGATATGAAGAGTGCGATAAATGTTCGATATAATGTTTATGCGCCAAAAACAGAACGAAACAGCGCAACTCATTTGAATCACGCCACACGGACCACGGATCCGTTCGGATCAAAGTTCAAACTGCCACATGGCGCGAGCTCACTAGAGCAGATGCATTTACTCCCTAAAGCACTAAACCCCGCTGTGAGATCCAGTGTGAAGCGCTTGCATTCAGCAATGAACACAAATGTCTCTGTGATTTAAACTAGTTTAAAGCCAGACAGGAGAAACACTGTGTGCAATGAGACAGTCAGAAGGCTTTTCAATCTTACACATCGCCATCATTTACCATGGATTTATTGTAGTAACACTCACTGCACCATGGTATTGTGGCAGAAATGTGGGATATTCACATTGAATTTTATTACAAGAGTAATGGTATATAATTATAGTGTATGTATTTGTGATTAAGCTATAGCATGTGTGCATTTGTACTGAATGTTTTTAGACTACTGTTTTTCATACAAATAGGCTAACTTACATATATTTATATTTTATATATATATATATTATATATATATATATATATATATATATATATATATATATTTACATATATTTATATTTTTACCATGCTATTGAGGTGCTATATTTGTGGTTTTAACTGTGTTTATCATGAATTAAATGTATGCTACTATGGGAGAGCAATGCTTAATTTAAAAACAAAAAAAAAAACAAAAAAAAAAACACTTGGTCAGAATGAATTTAACCATATAAAACTGAGGTTGGTACAATTTTTACAGATGTTTCTGATTTGAATAAATGAAATGAATAAAAATTTACCAAAAATTTGCATCCTAACTCAAGCTACTATCAAATGTAAATTTCTAAGAGACAAAAAAGTGATATTAATATTATCAGGCAACCCAAACCTGTTTCTTGATTTGAAACAATATCACTCATTAGAACATGCAGAAACTAAGAAATAAATTTTTCTATTTAGATATTTATTTTAAGGAAAATTAATGGTCTGGTTTCTACAATTTTCACTTTGGAGCAAAATTCTGGCTTTAAACTTGAAAGAAATAAAGATTTGACATTTATCGTGATAATTATCGATATCGACTGATATGAAAAAAATTATCGTGATAATTTTTTGGCCATATCGCCCAGCCCTAGTTTTGCGCCTTATTGCGTGTAAACGGCCAAATACATACAAAATTATGTCAAAATGCCCATCTTGGCGAGTGTTTATGTAAACACAGTTGGTTTTTTATTAAACATAGTACGTATATGGGCTATTAAGTGAATGTAAACATTAACAGTATATTAAAACCATGCATGAGCTCTTAAAGAGACAGCAGTCTAAATAAACCTGCTGCAGTCTGTCATTACTGTTTATTTGTACAGTGAAGACTATCCAGTGTTATTTTACAGCTGAATAGATTATTCAGTTTCTGTAGCAATTCTGTACCTACATATTATAGTTTGACCTACCTGAAAAAATTAAAGTACTGTTAATTTCATTTGTATCTTGTTATTGTTTTTGTTTGTGATATTGCTTGCCATTTATTTATTTGTTCTTATTTTATTACTTACTATTTGCTTGTGTTTTTTAGTTAAAATAAATTAAATTCTGAGATTGAGTACACATGATTCTTGGGTGGGGAGGGGGCGTGGTCCATGGGCCACCACAGCTGGAAAAAGTCCTAGAGAAAATACTGGAATTACATAATTTTTCTTTAGTTTAGGCATCTGAATAAAACTGATGTGTTTTTTCTTTCTCAAATATGACAATGAGTAAATATGTTATATTATATGGGCAATGGAATCCTGATATCTCAAAACAAAATACCTTTTTTACACCCCTTTTATATTTTGTCTAAAATTTCAATGAAATGTTTTAAAACATTTGAAAACAATAATACATTTTTACATAGATGTAAAGATAGCACCGCTAATAAAAAAAAAAAATGTATAAATAATTAGCTTTGCACTTTAATTCCCCTTTACTCATAAAAGCAAGCCAAAAAATAGATAAGAAAAAATATACAGCATGAAACATGTTTACATATTTTATATGTAATGTATGATCACTAGATGTATGATCACTAAAGTATGTAATATATGATCACTAAAGAATCACTGTAGAGCAATGTGGATAATTGCATATTCCAAATTAAACCATAACATCAAAAATGAAAAATAAAAATAAAAAATAAATGACTTACAGAGCTCTTTTGGAAGTTTTGATGACTGCTGATAATCTAATGAGACACTCGTCTGATTTCTTGAATTTTTGAAGCTCAAACTCTTCCAGCTCCTCCTCTGATGTCAACAACACAAAAGCCACAGCAGACCACTGGGTAGGTGAAAGATCACCAGATGAAAGACTTCCTTTGCTAAGGTGAGTCTGAATCTCTTTCACCAGAGTTTGGTCGTTCAGTTCATTCAGACAGTAGAACAGATTAATGGATCTCTCTGGAGACAGATTATCTTCAAATTTCTGCTTGATGTACTCAACTATTTCCTTTTTGCTCTGGTCATTGTCATCTTGCTGTGTCAACAGACCTCGTAAGAGTCGTCGATTGGACTGGAGTGACAGACCAAGAAGGAAGCGAAGGAAAAGATCCAGGTGTCCATTGTCACTCTCAAGTGCCTTGTCCACTGCAGTCTTGAGCAAATCAACCATGGTTTCATGTATTTCCTGTTCTATAGAGTCTTGAACAAACACACTTTGCTTTTTGATGTCTAGAAATAAATGTGCATAAAGTGCTGCAATGAACTCTTGAATGCTCAAGTGAACAAAGCAGTACATGGTACCAAGAATGATCCCTCTTTCCTCCTTAAAGATCTGGGTACACATGCCTGAATACACTGATGCTTTAGAGACATCAATACCACAGGCTTCCAGATCTGTGTCATAAAAGATCAGGTTATTTCTTTCTAGCTGATGAAATGCCAGTTTTCCCAGTGAAAAGATGGCTTTTTTATCCCAGGAAACATCTGGTGTGTATTCTCCACCATATTTTCGACGGCTCTGCTGGATCTGAAAGTGGAGAAAGTGTGTGTACATTTGTGTCAGAGTCTTGGGAGTGTCTTCAGTATTTGATTCCTGCAGTGTTTTATAGGCGTAATCAGACTGATTTCTCACATCATTACTTCTTTTCTCCTCCAAAATGTTCTGGAGAACAGTGGCTGAAATCCAGCAGAAGACTGGGATGTGGCACATGATAAAGAGACTCTTTGATTGTTTAACATGACCAATAATTTCACTGGCCAGATTCTCATCCGTGAATCTTTTTTTGAAGTACTCCTCCTTTTGTGCATCATTGAATCCTCGTATCTCTGTCAGCCGTTCGATACAGTCAGGAGGAATCTTACTGGCAGCTGCTGGTCTGGTGGTGATCCAGATGAGAGCAGAAGGAAGCAGATTTCCCTTGATGAGGTTTGTTAGGAGAACATCCAGAGAGACTGGTGAATATACATCACGCCACGTTTCATTTCCCTCAAAGTTTAGAGGAAGACGGCATTCATCCAAACCATCAAGGATGAACAGGACTTTGAAATTATTCCTTCTTGTAAGGTTTAGTCCTTTTGTCTCTGGGAAAAACTGAGTTATAAGATCCATCAAACTTTGTTTTTCTTTCTCCTTTAAGTTCATCTCTCTGAATGGAAGAGGAAATATGAAGCTGATATCCTGATTTTCTTTTCCTTCAGCCCAATCCAGAACAAACTTTTGCACAGAGACTGATTTTCCGATGCCAGCAACTCCTTTTGTCAGTACAGTTCTGATCTCCTTGTCTTTTTCAGGAGCTTGAAACATCTTTGTGCATTCAACCTGTATCTCTTGTGATTCATGACGCCTGGAAGTAACTTCAATCTGTCTCACCTCATGTTCAGTATTGACCTGTTCACTACAACCCTGAGTGATATAGAGATCTGTGTAGATGTTATTCAGAAGTGTAGAATCACCTTGCTTTGCAATTCCTTCAAATACACACTGATACTTCTTCTTCAGGCTACATTTTAGCTGATGAATGAAGATAAGATCATCTAAAAACAGAAACAAAAAAAGACAACAGTTTCAGTCCACTTTCTCTAATACATTCATAAGTGACAGATGGTCATGAGTCTCTTACCTTCTAGAGTATTTGCAGCTTCATTTTGCTTCATCTCTCTCAGGAAGTAGAGTGTGAGATCAAGAGCTGCTTCTTTGATGCTGCATCTGTTTTCATTAAAGTCTTTCACTAAAGACAGCAAGTTCTCCTTTTTTAATATTTTCCTAAACTTTTCGAGCTCATTCTTCAGGAATGTGATTACTTTGCTCTCAAGATCCTACAAAGAAAAAAAAGAAAGAAAAAAAAGAAATTGAAATAATTTTGTGTTCAATAACATTTTTATTAACATTAAACACTTATGTTTTCTTACCTGAAAAATCCCTAGAAGATTGTCTTTGAAATTCTCATGGTTCCTACGAGTCTGGAAATCTGAATTTAATGTCTCACACTGAAGCCTGTTAACAAATAAATAAAATAAAATACTGTATTTACAGGCAAAATATTGTAGAAATCTTTAGAAATTAGAAATTATTAGAAATTTTTAGAAATGAGAAAAAGAGAGCACTAGCTTTAAAATAGGGATGCACCAAATGTTACAACCGAAATTATTCGGCCGAAAATAGCAAAAAAAACAACAACAACAAAAAAGCTCTTTCGGTGTTCGGCCGAATAAGAAAAAATGCAGAATAAATTGTACCGAACAATGACGTGACACGATCAAATAGAGGCGCGCACTAATGCAGAAACATGTCTGCAGAGTGGAAGCATTTAAAATTGTTGGAGAAAGATGCAAAAATCATTACAAGTACCGACAGCAAGAGACTGTTTAGAACTGCATTGCATGTCTTCGATGAGAAGAGGAAGGGTGGTTGAAGCTGGTTACTGTATGATGATTGAAATCACGAAATGGCCTCAAATGATTAGTAAATAAACTTCAGAACGTTTTGTTTTCTAATACGCGCACGGACTGCATGTATTCAAACAGCGCTGCACGAGCTCGCGGCATATCTGCTTGTGTCACGCCCCTGGACTGTTTTGTTGTGGTTTTTGCTCCCCATGTGTTCCCTGTGACTCAGTTTCTCCCCAGTCTGTGTGTTAATTTGCTCCAGGTGTGTCTTGTTTTCCCCTGATTTCCTTGTCTTTAAAAGCCCCAGTCCATTCATTTTGTATTTGTCGGGTCTACTTGTTGGATGTCATGTGTTTCCTGCGTTCCTGTGATGGATTTTCCCCTGTGATTCCAGTATTAAAGACTGTTCAATGTTTCTCCACGTCTCTCTCTCGTTCCTCCCAACGAATCGTGACAGAAGACCCGACCAAAAACAGTAACCTCCCTGTTTTACCCTCAGTTTTGTTTAATTTTTTCCCAGTGTTTTTCTTTCCGTTGTGTGTCTATGGATCCCCTCCTTCGCCCCGAATTCCTCCTCCTCCTCCTGCTGGAGCAGGGGGAGCGTTCGCTTGAGGATCATACTAGGCTGTTCCTGATGCTAGCTAATACCACCAGCTACCCGGATGACGCACTCTGCGCGTTCTATGACACCAGCCTGAACACTGCGTGCAGAGCGCTGTCGTCCAAGGATGGTCCTCGAGCAGAATTCGCCACCTTCGTGGAGTGGACTCTGGCGAGAAATGAATCGCCACTCACCATCTGCCCCGTGGAGGATCTCGCCAGATCCACTCCTGACCCAGAGCCCAGCCCACCAACTCCCCGCGGTGTGGAGCATCAGCCCGAGCCCACCGATGACGGAGAGTCATTTCCCGCTACGATCAACGAGCAAGCTCCAAGTCGAGCGACTGAGCGGAAGATCGTCCCGGAAGTTGAGCACAACACGTCAGATCAGGTGCGAGAGCCGGCGACAGTACCCATCAAGAGGGAGCCAGCCGTAGACGGTGTGAGTGCGGAGCGGAGCTCCGCCCCCTGCACCACGGCTGAGGGTGAACTGATAGGACATCTGGGGCTGCTGGACTTTGAGGGGGATCTGATTGATTGGGACACGGCTCTGGAGCCTGACATTCCCCCTCTCCTCTCTCCTTCGTCCTGGCTGGTCCCGTCCAGCCCTCCTTCATCTCCGCTGGTCCCATCCAGCTCCGCTCCTCCAGAGCGCCCTCCAGTGCCCGCTCCCCGAAAGTGTCCTTCAGAGCCCATGCCTCCAGAGCGCCCTCCAGTGCCTGCTCCTCGGAAGTGCACTCCAGTGCCTGCTCCCCGAAAGTGTCCTCCAGAACCCACGCCTCCAGAGCGCCCCCCAGTGTCAGCTCCCATTCCAGAGTTTCACCCTGAAAGCCAAGAGGCTGACAAATGCCCGCCTTCCCACCCGCTCCTGCCTCCTCCACTGCTGTCGTCTGGCAGCCCGGACTCCACCTCGGCCCGTTAACCCAGTGGCTCCACCTCAGCTTCTTGCTCCCTCGCCTCCACCGTCACCCGTCGATCCACCAGCTCCACCGGGCTCCCTCGTCCCTCTGGCTCCACCTTGGTCGGGCGTCGACCCGCCATCGCCTCAGGACTCCGCTCCTACGGCTGCACCTCGTCGCTCCGTCCCACCGGCTCCGTTGGGCTCCTTCCTCCCACCAGCTCCACCTTGGTCCTCAGTCGCTCCGGCTCCGCTGCGGAGCTCCATCTCCACCTCGGTCGCCAGAGCCCTCGGCTCCACCCTGGCCGTCCAGATCCTCAGCATACCCCTCCGCCACGGGCTCCTCCACCACCTGCTCCGCCTCCGTTGGTCAGCCCCCTGGAGTCGGCGGCCATTCCTCCTCCATGGCTCCTCCCTCCGTCGGCTCCACCGTGGGCCATCATCATGGCTGTGGCCTGGGTCCTGCCAGGCTCCTCCTGCTCCGGGTCCCTCCTGTCTCCTCCCTGGCCCCTTCCTCCTCCGTCGCCTCCTGGTCTCTGTCTGCCGGCCCCCTCCCGGTTGTCCATCCTCCTCCTGAGCCTCCGCCATTGTTCCCACCCATTTCTTCCCCCCCCACCTGTTGTTCCACGGTGTGAGGACGCACCTTCCGGGAGGGGGGAGTAATGTCACGCCCCTGGACTGTTTTGTTGTGGTTTTTGCTCCCCATGTGTTCCCTGTGACCCAGTTTCTCCCCAGTCTGATTGTGTTAATTTGCTCCAGGTGTGTCTTGTTTTCCCCTGATTTCCTTGTCTTTAAAAGCCCCAGTCCATTCAGTTTGTGTTTGTTGGGTCTACTTGTTGGATGTCGTGTGTTTCCTGCGTTCCTGTGATGGATTTTCCCCTGTGATTCCAGTATTAAAGACTGTTCAACGTTTCTCCACGTCTCTCTCTTGTTCCTCCCAACGAATCGTGACAGCTTGTTAGCCAGAGTTCAAAGTCCAAAGCGCGAGGAAAATCTGCGCTGAAACTGTTACTCGTCAGCTGCTCAGTAACATTTTTATGCATTTTCAAAATAAAATAAGAAAAGTAAGACAATAATAATGATAATAATTACAACAGCTCTATTAATACATTTATTATAACACTCAGACATAGTGTTCAAATTGGGATCTGTAATATTTTCTAGTGTTTTAAAATAATTCTCTTCTGCTCCGCAAGGCTGCATTTATTTGTACAAAAAAATACATAACTGATTTAAGCAGGGGGTCTCAAAAATGGCCAAAAAATATTATTTGACTAACTTATTCATTTTAAGTTAAATTGTGCTTTGTTGGCATAGTGTCTGTTAGAATATTAAAAAATGTTCAGTGTTAAGTAAATATTTTTAAATTGTTGTTTTGTAATTGATTTTTTTTTCTTTGAAAAGCTAAACAAAACAGTAAAAAGCACATTTTGGCTATTTAATTTATGCATTGGTGAAAAAAATTGGAGAGAAAAATATGGAGGAAAAAATGCGAAAAACCGTGTTCAGTTTAATTTCGGTGCATCCCTACTTTAAAAGATTAGTTCACTTCCAGAATAAAAATTTTATTCTGGGCACCATTGAAGTCTACTATATGGATAAAAATCCTGGAATGTTTTCCTCAAAACTCTTAATTTCTTGGCAACTGAAGAAAGAGAGACATGAAACTCTTGCATGACATGGAGGTGTGTAAATTATCTGTAAATTTTTATTCTGGTAGTGAACTAAACCTTTAGCGCGTACGATCACACCGGTGTGATTAGAATGTTCAGCACATCATGTGATCAACTGCTAAATTCAAATATGCTTTCGTGCTTTTCTTGGCGCTAAGCCAGAGATGGACGCACTCAGCACTTGGCATATATCAAAACGATTCAGTGTTTTCAACCACATAATGCTTAATTTAAGTTTCAGACATTTAAATTCATATTAAATTCATTACATTCATTAAATTCAAGTATTAGCAAAATATACATTTCTAGTTTGTAAAATACACACTGACAAATAGGTAAGCGGCAAGAACGATCCTTACAAATATAATTTTACGAAATTTTTTATTGATATCATATACACGCAGTGTAGTTAACAACAAAGTTTACTCTATTCTTCTTTCTGTTCAGCAGAAACTTACTTTAATGTCGGGAAGAGAGGATGAATGTATGTATTGTAATTCCTACAGCTAGGATTCAGCACAAACTAACTTGGCAGCACCCATCACCCGTTATAGATCAACTAACATGGTACGTTATCATAAAGGTGTTTAAACTACCTAATACATGTACTTACACGTATTTGAGAATCAGAATATCAGATATTTCATAATATAATTAACACGTTTGTGAATATTTTGAATAAAACAGGAAAAATTAAATAAAAGTGATACATCACTCATTCACAGCTATTGTGGCTGGACTGCGGTGTGTCACAAGCATGATGTGTCGCCATGGAAAAATGGTAATGGTAATATTTGAACTAACAAAAAATGTTCATATTAGATATTCACTGATAAACTTTATATCACAGTCTAGGTGTCACCAAAATTAAGAAACAAATGAAATACCTTTTGTCAGGTGGTGTTTTTCTCTCACTGAAGTTTGGCATGTCATCTTTTGACTGGTCACTCTTCACAGACACAGAGCTGAACACTTGTGACCCTGCTCTTACACTAATGATACAAAGAACAGAAAGACAAAACACTATCACACAGTATAATTTAAAAATTTTAATGCTGCAAATGATAATTAGATACAGTATAGCTGTGCATTTCATGCTACTATGACTATGGATGGATGGATATATTCATGTTTGGCTGCGTGAGCTTTATTTTCCATGCCGAATGTACGTGTATGCCTCTTAGTGATTGCCTGTGTAGTTGTTTTACTGAAAGAAGTTCCAGAATATGCTCAATAAAGGCCATTAATATTGTGGTCAATAATTTATTTCAAGTTTTCTTCAGTCAAGTTCTATCACATACCCCTGTAGATTAATAATTCTTTAATGCTATAATGAAAAACACCTGAAATACCTTTTGGTAGATGACGTTTTTTTCTCACTGAAGTTAGGCATGTTATCTTTTGACTGGTCACTCTTCACAGACACAGAGCTGGACACATGTGAACCTGGTCTCACACTAATGACACAGAGGAGACAAAGGGGGAAAAAGAACAAGACTGACTGACTTTGGCATTTGCACAACATTTTTCATAAATTTAGCCATTTTTATACAATGTAATTTAAAAAGTTTTGTACAATTATAACACTACTTGAGCACTTTATTTCTACAATAACACTGCTGTTCTATTACCCAGGCCAAAAAAAAAAAGCTGTGAGTGTGAATAAATTTGTACTTTTGCAAATACGTCAATAATGATTTTGCTTTTCATATTTTAAATGTTTAGCATCTACTGGCTACTTTTTGAATGTTCAAAAATCTGTTAAATTGCACTGATTAAAAAATTAATTCATACTGTAGTCCCAAAACATCTGCAGTCATGGTAGAAGCTCTGTATGTTAGTTAGTTACTGTTAAGTTTGACTTCTCCATAAAGCCCTGTTTGCCATGTATAGTTTAAAAGTACTTGCAAAAAAGAAAAGAAAAAAAAGAAACTTCAGTAGTGTTTAAAATGATTCTCTGAAAATAGACTCAGTCTTACCTCTGTTTGTGTGAGAGACTCATCTCAGATGGAGTGTTTTCCTCGCTCCTCTGACATACTGCAGCTGAACTGACAGTGCAAGCATCAGCACTGCTTTGTGAAAATAGTCAGTGTTAAAATATATCATGCTCTCTGCCAGATGTTTCTGTGAGTTTGCCTCTATGCAATCCCTCCTCCCATACGTGTTTTTCCCCATTCTCTCTCTGTCTTACTCCCTCCTCCCGTCTGTGCTTTCTCTCTCTCTTCTGTTTGACTGTATCTCTCTTATCCATACATACATCCAGGTTCAAATGTTCAACTGAGGAGGGGGGCCTCCTAACTCGGAGGTGACTGAGTTTAGTCTGTACTATTGACACTTGGCATAAAGATGTAGTTCTCTCCGTCCAAGTGTATCCCTAATATGTCCAGAACTTCCTTGCCAGACTTCCATTTTATATAACGTATACTTCTTGGCCTGAGTACCACACAGATGTGGTGTATAATTCTCATTGGATGTACCACTGCACCACCCCTAGCAATGAGACTATATAATGTATGGATGTAACAATAAACTTGGAAGAAGTTTGTGAAAAGACAATTGGCGTCTTGTTCATAATTCTTTCCATGGGCCCATGTCTTCATGAATGCAAGGACTGAGAATATTCGGACGGCATCGAAAGATAAAGAGCTAAAACATTCTTAATAGTCAGCTGACCAGTATGACCTGGATATGATAATATGTTACTGAGGTCAATAACAAGGCATTTGGCAATAGTCATTTACACTGTGCTTAAATTTTTGAGTGTGAAAATAGAAACCAGTTTGTTACAATCTGTATTACAGTTTAATGTCCTTTTACAATCATATATATTTTTTTCATTAATAGTCGTTTTTTTTTTTTGTCATTTGATCACTACTTAATGTTTACAATATATTTCCAATATAATTCATTATTGTTAAATGCTCCTAAAATAACTAATTTAGTAAAAGTAACCTGAATTAAGGTCAGTATACATGTACACACACACACACATATGTATGTACACGTATATTATATATGTGAACTGAAATATTCTATGTAGTGATAGCAGATTTTTATGATCTTCTTTAACCAACTAACAAACAAAATATATAACAGAATGTATGCTACCTGTCTAAATGTTCAGTTTAAAATACTTTCGATTTCGCGTCACAAAAACAACAGCTTAGCATAGAGAAAATGGGGGAAACGTGCAGTATTTCTTTTAAATAATACTTTCTTAATCTTCATGTTTTAACATCCACACACTTCAAAATATGTGTTTACGTAATTTCAGGCAGCTACATCAGTTTGGAGTAGCTTTAATACTTCCGGACACAGAAAAGGTCTCCTGCAACTTCATATTTAAATCAAGATTACATATAGAGCATGAAAAAAATCCTTATTTTATTCCAACAACTGAGTGTAATCGGAAAAAGTCTTAAAACTTACTTACAGTCTACTTAAGTAGATATGTAGAAGTAGGCCTATCTGTCAAAGGCTTGTTGTTTGTCTCGCGGTGCGATTCTAAAGCAAAGTCCAAAGATCTCCGTGTAGTTAGACTGCTGTGTTTGCAGACTTTGTTATCGATTAACAGCGTTGACTGGCTGTTCTGATGTCCTCATTTGTTATAGTATGACCACACATGACCACTGTGAGCGCTGATGGACTGTGGATTAATTATACACTCCCTTACAAAAAAACCTGCAGGAATATTATGCAGTTTTCCTACAGGATTTTCAGCTCATTTTCCTGAAGGAATACCTGCAGGAATTTTATGAAGGAAACAATTATATGCAGGAATTATGTCCTACAGGAATTACAATCAGGTCTATTTAAAACATATAGTTCCTGCAGGATTATTGTGCAGGATAGATCTGAAGTTATGCAGGAGTTGCAAATTGTCTTCTGCAAGATACCTGCAGCAGAAATAACTTCACAAGGAAACAATATATTTTCACAATTTAATTTATTGAAATTGTTGAAGCAGAGCAAAGGAGAGTCCAATTCACAGCCAGAAGGTGGCATCTACTCCATTTTCCAGCAAAAAGAAAAGATGCATTGATGTTTTAAAATATGGTGTGTGTGTGTGGTCCTGGTATTCCCAACATTATGTCTTTTTTTTTTGGTCCCAATGAGGAAACAAGCTTGTATGTACATTATAAAACCTTGCGTCTATGGAATGCGCCCATAAAACATGAAAACCCAACGTGTGTGTGTGTGTGCACTGGTTTGGGTGGTTTATGGGGACACAATTTTGACATGGGTATGACAGAGGTATTAAAATGTGAAGGTTTATGAGGACACTGCCTAGGTCTCCATAGTTCAAAAAGCTTAAAAAACACACACATTTTGTACAGTATACAGTTTGTACAGTATAAAAACCATTACGCCTATGGAGAGTCCTCGTAAACAACCAATACAAGTGTGTATGCCACAAATTATTACCTTACTCGTAACTTGTGCTCATCATTTAATTTTTCTCTGAGTGCTGCCCTGATAAACTTTATTGGAACATCTGGGAATTTCTTCTGTACTGTGCCTGTAAATGCAATTTCACTTATCAATCATTACAATTTTGCACTGTAACATAATGTTTGTGCAAAGAAATAAAAAAAAGGACATTTAACTCACCCAAGATAAGAATTACTTTGTCTTGATCAAGAGCTGGCTTTGCTGTAGTGTCTTTGTTTGCATTGCCAGCCCTTCCAGACAGCCCATGAGTGGCCAGCGTCTCTCGTCCAAACACTGCCACTGCCAGATCTTTAACCATGGCAGAACATGATGTGCCACCCCGTCCACAACTTGCCAGGACAGTAGGACTAATTCCTAGCCCATGTGTCTGCAAAAAAAATAAAAAATAAAAAAAAAGTTAAGGACACTAAAATTAAAAGCATGTAACATAGACTACATATATGCTATAAGTGCTATGGCCTGTTAGATTCTTCATTCAAAAAGTATCTTTTTCTTTAGTGTACTAGCTTTTTTAAAGACAAAGGGTTGATCATACCAAATTTGGATTCAGTTACAAAAGTAAATTGTACATGAAGTTAACATGCCTTCTACAACTTCTGCACAGCACTGTACATGAATATGTATATGTACACTGTATATGAACAAAGAAATATTTTATTATTCACCTTTTCAGGGGGATTTTTGTGGCTTGAATTCTCTTGTGATTTTTCGTTGTTGAGAGTGTCTGTTCCAAGTGTAATGTTCTGGCTCATGGATTCTAGCATCGGAAGAATTTCTTTAAAAAAAAAAAAAAATAATAATAATAAAATTAAAAGTGATTACTAGCAGACAGCCACACTGATGGATAAATTGATAAATAGAAATACAGAGAAATACAGATACAAAAAATAATACTTTGTTGCAGAGATATATTCAGGGCACGTAGATTTTCATTTTCTTTATGTAATCGAAGAATTTCTTGCTGTAGCTGAGTTTCCCTGCTTGACTCTTCAGCTTGACTGTCCATGCTGTTTATCTCTTGCATTAACATAATATTCTTTCTGTGAATGACCTAAAGATGAAAACACAATATTGGCACCTCGGTTTCATTACTATTTGTGATAAAATAAAATAAATAATGAAAAGTAGCAATGTAGCAATTACTTGTTTCAATGGAGGCTCTGCATCAGATGATGGGGACTGAGTTGGAGTGTAAATTTTCTTTTTCTTTGCCACTCTTTTATCTACCTTTGACACACATGGCTGTTTTCTTCTTTTCCCCTCTAGCCTGAACATCCTCCTCCTGAGGGTTTCTTTGTTCTCTAAAGGGGCAAAAATATAAAGTAGGAAATACATATCTTCTATCACGACTGAGTCTAGTTGTTTGCAGTACTTTTTACCATCAATGTCTATAATTGTGGCTGGTGAACTTTCATCCTCGTAGGCAACATCCACAACATCCCCAGGTTCAAACTTTTTTTTCAGCTGACTGTATCCATGACAACAGTGTTTACCTTAAGGTCCACCAGCCAGCGCTCTCTCACGGTCTTGTCCGGTGCTGATCAAAATGATTTCTGAGGTAACAAAAAAGTAAACTGCCATCAATTATAAGCGGTGAAAATACAAAACAAAACACCGTTTTTGTTAACAATGCAAAAAGCTCATTTTATATAGTTATTTCTTAAAATAAGTTTTGATATAGGCGGTAGGCCTTGTACTGGTCTTGTTATAATGTATCCTCGACAGCAAAAAAAGAAAACAAAATAACATTTTCATTTGTTTTAGTGTTAGAAATACACAGCAATTTAATGATTTAAAAAAGAACAGTAATTTAGAGCACTATAACGATAAAATAATTTAATAAAAGTAGGATTTTACCTTCAGAAGACGGTTGGTGACAGTTGACTGACGTGCATTCGAATCGGCTACGTGAAGCGACGCCAAAGAAGCACGTCATCTCAGTGAATCGAATCTTTTCTCTAAATGATTCATTTACCGGTGCTTAATGTAAATTATTGTTACACCAGTAGATGGCGAAAACGAGCGTCTTTTTATGTGTGAAATGCTCTTTGAATTATAACAGAGTATTCCACGACCAAAACTTTTATTTTCTTAAAAAAAAAAAGAAGGAAAAAAGTCTGCTTAGAATAAAGAGTGTTTATTTTAATGTTCCTACTCAAGTCAATTTTGTCAAATACACAGACGTTATTGACAGTAATAGTTTTTAATTGAGTTTTATTTAAAATGTTATTTATTTATTTATTTATTTTAAATAAAATGTTATGATATTACAGTTTGGATCACAGGACCCTATAATATTGCAGAAAATATATTATGTTTACATATAACATTAGCTTGTATCTTTTTAAAGGATAAAAATGGAGTACAAAGTGTACTTAAATGAAGAGGCAACAGTTCCTGCTGCCACAAAAAGACGATGGACACAGAATAAAATAGGTTGCTGAATTCAGAATAATCTGCAATTAATTCTAATTTAGGCAATTTGTTTCATATTTTACAGTTACATATCAACTTATATTAATCAAATAAGCAAGAATTCTGCTCTTTCTACTTCAGGTTCAAAAAAGAGAAGATCATACAAGACATGGCTTATTCCAGAGGTAGTTGAAGTAATTCATGTTTTGATGTTGGCCTAAAAACTTTTTCAGTTACAAATCCATGCCCATGTAGTCAAGAAGTTAAATGCCCCTTTATCATTTCATACAGGAAAACATTTCCAATGATGATAGTGGTGACAGTTTCAGCAAATCAAATAGGAACTCTCCTGATGCTCATGTGAGAATAGCCCCCCCCCCCCCCCCCCCCCCTCTCCTCCCCCCTCTTTAATTATTCTTCTTAAAATGGTGCTTCTTTATCATCATGCACATATAAATAAGTATGGCAATTATTTGTTCCTTTTTCAACCAGTACATATAACAATTAAAAATTGAAAATTTTATGTATAAAACCAGAGGTCAAAATACCTGTACATGTCTCACAGGGAAACCTTTCTACTAACGATGACAATGAAGTCGTCAGTGATGCTGATGGGAACTTTTCAGATGCTGATGTGAGAATTAAGTTTTGATCTTTTCTTTAAATCCCAAATGCTGTCTTTTTAAAAACCCTGCTATTTTTTTTTTATGCATACATTTGTAAATATGTGCATTTGTTTTTTACTGTGCAATAAATGCACCTTGTCCGACAGGAAAGCTTTTCTGCTGATGAGGAGAGTGATGTTTTCAGCACAGTTTATGAGAACTTTCCAGAGACTCATGTGAGTTAGAATACAGTACAGAATATTTATCTAGATTATCTAGTCTCATGCTTCTTTTAAAGTACACTTCATTATGTGTCAGCATGTAATTAGTGCAATATCTACTTTCTAGATGCTCAGAAACTAAAGTGCAGTTTGTGAGGAAAGCACAGAAGAAAGAGAGGAGTTGTGTGCCAGTAAGGAAAAAATATATCCAAATGCCAAAATCACCAATGAAGAATCTCTACTGTGTATACTTGCCTACAGCCTCAGACATACAACATCCAAAGTGGCTTTGAGTGACTTGTTAGATCTTATCAACCTTCACTGTCCCGATTCAACCAATGGCGTTCCAGACAGTTTATACAAGTTCATCAAATCCTTTCACTGTGACACTTTTGAAGTCCAGTATATTTGCCCGTCCTGCCAGTATTTCTTTGGTAATCAAATCCCCACCCATTGTGCTTCATGTGACGGTACCCCAGGGGACATTGAAAACTTGATCAAATCTGGCTCTGTCTTTATCAAGCTATCTATTTCAGATCAGTTACGAGGTAAATTTCAGAATGGAGATTTTTGTCAGTCTTTGGATTACAAATGGTCAAGGACCAAGTGCAACTCACAAAATATTGAAGACATATTTGATGGCGCTATGTACAAATCGATCAGTGCACTAAATGACCCAAAACTGGCAAATATTTCAGTGTCATGGAATGTTGATGGTGTTCCAATTTTCAAATCTTCTCCTTTTCACATCTGGCCACTTCAAGTCACAATCAACGAGCTCCCCCCTAATCTGAGGGCAAAACATATCATTCTTGGTGGATTGTGGTTTGGGCCTAGAAAGCCAGAAATGAACTCATTTTTACAATCATTTGTAAATGAGCTGCGAAGTCTCGAAAACCATGGGTTGTCTTGTCAGTGGAAAGGAGAAAAATCAGTAGTCCGTGTTTACAGTTTGCTTTGCATTTGTGACTCTGTGGCTCGTTGTGCTGTACAGAATGTCAAGCAATTTAATGGAGAGCATGGTTGTAACTGGTGTTATCAAAAGGGTGAAGTTGTAGAAAAGGGTAATGGGTTTACAAGGGTGTATCCTTTGCAGTCAGTTGAGCCAGAGGTGAGGACACATGAAAAACACACTAAAGATGCTCACCAAGCTGTTGATTCTGGAACATGCATACATGGGGTAAAAGGCCCATCTCCTCTAATGCTGCTGACGTTTTTTAACATGGTTGCTGGGTTTGCATATGATTACATGCATGGCATATTACTAGGTGTTTGTCGCCAACTGACTACCCTATGGTTTGATTCCAAATATCATTCAGAGCCTTGGTACATTGGGAGAGAAATCGAGCAAATTGAAAGAAGGTTGCTTGCCATTCAACCACCTGCAAGTATAACAAGACCACCCCGTTCAATTTCTTTGCGTAAATATTGGAAAGCTTCTGAATACAGACACTTCCTCCTATTTTACAGCCTTCCCTGTTTGTCTGGAATTTTGCCCCAAAAATATCTTAACCATTTACTACTTCTAGTGCAGGCCACATACATTCTCCTTCTAGATTCAATTTCCCCCCAAAACATTGACACAGCTGATGCCCTTCTAAAAGCATTTGTGGGCCGTTTTGAGTCTCTGTATGCTAAGTGCCATGTGTCTTTTAATGTCCACATACTTGTACATGCAGCAGCATCTGTAAAAAATTGGGGTCCTTTATGGAGTCACAGTGCATTCTTACATGAGACTCAGAATGGACACCTACAGAAACTCTTTCATGGCACACAAGCTGTAGCAGAACAAATTGTTAACATGTTTAACCTTTACCAGCATGTTCCACGACTCATAGCTGCTGTATTCAAGGATGAAGAAACACAACAAAGCAAAAGCTTTGTTGAAAAAATGTTGGGAGGCAGCAAGATTGTGACAAAGTGCATTGGTAGGTCTAGCGTGATGTTTCTTGGATGCCCACATGTACGACAGCCGACCCCAAGAGAGTCTTATCTCCTTCAAGAGTCAGGTTTCAGTGCAAATAAAGCCTTCAGTTTTTATTCTAGGGCTGTGGTTAATGGCAAGCGAATTCATGCAAAAGGAACAAAATCTCTAACTAAAAGAATCAACCATGCAGTTCAAACCAAACATGGGTCTGTAGCATTAATACAATCATTTATAGATGTAGGTAGTGGGCAAGGAGAGGAACATGCCTTCATTGATGTAATGAAAACAACATGTAACAACATCAGCAAAGACAGAGAATCAGGGATAACAGCAACAAACATTTTAAAAGAAAAAGGGATAGACTCAGTTGAACTCATCAAATGCACAGACATACATTTAACCTGTGTCTACCTCAAGGACCAACCAGGTCTTGCAGATAATTTTTTTTGCATCCAGCCAAACAGATGGGAGTTGGATTAAAAATAGATAGCTAGATTGGCATTTTAATGAATGTATAGAAATAAAACGTAAAAGTGTACAGTTTACAGTTTCATATCTCTTGAATATTGAAACTTCTTGAATGTTTGCATTAATGCATAATTTTGAATGGTTTAGGGTAGTGGGTTTATATATATATATATATATATATATATATATATATATATATATATATATATATATATATATATATATAATTGCCTATAATCTATTCATAAGTATACTTTTATTTATTTATTTTTGGTTTGTTTGTTTGTTTGTTGTATTGATTTTTTGTTAGGACTAATTTTATATTGCTGCCAACAGCCAGTGCCTGATCAAAAATAGTTCCATGAAATGTATATTACTTGAATCTAAATAAAAATATAGTATAAAATTACAGCAACTATCAGAGTTTTATTCTCTATATACCCTAATCCTGTAGATTCCAAAAGGTATTTAGATAGGTAGGTATTTCTTTCTTTCTTGTTTTTTCTCTTTCTTTCCTTCCAATTACAGGAAATAACTCCTGCAAGAAAACTACTTTCCTTTTTGATATATATATCAGCATGAGGTTGAGGTGAACAGCAGTCCTGCAGAAATTATAAAATCCTGCAGGATTTTTCACTTGTGTTTGCTGGATGTTTCTGGGTCCATTGTAAAACCTGTAGGGAATTTCTTGCTCATATTGTCAATGTGTCCTGCAGGATTTTATAATTCCTGCAGGATACAGGTATCCTGCAGCAAAAAAAAAATAAATAATAATAATAATGATAAATCCTGCAGGATTCCCATAAAGAGTGCTGGATCATCCTGCATGATTCTAAAACCTATAGGACTTGCCTGCACATATTCTTAATTTGTCCTGCAGGATTTCATAATTCCTATAGGATACCAGCAGGTATCCTGCAGAAAAAATGAAAATCCTGCAGGATTCCTGTAGGTTATTTTTGTAAGGGCTGTAAAACTTGTAGCTGTGATAACTTGAAATATTTAAAAAGGTTTTCCGGGACGGACATCGAATGGATCAAATCTAGCGAGTACCATTTTCTCTTGCTCTCCGTTTATGTGGTTTCGTATTTATCACATTTACTTTCGTTTTCGTCTTCTTCATGGTTTTACTGGCGCGTTGTTAACAGATCCATTCCGCCACCTACTGAACAGGAGCGAGGATAATCTGCTATAGATGCCAACACGTTCTACATACTTCAATATATTTGACCCAATACATTTCAACTGTGCATTTATTATTTTCCCTGGTTCTGGACTATTATCTAAGATGCTGGATATTGTAAATGCCTGCCAAATTGTTTCGGTTTCATTTATACTATTAATGCTTGTTCTACAGGCTCTGCTTCTTGACATTAATCCATGATGCATAAACCTGTTTTATTTTTCTCCATGATGTATAATGTAGCATTAATCAGAGTGCCCCTTTCTCAGATATGTGAAAATTAGTATTTGTATGTTGATGTTGATTGAGGTTAACAGGTCTTGCAGTTCTCCAAATGGAATTATATGCATTGCCTCCCTAACCTAATACACTAATATGCACTACAAATTTAATCTTCATATTCATCTGGATGTTTAAACATTTTATATTTTTGAGGCCCAACACAAATGAATATTCTTTCATATGTATAAAATATATTTCTGAAGCTCCCCATCTCTAATTAGTTTTTGATTACTGCAGATGGTTATAAACATATTTCACATGGTGTGATGAACTCTATGGTGATCTTTAGAAACTGCGGATAAAATTTCCATTCCATCAGTAGACTGATGCAGTTTGAGGTGCTGCATTATCCTAGATCAATAAAACTAATAATTTGACATTTGATTTCCTTATGCTAATGTTTAAGATTATTATGTGGCGTTCCTGCATTTTTGCTGTCAGACAGTTACATGAAACACAATTTAGTCTTTAGTTCAAAATTGTATTGAAGCTCATAAAACTATCCCAAGTACAACTGACCTGAGTGAGAACAAATCATATCATGACTCTGTTCACAGCAAACACATCTTTTGTCTCACATTAGAAAATTTAACTTCCATAATTTTGATTCATTATATGCAAAATATTCAAAATATGTTAATTTAAAAAAAAAATTGATTATTAGAGTTATGATTAGCATTAATCCCAAAATCATTATGATTGTAGGCTTTATACTGAAGACCCAGAATCCTCTCTGTTCTGACCACTGACTCTTATTCCCTTCACTGCTCCACCTGTGAATAAAACAAAATCATCATTTATATCAACCCTAAACCAACAATAGCCATTCAATATGAAATATCATTTCTGCACATGGATGTTCCTAATAATGTAGCATTATTAATTTTCAAGTTCATGTGTGTATTTCCTTCATTACAACACCAGATGGGCCATCCAGACAACTCCCACGGTCTAGTTTTCAATTGATCTGATCATCCATTAACTACTTCTGAAATTTCTATTCTCGGTAAGGGTTTGTCTTGTGTCCCTACTTTTGCTACTGATCCATTTTAGACAAAGATTGAATTGTTCAAGTTCTTTCAGACCATCAAACTGAAACATTTCTTATGGAGGGATGACATCGTATATAATATTCAACCTTTAGTGGTTCAGCTGCCATCATATCTTAAAGATACGGATGACTTTCTTGACCATTTGTCTAACATTCAAGGACTTAATGATAATATATATTTGGCAACCTTTGATGAAACTAGTTTATACACCAATATCCCTCACTATATGGGTTTACAGGCTTTGAAGTTTTTTTCTTTTTTTGGAAACAAGAACAAACAAAACACCTTCTTCTGACTTACAGGTTGAAATGGCACAATTGGTTCTTTCCAAGAATTACTTTAGATTTCAGGACGATTTTTTCTTACAACTTCAAGATACAGCGATGGGGGCAACTTTTGCTCCAGATTATACGAATTTATTTATGGGCTGTTTGGAGCATCAACATGTATATAATAGTAATCCATTCTCAACTAATATTGTTTTTTATCGACGTTACATTGATGATATCTTTGAGATTTTCAGGGGTAGTGAAACAGAATTAATTTCTTTTCGTGATTACTTGAATTCTGTACACACTAATATACAATTTAGTCTTGAATTTAGTCGGTCGTCGATAAATTTCTTGTATACGTTGGTTTCAGTAGACAAAGGGATATTGTCTACTTCGCTTTATGTGAAACCTACAGATAAAAACAGTATTTTGCATGCTAAGAGTTTTCATCCAAAATCCCTGAAACGAAGTATTCCCTACAGTCAGTTTTTGAGACTATGGAGAATTTGCAGCAATACAGATGATCTCAACAAGCTGAGATTTTATACAACCAGTTTATTCAAAGACAACATCCAAAAAAATGGCTGGACTCAGTCTTGGGGAAGGCACGTTTTTTTGATCCTCTAGCTAAGAAAGTTTCAAGACAAAAATTATTCTCGCATCATTTGTTGTACCACGCTTAGTCCTCTTAGTGATGATATAAAAATTCTCAAAGCATCGGCATGTGTTAGTTGATATTGTTGGAAAAAAAAATATTTAATGATTTACCTCTTTTTGTTCATTCTAGAGGACGAACCATTAGAGATCGTTTGGTACATGCAGATTGTGATATGTCTATGAATGGACGGTTCAAGCCCATGGAAGGCCCGAAAGTTTTTTTTTTCCCTTGTAGACATTGTTATTTTTGTGGCAATTCTAAAAAAGCTAACACATTTGTAAGTTTTGCAACTAAAAAGCAACACAGAATAACTAGTTTCGTTACTTGCAGCTCTACCAATGTTGTTTATCTTTTGACTTGTCCATGCAATACATTGGCAAAACAAACAGACAACTCCGCACCTGCATTAATGAACATCGTAGTTCTATATGTAGAGGTGATCTGAAATTGCCAGTAGCTAGACACTTTAAGGATTTAAATCACCCTGTTCATACTCTAGTTATTTGTGGAAATGACCAAATTCTTCCATCTCGTAGGTACTCCAACACTGATCAAAGACTATTGCAGTGTGAAAGCCCTTGGATTTTTCAAGTTAAAACTGAACAACCTTTGGGTCTCAATGAAACTTTAAACCTTTCCTGCTTTCTTTAGAGGCGTTTTCTGTCCATCAGGTTTTTTTTTTTGTTTTTTTGTTTTTTTGGGTGGTGACTGTTAATTGCTTATTGCCTTTGTAATTAATTGTCCAGCTGATTCAATTCAATCATCTGATGTCTCTGATTTGTGCCCTGATCTCTTTAAATGCTTTCTAACTAATGTTTGAAACTGTAACACTGAAGAAAGTCCAGCCGGGACTGAAAAGTTTGCTTTTTTGTTTGTGCACAGTCACTTTTTTGTTATGTGCACTTTAGTTTTTGTTGTCATTTTCATGTAAATCTTCAGGAATAAACTTTTGTTCAAAGGACCTTGAACTTTGCATTTCGTTTGGTGTGCAGATTTTCTGCCTTGGATTTTTGCATTTTTCTTCAATTGACTGAATCTACACACCCAATTACAAATATTATTTGCTTTATGTAATTGGCACAGAATTTGATCTTTTTTTTTGACATTGTATTTCCTTCATTAAAATTACTAACAGCTGCAGTTTTGTGCAAATGTGTGCATATAAGAAAAATATAAAAATCCCCTTTCTGACACAGTGCTATAAGCTTTAAAACTGCTACAAGCATCGATTTCATTTTTTTGTGCTGATATTCTCGTTTAAGAAAAGAGTTCATGTTTGAATATTTAATGAACATAATAGATTCTGGGTACAGACATCACATCATCACACATATTCATTTATGCTCATACTATAATGAGGCTCTTCTGAGGATCCTCACCTGATAATGAAGCTCCTTTTCATTTCACAGGTTTCTAAGATTTAGACCAGGATGTAAATTGCATACCAGTGTGCTTTGTAGCAGCTCTAAACAAAAGCTGTTCACGGTCTAGTCTGTAAGGAGAAATCAGAAGAGAAATTAATCAGTGTTGGCTGTGAAGAATTGCAAATTAGTTACTATTTCAACTTAAAAAGTAAAATGAAGCATCACATTAAATTAAGATTCTTAAAGTTAGTTACTTAATTAGTTACACACACATATATCTAAAACAATATTTGGGTTTTAAATATAATCCATTTAAAACATGAATTATGTTCAAATGTTATTATGACTGCAGAAGAGCCGTGACTCCTATTGAGTCACTGTAAAGAGAAACACATGCTGATGAGTTTATGGTTTATGTGATTGATGACAAAAAAGCAAATACAAATGATATTCTTAATTCAAATGAAAACCTTTGAGTGAAACTTTCACTTGTTAAAGCTGCGTGTCCTCTAATTTAAACATTGCATTTATTGGTCTTAGTAAATAATGTTAAATAATGTGAATAAGGTTTTTTGCCCAATGTAAAAAAATAATAATAAAAATTAAAGTTTTGAATGTCAGATTTGGTCTGACACAAACTCTTCCAATAAAGCTTAATAAAATATTTTGACATATTTTTGAAAGATGTCCCATGATATCAGGATTGTCTTGTGTCTTATGTTTCCCTTCCTCTTGTATGCCCTTATTTGGTTTTGTTCCTCTTCCCTGTCGTTATTAGTTTATTATGTTCCAGCTGTGTTTGTTTAATTATCTTGTTTACATTGTGTACTTATAGTGTGTTCTGCCCTGTGTTTCCTGTCCGGTACTGAACGTCATTCCACGTCTGTCGTGTTTGTTCTTCCCTGCCTGTTACCTGTTTTGGATTATATTAAAGACTCTTGTTTTGTCCCCAGTGTATCGTGACAGAATACCGGACCGAACGAAAGTAAGCGGCGCTCCTTCTCCCAGTTTTGTTTTCTGTTTTAAAAAGTCTTTTTGTTTTCCTGTTTTTTTCCTACCACCTACCACCGCTAGCACAAGGCCGCCGCCGTCTGCGATTGGTCCCGGCCCGCTGGTCAGACTTTAGTCTGGTTCGGCTGCCAAGCCCGCCGTCGTTCGCGACTCATTCAAGGCCGCCATCTGCGGTGAAGTCCAGGCCGCCATCCGCGGCTCACTCAAGGCCGCCGTCTGTGGTGAAGTCAAGGCCGGCGTTCACGGCTCGCTCTAGCCCGCCATCCGCGGGGAAAACTACGCTGCCGCCGCGGCTCTCCCAAGCCTGCCGCCGTCCGCGGCTCCCTCAAGCCCACCATTCGCGGGGAACGCAACGCCACCGTCCGCGGATCACTCAAGCCCTCCGGCCTCTCCGCTGTCAAGCCCGCCAGCTCCAGCCCTAGACCTCTTCGATACGGTGCTGCCCCCGGAGTTCTCGGAGCTCATCCTCGCTCCAGAGCCCGCTCCTTGCCAGCGCCCTCCAGTACCTGCTCCTCGTAAGCGCCTTCCAGAGTGCCCGCTCCTCGAAAATTTGCTCCTGTGATGGCTCAAGCCTCGGACCAGAGTCCAGTGATGGCTCCAACCCCGGGGGAGAGTCGGGAGTTGGCTCTAGCCCCTGTCCTAAGTCAAGTCATGTTCCCTGAAGTCTTGTCATGTCCACCGGAACCAATTCTTGTCGGTCTTGTCGTGTCTGTTGGGGTTCCTGAGAAGTGGGCTGCTTCTCTTGTCATGGCCACGGAGGCCATTCCCAAGCCTCTTGCTTCTCCAGTTGCCGCAATGGAAGCGGTTCCTGAGTGCACCCCTGAAAAGGCCCCGGTCACCACATTAAGCCCAGGGAGGGCTGTGGGTCTCATGTCCGGCCCAAGAGGGACCTCAGATTCCGAGCCTAGCTCAAAGAGGGCTCCTGTTCCGGTGGATAACCCACGAAAGACTCCAGTTCCTGTTCCCGAGATAAGCCCAGGAAGGGCTCCGGTTCCCCAGTCAAGCCCAGTGAGGGCTCCTAATCCCCGGTTCAGCCCAGGGAGGGCTCCTGATCCCCAGTTTAGACCAGGAAAGGCTCCAGATCCCCCGTTAAGCCCAGGGCAGGCCCCTGACCTCCAGTTAAGCCCCGTAAGTTCCTCCAAGTGTTTTTTTTTGGGGGGGGTAGTATGGCTCCAGCCGTAGTGGCCGGGGCTGGGGCCACAGCCTCGGAGGTGGATCCGCCATGGCCTCCTGAGTCCCCTAATCCGCCATGGCCTCCTGAGTCCCCTGATCCGCCATGGCCTCCTGAGCTCCCTGCACCGCCATGGCCTCCTGAACTCCCTGACCCACCATGGCCTCCTGAGCTCCCTGCACCGCCATGGCCTCCTGAGCTCCCTGCACTGCCATGGCCTCCTGAACTCCCTGACCTGTCATGGGCGCCGCCCTGGAGGCCGTCTGTCCTGTCTCCGTGTCCCTGTTCCTGGAGGAGTCCAGAGCGCCCACCCCCCCTCCCCTCCCCATTGGATGGTATATGGTGCGAGGACGCGCCTTCCGGAGGGGGGCGTGATGTCAGGATTGTCTTGCGTCTTGTGTTTCCCTTCCTCTTGTATGCTCTTATTTGGTTTTGTTCCTGTTTCCTGTCGTTATTAGTTTGTTCCAGCTGTGTTTGTTTAATTATCTTGTCTACATTGTGTACTTATAGTGTGTTCTGCCCTGTGTTTCCTGTCCGGTATTGAACGTCATTCCACGTCTGTCGTGTTTGTTCTTCCCTGCTTGTTACCTGTATCGAATTGTATTAAAGACTCTTGTTTTGTTAATTCCTCGTCTCCCTGTTCCTGGCTTCCGTGTCCCCAGTGTATTGTGACACATACGTATATTAAAGCTATATGAAGCTCTCTTTAATACCACAAAGAGATATTTACTCACCTCAGTTCACAGTTTGAGTCTCGTAGCACATCAGTGAGCTGCTTCACTGTGTCTCCAATCATATTGTTTCTCAGATCAAGCTCTTTTAGAAACTGCAGTGCTTTTGAGTTTGTCAAAGACTCAGTTAAAGAAGAAACATCTGTAATGCCACAGAAATTTAGACTAAAAAAACACAAACAGAAAGACAGAATCATAAAACAAATCATAATTAATATTTGTAAACAAACATTATATGAACTTAAATGAATCTGATTTTAAGAATTATGTTCCTCACCTCAATCTCTCCAGTTTACAATCTGAATCCTTCAGTACGTCACATAAGTGATTCACTCCTGTGTTTTTTATTTGATTCTCACTGAGGTTTAGTTCTCTCAGGTATGATGGGTTTGATTTCAGAGCTGAAGTCAGGATGAAACCCTGCTCGTCTGTAATACTGCATTCACTCAAACTGAAGAAGGAAAAAGAAAATACAATGATTCAGATCCATGTTATGCTCGTGTGAGTTAAATGCATCATGTTACATTATTTTAGTTGTCATTACTGTCTACTTTCACAGCATATTTGTCACATTTCAGCACATGAAACAATTTTATAGACACAAAGTATCGCATGCTTCAGAGTTTAATGTTCTTTATACTGACACACATACTGAACAATCAGTAGCTAATTAGCTAATAGTAATTTTACGTCTTTCTTTAGATGAGGAAATGCCAGAAGATGTAGCTATAAATGATGTGACGAGTCTATTTTCTTAAAATAAAGTAACAGTAACTTTAACCACACCGTAACTGTTGTACAGTATAATGATACTAACTCTAGTATTTCCAGCTTGCATTGTGGATTCATCAGTAGATCACTGAGGTGTTTCACTCCAGAGTCTCCTAGTTCATTCATACTCAGATTCAGCTCTCTCAGGTGTGATGGGTTTGATTTCAGAGCTGAAGTTACAACAGAAGAACCTTCATCTGTCATATCACAGTATCTTAACCTACATTAAGAGAAATGAGAAAAAAAAAAAAAATCACACTTCATTCTGTTTCATTTAAATAACAAAACATTTTTTTCTTGTATGTGAATATTCTTCACCTCAATCTCTCCAGTTGACAGTGTGAATCCTTCAGTACGTCACATAAGTGATTCACTCCTGTGTTTTTCAGTTCATTCCTACTGAGGTCCAGCTCTTTCAGGTGTGATGGGTTTGATTTCAGAGCTGAAGTCAGGATGAGACACTGTTTCTCTGTAATATTGCATTCACACAGACTGAGGATAAAAAGAGAAAAGCCATGAAACAAACACATGTTAAGTTCATATGTGCGTTAAATTCATAATGAGTAAATACAATACAGTACAATTATTTTAAAAAATTGTACACAGTGTACACAATGTACACAGATAAAATCATTTATAATAAGCACTTCAATATTGCATTAAAAAAAAATTCATTTTGATTTCATGGTGACTTTAAGAAACTAAACAGTTAATCACACTGTAACTGCTGTACAGTATAATGTTACTAACTGTAGTTTCTCCAGTTTGAATTGTGGGTTCATCAGTAGATCACTGAGGTTTTTCACTCCAGAGTCTCCGAGTTGATTTCCGCTCAGGTTCAGCTCTCTCAGGTGTGATGGGTTTGATTTCAGAGCTGAAGTCACAGCAGAACAACCTTCATCTGTCATATAACAGCAGCTTAACCTACATTAGAAAGAGAGTATAAAAAGATAGAAGAAAACTATTTATTTAGTAAAGTCACAAAATAAATTTGACAGACAGAGGAAGAGGGTCTGAGTGCCTTTGGATAATTTGTTTCCATGTTTTTATCTTCAAAACAGAAAAACAAATAAACCGTTCGTTTATCAGATATTTGACACTTCTTTCTTCTGTGTAGGTGTTTGTTCTGATCTCTGATCTCATGCATTAAGATCAAAAAAGCTTTTCACCCATTAAAAAAACAACAACGGTGATACAGGGCCATAACCAGAGCTGCTGCCATCATTCTGGGGGTGGCGGGTCACATTATTAGGCCTGCACTAGTTTATTATACAATATTTTAATTTATCTTTTTCTTTTAACTAGGGGTGTCAACGTTAACGCGATTAATAAAAAAAAATTTAACGCGTTAATATTTTTTAACGCAAATTAATCATGTGAAAAGGTTTGACCCCAACTTCTTCCCGTCATCGCAGCGCGGAAGGTTATCTATGGTGTGTGATGAGGGTACAGCGAACCAGTGTTGCTATGGTAGCGGCACAAGTGGGCTATTTTGAAAATACAGTCGCGGGAAAAATTACAGAGCCGCGGGTTGCGGTTTTTTTGGGCTACTTTTATAATGTACCGCGGCCGCCCAAAGTGTATCTAGACAAAAATGAAAATAGATCATTTTACTAATGTGTATTATACTTGGAATGTATCCCTGGCAACTTAAGAACTGGGAGGCGACTGTAACATCACAACGTGAGTTTCAGCCACAACACACATGTTTAGGCTTTTACACAGCAGAAATAAACATGACAACAGCCACTATAGATTATATAAGATAATAAACACACGATTACGATAGGATATGGTTTGTATGTGATTTTCTTGAGATGAATGTGTACATCTGAAATGCTAATTTGTGCAGCGATATAAAAGGCCACAAATAGAATATTTTAACAGTAAACGACCAAATTCCACATGTGATCGCAAAAGGAAGTTATTACAAACACTCGATGGTGGTTTAAAGTGAGTTCTGAGTAAAAGTGTACTATTAATCTCATAAATTGTCTAATGAAAGCATGATGCTAATGTTAGCTCTAATGCACCTGCAGAACAGGTCCAATTCTTCATAATGCGTTTATTTTGTCATAATACTTCACGTAAGGTCGCAAGAAAATGTTTTGTTGTATTTATTTAGAAATACTTTTGATAATAGTTGGGTAAGTGTATACTGGGATTGAAGCGATGTGGCTTGGTAAACGTTGTATTGCCAGTATAAAGGTTGATAATGGCTGAATAAAAACAGAAGAATAATGATAAAAGAATAATAAGGATTATGTCTCATACCTGGCGGAAGTGTGAAAGGTTCTGTTTCCTTAAACTAGTTTGTCATGCATTTCTTTATTTCAACACATTTACAGGTAAATCCTAGTATTTTAAATTTGCGATTAATCGTGATTAATCACAGTCCATGACTGTGATTAACGCGATTAAATTTTTTAATCGATTGACAGCACTACTTTTAACATACATCACTAAGTGATGCTCCAGGACACATCATCAGTGATGTTTCCTGGGACCATCAGGTGTTTTCGAGTCTTTCAACAACCATACACCCTTGCCAAGATGACCCAGCCAAGGCTGTCTCCTGAACCACAACCACCATACAAGAACATCTGTTGCCTTTGTGGCTGACTTAATGCCCCGTTGCCTGCTAGCCCCTCTGATTCCCAGCATGTCATAGACTCTGCAGAGAGACTTGGCCGCAAACTGTCTGCAACCTACTTCAATTGGCTTGTACCTTGCGACAAGCCATTGCTCCAGCACTCTTCTATCAGCACGGTACACTTGGTTCTCTTCCTCTCATTGGTCTCCTCGATGCGATCCTCCCAGGGAACTTTGAGTTCTAACAGGACGATCTGCTTGGAGGCTTCTGAGATCAGAACCATGTCTGGCCTTAGCCACGTTATGGCAACAGTTTCTGGGAACATCAGTTGCTTTCCCAAGTCAACTTTCAGCTCTGAGTCCTGTGCTGTTGAAAGCAGGCCAAAGGAGGTGGTCCAGTAGCTGGTGTTACCTTCTCCCCAGCCTAGACAAAAGTTATGGTCTTCTTCACTGGAAGTAGGCACTTGCAGTGAGTGATCCCACTGGAGATGGCATCTGCAATGGCTTTCTGGATTTTCAGCGATAACACCCCCCACTCAGTGCTCTTTGACAGCTACTTAGGATTTGGTCCAGAGTTCCTCTCATCAGGCACAGAGGGCAAGCTGGTGACTCTGCCTTCCCCCACCAGAACAAGTTGGACGAGCTTGGTAGTACATCATAGACAGTCTGGATTAGGAATTTCATTCAGTGGGGCTCGGATTTCAAGAGCCCAACTCAAGTCACTTTGAACTACACCATTTATTTCCACCTTGTCCAGGCCTCCTGCTGCTGCATCTCAACCATCCTGCTGGCTCTCACTTCCTTGAGCGATGCTCATACCTCATTTTGGAGCTGCGACCTCCTCCTTGCCTTGCCATAGCAAAATGTCATGTTACTACCCAGGCCTGTTCTTCCTTGAGCCACTGTGCCCACCAACACCCTTTGCTCCAAACTTGATTCAGCAACATGTCCTGACCTCAATCACTGCCTGAGAGATTTTTGGGTCACATGACTCGTGGTACTGCAACTGTAGCACCTCCCCTAGTGCGGGTCACCGGGAATTCCTCATTCAGGCTTCTGATGGGGAGTTTTAGCTTGTTTTTTTTTGTTTTTTTTTACCCATATAAGCTGATGCTGCTCAGACTTTTGGGTAGTACCAGCCATTTCCATAAGAACCTGCTGACTGTTCTCTCAAAGCCCTCCACTGTAGATATTGGAACCTTGTAGACTAAGAGGGGCCAGAGGATCCTCGGAAGAATGCTATGTTTGTATATCTCAGCCTTGAACTTACCAGGTAGGCCTGATTTGTCCACTGCAACTAGCCAAGCTTCTAGCTCTTGCTAGATATAAAACATCTTAAAACATCTTTTAATTTTAAGGACAAAAGCAAAAAAAAAAAAAAAAAAAAAAAAGTGATCTTAAGCATTTTAATTCTTGTATGTGAATGTTCCTCACCTCAATCTCTCCAGTTTACAGTGTGAATCCTTCAGTACATCCCATAAGTGATTCACTCCTGTGTTTTCTATTTTATTCCCACTGAGGTCCAGCTCTCTCAGGTGAGATGGGTTTGATTTCAGAGCTGAAGTCAGGATGAGACACTGTTTCTCTGTAATACTGCAATCCCACAGACTGAGGACAGGAAGTGAAAGAAAATGGGTCAGATCTATGATGATCATTTAAGGTTTTGGAGAATTTTTTTGTCGTGTCTGACAGAAATTTGTTATTTTAAACTGAAAACTCAGAAATTACCATTATCTAGCATTAAAAAGATTAATGAATGCTCTAAAAAATATATTGCTCATTTTTAGTTTGTTAATTAATACATTAACTAATGTTAATGAATGAGTTATGAGTTATGATTATGGCTGCGTACATAAAGCTTCATCAGTGAAGAAAAACTGGGTGAAAAGTGAAAGTGAACGACAGGAACCAAACACTACAAAGAATTGTGCCCAAACAACACAAAACTACTGCAGCATTGTGACAACAATCCTCAAAAATAAAGTATTCACCTTACAGACCCTGTTTCCACAAACACTAATAACTTTGCAAATCCCTGAAAGAGCTGCAACTGCCACAACTTTAATCAGACACCAGTGCTAAAATGTGAAAAAGATGGAGTCATGATCATAAAACCTGGACCTTTGGAGCACCAAGATGAACTTCAACATTTGCCCTCACCAGAAAAAAATCACTTGACCTCTGTGGACAGTTTTGGAGTGAAGCATGCGGAACTGATTCCATCTGTATCTGAAGCAACTGGCAGATGTTTTTTAAGGACAACCTTCAACTCAATACTATTCAAAAGTTGCATAAATTCATTCTAAGAAAGTTGGTGTCAAACTGGAGAACAGACAACAGTATGAGTGATTCTGAATCTTTATTGAAATGAAATTCACCAACCGACAACACAGGAACACAAGGCACTGTAAGGAATTCAGGCAGGGTACTTAGGTTATCATGGCACAGAAGAATAGGAGGGTATACAGATAAGCAGTCAAGTACGCAGCAGTATTAGACAAGACCAGACGACAAAATGAGGGTGAGTGCTGTCTTTATAGTAGTTCATGATGAATGAAGACAGGTGTATATGGTTAATATTCCGGTGATGGTGAACGAGGGGGAGGAGTTGCAGGATCTGGTGCTGATAGTACAGCTGAGTCAGTGTTAAAGGCAAATGGTGGTAAAACGCCTTAATATAATATTGCCTATTTCCCATGTGTCCACATTATTTTGGCCAACCCCTGTATGTGCATTTAAAGGGACAGTCCACCCAAAAATGAAACTTTGCTGTTAATTGATGTAGGTGACTTTTTTTCTTCAGTAGAGCTGTAAAGAAGATTTTAGCTCAAACCGTGGTCCTTGGTGATTCATAAAATGCAAATAAGTGGCTACCCATTTTTGAGAACAAAGAAAAAGCATTTCAAGAAACACAAAATTAATACTTGAGGCTCCTGACAATATACTATATAGGTCTTATAAAGTGAAATGATCAATCTCCGAAAGACAATGAACATTATTCACAACATTATTACCTGTAATCCATAACCTCATGCAAACAGGAAGTCTGATTCTTTTCTGCAAACCGGTTCTTTTGGACAGTTCGTTTCTAGTTCAATTAACTGATTCTCCGGTTTGTTTTCATAATTGCGCAATGACGTAATGTATACGCAATTACTTTATTAAAGCTACCAATAATGATGTGAAACACATATGCTTTACATATCTAAAGCATATAAAATTAATATAGTCTTAAACAACCCCCCTTTTTACATAAACCATAAGAAACCATGAAACCACAACTGAGGAATTGAGCAAGGCACCGAACCCCCAAATGATCCCCGGGTGCTGCAGCAAAAAAAAAATGGCTGCCCACTGCTCCTGGTGTGTGTTCATGGTGTGTGTTCGTTCACTACTCACTGCTGTGAGTGTGCACTTGGATGGGATAAATGCAGAACACAAATTTCGAGTAAGGAACATCACTTTCACTTTCACTTTTCACTTTAGTGAACTGGTTCATCTAGTTCACGAAAAATAACCAATGCAAAAGAATGATTCTTTTGCGATCTCGACATCAATCTGGACCATTTGCCTGAGGCTATGGATTACAGGTAATAATGTTGTAAATAATGTTCAGTTTTTTACACAGACAGATCGTTTCCCTTCATTAGACCTCAATATATCATCAGGAGCCACGGGTATTAATTTTGTGTTTCTTGAAATTCTTTTTTTTAATTCTGAAAAACAGGCAGCCGCTCATCTCAGATAGCCTGAGTATGACTAAATTACCAGTAAAAAAAAAAAAAAAAAAACACATCTGTGTGTGTATAGCACAGCTATTTCAATCTATCACTTATTTGAGGAGTTTTCTAAGCACCGAAACTAAACTTCTCTCCTGTTGTCACTGAAATAATTATTGAGTCAGGATTAAACTGACTTGAGCCCAAAGTATACTTTGTTTTTGTATGTGTAGGCTAGAGTATGTGTACAGTTGAACACGTAGCCAAGTATACTCTATTTGAGGTGTACACATCACATGCGTTCTAGAGAGCTTCATCTTTGTCCAGCGTCTGCTCTACTTTTAACCATAAGTTATGACTGATAAAAATGTCTTTGTACTCTTTTAAACTAAAGTTGCTGCTATCTCAAAATCCTCTCACACAAATGCTTGTCAATGTGGCCATCTGTTGTTGTTTTAGTCTCCAATATTTTGTTGTTTTTGTTGTTCTGTCTCTTAAGTTATGTTTTCTACTGTGAAACAACAGACCGAGACAGTGTTGCCACCTTGTGGTACAACTGATTAGTAAAAAACTAAGTCATGCGAAGAAAGTCACATTTTAATTGTGTTTTTAATTGCCAGTTTAATTGTTCCTTCCATGTGCCTTGTTGATTTTGTGAAGTTGCATCAGAACAACTGCAAAACACCTCGGTTTACATTACTAGTAGTCATGTAACATGTAAAATAATGTAAAATACTCACGTCAGTGTGTTGAGTTTACAGTGTTTATCCTTCAGTAGAGCAAAGATCTGATTCACTCGTGTGTCTCCTAGTTCATGTAAACTTAGATTAAGCTCTCTCACGAGTAATGGGTTTTCACCCTGAACTTCAGTCGCATACTGACAGGCTTCATCTGCAGCAGGACCCAAAAACCTGCAGAAGGGAATTTAAAGCAGTATTCAGTAAGTCAATATGCATTATATTAAAAAGATTATCAAACATTGTTTGTAATGAAAGCTCTAGCTACTTTTAACAGTTTTATTTTGAACATTTAAATACACAAATACTGTTTTGAAAAGAAAGTCAAAAAGTCACAATTATTCAAGTGAAAATCAATTTTACAACGAACATAGGAAGACTGAAACGTCCCACAAAGGAAAAGTTCGCTAGATCATAATTCTACAAAATGAAATTACCATATCAAGATCCTTCTGGGTTTTAAGCAGATAAGAAAGGGTATGAAAGGGATAATTAGCTTGTGACAACACAATCCGATGTGATGTCACATAGAATTTTTCCATGAGAAATTTCCGCAGTAACATTTTTTCACATCTCACCTCAGCATCTTCAGTTGACAGTTTGGATCCTGTAGTAAATCACTGAGCTGCTTCACTCCTGATTGTCCAGGATCATTTCCTATGAGATCCAGCTCTATCAGGTGTGAAGGGTTTGATCTCAGAGCTGAAGACAGAGCTTTATAACCTTCTTCAGTGATACTGCAGTCTGAAAGTCTAGAGAAAAGAAGTTTGAAATGGCCAAATCTATTACCTAATCAGATCTATTATCAAAAATTAATATCAGTTAAAGAGTTATAATGTGAAACCTCAAATCTACTTCATTTATTTCCTCTTCTGGACAGAGAAGGTCTATATAGTTTACTACAGTAATGTTAACTTTGAACAAAAGAGAATAAAATTATTAAAACCAAACAAAAGGTTCATTAAACTCACCTGAGTTTCTGCAGTGTGCAGTTTGTATTTTCTAATCCGTTCTTGAGTTTCTTCACTCCTGAATCCTGCAGATTATTGTTGCTCATGTCAAGCTCTTTCAGACTGGAGTTTGATCTCAGGACTGTAGCGAGAGCTGAACAGCTTTCCTCTGTTAGACCACACTTACGCAGCCTAAAATGAACGTGAGAGGGACAATTTACAAATACAAAATACTTGATGCCACTATTAAGTGATTCCTGAAAAGTGATTTTGGTCACCTCATTTAAGATATTTTAAATGTGTAGTAAAAATGAAACTAAAAATGCTCACATCAGTGTGTTGAGTTTACAGTGTTTATCCTGCAGTAGAACAATGATCTGATTCACTCGTGTGTCTCCTAGTTCACATTCACTCAGATTCAGCTCTCTCAGGAGTAACGGGTTTTTACCCACAATTCCAGTCACATACTGACAGGCTTCATCTGCAGCAGCACCCAAAAACCTGCAGAAAGACATATATTGACAATATTTTTTAGCTTGTGAAAGGGCTTTTAATAATTTCCAAGCTTTTATAAACATCTTTTTTTTTTCTCTTTCAGCTAAATTGGGTTTAAGACATTAATATTGAATGCTAATATTTTAAAATTAATTTTGAGAAAGGGCCTTAAGTCAGTTAAAGGTTTTATGAATTTCTTTTTGAGAGTTACTGTATATTCTCTTTCAGCTACATCGGTTTTAAAACTACTGAACTTAATTATTTTAATATCACTCACCTTAGTGTCTTCAGTTGAAAGTTTGGATCCTGTAGTAAATCATTGAGCTGCTTCACTCCTGATTGTCCAGGATCATTTCCTGTGAGATCCAGCTCTATCAGGTGTGAAGGGTTTGATCTCAGAGCTGAAGCCAGAGCTTTATAACCTTCTTCTGTGATACTGCAGTGTGAGAGTCTACCAAAAAAAAAAAAAAAAAAAAAAAAAATTGAATTCAGATTCATGACTGTTTTATAGTTTCATCTTATTTATTTTTATTTTTTATTACTTTAGGGCTACAGGTCACATATCAACAGATTATTAAATATGTTTCAGGCATTACAAGTTTTTTTTTTTTTTTTTTTGTACAAATTTGTCTATGAAATTGATCTCCCTTGTTATTTTATTAAGAGATAAACAGGATATGGAGAAAACAGATGATTGCTATAAACAGTAATCATCAGAATCATGATTAAGATGGCGCCGCACACGGCAGCCATGGTGCTTGGCTCTCCAGTTGTTTCAGTGTTTTTGTTAGTTTTTCCTGTTTTTTGTTTGTCAAACACAATCAGTTTCACCAGGGATGAACTGCTGAACATTCGGCAGAACACACCACAAAATCTCCTACCGGTTTTCAATTATTCAGATGTTTTGCTGAATGTTGTTGTTGGCGGAGCAGCGGTGCCATTCAAACGCATGGACGCGCAGACGGGGGAAGCGCACCGGCACGCTCGTGAAGCTCAGACAATGCGGATTCAGAACGGCGCTGCCTAGCATTCATCTAGCGAATCTCCGCTCTCTACCCAACAAAACGGACGAACTCCTTCTGCTTTCCCGGTTAAACAAGGACTTTTCAAACTCTGCTGCTCTGTGTTTCACGGAAACCTGGCTGAATGACGCCATTCCGGACAGCACGCTTCATCTGTCGAGCTTTCAGCTGTTTAGAGCGGATCGCAACGCAGAATCAATGGGGAAAACGCACGGTGGCGGGACATGCTTTTACATCAATGAAAGGTGGTGTGTTAAAGAAGATGTGCTGTTCCGATCCAGAAGTGTTCTTCATTAACCTTTCTACTCGCCGCACGAGTTTTGCTCGTTCATTCTCACGAGTGTTTACATTCCACCGCAAGCACACGTGAGCTCTGCTTTACAGAAACTCGCTGATTACAGAACTCGCTGCACAGACACAGAACAACAACACCCGGACTCAGTTTTAATCATTCTAGGGGACTTTAATAAAGCAAATCTCTCCCGTGAACTGCCAAAATACAGACAGCATGTTACATGTCCCGCCAGAGACAGTAATATATTGGATCACTGTTACACAGCAATAAAGAATGCACTAGGGCTCTCTGATCACTGTTTGGTTCATCTTATACCGACCTACAGGCAGAAACTGAAATCAGCTTAACCTGTATTAAGGACTGTAAAAAGATGGACTAATGAAACAGAGCAGGTTTTACAAGCCTGTTCAACCTCACTGATTGGAGTGTTTTTTAAGCTGCTGCAAACGATCTGGACGAGCTCACAGAGACTGTAACATCTTATATCAGTTTCTGTGGAGATATGTGCATTTCTACCAGGACTCATCTAACTTACAACAACGACAAACCGTGGTTCACTGCAAAACTCAGGCAGCTCCGTCTGACCAAAGAAGATGCTTACAGGAAGGGGAACAGAGTCTTTTATAAACAGGCCAAATACACACTGGAAAAGGAGATCAGAGTGGCAAAGAGGAATTATTCCGATAAGCTAAGGATCCAATTCTCTTCCAGTGATCCTGCTTCAGTGTGGAAAGGTCTGAAAGACATCACCAATTACAAGACACCATCCCCCAGCACTGTGGAGAATCAACAACTGGCAGACGATCTGAATGAGTTCTACTGCAGGTTTGAAAAAACACCATTAACATCCTCCATCCTGTTTGTGGACTTAAGCTCAGCTTTTAACACGATCATCCCATCACTCCTCCTGCCCAAACTAACTCTGCTCTCTGTGCCCACCTCTGTCTGTCAGTGGATCAACAGCTTCTTGACAGACAGGCAGCAGCTAGTGATGCTGGGAAAATTCACACCCAGCACCCGTACAATCAGCACTGGAGCTCCTCAGGGTTGTGTCCTCTCCCCACTGCTCTTCTCCCTGTACACCAACGACTGCACATCTAAAGACCCCTCTGTCAAGCTCCTGAAGTTTGCAGACGACACCACACTGATCGGCTTCATCCAGGACGGTGACAAGTCTGCTTACAGACAGGAGGTTAAAGAGCTGGCTGTTTGGTGCAGTCTCAACAACCTGGAGCTCAACACGCTCAAAACAGTGGAGATGATCGTGGACTTCAGGAGAAACTCCCCTGCTCTCCCCCAACTGATCATCATGAACAGCACTGTACCGACAGTGCAGTCATTCAGATTCCTGGGCACCACCATCTCCCAGGACCTGAAGTGGGACATTCACATAGACTCTATTGTGAAAAAGTCCCAGCAGAGGTTGTACTTCTTTTGCCAGCTGAGGAAGTTCAACCTGCCACAGGATCTGCTGAAACAGTTTTACTCCGCCATCACTGAATCCGTCCTCTGCACTTCAATAACTGTCTGGTTCAGCTCAGCTACCAAATTCTGACCTCAGAAGACTACAGAGGGTAGTCCGGACTGCTGTGCGAATCATTGGTACAACCTTCCCCACGCTCCAAGAACTGTACTCATCCAGAGTGAGAAAAAGGGCTGGCAAAATCACTCTGGACCCCTCACATTCAGCACACTCCCTCTTTGAACTGTTGCCGTCTGGTCGACGCTACAGATCTCTGAGCACCAGAACGGCCAGGCACAGAAACAGTTTCTTCCCTCAGGCAATCCATCTCATGAACATTTGAACACAACAATAAACATGATACACACAACAATATCATTTATTTATTTAAGTAAATTTCTAGAAGTGCTCTTCATTAACTGTAAACCTTTCTACTCGCCGCGGGAGTTTTGCTCGTTCATTCTTGGAAGTGTTTACATTCCACCGCAAGCACAAGTGAGCTCAGCTTTACAGAAACTCGCTGCACAGACAGAACAACAACACCCAGACTCAGTTTTAATCATTCTAGGGGACTTTAATAAAGCAAATCTCTCCCGTGAACTTCCAAAATACAGACAGCATGTTACATGTCCCACCAGAGACAGTAATATATTGGATCACTGTTACACAGCAATAAAGGATGCACTGGGGCGCTCTGATCACTGTTTGGTTCATCTTATACCGACCTACAGGCAGAAACTGAAAGCAGCTAAACCTGTATTAAGGACTGCAAAGAGATGGACTAATGAAACAGAGCAGGTTTTACATGCCTGTTCAACCTCACTGATTGGAGTGTTTTTGAAGCTGCTGCAAACGATCTGGACGAGCTCACAGAGACTGTAACATCTTATATCAGTTTCTGTGGAGATATGTGCATTCCTACCAGGACTCATCTAACTTACAACAACGACAAACCGTGGTTCACTGCAAAACTTAGGCAGCTCCGTCTGGCCAAAGAAGATGCTTACAGGAAGGGGAACAGAGTCTTGTATAAACAGCCCAAATACACACTGGGAAAGGAGATCAGAGTGGCAAAGAGGAATTATTCCGATAAGCTAAGGATCCAATTCTCTTCCAGTGATCCTGCTTCAGTGTGGAAAGGTCTGAAAGACATCACCAATTACACGACACCATCCCCCAGCATTGTGGAGAATCAACAACTGGCAGACGATCTGAATGAGTTCTACTACAGGTTTGAAAAAACACCATTAACACCTCCAGCAAACCCCCCCCCCCCCCCCCCCCCCCCCCCCCCCCAACAGATCTTCAACAGATCACTGGAGCTGTGTGATGTCCCTTCCTGCTTCAAACGCTCCACCATCATCCCCGTCTCAAAGAAACACAAGATAACAGACCTTACTGACTACAGACCCATGGCTCTAACATCTGTGGTCATGAAGTCATTCAAAAAACTGGTTTTGGCTTATCTGAAGGACATCACTGGACCCTTACTGGACCCCCTGCAGTTTGCCCACAGAGCAAACAGGTCTGTGGCTGATGCAGTCAACATGGGACTGCACTTCATCCTGCAGCATCTGGACAGACCAGGGACTTATGTGAGGATCCTGTTTGTGGACTTCAGCTCAGCTTTTAACACGATCATCCCATCACTCCTCCTGCCCAAACTAACTCTGCTCTCTGTGCCCACCTCTGTCTGTCAGTGGATCAACAGCTTCTTGACAGACAGGCAGCAGCTAGTGATGCTGGGAAAATACACATCCAGCACCTGTACGATCAGCACTGGAGCTCCTCAGGGTTGTGTCCTCTCCCCACTGCTCTTCTCCCTGTACACCAACGACTGCACATCTAAAGACCCCTCTGTCAAGCTCCTGACGTTTGCAGACAACACCACACTGATCGGCTTCATCCAGGACGGTGACAAGTCTGCTTACAGACAGGAGGTTAAAGAGCTGGCTGTTTGGTGCAGTCTCAACAACCTGGAGCTCAACACGCTCAAAACAGTGGAGATGATCGTGGACTTCAGGAGAAACTCCCCTGCTCTCCCCCAACTGATCATCATTAACAGCACTGTACAGACATTCTGACCTCAGAAGACTACAGAGGGTAGTCCGGACTGCTGAGCGAATCATTGGTACAACCCTCCCCACGCTCCAAGAACTGTACTCATCTAGAGTGAGCAAAAGGGCTGGCAAAATCACTCTGGACCCCTCACATCCAGCACACTCCCTCTTTGAACTGTTGCCGTCTGGTCGACACTACAGAGCTCTGAACACCAGAACGGCCAGGCACAGAAACAGTTTCTTCCCTCAGGCAATCCATCTCATGAACATTTGAACACAACAATAAACATGATACAAACAACAATATCATACATTTATTTATTTATTTAACACATACTTATTACATTTCAAATTTGCACTTATCATACCTGTAGATACTAAACTGTCTATTCTGTATATTGTGTTTGTGCTATTTTGCACATTGTCTATTTTTTATAATTGAACATTATTATTTTTATTATCTGTGTCTTGTCTTGTCACTGTCATTCTGTCGCACCGTGGAGCTTCTGTCACCAAAACAAATTCCTCGTATGTGCAAACATACCTGGCAATAAAGCTAATTCTGATTCTGATACAGCCTAAAATTGTATAAAACCTGCTTTTATATCTTTACATTTGTATCGCATTGAACACACTTTTGTATATTCTTCATGTTTAATGGAAGCAAGATGTAAATATGTAAATTTTTACATTATACTGCTTAGGAAAAACAAATGAATTTGTGATATTTTTTTATTTTAATTGGTTTTAAAGTCATCCATATATATTTCACTTTCATACTAGTTATTTGAGTTTAGTTCAGTTTTCAGTTGTGTTTGCTTTTAAGTACAGTTAACAAATTTTCATTTTAGTTTTAGTTGGACAACTGGAGGTGAACAGATTAAAAAATATATAATATTTCCATAATCTGCCAATGTGCAATATTGATCTCACTGCTGCGGTGTTGAGTGTAGCTGATGGTGAAATGTACTCACTTGAGTATCTTCAGTTCACACACAGGATTCTTCAGTCCCTCACAGATCTCTTTGACTCCTGAGTCCAGCAGACGGCTGTTGTTCAGGTTCATCTCTTTCAGGATGGTTTTGGAGGAAAGAACAGTAGCTAGAACTGAACAGCTTTTCTCTGTCAGCCTACAATAATTCAGCCTGAACATAATAAAACAGCATTAGTTAATATTCAGAAATATTTAACACACATCGTATCAACAGGCCTTTATTTCTGCTCACACATGTGACTGACAGTCTTTAATAATGATAAACAAAAGTTATAAAAGTATAACATCACTCACTTCATTTTCTCCAGTTTGCTATGAGAGTCCATCAAAAGAGCAGAGAGCTTCTCCCAATCCAAATCACCAACTTTATCTTCACTCAGATCCAATTCTGTCAGAAGTAATGGACTTGTACCTAGAATTTCAGTGAGATAATCACATGCTTTCTGTGCAGCAGGACTTTTCAGAAACCTACAGGAAGAAGATACGAATTTAGATCATTTATGTTTTTACATAATGTCGTCACAAATTCTGTTGTGTGTCTGTTGAATTTCTCTGAATTGCAATTTAATTCAATTCATGTTATTCCTATTCCACATTAGTCTATTTGACCCCTCTATTGTCATACAGCTGATTTCACATCTGTGGTTCAGTTTTAAATATTTCATAGTTTATCACCTGATGATCTTTAATTTACAGGAATCATCCTGTAGTAAATCATTGAGCTCCTTCACTCCTGATGGTCCAGGATCATTTCCTGTGAGATCCAGCTCTATCAGGTGTGAAGGGTTTGATCTCAGAGCTGAAGCCAGAGCTTTATAACCTTCTTCAGAGATACTGCAGTCTGAAAGCCTACAAAAATGTCATTATATTATATTCTACATTATTTTAGGTGATAAATACAATGCCTGTTTTCTGTCAAACAAACCGCAAACCAGTCCACTATATTTTCCTCCTTGATTTTATCTTTATAGGGGAATAATTTTCTAAATTTAATAAATGTACATCATCGTTCATACCAAACTCAGTATCAAATCAGTATAAAAAAAAATCAGCATCAAAAAATTAATCTTTGCAGTGCAGAGGAAACTCTGATGTCTGCATCTAAAGTGATATTTACAAAAAAAAAAAAAAAAAAAAGGAAAATAGTAGAATGTAGGCCTGCTAATAATGTGATGTATTATTAGACATATACTACTATAATGCAATAAAGATATTAGAAAACATGTAAATAGTTTAATCTTGTCTGTAAATTGTGAATATAAATCTTAAAACATCAAACAGCTACATTTTTGCCTCTGTAAAAAACTGTTTTACTTTAGAGTGTTCAAGTGACAAAGTATTTTGATTCTAATATATGAATGTTACTGACCTCAATCTCTCCAGTTTACAGTGTGACTCCTTCAGTACGTCACATAAGTGATTCACTCCTTTGTTTTTTATTTCATTCTCACTGAGTTCCAGCTCTCTCAGGAGTGATGGGTTTAATTTCAGAGCTGAAGTCAAGATGAAACATTGTTTCTCTGTAATACTGCATCTACACAGACTGAAGAGAGAAAGAAAAAGAAAACAGGTCAATTTTATGATAATCATTCAAGGTTTTGGAGGATTTGCTTGTCATGTCTGACAGTAATTTGCCATTTTAAATTGACTCAGAAATTACCACTACACATGCATAACAAATACCACAAAGTTACGAGTTACGAAATACTACATGAAATACAATTTATTGTGAAGCTGTATTTGTGATTTTTTTGTGATGCTAAGAGGAAAATTTCACTGACTCGAATGAGAATTATCAACTACTGAAACATTACTAGTAGTTATTAGTAGTAACATGTGAAATGTTGTAAGATATTCACATCAGTTTGTTGAGTTTACAGTGTTTATCCTGCAGTAGAGCAGCGATCTGAATCACTCGTGTGTTTCCTAGTTCACGTTCACTCAGATTCATCTCTCTCAGGAGTAATGGGTTTTTACACATAACTCCAGTCAAAAACTGACAGGCTTCATCTGCAGCAGAACCCAAAAACCTGGAGAAGGGAAGATGAAGCAGGATTCAGTTCAAATGTGCAATCTATTACAAAAAATATTAAGATTATCAAACATTTTTTTGTAATGAAAGCTCTTGTTAATCTTAACAGTTTTACTTTGAACATTTCAATAAACATCTCATGGCCTGAACCACTTTGTGAGGCAAGGGGCTGAGGAGCTTGGTAGCACCATAAAGGAGTGGTCCCTGCTATCACCCGGAGGCATCTGGGTCAGCTTAGAGCTGATCTTGACCACCAGTTGAATTTCCCACAGCAGATCGCCATAACCTCCATCTGGCCAGACATCTTGCTCTGGTCTACTATCACAAGAACACTCATCATGGTTGAACTGACTGCCTGGAGGCTGCTTTTGAGAGTAAGAAGGGAAGGGAAGGGGAAGGGAAGTGGTATGTGGCCAAGTATGGTGACCCATACTTGGAATTTGTTCTCTGCATTTAACCCATCCAAGTGGGCAGCCAGTGCTGCGGCGCCTGGGGAGCAGTTGGGGGTTCGGTGCCTTGCTCAAGGGTCTCACCTCAGTCATGGTATTGAGGGTGGAGAGAGTGCTGGTTATTCACTCCCCCCACCTACAATCACTGTCGGACCTGAGTCTCGAACCCATGACCTTCGGGTTACAAGTCCGACTCTCTATCCATTAGGCCACGACTGCCCCCATCCAAGAAGGAGACGTACACAGATCTCTCAGTCACGTGCAAAGAGGCAGGTTAGAGTGCTTTCAGAAGTTGGCTGTCGAGGCTTCACTGGTATCAATCACTCAACAGCTCCTGAAGTCTCGCGGTATCAGAGGCACGAAGTTGTCAAAGGCACAAAAATATCTGGGAGAGGAGGCAGAGGAGCTACTGGCTCTGGCTTCAGATAAAGGACAAGGTGTGGGGGAGAGAAGGATCGTAGAACTGGCTGCAGGGGACAGTAGGGAGACGTCCCTGCCACTGCTCCACCACCCAGAGATGTTCTGGGATGAAAGGAGCTGAACATCAATGATGGGTGGCTCCCGGCTGATGACTCTGCAGCCAACCTAAATGGCACCGTCTGATCTTTCAAGTTTGATCATTTTGAACAATTTTGATGCAACAAATTGTGTACCTTATGCTATTAGGGAAATAATACATCTATAAATAATTCACATGCATATCATTTATTTTGTATTATTTCATCATCTCTCACCTCAGTGTCTTCAGTTTACAGTTTGGATCCTGTAGTAAATCATTGAGCTCCTTCACTCCTGATGGTCCAGGATCATTTCCTGTGAGATCCAGCTCTATCAGGTGTGAAGGGTTTGATCTCAGAGCTGAAGACAGAGCTTTATAACCTTCTTCAGAGATACTGCAGTTTGAAAGTCTAGAGAAAAGAAGTTTGAAATGGCCAAATCTATTATCTAATCAGATCTATTATCAAAAATTAATATCAGTTAAAGAGTTATAATGTGAAACCTCAAATCTACTTCATTTATTTCCTCTTCTGGACAGAGAAGGTCTATGTCTAATCAGATCTATTATCTAATTTATCAGATCTATTATCAAAGTTACAGTAATGTTAACTTTGAACAAAAGAGAATAAAATTATTAAAACCAAACAAAGGGTTCATTAAACTCACCTGAGTTTCTGCAGTGTGCAGTTTGTATTTTCTAATCCGTTCTGGAGTTTCTTCACTCCTGAATCCTGCAGATTATTGTTGCTCATGTCAAGCTCTTTCAGACTGGAGTTTGATCTCAGGACTGTAGCGAGAGCTGAACAGCTTCCCTCTGTTAGACCACAATCACGCAGCCTAAAATGAACGTGAGAGGGACAATTTACAAATACAAAGTACTTGATACCACTATTAAGTGATTCCTGAAAAGTGATTTTGGTCACCTCATTTAAGATATTTTAAATGTGTAGTAAAAATGAAACTAAAAATGCTCACATCAGTGTGTTGAGTTTACAGTGTTTATCCTGCAGTAGAGCAGCGATCTGATTCACTCGTGTGTCTCCTAGTTCACATTCACTCAGATTCAGCTCTCTCAGGAGTAACGGGTTTTTACCCACAATTCCAGTCACATACTGACAGGCTTCATCTGCAGCAGCACCCAAAAACCTGCAGAAAGACATATATTGACAATATTTTTTAGCTTGTGAAAGGGCTTTTAATAATTTCCAAGCTTTTATAAACATCTTTTTTTTTAATTCTCTTTCAGCTAAATTGGGTTTAAGACATTAATATTGAATGCTAATATTTTAAAATTAATTTTGAGAAAGGGCCTTAAGTCAGTTAAAGGTTTTATGAATTTCTTTTTGAGAGTTACTGTATATTCTCTTTCAGCTACATCGGTTTTAAAACAATTGAACTTAATTTTAATATCACTCACCTCAGTGTCTTCAGTTTACAGTTCTGATCCTGTAGTAAATCACTGAGCTGCTTCACTCCTGATTGTCCAGGATCATTTCCTGTGAGATCCAGCTCTATCAGGTGTGAAGGGTTTGATCTCAGAGCTGAAGCCAGAGCTTTATAACCTTCTTCTGTGATACTGCAGTCTGAGAGTCTACCAAAAAAATAAATAAATAAATAAATAAATTGAATTCAGATTCATGACTGTTTTATAGTTTCATCTTATTTATTTTTATTTTTTATTACTTTATGGCTACAGGTCACATATCAACAGATTATTAAATATGTTTCAGGCATTACAAGGTTTTTTTTTTTTTTTTTTTTTTACAGATTTGTCTATGAAATTGATCTCCCTTGTTATTTTATTAAGAGATAAACAGGATATGGAGAAAACAGGTGATTGCTATATACAGTAATCATCAGGATCATGATCAAGATGGCGCCGCACACGGCAGCCATGGTGCTTGGCTCTCCAGTTGTTTTAGTGTTTTTGTTAGTTTTTCCTGTTTTTTGTTTGTCAAACTCGATCAGTTTCACCAGTGATGAACTGCTGAACATTCGGCAGAACACACCACAAAATCTCCTACCGGTTTTCAATTATTCAGACGTTTTGCTGAACGTTGTTGTTGGCGGAGCAGTGGTGCCGTTCAAACGCATGGACGCGCAAAAGGGGGAAGCGCTCCGGCGCGCTCGTGAAGCTCAGACAGCGCTGATTCAGAACGGCGCTGCCTAGCATTCATCTAGCGAATCTCCGCTCTCTACCCAACAAAACGGACGAACTCCTTCTGCTTTCCCGGTTAAACAAGGACTTTTCAAACTCTGCTGCTCTGTGTTTCACGGAAACCTGGCTGAATGACACCATTCCGGACAGCACGCTTCATATGTCGAGCTTTCAGCTGTTTAGAGCGGATCGCAACGCAGAATCAATGGGGAAAACGCGCGGCGGCGGGACATGCTTTTACATCAATGAAAGGTGGTGTACAGATGTAACTGTGTTAAAGAAGATGTGCTGTTCCGATCTAGAAGTGCTCTTCATTAACTGTAAACCTTTCTACTCGCCGCGGGAGTTTTGCTCGTTCATTTTCTCGAGTGTTTACATTTCACCGCAAGCACACGTGAGCTCCGCTTTACAGAAACTCGCTGATTACAGAACTCGCTGCACAGACACAGAACAACAACACCCGGACTCAGTTTTAATCATTCTAGGGGACTTTAATAAAGCAAATCTCTCCCGTGAACTGCCAAAATACAGACAGCATGTTACATGTCCTGCCAGAGACAGTAATATATTGGATCACTGTTACACAGCAATAAAGGATGCACTGGGGCTCTCTGATCACTGTTTGGTTCATCTTATACCGACCTACAGGCAGAAACTGAAATCAGCTAAACCTGTATTAAGAACTGTAAAGAGATGGACTAATGAAACAGAGCAGGTTTTACAAGCCTGTTCAACCTCACTGATTGGAGTGTTTCTGAAGCTGCTGCAAACGATCTGGACGAGCTCACAGAGACTGTAACATCTTATATCAGTTTCTGTGGAGATATGTGCATTCCTACCAGGACTCATCTAACTTACAACAACGACAAACCGTGGTTCACTGCAAAACTCAGGCAGCTCCATCTGGCCAAAGAAGATGCTTACAGGAAGGGGAACAGAGTCTTGTATAAACAGGCCAAATACACACTGGTAAAGGAGATCAGAGTGGCAAAGAAGAATTATTCCGATAAGCTAAGGATCCAATTCTCTTCCAGTGATCCTGCTTCAGTGTGGAAAGGTCTGAAAGACATCACCAATTACAAGACACCATCCCCCAGCACTGTGGAGAATCAACAACTGGCAGACGATCTGAATGAGTTCTACTGCAGGTTTGAAAAAACACCATTAACATCCTCCATCCTGTTTGTGGACTTCAGCTCAGCTTTTAACACGATCATCCCATCACTCCTCCTGCCCAAACTAACTCTGCTCTCTGTGCCCACCTCTGTCTGTCAGTGGATCAACAGCTTCTTGACAGACAGGCAGCAGCTAGTGATGCTGGGAAAATACACATCCAGCACCCGTACGATCAACACTGGAGCTCCTCAGGGTTGTGTCCTCTCCCCACTGCTCTTCTCCCTGTACACCAACGACTGCACATCTAAAGATCCCTCTGTCAAGCCACTGAAGTTTGCAGACGACACCACACTGATCGGCTTCATCCAGGACGGTGACAAGTCTGCTTACAGACAGGAGGTTAAAGAGCTGGCTGTTTGGTGCAGTCTCAACAACCTGGAGCTCAACACGCTCAAAACAGTGGAGATGATCGTGGACTTCAGGAGAAACTCCCCTGCTCTCCCCCAACTGATCATCATGAACAGCACTGTACCGACAGTGCAGTCATTCAGATTCCTGGGCACCACCATCCCCAGGACCTGAAGTGGGACATTCACATAGACTCTATTGTGAAAAAGGCCCAGCAGAGGTTGTACTTCCTTTGCCAGCTGAGGAAGTTCAACCTGCCACAGGATCTGATGAAACAGTTTTACTCCGCCATCACTGAATCCGTCCTCTGCACTTCAATAACTGTCTGGTTCCGCTCAGCTACCAAATTCTGACCTCAGAAGACTACAGAGGGTAGTCCGGACTGCTGAGCGAATCATTGGTACAACCCTCCCCATGCTCCAAGAACTGTACTCATCCAGAGTGAGCAAAAGGGCTGGCAAAATCACTCTGGACCCCTCACATTCAGCACACTTCCTCTTTGAACTGTTGCCGTCTGGTCGACGCTACAAAGCTCTGAGCACCAGAACGGCCAGGCACAGAAACAGTTTCTTGCCTCAGGCAATCCATCTCATGAACATTTGAACACAAAAATAAACATGATACACACAACAATATCATTTATTTATTTATTTAACATATACTTATTACATTTCAAATTTGCACTTAACATACCTGTAGATACTAAATTGTCTATTTTGTATATTGTGTTTGTGCTATTTTGCACATTGTCTATTTTTTTATAATTGTACATTATTATTTTTATTATCTGTGTCTTGTCTTGTCACTGTCATTCTGTCGCACTGTGGAGCTTCTGTCACCAAAACAAATTCCTCGTATGTGCAAACATACCTGGCAATAAAGCTAATTCTGATTCTGATACAGCCTAAAATTGTATAAAGCCTGCTTTTATATCTTTACATTTGTATCGCATTAAACACACTTTTGTATATTCTTCATGTTTAATGGAAGCAAGATGTAAATGTGTAAATTTTTACATTATACTGCTTAGGAAAAACAAATGAATTTGTGATATTTTTTATTTTAATTGGTTTTAAAGTCATCCATATATATTTCACTTTCATACTAGTTATTTGAGTTTAGTTCAGTTTTTCAGTTGTGTTTGCTTTTATTTAAGTACAGTTAACAGATTTTCATTTTAGTTTTAGTTGGACAACTGGTAATCTTACATTTTTCCTACTTCTGGAGGTGAACAGATTAAAAAATATATAATATTTCCATAATCTGCCAATGTGCAATATTGATCTCACTGCTGTGGTGTTGAGTGTAGCTGATGGTGAAATGTACTCACTTGAGTATCTTCAGCTCACTCACAGGATTCTTCAGTCCCTCACAGATCTGTTTGACTCCTGAGTCCAGCAAACGGCTGTTGTTCAGGTTCATCTCTTTCAGGATGGTTTTGGAGGAGAGAACAGTAGCTAGAACTGAACAGCTTTTCTCTGTCAGCCTACAATAATTCAGCCTGAACATAATAAAACAGCATTAGTTAATATTCAGAAATATTCAACACACATCGTATCAACAGGCCTTTATATCTGCTCACACATGAGACTGACAGTCTTTAATAATGATAAACAAAAGTTATAAAAGTATAACATCACTCACTTCATTTTCTCCAGTTTGCTATGAGAGTCCATCAAAAGAGCAGAGAGCTTCTCCCAATCCAAATCACCAATTTTATCTTCACTCAGATCCAGTTCTGTCAGAAGTAATGAACTTGTACCTAGAACTTCAGTGAGATAATCACATGCTTCCTGTGCAGCAGGACTTTTCAGAAACCTACAGGAAGAAGATACGAATTTAGATCATTTATGTTTTTACATAATGTCGTCACAAATTCTGTTGTGTGTCTGTTGAATTTCTCTGAATTGCAATTTAATTCAATTCATGTTATTCCTATTCCACATTAGTCTATTTGACCCCTCTATTGTCATACAGCTGATTTCACATCTGTGGTTCAGTTTTAAATATTTCATAGTTTATCACCTGATGATCTTTAATTTACAGGAATCATCCTGTAGTAAATCATTGAGCTCCTTCACTCCTGATTGTCCAGGATCATTTCCTGTGAGATCCAGCTCTATCAGGTGTGAAGGGTTTGATCTCAGAGCTGAAGCCAGAGCTTTATAACCTTCTTCAGAGATACTGCAGTCTGAAAGCCTACAAAAATGTCATTATATTATATTCTACATTATTTTAGGTGATAAATACAATGCCTGTTTTCTGTCAAACAAACCGCAAACCAGTCCATTATATTTTCCTCCTTGATTTTATCTTTATAGGGGAATAATTTTCTAAACTTAATAAATGTACATCATCGTTCATACCAAACTCAGTATCAAATCAGTATAAAAAAAAATAAAAAATCAGCATCAAAAAATTAATCTTTGCAGTGCAGAGGAAACTCTGATGTCTGCATCTAAAGTGATATTTACAAAAAAACAAAACAAAAAAAAAACATAATAGTAGAATGTAGGCCTGCTAATAATGTTATGTATTATTAGACATATACTACTATAATGCAATAAAGATATTAGAAAACATGTAAATAGTTAAATCTTGTCTGTAAATTGTGAATATAAATCTTAAAACATCAAACAGCTACATTTTTGCCTCTGTAAAAAACTGTTTTACTTTAGAGTGTTCAAGTGACAAAGTATTTTGATTCTAATATATGAATGTTACTGACCTCAATCTCTCCAGTTTACAGTGTGACTCCTTCAGTACGTCACATAAGTGATTCACTCCTTTGTTTTTTATTTCATTCTCACTGAGTTCCAGCTCTCTCAGGAGTGATGGGTTTAATTTCAGAGCTGAAGTCAAGATGAAACATTGTTTCTCTGTAATACTGCATCTACACAGACTGAAGAGAGAAAGAAAAAGAAAACAGGTCAATTTTATGATAATCATTCAAGGTTTTGGAGGATTTGCTTGTCATGTCTGACAGTAATTTGCCATTTTAAATTGACTCAGAAATTACCACTACACATGCATAACAAATACCACAAAGTTACGAGTTACGAAATACTACATGAAATACAATTTATTGTGAAGCTGTATTTGTGATTTTTTTGTGATGCTAAGAGGAAAATTTCACTGACTCGAATGAGAATTATCAACTACTGAAACATTACTAGTAGTTATTAGTAGTAACATGTGAAATGTTGTAAGATATTCACATCAGTTTGTTGAGTTTACAGTGTTTATCCTGCAGTAGAGCAGCGATCTGAATCACTCGTGTGTTTCCTAGTTCACGTTCACTCAGATTCATCTCTCTCAGGAGTAATGGGCTTTTACACATAACTCCAGTCAAAAACTGACAGGCTTCATCTGCAGCAGAACCCAAAAACCTGGAGAAGGGAAGATGAAGCAGGATTCAGTTCAAATGTGCAGTCTATTACAAAAAATATTAAGATTATCAAACATTTTTTGTAATGAAAGCTCTTGTTAATCTTAACAGTTTTACTTTGAACATTTCAATAAACATCTCATGGCCTGAACCACTTTGTGAGGCAAGGGGCTGAGGAGCTTGGTAGCACCACAAAGGAGTGGTCCCTGCTATCACCCGGAGGCATCTGGGTCAGCTTAGAGCTGATCTTGACCACCAGTTGAATTTCCCACAGCAGATCGCCATAACCTCCATCTGGCCAGACATCTTGCTCTGGTCTACTATCACAAGAACACTCATCATGGTTGAACTGACTGTGCCATGGGAAGACAGCCTGGAGGCTGCTTTTGAGAGTAAGAAGGAGACGTACACAGATCTCTCAGTCACGTGCAAAGAGGCAGGTTAGAGTGCTTTCAGAAGTTGGCTGTCGAGGCTTCACTGGTATCAATCACTCAACAGCTCCTGAAGTCTCGCGGTATCAGAGGCACGAAGTTGTCAAAGGCACAAAAATATCTGGGAGAGGAGGCAGAGGAGCTACTGGTTCTGGCATCAGATAAAGGACAAGGTGTGGGGGAGAGAAGGATCGTAGAACTGGCTGCAGGGGACAGTAGGGAGACGTCCCTGCCACTGCTCCACCACCCAGAGATGTTCTGGGATGAAAGGAACTGAACATCAATGATGGGTGGCTCCCGGTTGATGACTCTGCAGCCAACCTAAATGGCACCGTCTGATCTTTCAAGTTTGATCGTTTTGAACAATTTTGATGCAACAAATTGTGTACCTTATGCTATTAGGGAAATAATACATCTATAAATAATTCACATGCATATCATTTATTTTGTATTATTTCATCATCTCTCACCTCAGTGTCTTCAGTTTACAGTTTGGATCCTGTAGTAAATCACTGAGCTCCTTCACTCCTGATTGTCCAGGATCATTTCCTGTGAGATCCAGCTCTATCAGGTGTGAAGGGTTTGATCTCAGAGCTGAAGCCAGAGCTTTATAACCTTCTTCAGTGATACTGCAGCCTGAAAGTCTAGAGAAAAGAATTTTGAAATGACCAAATCTATTATCTAATCAGATCTATTATCTAAAATTAATATTAGTGAAAGAGTTTTATAATGTAAAACCTCAAATACACTTAATTTATTTCCTCTTCTGGACAGAGAAGGTCTATGTAGTTTACTACAGTAATGTTAACTTTGAACAAAAGATAATAACATTATTAAAACCAAACAAAGGGTTCATTAAACTCACCTGAGGTTCTCCAGTGTGCAGTTTGTATTTTCTAATCCGTTCTGGAGTTTCTTCACTCCTGAATCCTGCAGATTATTGTTGCTCATGTCAAGTTCTTTCAGACTGGAGTTTGATCTCAGGACTGTAGCGAGAGCTGAACAGCTTTCCTCTGTTAGACCACAGTCACACAGCCTAAAATATTAAACAGGAGAGGAAGAATTACAAATACAGCATACTTGAGTACTTGATGCCAGTATTAAGTGATTCCTGAGAACTGATTTTGTCACTTAAGATATTTTATATGAGCAAAAAAAAAAAAAAAGTCTGAACTAAAAATACTCACATCAGTGTGTTGAGTTTACAGTGTTTATCCTGCAGCAGAGCAGCAATCTGATTCACTCGTGTCTCTCCTAGTTCATGTAAACTCAGATTCAGCTCTCTCAGGAGTAACGGGTTTTTACCCACAAATCCAGTCACATACTGACAGGCTTCATCTGCAGCAGGACCCAAAAACCTGATGAAAGGAAATATTATTGACATTGCCTGCCATATATTTTATTTTCAAAAACTTGTAAAATGGCTTTTAATCATTCGAAAGCTTTTATAAATGTCTTTTTGACAGTTTTATTCTCTTTCAGCTAATATGGGTTTAAGACTATTGAATGTTATTATTTTAATAACACTAACCTCAGTGTCTTCAGTTGATAGTTTGGATCCTGTAGTAAATCATCGAGCTCCTTCACTCCTGATGGTCCAGGATCATTTCCTGTGAGATCCAGCTCTATCAGGTGTGAAGGGTTTGATCTCAGAGCTGAGGCCAGAGCTATATAACCTTCTTCTGTGATACTGCAGTCTGAAAGTCTACAAACAATAAAAACAAGAATTTATATTAACATTGTAGTTCCCTTTCAGTCAGTCACTTTCGATGTCACGTTGATGACCGATGAATTGGGGATCTCGCTAGAGAGACTAATCTACTTCAAGTGTAAACTAAACGAGCCAATGCACGCTGGCATGTGATGATTGCATCCAGTTGCCGCTGATCGCAGCGCAAATATAAATAGGCAGCAGGTGCAACGCATAGTCATCATTTCGCTTTGGAGCCGAGCAGTTTCAATTGTTCTGCTCTTACCAAGCTTCGTTTGTGAATGAGACGAGTTCAGCGCACTCTAAGGGAACTTCTTCATGTTGGTGGAATGGCGCTACAGCAGCGGTTGTTTTCCCATGTCAAGTGGGTTGCACACATCAGGCTGAACTACCCCCCTGTTTGTGTTGCAGGCGGCCATCTCACCTGTGCACTTCAGCACACTAAAAAAGCCTTTTTCCCTAAAAGAGCATTCACGGGTGGGCGTGTCTTTTTAAAGACGATGTTGCTTCTGTACCAAATTTGACGCTGTGTCTTTGTAAAGACGACATTGCATCTTGGTATAGATGTTGTTCCACCCATGTGTTTCTGGATGCGGTTGTTACCTGGTGCCGGGTAATGGTCACGATCACTGCCTCACGTGCCTGAGAATTAAGCACATTGAGGCTGCATTCGTTGATGAGTCATGTTCTCATTGTGGGAATATGACCATCTCAGAGTTGCAGACCAGGCTCCACTTCCTCAAAAGGGGCAGAGTTCCGGTGCCTCTGCCTTGATCTAGTTCTCTTCCTGGCAGAAGTCAGGAGAGGACTACTTCAGGCAGTAGCTCGACCGGTCTGAGGATCACAGTGGCGGCGACCCCTCCGAGGAACCAACCTCAGAGGGACCGTCACTCCTCTAGCACTCTGCAGACAGTCAAGCTGCCCGAGGAATGTACTGGGCCCTCTAAAAGGAGCATACCAGCCATATCCTTTGGGGCTCCTCCTGAAAATCGAATGTCAATCGCAGCATCGGAGGGCCTAAGGAACAGTGGCAATTCCTGAATCGGATCCAGAGATGATGGCTATGCTTGCCCAGGTTGCCAACAATGGAGTGATCAGTAGCAATGCAGTTGTGTCCTAATACCACCACCATCTGGTGGGGCAAACTGTACCTCCCCTCCGAGGCCTGTAGGTACTCATCTGGTCTGACTGGCAGAGAAGCTGCCCCCGCCCTACACACTATGGCGTTACTGCAGGTCCACCAGGCTAAAGCACTGAAAGACCTGCATGAGGGTGGTCATTATCCGGAAGTTCTGAAAGAGCTCTGAACCACAAGTGAACTTGCGGTTCGAAGGACGAAGGTCACCGAGAGTTCTCTGGGTCGTGCGATGTCCACACTTGTGGTCCAGGAGCGCCATCTCTGGCTTTGTCTGGGTCCCAAGAGGGCACAGAGAGTTGTGGATGGGCCAAGAGAATAAAAAAAAGAGAATAACATTACAGAGGAGCGTACTCAGTCAGGACGGCGGTCCCACTGAAACAATTTGAGAGGCTCCTGGGGCATATGGCAGCTGCAGCGGCGGTCTCACCGCTGGGGCTGCTTCATATAAGACGGCTTCAGCACTGGCTCCATGGCCGAGTCCTGAGGTGGGCGTGGCAGCATGGCACTGAACCTTAACCCTGTGGTCAGACCTTGCATTTCTTCAGGCAGGAGTGCCCCTGGAGCAGGTCTAAAGGCATGCTGTGGTACACACGGATGTCTCCACCACCGACTATGGTGCCACGTACAATGGGCAAGCAGTCTCGGGGTGTGGACAGGTCCCCAACTGCAGCAGCATATCAATTGCCTAGAGTTGTTAGCAGTGTGCCTTGCCTTGAACCGTCTCAAAGGAACCATATGAGGCAAGCACGTACTGGTCCATACGGACAACACTGCGACCATTGTGTACATCAACCGGCAAGGTGGTATGCGCTCCCGTCGCAAGTCGCAACTCCCCCGCCATTTCCTACTTTGGAGTCAGAAGTTTTCTTTATCTACTCCCTGACTGAGGGAACACTCAGCATGGATGCACTGGCACACAGCTGGCCATGGGGCCTGCGCAAATATGCATTTCCTCCAGTGAGCCTTCTCGCACAGACACTGTGCAAAGTCAGGGAGGATGAGGAGCAGGTCTTGCTCGTTGCACCCTACTGGCCCAACCAGACCTGGTTCCCGAAACTGATACTTCTCGTGCCAGCCCCTCCCTGGCAGATTCCTCTGAAGAAGTATCTACTTTCTTACAAACGGGGCACCTTGTGGCTCCCACATCTGGACCTCTTGAAACTCCATGTCTGGTGTGTTTCCCGGCAGACTTCTCTGCCATCCCTGCAAGGGGGTTACAACCACATCTAAATCTTCCATGTGTACCTAAGCGGTTATTCACCTGTAAATGCCACCTGAAACCTCCTTCGGGAAGGATATGGCTTCCGCAACGCTCCTGTTCTAAATACAATGGGTATGTTTTCCCAGTGTTATCCAATCTCACTGAGTGGATAGTGCTAAGACAACATTAACTGGCCTTCCTGCTGCAAGCCCTGGCCTATACCCAAAGGGGAGCAGGAGGCTCGCACAGGACATTGGAAGGGGCAGCATCCGTGGCGCTTTGGTATGGATCTACATGAAGATTGGATTCATAACAATGTTCAAAACATAGAAGAAGCAGATCACTTCCATCAACATCCCCAAAGCTTGCACAGCCCTACACCACTTCCTGGGTCAACATTTCATTCAGTAATATTAGGCAATTTTGATGTATATGCTATTTAATATTTGATGATGACTTTTTTTAACATAACACTTTTTTAAACAATCACTTGTTTCTACTTCTTCTTTTCACGTGGTTTGATCCAGAGATTTAATACCCTTTCAGAAGATGCAAAATAGCGCCTTCTACCAAATAACAGTGAAAACACAGAAAGCGGAACAATTCCATCAATGGCAGTGAAGCTTTGTCTCACAAAATAAATTAGTGGCAGGGAAAGAGTTAACGAATGCTTGTAATGCCTGAAATGCTTTGAAACATGCAGCGTTATTCCATGTGTTGACGTCATTTTAACTGACACAGGAAGACAGGGCAGGACATATCAAGCAGCCCCGCCCCTTTTTAAAATAGCCAATAGCGTTCGTTTATATCACAGCTTGGGCTAAAGCCGCTCAGATTCATTGAGCTCTGTAAAGTCACACTTGACAGGGTATGACAGCCACAATCTCATCCATATTGCTATAAAATATAGCATTCTGTGTAGAATTCAAATAGGTCCGATACGTTTTGTGGTCTGGGCCGACTCGCGCATGTGATCCACTCCGTGTATCGTGTCTCTGGACCGGAGCAGAGTGTATGTGCGGTGCGGTGGTTAGCGTGACAGCGCGAAACCAGACTTTTTTTTTTTCCTCAATGGAAAGCATATTTACACTGTCTGAATCGTTCCCTGTCCCCTATATAGTGCACTACGTGCCATTCACCGTAGAGAAAATACTAATTCTGTGGCTTCAGTGTCTATTTATAGTGTAGGGGGCGGGCACTCTGAATTCTAGAGAGCATTTGATTGGACAGAAAGTTTGATGAGAAGATGAAGTATGATGTGACGTCAAAAAAATCATTGAGCCGTTTTGGCGGAAGTGACGAACTGCAAACTTTGAACGCTTATATTTTCTAAATGCGAATTTTGTCACTGTTTTGGAGCACACTGGCATACAGATAAACTTAAGACTAACATATTGATACAAACACCCAAAAAACTTCAATTTTGATTTCATGGGACCTTTAAGCGATAAAAGGAATATGAAGAAAACAGGTGATTATTATGGGATGTTATATAACGTACTTCTATAACTTTTAAATTATAATTGTACCACAATAAACACACTTTTGTATATTTTTCATGTTTTATGGAAGAAAGATATGAATGTCAAATTTTATAATACACTGTTTAACAAAAACAAATTAAGTTTTTAAGTGATCTATATGTTTCACTTTCATACTAGTTATTTGAGTTTAGTTGAAGTTTTTCAGTTGTTTACTTTTATTTTAGTACAGTTAACAAATGCTCTTTCATTTTAGTTTTAGTTACAAAACTGGTAATCTCACATTCTTCTGGTGGAGGAAATTAAAAAAAAAAAAAATAAAATATATATATATATATATATACACAGTGGGGCAAAAAAGTATTTAGTCAGCCACCAATTGTGCAAGTTCTCCCACTTAAAAAGATGAGAGAGGCCTGTAATTTTCATCATAGGTATACCTCAACTATGAGAGACAAAATGAGAAAAAAAATCCAGAAAATCACATTGTAGGATTTTTAAAGAATTTATTGGTAAATTCCTCGGTAAAATAAGTATTTGGTCACCTACAAACAAGCAAGATTTCTGCCTCTCACAGACCTGTAACAACTTCTTTAAGAGGCTCCTCTGTCCTCCACTCGTTACCTGTATTAATGGCATCTGTTTGAACTCTATATCAGTATAAAAGACACCTGTCCACAACCTCAAACAGTCCAACTCCAAACTCCACCATGGCCAAGACCAAAGAGCTGTCAAAGGACACCAGAAACAAAATTGTAGACCTGCACCAGGCTGGGAAGACTGAATCTGCAATAGGTAAGCAGCTTGGTGTGAAGAAATCAACTGTGGGAGCAATTATTAGAAAATGGAAGACATACAAGACCACCGATAATCTCCCTCGATCTGGGACTCCACGCAAGATCTCACCCCGTGGGGTCAAAATGATCACAAGAACTGTGAGCAAAAATCCCAGAACCACACGGGGGGACCTAGTGAATGACCTGCAGAGAGCTGGGACCAAAGTAACAAAGGCTACAATCAGTAACACACTGCGCCGCAAGGGACTCAAATCCTGCAGTGCCAGACGTGTCCCCCTGCTTAAGCCAGTACATGTCCGGGCCCGACTGAAGTTTGCTAGAGAGCATTTGGATGATCCAGAAGAGGATTGGGAGAATGATGAAACCAAAATAGAACTTTTTGGTAAAAACTCAACTTGTCGTGTTTGGAGGAGAAAGAATGCTGAGTTGCATCCAAAGAACACCATACCTACTGTGAAGCATGGGGGTGGAAACATCATGCTTTGGGGCTGTTTTTCTGCAAAGGGACCAGGACGACTGATCCGTGTAAACGAAAGAATGAATGGGGCCATGTATCGTGAGATTTTGAGTGAAAACCTCCTTCCATCAGCAAGGGCATTGAAGATGAAACGTGGCTGGGTCTTTCAGCATGACAATGATCCCAAACACACCGCCCGGGCAACGAAGGAGTGGCTTCGTAAGAAGCATTTCAAGGTCCTGGAGTGGCCTAGCCAGTCTCCAGATCTCAACCCCATCGAAAATCTTTGGAGGGAGTTGAAAGTCCGTGTTGCCCAGCGACAGCCCCAAAACATTACTGCTCTAGAGGAGATCTGCATGGAGGAATGGGCCAAAATACCAGCAACAGTGTGTGAAAACCTTGTGAAGACTTACAGAAAACGTTTGACCTCTGTCATTGCCAACAAAGGGTATATAACAAAGTATTGAGATGAAATTTTGTTATTAACCAAATACTTATTTTCCACCATAATTTGCAAATAAATTCTTTAAAAATCCTACAATGTGATTTTCTGGATTTTTTTTCTCATTTTGTCTCTCATAGTTGAGGTATACCTATGATGAAAATTACAGGCCTCTCTCATCTTTTTAAGTGGGAGAACTTGCACAATTGGTGGCTGACTAAATACTTTTTTGCCCCACTGTATATAATATTCCCATAATCAGCCAATGTGCAACATTAATCTCATTGCTGTGGCATTTGATGTAGCTGTTGGTGAAATGAACTTACTTGAGTATCTTCAGCTCACACACAGGATTCTTCAGTCCCTCACAGATCTCTTTGACTCCTGAGTCCAGCAGACGGCTGTTGTTCAGGTTCATCTCTTTCAGGATGGTTTTGGAGGAGAGAACAGTAGCTAGAACTGAACAGCTTTTCTCTGTCAGCCAACAATAATTCAGCCTGAACAGAATAAAACCGCATTAGTTAATATTCAATATATATTTAACACACATCAGATCAACAGTTCTTCATATCTGCTCAAACATGTGACTGACAGTCTTTAATAATGATAAACAAGACTTATAAATGTATAACATCACTCACTTAATTTTCTCCAGTTTGCTATGAGAGTCCATAAAAAGGGCAGAGAGTTTCCCCCCATCAATGTCTCCTAATTTAACTTCACTCAGATCCAGTTCTGTCAGAAGTAATGGACTTGTACCTAGAACTTCAGTGAGATAATCACATGCTTCCTGTGCAGCAGGACTTTTCAGAAACCTACAGGAAGTAGATAAGCATTTTAGATCATTTATGTTTTTTGCATTATTTTTGCCACAAAATCACGTCATTCCTATTCCACACTGGTCCATTTGACTGCTCTATCTGTTGATATACAGCTGATTTCACATCTTTGGTTCAGTTTTAAATATTTCAATGTTTATTACCTGATGGCCTTTAATTTACAGGAACCATCCTGTAGTAAATCATTGAGCTGCTTCACTCCTGATGGTCCAGGAACATTTCCTCTGAGATCCAGCTCTATCAGGTATGAAGGGTTTGATCTCAGAGCTGAAGCCAGAGCTTTATAACCTTCTTCAGTGATACTGCAGTCTGAAAGTCTAAAAAAAGATGTTATTCTTGCTTATAACATTAGCTATAATACAAATACACAACCAAAGAAATAATAATAATAATAATAAAAATAACTTCTCAGATGAATTGCATGTTTTGGAATCTCTGTGGTTTCCAGTGGTTTTTATATTAAGCAGCCAGCTAGATGACTAGTTCAAATTCTAGGCAACTATTGTAAAAACAAGATGCAACCACTGCAGCAACCACAGTATGCAAACAAGATATATACAGTCAGTGATGTAACCACGCAAAGACAAATGATGCCAAATTGCCATTTATTGCGAAATTCAACCTGACAGCTCAATTTATAAATCATTATTAGAAGACTACTGTTGTGGATCAAGGTAAGACAAAGGGACAGTTCATGTACTTGCTGACATATTTAAATACTTGCTCAATAACTTTTCTCATTACTTAAAATGTACCTTTACAAATGAATATTAACGTGTATTTTCAGTTATCTACATTTCTAAACTTCAGTTTTTCCACTCTGCATTGTGAATTTTCCAACAGAAAAAAGATCTTCCCTATTCCTGTCCTGTCCTATCTACAATTCATATACCTTCCCTATATTCCTGAGTTTCCTAGTTTATTCCCACTCAATAATCTTAGTACCAGTGCAGTCAAATACTCACATCAGTGTGTTAAGTGTACAGTGTTTATCCTGCAGTAGAGGAACAAGCTGTTTCAAGTCCCCTAGTTCACGTCCACTCAGATTCAGCTCTCTCAGGAATAATGGGTTTTTACCCACAATTCCAGTCACATACTGACAGGCTTTATTAGCAGTAGGATGCAAAAATCTGCAGAAGGGAAGATCAAGTGGTATTCAGTATAGTTCTTAACCAAACTTGGTGATTCTCAAACTATGTTAAAGGATTTTTCTTGAATTTTCTTTAATGCAACAGTGAAATAATATTTCCATAAACAATTCAGTTGCACATAACGTATTTTGAATTGTCTCACCTCAGTGTCTTCAGCTGATAGTTTGGATCCTGTAGTAAATCACTGAGCTGCTTCACTCCTGATTGTCCAGGATCATTTCCTGTGAGATCCAGCTCTATCAGGTGTGAAGGGTTTGATCTCAGAGCTGAAGCCAGAGCTTTATAACCTTCTTCAGTGATACTGCAGTTTGAAAGTCTAGAACAGGAATAAAACAGTCAACTGATTATTCTAGAAATTACCTCTACATTATTTGCCCATAAAGTTAATTATATTTTGTACCTTGTACAGAAGATTACAAAGCAAACTGACAACTGAATACAAAAGGCCCAGTAACCTTTAATATTTTAAACATCAACACACATGAGAATCTCCAGTTTACTGTCATTTACAAGGGTTAATTTATCTAAAACTCTACATGGGTGAAAGTCTTTCACCTGAATGATCCAAAACATACAAGTGACCACAAAATGGTGAAAAACAAGAAAATGAAAGTTTTGAAATGACCTAATAAAGGTCCACACTTAAACCCCATTGAAATGTTGTGGTAGGACCTGGAATATACAGTTCATGTTGGAAAGTCTACAAATTCCACTGAGCTAAAGCAGTTCTGTCCTCCTTTCTGTGGCAGACTACCCAGCTCCATGTTAACAGATGGATCTGAATTCTGACTCAACATGGGATTGTCACAAAACTTACCTAAGTATCTCTAATTTGCAATTTACACTCTTCAGTCCAGTGCAGAGATGATTTACTCCTGAATCCTGCAGATTATTATTGTTCATATTCAGTTCTTTCAGACTGGTATCTGATCCAAGAACTGTAGCTAGAGCTGGACAGCTTTTGTCTGTTAGGTTACAATCATTTAACCTACAAGAGAAATAAAGCACACCACAGAATTAGATAGATGCAATATATTTGTTAAATACAAACATTAAATTTATACCAATTATTTTTATATGAGCAGTAAATATTCTGTGAGTAATGTGAGCTACAATGATATTACTCTTCAAAAAACTAGTACTTTTGGTATATTACAATTTCAATGATATAGTGATACATTTCATAATAATAGCATTCTTGATTAAAACAATAACATTTAAGGTTTATAGCTTTAATAATAATCAATCATACAGTTAAAGTGCTAGCTTCATCATCTTAATAAGTATCTTGAGGATTAAATTTGAGGATTAAATGTGACCCGTGCTAGCAAAATGAGGTTTATTTTCATGTTCTCCATTAAAATACCTTCAAAATGATCTATGACTTGTTGGAATCTGACAAAAAATGCCTGAGCTACAGTCGTTTGAAGGCAATAGAGGCAGCAGATCTCATTTCGAGAAAAATCAAGTTAAAGGTTCCAAAGCAAAATCACTAAGCAACGTTGCATATTTTCCTCCAATTATTTTTTAAATAATAATTACTATATTATTAATCACAATATAGCTATTTTTTTATTTTATCTTTGTTATTAAAAATAAGAACAAAGATGCAAATAAACAGTAGTTTAATCAAGAGCAGCGAGTGATTCCGTCTTTTCTTTTAATATTTGATTAACACTGAGACAGATCTATATTATGACCTACTGTAATGCATGGATCAAATATAATGTTACACATCAGATTTTCCCCCAACCATTAACTAAACGTTCATGTAAAACATAACAGATTATGATTGTGTGAATCTAGCCAAAACATTTTTCGCAATAATGTACTTTATAAGGGAGATCACGCGCTCGCGGAAAGGCACGTCTTATGCACGCACTTTGCAAATGTCTGTCAGCGTGATCGTTTTATTTTCTTAAGTGAAGTGAAGTGAAGTGACATGTGGCCAAGTATGGTGACCCATACTCGGAATTTGTGCTCTGCAATTAACCCATCCAAAGTGCACACACACAGCAGTGAACACACACACACCGTGAACACACACCCGGAGCAGTGGGCAGCCATTTATGCTGCGGCGCCCGGGGAGCAGTTGGGGGTTCGGTGCCTTGCTCAAGGGCACCTCAGTCATGGTATTGAGGGTGGAGAGAGCGCTGCACACAACTCCCCCCACCTACAATTCCTGGCGGCCCGAGACTCGAACCCGCAACCTTTAGGTTACGAGTCCAACTCTCTAACCATTAGGCCACGACTTCCCCAGCATGGGTTTTTTTCATCAGCATGGGTTTAAAAATCATATTTCATTGGTTTGGACTCATGTCATCGAGAATTCAATAAGAATATTCACAAAGCTGGAATGCTGCGCTTTGCAACAATAGACCTACAACTTGTGTTGAGAAGCAGCAGCAGTCGTCAGAAGCGAGCAGAGAAAAAGGTAGGCTACTCCTCTCAGAAAACGTACAAATAAAGATCATTTTAAATGTTTAATAACTATTTGGAGCATTGGGATCGCTAGAAGAGGGCTTAATGAACTCATTTTTGTGAAAACCTCAAATTCGACCAAAACGGACATTTTTCACTTCTTTTGCCTGTAGCTCAAAATTAGTCTGAGCGCATTCCAACTCATTTTGCCAGCACGGGTCAAATTAATTTTGGGATTACAAAAAAAATATAATTCACCCATAAAAGTATCATTCATTTATAAATGATATATGGTTAAGAATCAGTGTAGATCAGGGGTGTCCAAACCTGCTATAGATCAATGTAGAATAATGCATTTTTAAATGAGAGCAAAACATGACAAAATGTAAGTAAATGACTTACAAAGCTCTTTTGGAGGTTTTGATGACTGCTGATAATCTAATGAGACACTCGTCTGATTTCTTGAATTTCTGAAGGTCAAACTCCTCAAGCTCCTCCTCTGATGTCAACAACACAAAGGCCAAAGCAGACCACTGGGCAGGTGAAAGATCAGAAGAAGACAGACTTCCTTTGCTGAGGTGAGTCTGAATCTCTTTCACCAAAGTTTGATCATTCAGTTCATTCAGACAGTAGAACAGATTGATGGATCTCTCTGGAGACAAATTATCCTCTAATTTCTGCTTGATGTACTGAACTACCTCTTTTTTTCTCTGGTCAATGCCATCTTGCTGTGTCAACAGACCTCGTAAAAGTAGTCGATTGGATTGGAGTGACAGACCAAGAAGGAAACGAAGAAAAAGGTCCAGGTGTCCATTGTCACTCTCGAGTGCTTTGTCCACTCCAGTCTTGAGCAAATCAATCATGGCTTCATTTTTGTTTTCCTGTTCTGTAGAGTCTTTTTCAAACACACTTTTCTTGTTGATATCCAGAAACAAATGTGCATAAAGGGCTGCAATAAACTCTTGAATGCTCAAGTGAACAAAGCAGTACATGGTACCAATAGTGATCCCTGTTTCCTCCTTAAAGATCTGGGTACACATGCCTGAATACACTGATGCTTTATAGATTTCAATACCACAGGCTTCCAGGTCTGTGTCATAAAAGATCAGGTTATTTCTTTCCAGCTGATGAAACGCCAGTTTCCCCAGTGAAAGGATGGCATCTTTATCCCAGGAAACATCTGGTCTGTATTCTCCATCATACTTCCGTCTACTCTGCAGGATCTGAAAGCGGAGAAAGTGTGTGTACATTTGTGTCAGAGTTTTAGGAATGTCTTCAGTATTTGATTCCTGCAGTGTTTTGGAGGCATAATCAGCCTGATTGTTTTTCAGATCATTATTTCTTTTCTCTTCCAAAATATTCTGGAGAACAGTGGCTGAAATCCAGCAGAAGACTGGGATGTGGCACATGATAAAGAGACTCTTTGATTTTTTTACATGATCAATGATTTCACTGGCCAGATTCTGATCAGTGAATCTTTTTTTGAAGTATTCTTCTTTTTGTGCATCATTGAACCCTCTGACCTCTGTTACCCGATCGATACAGTCAGGAGGAATCTTACTGGAAGCTGCTGGTCTGGTGGTGATCCAGATGAGAGCAGAAGGAAGCAGATTTCCCTTGATGAGGTTTGTTAGGAGAACATCCAGAGAGGCTGGTGATGATACATCAGACCATGTCTCATTACCCTCAAAGTTTAGAGGAAGACGACATTCATCCAAACCATCAAGGATGAACAGGACTTTGAACTGATTCCTTCTTTTAAGGTTCAGTGTTTTTGTTTCTGGGAAAAACTGACTTATAATACTTGTCAAGCTTTGTGTTTCTTTCTCCTTTAAGTTCAACTCTCTAAATGGAAGAGGAAATATGAAGCTGATATCTTGATTGTCTTTTCCTTCAGCCCAATCCAGAACAAACTTTTGCACAGAGACTGATTTTCCAATTCCAGCAACTCCTTTTGTCAGCACATTCCTGATCTCCTTGTCTTGTTCAGGAGCTTGAAACATCTTTGTGCATTCAACCTGTATCTCTTGTGATTCTTGATGCCTGGAAGTAACTTCAATCTGTCTTACCTCATGTTCAATATTAACGTGTTCACTACCACCCTGAGTGATATAGAGATCTGTGTAGATGTTATTCAGAAGTGTAGAGTCACCTTGTTTTGCAATTCCTTCAAACACACATTGATACTTCTTCTTTAGGTTACATTTTAGTTGATGAATGAAGACCAGCTCATCTAAACACCAGAAGAAAAATACAGATATTTGTATCAGAATTTTCTCTCCTACGTTTATAAGAGGCAATATGACAGATGGTCATGAGTTTCTTACCTTCTAAAGTATCAGCAGCTTCATCTTGCTTCATATCTCTCAAGAAGTAGAGTGTGAGATCAAGAGCTATTTCCTTGATACTGCATCTATTCTCATTAAAGTCCTCCACAAGGCATTGCATGTTCTCTTTTTGTAATATTTTCTTAAACTTCTCCAGCTCATTTTGCAGAAATTGGATTATTTTGCTCTCAAGATCCTACAAAGCAAGAAAAAGGAGAAGTGGTCAATCAGTGGAGACTGCGTAAGTGCTGGAGAGCGCAAAAGTAAGTGTTTGCTTAATAGCTTGTTTCTTTTTTTAAGGTTGTTTAGAATATTTGTAACTAAGAAGGATTAATTCATTTACATCTTATTTCTATTTTGTACTCTCATTATAATTTGTATTTTGGCTGCAATTATTTGGAATTAGAATAATAACCGTTGGCTAAAAAGAAGTGATTTGTTATTTGTATTGCTCGTTACGGCATTTAAATGGCGAACTGTCCTGCAAGAGTTTCGATTTCAGTCCACTTTCTTTCCACCCTCACTTTTCCCACATTTAACAAGTGATTCAAGTACATTATTGTTGTCTCTCAATCCAAACCTGCGTCATATCTGCACCTCTTCAAAAGCACCTCTGTGCTGATTTCATTCCGACCTTTGCTACTGAGTCAGCTCTTAGGGGTCTTTCACACTGGGCTTGTCTGCTGCGGTCCGAGCCCGGGCGCGCTTGTTCCCGGTGCCCCCGCAGCGTTGCTCTGGTTTCACACTCAACTTGATTCTATTGATTCCTGGTGCTTTTGTGTTTATCTTGCGTCACCACAAACATGCACAATGCATGATAGAAAACAGAACATGGGTCAATATATTGTGTTTTTTATTAATTTGGTGTTATTATGCGCAGCAGAGTAAACGACATATGGGTTTACTGTATCTGCGTCGCATGTAGACGGCTTTCTGTTGCTTGCAAACAGACTGTTTTGAGGAGAAAGTGGATTACCATTCATTTGCCTCTCTGATTGCACTTGTTACACGCGAATACACTGCAGGCTCACTCCTGCTCGAATCCAAGTAAAATCATCAACACTATTATCTCTTACATGTGTTTTATTTAAGTAAATACATTGTAATCATCTAAAATGCATGCGCAGGTTACTTTACTTCCTGAACAAGTGCACACCCGAGTCCGTGTTGCTTTCACATTCACGCGAACCGCGCCACAGTTCGAGTGCAACCGAACTCAGACCCCCTCCTTCAGGTAGTCTCGGGTTCGGGGCCTTTTCATTTCTAATAACAGGGAATATTCAACTTACTCTTATACAGTAATAGTTCTTTGGAATGCAATGCTGATACTGTAACAACTCCTGCAAAAATCTACATTGTAGTAATTTATCCTCCCACTCCCAGGTCACTTGAGCATCTTCATAGAGGAGCTGGATGGGCTGTTGTCCTCATTCCCCGATGATGGCAGCCCACTTGAAGCCTTCAGCAACTTCAAAATTCATCTAGAGAAGTCTTACGCTTCAGACTTAGCCTCATTTGATATTCAAATGAAGTATGAAAAGGTTTTTGCCCCCTTACGGTTATTTTTTTTTTATGTTTATTTTTATTTTGTGTATTTGTCACACTTAAAAGATTCAGATCATCAAAAAATTTTAATATTACACAAAGATAACCCAAGTAAATACAAAATGCAGTTTTGAAATAATGATTCATTTATTAAGGGAAAAAAGCTGTCCAAACCTGCCTGACCCTACGTGAAAAAGTAATTGCCCCCTAATTCTAATAACTGGTTGTGCCACCCTTTGCGGCAACAACTGCAATCAAGCATTTGCGATAACGGGCAATGAGTCTTTCACATCGCTGTGGAGGAATTTTGGCCTACTCTTCTTTGCAGAATTGTTTTAATTCACCCACATTGGAGGGTTTTCGAGTATGAATGGACTGTTTAATGTCATGCCACAGCATCTCACCCAGATTTAAGTCCAGACTTTGACTTGGCCACCCCAAAACCTTAATTTTGTTTTTCTTGAGCCATTCAGAGGTGGACTTGCTGGTGTGTTTGGGATCATTGTCCTGCTGCATAACCCAAGTGTGTTTGAGCTTGAGGTCACAAACTGACGAACGGACATTCTCCTTCAGGATTTTCTGATAAAGTGCAGAATTCATGGTTCCATCAATTACGGCAGGTCGTCCAGGTCCTGAATCTGCAAAGCAGCCCCAGACCATCACACTACCACCACCATGTTTGACTGTTGGTATGATGTATTTTTTATGAAATGCTGTGTTGGTTTTATGCCAGATGTAACGGGACACACACCTTCCAAAAAGTTCAACTTTTGTCGCATCAGTCCACAAAATATTTGCCCAAAAGTCTTGAGGATAATCAAGATATTTTTTGGCAAATGTGAGACGAGCCTTTGTGTTCTTTTCGGTCAGCAATGGCTTTTGCCTTGGAACTCTCCCATGGATGCCGTTTTTGCCCAGTCTCTTTCTTATTGTTGAATCATGAACACTGACCTTAATTGAGGCAAGCGGGGCCTGCAGTTCTTTAGATGTTGTTCTGGGTTCTTTTATGACCTCCTGGATGAGTGAACGTTGCGCTTTTGGAGTAATTTTGGTCGGCCGTCCACTCCTTAGAAGGTTCACCACTGTTCCAAGTTTTCTCCATTTGTGGATAATGGCTCTGATCGTGGTTCACTGGAGTCCCAAAGCCTTAGAAATGGCTTTATAACCCTTTCCAGACTGATACATGTCAACTATTTTGTTTCTCATCTGTTCCTGAATTTCTTTAAATCTCTCTTTAAGCATGCTTTACTTTGTCAGACAGGTTCTATTTAAGTGATTTCTTGATTCAACAGGTCTGGCAGTAATCAGGCCTAGGTGTGGTTAGTGAAATTTAACTCAGCTTTCTAAAATAATGTGGTTAATCACAGTTATTTCATGATTTAACAGGAGGGGGCAATTAATTTTTCACGTAGGGCCAGGTAGGTTTGGACAGTTTTTCTTTTCCCTTCATAAATGAAATCATCATTTAAAAACTGCATTTTGTATTTACTTGCATTATCTTTGTGTAATATTAAAATTAGTTTGATGATCTGAATCTTTTAAGTGTGACAAATATGCAAAAAAACAAAAAAAACAGGCGGGGGGCAAAAACCTTTTCACGGCACTGTATACACACACACACACACACACACACACACACACACACACACACACACACTGTATATAATTAAACACTAATGAAAATGTGTTTTTCCTACCTTGAATATACACAGGAGATTTTCTTTGAAATTCTTTTGCTTCCTGTGAGTCTGAATGTCTGCATCTAATGTCTCATTTTGAACCCTGTTAAGAAATGAAATACTGAATTTCCAGGCAAAAATATTAGAGATATCTCCTGCATCTTTTTAACAAAGAAAAAAAGGGCATTTGGTGTACAAGCTGAAAACATTAAGTATAGAATCTGGGTAACTATTTTTTCTTTAGCTCATGGCAAAGCATTGTGGTACTGACTGAGGCTGTATGATTAAAATAAAACTAATCACTGTATGGCTAAGTGCAATTATCAAATTGCAATCATTTATCATGATATAATTTATCATTAATCATTTTGTAAGTATTTCTAAACCTGTTGTCAACTAAACACAGAAATTTAAAGGTCTCCCAGTAGTTTTCCAAAAAAAAAAAAAAAATTATAATAAATAAAACAAAAGCTTATGGGTTTGACTTAGAAGTAAAGAAATTAATAATGAAGTATTATAATTTTCCTACCGTGGAAATAATTAAATTTATTTATTGATTGATTGATTGATTGAAAACAACCAACACATTTGTTACTGCATAATTTCATGCCGTGTTCATTAATTCAGTCATCCGCTTATTTGTCACCAAAGGTATCAGTTTCATATTTATAATGAGGTATTAGATTCTGGGATCATAATGAAGCCAAAATGTTATTAAGCCAACCCTAATCAACAGAATATAAGAGTTGATGGTAAAACCAAGTTTCCAATGCAGTAACAACAAAATATCAATAAAACACAATACATCTCAAGCATTTCTTTTAATGAACATTAGATTAGATTTAAACATACTGTTAATGAACTGTTATTGATTCTCAACTTTAAAATCACTATTCAAAGTCTACATTTAATGTATCGTTCAATGTACACTTTAAGTCCATTTGTGAAAGTGCTTGTTTTGATTTTCTCATTTATTAAAATATTTGTTTTAAATGTTTCAGCAAATTGTTTATTTCCAAACTTGAATTTGATTTTGAATTCCAGATTTTGATTTTGAATTGTCAACCTATTTTTGTCGATGTTTTTGCAGAAACACATGAAATATATTCTAGCACATGCAGTTATTCACTACTGAAGCTGCAAATCCAGTTCAACAAACACGACAAACACACTAACTACTGTTCATTCTGACAGAGAAAATGCTCATGAGCCCCCAGTGGCTACCTGTGTAAGTATATTATTGGAAAAAAGCTTCCATCACATAAACAACAATTGAGAAATTAGCTAACAGAGCAATATAATGTAAAACACATGAAATACCTTTCGGTAGATGATGATGTTTCCTCACTTAAGTTTGGTGGAGGATCATGTGACCGGTCACTCTTCATAGACACAGAGCTGGAAAAACATGAGCATAATCTTTCACTAACACAAACCAGAGAGAAAAAAATACTTCAGTCTCATTTAGAGAGATTTAACTGAATAAAATTCAGTATAGCGGTAGATTTCCCTTTCTCACTATTACAGATAGTTGTATTTATGTTTAGTTGCCTGTTCTGTCTTTCCATGGTGAATTTATGCCCCCTAGTGTCTATCTGTGTAATTGTATTGTTGAAAAGACTGATCTCACTAAAGAGTAAATCAGCTTAACAGACATCTCATTCTGTGATTTCCTGTTTTATCCAGTCAAGTTATCACATAAACCTTAGTGGAGGAATTAGCTAACAGAGCAATGTAATGTAAAACGAACAGTCACTCTTCAAAGACACAGAGCTGAACACATGTGAGTCTAATATTACACTAATGACACAAAGAACAGAAAGAAAGAAAGAAAAAAAATTACAGGAGACACGTGAGTTTTATTAGAAAAGATTGCATGTGATTAAATCCAGCATAGCCTTGATTTTGTCCTTCTCATAACTATAGATGAATGTATTTATGTTTGGTTTTTCAATGGTGAAGTTTTATCCCTTAGTGTCTACCTATGTAGCTCCAGACTAAGTTCAGTAAAGGTTAACAGACATTATTTCTGTGATCTATTGTTTTGGAATTTGTGATATAGCTGGCAGTGAAATGCAGACTGTTCTACATGCCAAGACAGATTTCTGCCTTTCTGATTACAGCTGTTTACATACCACCACTGACTAATGTCAGGCCAGCACTGGAGAAGTTGCACAGCACTATTAATAGCCAGCTAAATTGACATCCGGAGGGAGTTGTGATCATAGCAGGAGACTTCAATCATGCAGAACTGAAAGCAGTATTTCCCAAGTTTTTCAAGTGCATCAATTTCCCGACCAGGGACAATAATATTCTAGATCAGGTCTATATGAACATCCCAGGGGCGTATAAAGCTGCAGCATCTCCACATCTTGGCATGCCAGACCACATCTCGCTGGAAATAACACCAGCATACAGACCTCTTATCTGCCGATCAAGACTAACTGTTAAAACCATACAGGTCTGGGCCCGTATTTATCAAGCTTCTCAAAGTGCCTTTTTAGTCTTAAGTGCTGAGAATTCATGAAATTTACTCCTACTTTCAAACTTAAGTATAAAAGCAAGTTATCAAATTTCTTAAAGCTAAGAATCACTCTTACTCTCCCAGTTATTTAAGACAGCTCGCGAGGTCTCTCAAGTGGTTAGGAGTTGCCAGCAGGGGCTTGTGATGGCGCTGAGGAGACAGAGATGTAGGTGCACGAATCTTTCAGGAGAGGAAGAATGTTCTTGAAATGTTTGACGACAAGCAGTTAATCAAACGGTTACATTTCCTCAGTTATTCAAAACGAGCAAAGAACATATACATTACCAAAGAACATCATAACTGACTTCAGTCTAGCGTGAGTATTACGTGCTCTTTAAAAAACACTCCCTTTATAATCAGTGAAGTGATCTACACTGTATGATGAATAAACCTCTTACCCCTTATCTACACTGACTGCACACGTCTGCGGCTCTGACACGGCCACCGGAGCTGATCGCGGCCACTAGTTTCTGAAGCGACTCTCCACGCTGCATCACTAAAGATAGGCGCCTATATTTTTGACGGATAATAATAATAATAATAATCGTCTTGCTGTCGTCAAAGGCATCAGCAACAGGCGATATCTCTGACTATCGTCGATACACGATACTATCTCTATCGGCACAACCCTAAACTGAAGATTGTGATGACGCTTCATTTCCTTGCCATAATGTATTCTCTTGAAAATTCTTTGTTGTCAAATGTGTGTTGAATGTAAACTCCTATTAGGAATTTAACCATTCAATGTGAATTTATCTAAGAATATTCTTAAATAAGGAAATATATTCAGTGATTGGTCCATGCGTATGTCGTCATCCAAAATCCCGTTTGTGGCACAGCAAAGTGTCGTGAATCATCACTTAAGATTTAGTCCTACACTTCACTTAAATTACGACTGAGATGCTTGATAACTAACTTTTAAATACAGGCCCTGGAGTGTGGAGGCTACTTCAGCACTTCAGGACTGCTTTGGATACACTGACTGGGGAGTGTTTAAAGAGAATGTGGATATAGAGGAATACACCTCGTCTGTCTTGGCTTATTTGTATTTCTGCACGAACCCTGTCTTGCCCACTAAATCCATCACAGTGTTTCCTAACCAGAAACCGTGGCTGGACCGTAAGGTGCGGTCTTTGCTTAAAGCCCGAGATGTTGCCTATAGGTCAGGTGACCTTGCTGGCTTACAGAAGAGCCCGGAGGGATCTGAAGAAAGGTATACAGGCCAGAAACATTGCTGGAGATTCCACACACCCAGGTCATAGACTGCCTGACACCCTGCCCTCAGGGTGGAGGTACAGGACCATGAAAACACACACAAACAGACCGAGAAACAGCTTCTTTCCAAGAGCTGTGGCATCCATTACACCCCTTGCACTTACACCCTCCACCTAATGACATAATGACATAATTTGCACTTTTTGTTGCAACTGTTGCTGTTTGTTATTTATTGTTGGTTGCTATTCATTGTAGTTGTTGTTTTTTGTGAGAGACTCACCAGACAGAATTTTGTTGCACTATGTACAGTGACAAAGTAAACTGATTTGAATTTATTCAGTCAAGTTCTATCACATTTACCACAGTGATGCTCTAATGTAAAATACCTTTTGGTAGGTGATGGTGTTTCCTCACTGAATTTCGGTGGTTCATCTCTTGAACGGTCAATCTTCACAGCCACAGAGCTGGACACATGTAAACCTGTTCTTACACTAATGACACAAAGAACAGAGAGACAAAACACTTTACTACAGAAGGTTCCTCTGTCTCAGTTAAAGAGGTTTAATGTATCAAATGGTTTGTGCAGTTCACTTAAGTTTAGTTTAATTCAAATTATGTCTTGGTCTGAGATTTCATCCCAAAAACTGATCAGGTCAGCTACAATGGAATCTAAACTGGTAAACAGTCAAGTGAAGAGCTGGTTTCTCACCCTGCACAATATCCACTTCACCATAAAATATATGCATCAGACGTTCAGCCAACAGTCCGTGGGTGTGACGTCTGAGGCTGAGATTGTTTTCCAACTGTCATTTTTTGTAGAATGTTACTTCATTCTGTTAAGTGTGTTGTTAAAATGATTTATTTGTAGTCCCAAAACATCTACAGTCATGATGGAAGCACTTTACATGTGCCGTTGTCAAGCCCTGTTTGCCAGGCATATTTTTATGTTTTAAGTAATAAAATTCCACATTATTTAAGTTTACTATGCACTAAATGTTCACACTGATGGACATCCAGCCGGTTGTTTCATTTTCAATGCAACTGAGATGCAAGATGTCATGAGAGACAAGATGTGAAATGAGAGAGCGAGTCCTTGCTTTAATACGAGAGACACAAAAAAGCGTCAGCTTGAAATACAATACGAGAGACATGAAAGAAGTGTTGGCTTGAAATACCCGGATCGATCTGTTATATTCTGTTGCTATTGATGATGCAAATAGCTTTATAAGAAAATATCTAGGAATGTGGCGACTGACCACTCAGAATGTAATATTTTAGAGAACCACATAATAAACATATTTATTTGTTACTTGATAAATGTTCCTGTAAATTAAATATTAGATCAGTTTTAAGCCATTTTTAACCCGCAATGATCTAAAAACAAACAAACAAAAAAATTATAGGAAGTTCTAAATTGAACTTTAGCGAAGAAGACAATAAGTGGGAAAATCATTACTGTTAAAAAGGTTGTTCGTTACAAAAAATAAATTAATTAATTAAACTTAAATAGTGTTTAAAATGATTCTCTGAAAACAGATTCAGTCTTACCTCTTTGAGAGACTCATCTTTTCTCGCTTCTCTGACATGCTGAAGCTAAACTGGCAATACAAACATCAGCACTGGTGTCAGTGAAGACAATCAGCTGCTCAGTATGACCTGCAGACGATGATATCTTACTGAGATGAATAACATGATAGTTGATGAAAAAATGAGAATGTTGAGTTAGCAACAAACAGGCTATTTAAAAAAATAAAAAATAGGCAACAACCTTAATAGAACAAATATATTGAAATTTTGCAATGTATTCACTATATTTCAACAGATTAACAGACACGCTTCCATCTCCTCACAACATAAAAATATGAATACAACTGTAGGAACAAACATGACAGCACTGCGTTCAAAAGTTTTTAAAATTTACTTTCAGTATTGCAGTTTTCATATAATTTACACACATATTTACTCTTTTCATTCATTTGTTGAATTTTAATTCTGTTTCAGCTGTCATTACTCGTGTTTACATTCATGTCCACAATCCACAATTTCATTAATCTATTATAAATAAATAAATTCTGTTTGATTAATTAACTGACTTTCTTTTTTACACAACACATGGCACTAGATATAAGTACGATGCAAGGAATAAATATCGTAAAAACTAAAATGCATAGCCTATTTATTACTTTCTCTATTGCAGTTTACATTATTAATACTCATATTTGCTCAACCTTTAATTACTTGGATAAATAACAGTCCTTTTTTCATTTGTCATTTGATCATTATACTTCACAGTCTGTTTTATTATTGCCAAATGCTTCTAGCCTTCTAATTGTGAATTATTATGGTTATATAGAATATATAGGCTAATGAATTATATGTAGAGGCTACTATATGTGAATCAAAATATTCTACTTAATCACAGCTGATTTTTGTCACATGCTTCTTTGACAAATCTGATTAAAAAAAAATAATAATAAATAAAATACTTTCGATTTCGCATAATCACAAACCAACAGCCTAAAATGAATCAGAGAAAATGGAGAGGCAAAACATTCAGAAATGTATTAGGCCTGTTCGTTTGCAGTAACGCTTTTCAATAAACTCAATAATGCATTTTTTATAATTTTTCAATAATGTGCTATATCCGTGATATTCAAAAGTTAATCAACGCTCTGGAATAAAAACAGGCCTACTCTAATTCGCTTCACATTTACCAAATGACTGTAATCGAGGAGGTATTAAAACTTACGTGCAGTCTTGCGCACTAAGAAGAGAATTTAGAAGTATTTGAAACGCGAGTTGTTGCTTGTCACGTGGTACGATTCCAAAACAAATTCCATTCTCTGGTAAAAGATTCAGCTTCATCAGCTGCTTGTGCGTGTGTTTCTAAACGTTGAGAACGATTAACAGCAACGGCAATCTTACGTCTTCATTTTCCATAGTAAGGCTTAGGTCATCGGTGCTGAGCGCGCGTTTCCAAACATACACTAAAGCCTGGTTTAACGGTGCTCTGCGTCCTCTGCAGTGACCGAGCCCCCCTCAGTGCTGCCCAGAACTCATCCGCTTTAGGGTGTGTCTGTCGAGTTTACGTGGATCTGATAAAGTACAAAAGCCTATAATGTAAACAAAACGATTGGCTGCCTTCTAGTGTTTATCGCCTGCATGGAGTTGAGCATTTCTCAAGTTCTGGACCCTCTTACTGCTCTCTTTCTCCGTCCAAACGACCAACTTTCTGCAAACGCCGCGCAGATCACTTTGAGGTGCAGACAAGTGACGCCTGACCAATAAAAAATAATTAGTTATTAGCACGAAACACTTCTTTTTTTTTTTGCAATGCAAAAGCATTGACATATTTTTTTTCCATCATCATGTCTCTTTAAGAGCTCCGTAGCTTGTTCCAGCTGCTGTCTTTCCGTTGATTGTGTATTGTGTGAGTGTGGGGTTGGCAGTAATCTGTGAAAGACTGTGCTGTTTAAAGTACAAAACAATAAACAGTAGCATAATTGTTCTGCTGGAATGCGATCGGCCAAGGACAAAAAGGAAGGAAGGAAGGAAGGAAGGTCGCGAATGAAGGAAGGGCCTCTCCAACTCCAAAGGACACTGTTATTATACTGTAACAAAATATACCTTCATCATACATCAGTCTAATGAAAGAGTCAAAATATAGTCTTTAATGTTAATCCTATAATATAAATCCTATTTGCAACTTTTCCTGAAATAAATAGTTCACACTTGGCAAACCATTATATTTACTCAGTTCTGATTGACAATTTTAGTTGTATCAGTAAGATTTTAGTAGTTTAACCTAAACAATTATATTCTGTGCAATGTTAAATATGAATAAAAATGGCATTCCTTCACTACATCAATAATGATCAGGGGTGGGAGTAAAAAGTGGCCCTGGGCTTTCTTTCCCATTTTTTATAGGTGAACTATCTCTTTAAATATACATACATATTTTTTTTACCGTTTACAGATTTCTGTCTTGATTGTATATATCAGCCAGATCAGCATGGTTTCCTCTCAAACAGTAATCTTAAGATTGCTGATAGTTTTATGTTTCACCTCTACAAATTTAACAACAACAACAACAACAATAATAATAATAGTGTTTAATTTATATAGCACCTTTCCCAAACTCAAGGATGCTTCACAATGACAATAGCAAATAAACAATCAATTCATTCATAATCACTTAGGTGGACAATAGACATTTGCCCAAGTCCAAGACGTAGTGCAAACAATCAAATACAAACAGAGAACCATAACAGTTTAAGAAGAAACACGTTATGATAGGTAGTATTGGTTTAACAAAAAGTGAACTTTTCAAACAAAAAATAATTGTTCTTAACTGCATACTGTAAAAACAAACAAATAAAAAAAGTACTGGTGATTTTCTGCAAGAACATTAACCGGTAATTTTACAGACGCTTCTGTTAACGGTAAAATATAATGCAATGAAGTGCAAATTTTCTAAAACGGGTGGTGATAAAGATTATAATTGTTTAAACAAAATGCATTAGTTACACGCTGTTAATGCTTTTAACTGGTATACTTGAAGTTTAGTTAATCTGGACTGATGAAGGAGAGGCTCCATCCACAGAAAATTACTGTGATTAATAAAATTACTGTGAAAATTAAAGACAATATACTGGATATTTGTGCGTTAACAAATGTTAAGAAATGTAACAAAAATAAAGAGAGCTTCCCTGCCTCCTTAACTAGCGATAAACAAGAGGAAATAGAAAATAAAATAGCACCCAACCCCTACAGCTTCTGTGAAAGTAAGCAGTATATAAACTATTTACAGTATTACACTTTCACAATGTTCTCTAAAAAATGCTTTTACTAATACACAACACAAACTAACACAAACTAACTCAATCACTGTAAATTGCTTTTTCAAGCACTACATCCCACACCATCAGTTCTCCCTCTGGGATTTTTAAATGATGCTCTTCCCGTCGTCGGTCCACTGGTGCATGAGGCCTTGTGAGGGGCAGAGACCTGGTAATAGCACAGTGAGGAAACAAGGAGAGAAGAGGCATGGGAAATACATCAGAAAACTTACAGTAGACAACACATATATCTTCTGACTTAACACCAAACACCCAGCCAAAATCTTAATATTTCCAAAACCCATATAAATTCAATACTCTTGATAAGGCATTAGCTAATATGTTTTCTGTCCCCTTCTTATGGTGGATGTCAAAATCGAAGCTTTGTTTTATGAGAGACCAACGCATCAGTCTTTGGTTTGTTTGAATATACATATAAGAAATGTCAAAGGATTGTGTTGAGTATATACGGTGAAAGGAACTTCCACCTACATAAACTTCAAAATGCTGAAGTTAAAGCTAAGGCCTCCTTTTCAATTGAGCTGTAATGGGTCTGGGCTTCAGAGAACTGTTTTTAAGATCTTTTAAGAGTTCAAGTTTCTAGGAGACATATAGCACACTTGTGATGATCTATGTTTTCATCTTCAGATTCACCGCTAAGGGGCAGCGAGAACGACCTTGGGCTGGGTAAATGCACTTCTACTGTCTGTTCAGGTTGCATATGGTTTTAGCATGTTAATGTGGCAAACTCTGCTTTAGAATCTGTATCATTCAATTGTTTTTCGACTTTATAAAGTCTAGTTTGGAGAACAGATTCTGAGATGGGCAGAAGAACTACCACTGCATGTGTTCATGCAGTGAATGCATTCAAATGGTTTATGCATAAGAGGAATCAAATGCAACAGGGCTGGAGGAATGACCTGATTTGGCATATCAGCCTGCTGGCATAAGTGAAATGACTGGCAGTAAGCAGAAACATCACTCTTTAGACCAGGCCAGAATAAGTAAAGGTTTTGTAAATTCCTAAATGACCAGATAAAACATGATCAAGTGCCAGACTCAATATCTTTGATCAATATCCTTGAGGTACAACAATTTTGGTAATGCTGTTGCTATATTCCCATTTACACATCAAGATATCATTGTTCCAATAATAGTAATACATCACCTTCTCATTCAACTAGTGGCTCCTGACCATAAATTTAGGTAGGGCAGATTCTGGGTCTTATCACAAGTTTATGATAAACATTTTGTAGGCTTCAAAGTATTCTCTAAATCCTAAAAACATGCAGAACACATTTGGAAAAGGTTGCATTATTCAGCCTGAGGGTGGACATTAGGAGATATTAAAGTCAGGTCCATCCTTTTATCAACCACTGGCAGATCTATCACAGCTGGGCATGGAAAAACTTCGCTCCCAGCTGAATGGTTCACTGGAATAATATCAATTCTGTCTACAGAGAGTTGCTCACAAACTCTGATGCAAACTACTCTGGTCACTTTCCCTGATCAAGGTAGATATTGTGTAAACGGACTCATGATGTTTCATGAGGTAAATGTAAGGTTTAGGCATCAATTTGGAGATACAGGCTGAAGATACCCTACTTCTTTTGATTTACTGGATACATCAAGAAAATAGAAACAAGCCAAACTGCACCTGATCTGGCTTGAGCAGGCTTACGAGACCCTTGAGCTCCACTCTGCCCAGCCTTAACAGACATGGATGGCCCTCTTACCCTAAATAGGTGAATTAAAATCATGTTTTCTCACATCAAACACTGAGGTACTGTCTGTTTCTAGAGAAAGAATTGGGCTGGAAGAGCTCAGCACCAGACCTGCGGGTAATTGATTAAATTGCGGAAATGCTTGAAAAGTCTCAAACGAGTCCAATATGACATGTTTCCAACAATGCTGATTAATTCAAAAGTCTGAGCATCTTCTACAAACTGTATGCAAGTAAATAAAATTTCATTTGTTAAAGTAACACTACATGAGGCTGTTTAATTTTGCTATCAAATAAATACGTCTGTATGAATACAACACGAATTCTGGAAATGTTGGGACGTTTTTTAAATTTGAATAAAATGAAAACTAAAAGACTTTCAAATCACATGAGCCAATATTTTATTCACAATAGATCATATATAACAAATGTTTAAACTGACATTTTACAATTTTATGCACAAAATGAGCTCATTTCAAATTTGATGCCTGCTACAGGTCTCAAAATAGTTGGGACGGGGGCATGTTTACCATCTCTTCTTCTTTTCAAAATAGTTTGAAGACGTCTGGGCATCGAGGTTATGAGTTTCTGGAGTTGTGGTGCTGGAATTTGGTCCCATTCTTGCCTGATATAGGTTTTCATAAGCTGAAGAGTTTGTGGTTGTCTTTGACGTTTTTTTTTTTTTTTTTCCTTTTAATTTTGCGCCAAATGTTCTCTATAGGTGAAAGATCTGGACTGCAGGTAGGCCAATACAGCACCCGGACTCTTCTACTACGAAGCCATGCTGTTGTAATAGCTGCAGTATGTGATTTTGCATTGTCCTGCTGAAATACACGTCGTCTGGAGGGGAGCATATGTTGCTCTAATACCTTTCAGCATTCATAGTGCCTTCTAAAACATGCAAGCTGCCCATACCGTATGCACTTATGCACCCCATACAATCAGAGATGCTGGCTTTTGAACTGAACGCTGATGACACGTTGGAAGGTCTCCCTCCTCTTTAGCCCAGAGGACATGGCTTCCGTGATTTCCAACAAGAATGTCAAATTTGGACTCGTCTGACCATAGAACACTTTTCCACTTTGAAACAGTCCATTTTAAATGAGCCTTGGCCCACAGGACATGACGGCACTTCTGGACCATGTTCACATATGGCTTCATTTTTGCATGATAGAGCTTTAGTTGGCATCTGCAGATGGCACGGCAGATTGTGTTTACCGACAGTGGTTTCTGGAAGTATTCCAGGCCCATTTAGTAATGTCAATGACAGAATCATGCTGATGAGTGATGCAGTGTCGTCTGAGGGCCCAAAGACCACGGGCATCCAACAAAGTTCTTCGGCCTTGTCCCTTACGCACAGAGATTTCTCCAGTTTCTCTGAATCTTTTGATGATGTTATGCACTGTAGATGATAAGATTTGCAAAGCCTTTGCAATCTGACATTGAGGAACGTTGTTTTTAAAGTATTCCACAATCTTTTTATGCACTCTTTCACAGATTGGAGAGCCTCTGCCCATCTTTACTTCCGAGAGACTCTGCCTCTCTAAGACATCCCTTTTATGTTACAGACCTGATGTCAATTAACTTAATTAGTTGCTAGATGTTCTCCCAGCTGAATCTTTTCAAAATTTCTTGCTTTTTCAGCCCTTTGTTGCCCCCGTGCCAACTTTTTTGAGACCAGTAGCAGACATCAAATTTGAAATGAGCTCATTTAGTGGATAAAAGTGTAAAATTTCTCAGTTTAAACATTTGTGTTCTCTATGTTCTATTGTGAATAAAATATTGGCTCATGTGATTTGAAAGTCTTTTAGTTTTCATTTTATTCAAATTTTAAAAAAAAAAACATCCCAACATTTCCAGAATTCAGGTTGTACTAAAACTGCTACAAAGATAGATTTTAATTGTCTTGTGCAGATACTCTCAGTTGAGAATATTTGAATATATAACACTCATTCTATATTCGGAAATACAGACATCACATCACACATTTATTAAACTTCATAGACACAGCAGTGAGACTCTTCTGTGGATCCTCACCTGATCATTACTGGTCCTCATTACTGGTCAGGGTCGACATCCACCTGGGAAACAAGCAATCTCTCTCTAATCTGTCAGATGAAACCAGAAGAAAAAAATAGTAAGTTTTCAGCAGAAAAAAAGTGCAAATTAGTTACTATATTAGACTATTTATTTAGCATAAAAATAAGTAAAATTCCTGTAATCAGATTAATTACTGATTTTTACATGATCTTGCATAGATATATAAAAAAAACAATATTTAGGTTTTTAAACAATTTAAAACATGAATTACGTTCATATGTTAGTGTGACTGCAGAAGAGCCTGTAACTCGTATTGAGTCACTGTGAAGGAGAAACACATGCTGATGAGAGTATGGTTTATGTGACTGATGAAAAGGAGCAAATACACATTCTGGATTACAACGAAACCTTTGAGTAAAATTTTCACGAATTAAAGCTGTTGTCCTCTAGTTTAAACATGTTTGTAGTGGTCCAAGTAAAACTGAAATTAAAGTAAGTGTGAAGAAATGTGACGTGTTGCCTGTCAAATTCAAAACAGGACAGATGAGTCAGAGACATTGATCATGTAATGCTGGATGGCTGTGAGCTGAAGCTGGAATCTGTACAGATTTTACCAGCTTTTTCCTACAATCTGACCAAGACTACATGTAAATAAAGCTTTCTTTAATACCACAGAAAGACATTTACTCACCTCAGTTTACAGTTTGAGTGTTGCAGCACATCAATGAGCTGCTTCTCTGAGTCTTGTATGTTATTGTTTTTCAGATCAAGCTCTTTTAAAAACTGCAGTACTTTTGTGTTTGTCAAAGACTGAGTTAAAGAAGAAACATCTGTAATGGCACAGTCATTTAGACTAGAAAGAGAAACAGGATAACAGGAAAAAAATAATTTTACAAACAAATCATTTAGGTTAAGAATTACACAAATATGTTCTCAGACTCTTCAAGAGACTGTTGTGTCTTGACTGTTTAAGTGATTTATTGTGAATGTTACTGACCTCAATCTATCCAGTTTACAATGTGAATCCTTCAGAATGTCACTTAAGCGATTCACACCTGTGTTTTTTATTTTATTCATACTCAGGTCCAGCTCTCTCAGGTGTGATGGGTTTGATTTCAGAGCTGAAGTCAGGATGAGACACTGTTCCTCTGTAATGCTGCATCCACGCAGACTGAAGACAGAAAGAGAAAAGACAATGAATCATTTTCATTTTAAATTTCTGAGTGAGTGTGAATTAAATACATCATGAGTAAATGCCATAAAGTCACTAATAGACCAGCAAATACATGGAAAATTAATTGCATGATCACAAACCAAAAAATGAACACTTGAGGTACTAGTTACAATCCAAGTATAGAGTATCTTCAGTTGGACAAATACGTCAATTTTTCATTGTAGATTAAAACAATGGATTAATCTACAAACATCTAATAATCTGTTTCAAAGTCTAATGCTCTTTCTACAGATACACATACACATTATATAATAGTATTTATAAATATGGATGGAGAAGATGAGGTGCTACAAAGTATGTGCCTTGAGTCTGTTTTCTTAAATAAACAAAACACTAAACTTTAATCAAACTGCAACTGCTGTACAGTACAATGATACTAACTATAGTTTCTCCAGCTTGCATTGTGCGTTCATCAGTAGATCACAGATGTTTTTAACTCCATAGCCTCCTAATTTATTCATACTCAGGTCCAGTTCTCTCAGGTGTGATGGGTTTGATTTCAGAGCTGAAGTCAGAGCAGAACAACCTTCATCTGTCACATCACAGCATCTCAACCTACAATGAGTTAAGAAACAAAATATTCATTCTGTACCATTCAAATACTAAAACACTTTTCTCTTTCTTGTATGTAAATTTTCCTCACCTCAGTCTCTCCAGTTTACATTGTGAATCCTTCAGTATATCACGTAATTGATTTACTCCTGTGTTGTACATTTTATTCTCACTGATGTCCAGCTCTCTCAGGTGTGATGAGTTGGATTTCAGAGCTGAAGTCAGGATGAAACTCTGATCTTCAGTAAAACTGCATCTACTCAGACTTAAGACAGAAAGAGAAAAGACAATGAATCTGATCCATGATGACTTTGAAGAGCCTGAAGAGCTACAGTAGTCATTTAGTCTGTAGGGTTTTTTTGTTTTGTTTTTAACCGTGTCACACTACATCTGTGTTCTGGAAACTGTTGTTTCTTCTTTCATTTTTAAACCATTTCTTCTTTCTTTATTATTATTACAGCAAAACATAAAGAAGTAAATTTTATCAAATACTTCAAATGCAATTATTTACTAGTTAGCAGCACTGGGTAGATTACTTACAAGTTGTAGCCCATTACTGATTACAAAATACATTTCATTTTCATTTATCTATTTATAAAACACAACAATAGTTGTCCATGGTGTTGTACTCAAGTCGGAAATATAAAAAGATAAATAAATAAAAAAAATAATTTCATAAATTTATGAAGAATGGCATTTATGAAGCATTTATGAAAAATAATTTCATAATCAATTTATGAAGAATGGCATTTATGAAGCCTTGAGGGGCACCACAGGTAAGTGGAGCTTTGCAAGAAGCAGAACATCCAGTAACTACTGAGAAAGTTTCAATAGCTATGTTTCCATCCAAAGATTTGAATTTAAATTATGCGCAAAACTGGAATATCGCATAAAACATATGCGAATAAAGCACCGTTTCCATCCAATGAGTCAAAGAGAACAAAATCGTCACTTCCTGGTAAACTGTGGCACTAAATATCACTAAGAATATAGGAGAAGTCATTGAATATAATCATTTTCATATATGATATAAATTACTTGTGCCTCAGAGAGAGCAGACGTAACACAATAAATGCTGTCACTGCGTTCAGAGGATGCCAGCTGTTTGGGAACACAGTTGTGTAAGACAATTATACAGAAGTACTTTGATGACAGACTTTGCGCAGGCTTTTCAGAGTGACTACAACAACTTATAGATGCTGTGAACGAGATCGGTCAGCTGGTTAGTCAAGTTATCCCATCTCATAGCGCAAAATCACATGACTTTTTTGATGAGCATGGAGGAATTTATTCGGTAAATGTGTTTCCATCGTAGTTTATGCACATTTTTTCTTATCGGATAAAAAGTTTATCCTACTCAGTTGTGCGCATAATTTTTTTATGCGCATTTTCAGAATTTATGCACATCTTGGCGTTTCCATCTAGCGAATTTTTTTATGCGATAGTCCAAAATGCACATAAAAATAGGTGGATGGAAACATAGCTATTGTTAAGATAGAATTTAAACATCTTTCTTAGACACTGCTCAAGATGCAAATATGACAGTGTCAACAGCGTCACTGCACTCAAATCTAAGAGCAATAAAATTACTAAATCACCAGTCAACAGCAGTCATTTAATACTTTTGAAAGAACAGACTCATTACTAGAGGTCGACCGATTCATCGGTTTTGCCGATTAATCGGCACCGATAGTTGATTTGCGGAACTATCGGTTATCGGCAAAAATCCATGCCGATAGTTTTCCGTGTTGCGTCTGTTGCTGGAGTGGTTGAGAACAGTCTGCTGTCATTATACAGTAGGAGAGCGGCCTCTAGAGGCAGAAATCACTGACAGCACGTGTTGTTTGTTTTGGCATGTGACAGCGCGCTGCCGGAAACTTCAAACGCGCATTTAAATGCAGCCGACAGAAAATCCTGCTGCGGAACAGAGCGTCATTCACATAGTTTTCCATTAAATAACATTATTGCCTATTTGTCTCAAATCATTGTTAATGTACATAATAACTTCACCCTAGGCTATAAATTATGTATTGTGCATTTTTCAGCGAAACATTTGTACTTCTGTGGCTCTAATACAGTCTGTATGCTTCATATAGAGAGCTGTAATACAGATCTTTTAAACACTGAACTTCAAACTCCTTTATGCCACATTTATGCTTGAATTGAACGTGACGCGTCTGGTGCGTGTGAAACCCATGACTTCTCCAAGACTCAGCGCTGCGCTTTTGCACAGTGTGTCACTTGCATATTTTTTTTATATTTTGATTAGATAATCATGCAGTGTTCTAAAATAGCAGCAAATAAAATGTGAGAATACACATACAATATCAATAACCTGTGCATGTAATTTTAATATGGCCTTGTGTAGGTATTTCAAGATGGCCATCTTTAAGCATGACTGTTGAAATGAAATGGTATATATGTGTGTATATATATATATATATATATATATATATATATATATATATATATATATATATATATATATATATGCGCACACACACATATATATACACACACACACACACATATATACATACATATATATATATATGTGTATATATATATATGTGTGTGTGTGTATGTGTATATATGTATATATCTTTAAATTTTTTGTGCCGTACATTGCCATCCCTTTATAATCAATAAAAAGCACTCATCTTAGTTCACTGCAATCTCACAAGGTTACATTATAATCAATGAAGTTCTCTATGCTGCACAATGAATATCTTATTTACATCTCATCTATAATGACTATAATTATTCTATAATCGTGCTGAACACAACACCTGAACAAACTCTGGCAATTTGAGCGGTGAGTGGATTCTAACAAACACCTCTGATTGGCTGTTGCGTTCAAGAAATCAACAGATATGTTTGTGATTGTCTACATTGCTTAATGCTGCAAAAACATGTTGAAATAGAAAACAATCTCAAGAGCGAAACCATAACGCACTGGATAGTTTGCCAAATCTGCAATGAAATGGCATTATTACAACTTTATCTGAGGGTGCCATTGATTTCATTTGTGGGTGCTTCGATATGACTGCTGCATTCAATGCGGTAGATCATGCTGCTCTTAAAACTGGATTAAGCTACTAATTGTAGTAGCCATAATTGCATTAAACTATGTGGTGTAAGCCTATTTGGTTACACCTTCTTTTAAGGTGTCCTTGTTACAGTGTAGTACATTTAAAGGGATAGTTCACCCAAAAATGAAAATTCTGTCATTAATTACTCACCCTCATGTTGTTCCAAACCCGTAAGACCTTCGTTCATATTCGGAACACAAATTAAGATATTTTTGATGGAATCTGAGAGCTCTCGGACCCTCCATAGACAGTAAGGTTATTACCAGGATCAAGGTCCAGAAACATAGCAAGGAGATCAGTAAAATAATCCATGTGACATCAGGGGTTCAACTGTAATTTTAAGAAACTACGAGAATACTTTTTGTCCGCAAAAAAACAAAAAAACAACAACAAAAAAAAAAACTATTCAAATTCGTCTCCTCCGCGTCACACTAGCGCCATTTTGGAGAATATCCACTGAACGCAAGCAGCATATGCTCTTCTGTGTCAGCTGCGTCACACGGATCTCCTTGCCACGTTTCTGGACCTTGATCGTGGTTGTAAACTTGCTGTCTATGGAGGGTCTGAGAGCTCTCAGATTCCATCAAATATATCTTAATTTGTGTTCCGAAGATGAATGAAGGTCTTACGGGTTTGGAACAACATGAGGTTGAGTAATTAATGACAGAATTTTAATTTTTGGGTGAACTATCCCTTTAAGTACAGAGTAATATTAAAGTGCCCCATTATGGATTTTTGAAAATGACCTTTCATGCAGTGTGTAACATATCTCTAAGTGAATGAAAACATCCTGCAAAGTTTTAAATCTGAAACTGCACCGTGTGTAAAGTTATTGTCTCTCAAAAGAAAGAGTAGACTCTGAATCACTGAAACGAGTTGTTTTTAAAAACGAGTCCCAAGCTGTTCCATGTTGACATCAAAATGAAACATTAACATATTGCCCGCCCACTTGTTGCACACGCAGACCTGGGAAAACTTGGATTTTCGCATTGGTCTGAATGAAAATGCAAATTCATTCTTTGCCACTAGGTGCCGATTTTGGAGCGTTAAAAGCTCACAAACACTGCTTTAAATGAAATTGACCAATCACCGCAGATTAGCATCATGCAAAGGAGGGGTTTGGAAAAATGAATCATTAAATGAATCGCTTGGAAGTCGTTGAGCAAGTGAGGTAAAAATAAATGCATAAATGCATGCATGTCAACCTGTTGTTGGGGACTCCCAAAACCAAAATATGAACCTTTCATAACCCATAATAGGGGCACTTTAATTAACTACATATACTTACTATATGGTTAAGGTTAGAATTAGGAATTGGTTTAGGGTACCTTGCATGTAATTATGCATAATTAATTGTTATTATAATAGTAAGCACATGTAACGTGTAACAAGGACACCTTAAAATTGTTACTGCCTATTTTAATCGCAATACACAGGCATGTAAACACCTCAATCACATTGTTATAACTCTGACCAAAGAGTGCATGTGATCATATGTACATGGATGCCACGTCTTGTTCTCACAACTTCTTGACTGAACTCCATGACATTATTCTGAAGCAGTCCTGACTATATGGGAATGATATAAGCACCCTCAGACGAAAACAAAAGCACTCTCAGTTGAGGCTGTAATAACAGGATATTGGCAAAACAGTTTCGACAAAAGCTCCAAAGCGAATTTGTGTTTGTGCTTAGCTTCAAAGTTTTCTATTTACAATGTGTTTTTGCAGCGGTGAGCAATGTAACCAATCACAGACATATCTGTTCTTCTCATGAACGCAATGGTCAATCAGAGGTGTTTAAGTTCAAGCCTCTCCTTACCACTCAAAACGCTGGAGTTTTGTGTGTTGTGGGGTTTTTGAATAATGACAGTAACTACACTTCTTGGTGAATAATCAGAATAATGATAATTGCATGTAAACTGGAGTGATGAGGTTTGCTTTTGTCATGTAAACATCTTACTGTGATCAAGTTTATTCTGATTATTGGTCAGAATAATCAAAATGCGCCAGCTAGACTCCTGACGTGCTCAAAAACAGGACCATATCACTCCTGTTTTATGTTCCTTGCACTCGTTGCCAGTGTGCTACAGAGTAGATTTTGAAAAATATTACTTCTTCTAGTCATCTGACTATTGGCTGGTGTGTGCAGTTCCATAAAACTAAAAGACTTTCCTATATATAAGCAGTAGAATTTTTTTAGAAAGGAAAATTTAAGAAAGAAAATAGTAGAAATAGGGCAAATCAATACATTATGAATAATTTACTGCCAGTGTGTGAATAGCACCGTATGTGATCATGCAGTCTATAAAAAAGTAATATAAAAATTATATAGTCTATGAACACTGTAATCTGATTATGAGCATTTTTTAAATGTAATCTAATTACGTGTACTTAATTTTTGGAATCTGATTGTGTATTCCAGATTACATGTAATCAGTTACTATCCAGCACTGCTAGTCAAACTCCTAATTTGAATTGTGTGTTAGTACAGTTAGCACAGTATAATCATACTAACAGTAGTTTTGTCAACTTGCATTGTGGGTTCATCAGCAGATCACTGAGGTTTTCAAATCCACAGTCCCCTAATTCATTCAAACTTAGGTCCAGCTCTCTCAAATGTGATGGGTTTGATTTCAGAGCTGAAGTCAGATCAAAACAGTCTTCGTCTGTCATATCACAGTATCTTAACCTACAATGAGAGAAAAGGAGATATGAAAAAAAAAATAGAAGAAACCCTTTATTTTGCTCTTTGATCTTTTTCACCATATCACACAATACTAGAGTATGTATGTATAAATAAATAAATGTGAATTTAGCATTTTCACAAGATGCTGAATATAAGGTGTCTTGGTTTAACTGTTAAAGTGATTAAACTGATTCATGTGTGTGAATTGACCTCAATCCCTCCAGTTTACAGTGTGAATCCTTCAGTATTTGACATAAGTGATTCACTCCTGTGCTTCTCATTTGATTCTCAGTCAGGTCCAGCTCTCTCAGGTGTGATGGGTTTGATTTCAGAGCGGAAATCAGGATGAGAAACTGTTCTTCTGTAATTCTGCATCTCCACAGACTGATTACATAAAGTGAAAGAACAATGACTCAAATTAATAATGTACATCTTAGTGAAGAGATTCTATCATTTAGTCTGTACTTCTCATAGTCTTTGTTAGGTTCAAATGTGTCACACTAGTTCAGTATGCTTGAAGCTGTTGTTTCTTTTTCATTTTTACTTTTTTTTTTTTTTTTTAAATATGACTTTTTTTAACTGCTGTACAGTATAATGATACTAACTCTAGTTTTTCCAGTTTGCATTGTGGGTTCATCAGTAGGTCACTGAGGGTTTCAAATCCAGAGTCTCCTATTTCATTCATACTCCGGTCCAGCTCTCTTAGGTGTGATGGGTTTGATTTCAGAGCTGAAGTAACAGCAGAACAACCTTCATCTGTTATGTAACAGAATCTTAACCTACATTGGGAGAAAGACAGAAAATGAAAGAAAATAAATAAAACAAAAAAATGACAAAAGGAAGAAAGATCATCATATTTAATTCACAAGATCACAAAATACTACAGTGAAGTTTTTTTTTTGTTTTGTTTTTTTCACAAATAATGTGAATTTAGACTCTTTACACGATACAGAGTATAAGGTGTTTTGGTTTAAACTGCTGAAGTGATTTTAAACATTTGTATGTGAATGTTACTGACCTCAGTCTCTCCAGTTTACAGTGTGAATCCTTCAGTATGTCACATAAGTGATTCACTCCTGTGTTTTTAATTTTATTCCCACTGAGGTCCAGTTCTCTCAGGTGTGATGGGTTTGATTTCAGAGCTGAAGTCAGGATAAGACACTGTTCTTCTGTAATACTGCAAATACGCAGACTGAATACAAAAGAGAGATAAATAGGTCTCAGATCTATAATGATCATTTGCATTAAAAGTGCATTTCAAATACCACCAAGTACCACAAAATATTCTTTATATTCAAAAGGAAATCAGTTCACATCAATTTCAAGACTGGCCCTTCTGTGTCAGTCACCCTTGGTTTGTTCAAATCAGTTTAGATCTGTTGTTCACTTTCTACTCAGCAACACAGGTTTCGTTTGATGAGCAGTGTCTACAGCATTTATTAATAACGTTAATGAATGAATTTATTAATAAACATTTTTAGAAAGATTAATGAATACTACAAAACATGTACAGCCCATTATTAGTTTGTTAGCTAATACATTGTTAATGAATGAGACCTTTTTGTAAAATGTTACTGTCTTCTTAATATTGTCATAACTCACTTTAGTCTCACAAATCAACATTCAAACATGCCACAAACGAAACAATTACAAGTTAAAAATAAAGTTTGCTCTTAAAAAGATTGTGTGTGATTCTCAAACAAGATTCTGCTTTGCACTGGAAATGTGTTCACATAAGAAATTAAATCCTTACGCAGAAGACGTTCAAACAAGTTTTTGAAAAGGTAGATTTAAGGAAATAATCCATACTGGTCACACATGCTCTTGCCATACTTTTATAGTATACACTGCACCAAAATTAGACATCTTGCAGTTATGAATAGTTGTGTTGTGGGAAAAAAAAAGACAGTCCGTGGGCGTGACATATCGCTCCCCTCCCAGAAGGCACATCTTTGCGCCACATACAATCAAGGGGTGGGAGGGTAGGAGCCTTGGAGGCCCCTCAGGACAGGCTTGTGTGGGACAGGAAGCCTCCAAGGCAGTACCGGACCCGGGCACCATGGCGAAGCAGGCAGTTCAGAGAACCATGCCAGAGCAGACAGTTCAGGGGCCCATGGCGGGATGGCCTCCATGGCCTTGGTCTCGGCACTTGACTCGGCCACTACAGCCGGAGATGTATAGCCCCCCCAAAAAAAATTTCTTGGGGGAGACTCCGGGTCCCCTGGCTGGAACCGGCTCTGGGCTGCACTTGGGAACAGAAGCCCTTTCCGGACTGCTCTCTGGATCTGAAGCCCTCCCTGGGCCAGATGTGGGAACAACAGCCCTCCCTGGGCTTGACTCGGGATCTGTGGCCCTCCCTGGGCCAAACATAGGAACAGCAGCCCTCTCTGGGCTTGACGTGGAGACAGGAGCCCTCTATGGGCCAGACGTGGGGACAGAAGCCCTCTCTGGGCTGGACGCAGGAGCTAGAGCCATCTTGCGACTCTGGTCAGGGGCTAGAGCAATGTCTCCACTCTGGCCAGGGGCTGGAGCCATCTCTCGACTCTGGTCAGGGGCTGGAGCCCACAGTCTCTTCCTCCTCATTCTCCTCTTCTGGGCTGAGGTGAAGGAGATAGCTGCTGTCAGCTGAGGGTGTGGGAGTGAATCGGCCAGCGGGCCTGAGGCTTGACGGTGGAGCGGTGGAGAGTTTTTGAGCTGAGGATTGGGAAGGAGCTCGGAACTGGTGACAGGAAAAGGGATGTGGATTTGAGAGCTGACCGGCCAGACTGGTCTGCCCTGTTTGAAGTCTGTCTTCGAGCTCGGGTACATGGGAGGTGAAGGGTGGTCGGAATCATTTGTCAGGCGTGTGGAGGGTCCTGGCGTGGGGTGAGCTGGAGAGGCACAGTGTCTCTCAGAGGGGGCTGGATGAGGATGATTCAAATTTTCCTTTATTTCTTCTACCTCAAAATTAGAACCATTTAAATAAAGGATAAGATGAATCAACTCGACCAAGGGGGGGAAAGAAAAAAAAAAAAAAAAAAAAAAAAAAAAAATCACACGTAGGAAGATCACAACGGATCATATCCTCATCCAGACCCATCTGAAAACAGGCACAGCATTGTGCCAGCTCACCTGATAAGACAACTCAAGGAATTCCTGCACATACCTCTCCAATGACCGACCAATCATCTTGGTTGGTCAGTTGTTCTGTCAGGGTTATGCTGCTGCATGGAGCGAGGAATGAGTTGTCGTGGGATAAACTCAAACAAAAGTCTTTAATAATAATAATAATAATCCCAGGGGTAACACAGGGCAGGCAGGAACAACACACAAAGCACAACGTTGACGTTTAACACTGGACAGAAAAGAAGGGGCAGAACACAATTTAAATACTGAACTAAACAAGGTAATTAAGGAGACACACCTGAATCACATGAAAATCAAACAAACAAGGGAGAAACTAAGTCACGGGGAGCACATGGGGAGAAAAACACAAGACAGGAACACAAGGACAGTCCATGGGCGTGACAGACATCTTGTCAATCTTTACATCTTTTCAATTCTGAGAAAAAACTGCCCTGACTCAAATCAGGAATTAATATTGACTATGTAACATTACTAGTAGTCATGTAACAGGCTAAATGATATAATATACTCACATAAGTGTGTGGAGTTTACAGTGTTTATCCTGCAGTAGAGCAGCGATCTGATTCACTCGTGCATCTCCTAATTTATGTCCACTCAGATTCAACTCTCTCAGAAATAATGGGTGTTTACCTACAACTCTAGTCACATACTGACAGGCTTCATCTGCATCAGGACCCAAAAATCTGAAGAAGGGAAGATGAAGCAGGATTCAGTTCAATGTCTGCATTACGAAACATGTTCTTGTTTGTAATGAAAAGCTCTAGCCACTTTTAACCAGGGGCACAGCTACATCGTTGGCCACCCCAGATGCCCTCCAACCAGCCTTGCAATTGGCTTGTTTTTATGCTATTAACCCTCAAAGACCAAGACAGCCACTCAGAGGCTCTGTAGTGTACGTAATTACGTCATCACATTTTGACAACATTGATTCGTCAGAAGAAACCAATGCATTTCTTTCCTCTGAGCCAAACAGGAACGATTGTTGACGCTTAGTCACACCTCCGTGCCCAGATTGGTTCAAACTGTCCCATATTCAACCAATAAGACATTTGTCTTTCGAACCACCATTTATGATGTTTCATTGGAAATTTGAACAAACGCAATGTGAAAGTAAAGTCTGTCGTGTGTGCATGAAAACAAACACAAAATAACACATTTGCATGAGAGAACTCTCTGAAAAAGCACAGAAAAACACACGACTGACTACTTTGACATAAAACAACCCGAAAACAAGGATGAAACAGCGGTACATATCGGATAAAGCACTGGAATTCATGTCTTTGCGTCACTGGGCGATGTCCCGGTAAAATCAATTCTGACGCAGAGTACAGCCAGCGGATTGATCCATTTATATTATGTATATTATGTAAACAATAATTATATAGTTCATAAAGATCATTTTCACTATTTTTTCTGTTGCACTCTGTATATTTCTGTATATTATAGTTTGTATTTTTGTTGCAGAAGAATTTGTTCAATTGTTTTCACTATTAGCTGCACGGTTTGTGTTTGTTGTTGTTCATACTCAGATTGAACATATTTCTCTGAAAAAAAAGTCACTTTTTTACTGTTTTGTTATTATATAACACTGGGGATTATAAATCTCATCAAGGGGAGGGGATCCCCCTCAGTAGCAATCACATTCCAGGGCCAGGGGCCCTTAGGGAAGAGCCTTATAGACCCCTCCTGGCCTCTGGACCCCTTGTACACAGTCTCCTTTCTATTTATTTGAGTTAAAATGTTAATATTTGCATGTAAAACTGAAATTATTACATTATGTTGACTACATCTTTGCATTTTTAACTAGATTTTTGCAGGGTTTCGCACAGCTCATTTTATGGTAGAGCAGGGGTATCCAACCCTGCTCCTGGAGGGCTATCATTCTGCAGTGTTTAGCTCCAATTCTCATCAAACACATCTAAAAAAAAAAAGTCTTCAAGATTACATAAAAGAAAAAAAAAAAAAAAAAAAAAAAAAAAAAAAAAAAATATATATATATATATGTTGTTACATAAATTACATTATATGATTGATTGGGAATGGAGCTAAACTGTGCAGGATAGTGGACCTCAAGGGGTGGAATTGCCCACCCCTGAGAATAAAGACGAGACAGTTCAGCAATGTAAAAAATGCAAGAAATGTCTATGCCTCAATTTTAGGACACTTAGATATGTCATACATGCAGCATATTTTGAATATTACATATTTGTTTGCATCAAATAAATCATAGACTTACTGGTGACTTTGGCTGTTTTTTATACACTAATAGGACAACATATCCTGGGACATACAACTCATAAAATCCAAAATATCTCAAATATTTAAAAAATTCCTTTGAATATGTTTTAAAGTCCAGATGAAATAAAATGTTTAAAGTCCAGATGATATAAATAAAGCGTTATGAAATGGTTTTTTGCTGATCATTTTCCACTCTTGCCTGATTTAGGGTTAACGTTTAATAAAAGTTCAATTGACAACATACGGATGCAATTTATTTATTTATTTACTCATTTATTTATTAATTAATTAATTCACTCACTTTGGTTTCATATGATTGTTGTTTTCAACTGTTCATTCTTTGTTGTAACTCACAACTTATAACATTACACACCTTTGTGATGTGCTGCAGCCTTTATAGGTCTGAGGCAAAACAAGCATATCTACGGACATAAGGATGAAGAAATATGTTCATTTGAGTAAGCGCTGAATTTTTCATCCACTAATAGTGAACATGATCTACGTTTCGTGAATTAATATTTCTACAAATAATATGCCTGCATACCATTCATTTTATATACTTTCATCATGTCTCCTCACCTCAGTGTCTTCAGCTGACAGTTTGGATCCTGTAGTAAATCACTGAGCTGCTTCACTCCTGATGGTCCATGATCATTTCCTGTGAGATCCAGCTCTATCAGGTGTGAAGGGTTTGATCTCAGAGCTGAAGCCAGAGCTTCATAACTTTCTTCAGTGATATGGCAGTTTGAGAGTCTAGAACAGGAATGAAAATGTAACATTCAGCTGATTAATCTAGTTATTCTTGAAATGTATGATTTTTATTTTATTACTTATTTAAATAAATATAATAAATATAAATAAAAGTTATTGCCAAAGCAAAACTGAATTTGATGGGAAACAAAAAGTCTAGAGATATTTCACCATTGGTTAATGTTGGGTCATTGATGAGCGTCTGTTAGCCTAGTTTTTGTGCATGCTCTGCATTGACACTAGCCAGACACCGCTGGAAACTTTTAGGCTGATTAACCATGTAGAATCATGTTGTTGCAGTCAGTGAGAGATAAACTCTGATTAACTATTCAGCTTAGCGAACCAGTGACGAAAGCAAGCAAACCAATTATGTCAAGAGGGGACACAGAAGGCTCTTCTCATTTTTCATATTTAAAGAAGCTCTATTACCACTCCGTCTGTGGTGAGTGAGTGGTTTGGACATCCATAGTCCTAGCTCTTCCAGAGGTTTTGTTTTTGAATGACAATGGACAAATACAGATTAGTGTCACATTTGCTACAACATACAGTGCCTTGCGAAAGTACTCATACCCCTTAATTTTTTCACGTTTTATGTTGCTGCCTTATGTTAAACTGCTTTAAATTACTTATTTTTTTTCCACATCAATCTACACTCCATACAGCATAATGGTAAAGCAAAAAAACAACAGATTTTAACATATTTGCAAATTTATTAAAAATAAAAAACTTAAATAATTCCATTGCATAAGTATTCACACCCTTATCTGGGACAATTGAAATTTAGCTCAGGCGCATTCATATTGCTTGTAGATGTTACTACACTTCGAGTGAAGTTAACCTGTGGCAAATTCAATTGAATGGGTATGATTTGGAAAGGCACACGTCTTAATAAAAGGTCTAATAGCTGATAATGCATATCAGAGCAAAAAACAAGCCCTGAGGTCAAAAGAACTGCCTGTAGAGCTCAGAAACAGGTTTGTGTCAAGCCACAAATCTGGGGAAGAGTCCATAAAAAAAAACCTGCTTCACTGAAGGATCACAAATGCATGTAGTCTCTGTTACCCTCAATAGAAGAAGTTTGAAACAACCAGGATTCTTCCTAGAGCTGGCCTCTTGGCCAAACTGAGCAATTGATGGAGAAGGGCTTTGGTTAGTGTGGTGACCAAGAACCTGATGGTCACTCTAGTTGAGCTCCATGATCATATATGCAGATCGGAGAAACTTACAGAACGACAAACATCACTGCAACACTCCACCAATCTGGGCTTTATGGCGGTGTGGCCAAACTCAATCCTATCTTCAGTGAAGTCACATGAAAACACATTTGGAATTTGCAGAAAAGCACCTAAAGAACCCTCAGACTGTGAGAAACAAGATTCTCTGGTCTGATGAACCTCAATTCTAAGCATCATGTTTGAAGGAAACCAGCTCTGCTCATCACCTGCAGAGCACCAACCCAAAAGTAAAGTGTGCTGGTAGCAGCCTCATGCTTTGGGGCTGTTTTTCAGCAGCAGGGACTGAGGGACTCATCAGAGTAGAAGAAAAGCTCAATGCACCAAAATATTGATCCTTAATGAAAACCCAATCCAGAGCATTCAGAACCTCAGACTGGGCAGAAGGTTCACCTTCCAACAAGACAATGAACCTAAACACACAGCAAGAGTGACTTCTAGGCAACTCTGTGAATGTCCTTGAGTGGCCCAGCCACAGCCTGGGATTAATATTTCAATCTCCAATCAAATATTTCTGGAGAAACCTGAAAATGTGCATCTGCCCCCATCCAACCTGACAGAGCTTGAAAGGTGAAGAGGTGAGGAGAAGAATAGCAGATAATTGCCAAATGCTGATGAGAAAAGCTTGTCACGTCAAACAAAAAAAGACTGTAAAGGTGCTTCAGCGAAATATTTAGTTAAGGGTATGAATACTTATGCAATGTACTTATTTCAGTTTTTTATTTTTAATGAATTTACGAAGTTTTGACAATTCTGCTTTTGCTTTGTCAATATGGTGTATGGAGTGTAGATTGATGTGGAAAAAAAAACTAATATAAAGTGGTTTATCATAAGGCAGCAACATAACAAAACATGAAAAAAATGATGGGGTATGAATACTTTCGCAAGGCACTGTACATGCAAGTTGGTCATTAGACTAACAAGCATGTATTTATTTTGTGTTTAAGCACAGCTTTTGCCCCGATGCAGGCGACGTGACACTACGTACGTCCATAGATTTTTGACGTCGGTTTTGTGTGTAACTAGCTTTAAACATCAGCTCACCTGAGTTTCTCCAGTTTACAGTTCTCTTTCAGTCCATCAGAGAGTAGCTTCACTCCTGAATCATGCAGGTTATTATTGCTCAGGTCAAGCTCCTTCAGACTGCTGGAGTCCGAACTGAGAACTGAAGTGAGAGCTGAACAGCTTTCCTCTGTTAGTTTACACTTACTGAGCCTGAAAATAACAATAATAATAATAATAATAATAATAATAATAATAATAATAATTAAGAGTGAGGATAGTGAACAGTTCCATTATAGTTGCAATAAGTAAGGGTGCTGAGAGTAAGGCTGATAAACCCACTATTTTTATGCTAGTTGCTGTTAGTTTTAGTTAACATCTTTACTAAAGCTTTACTTGTCTAATCATTCAATTTTTTTAGAGTAATAGTTAAAAACTCAGTTCTACTTTATGCATTTTCCAAAAAGGTATATTCTTTCAGTTACTGGTAATGACAATTAGACCTTGCCAGTCAAAGAAAATTATATCTAAATTAGGCACTAAACATACTGCCCATATTTCTGAACAAAAGAGACTGCATTAGTCCTTTAAGGCAGCGGCTATTTGCACTAAGTGTAGCAATAGATTCTATTTACACTAAGTGAAAATAGCAGTATTTTTTGACAATATGCTATTTACACTAAGTGCAAATAGCTATAGATTCGATTTACACTGTTAAAATAGCAGGATTTTCTGCTATTTATACTACTTATTGCAAATAGTGGCAATTATCTGCACCTCAGTATTATAATACATTATAAAACAGTATGCAATAATAACGTATTGAGTGTAAATTATAATTTTAATTCAAATTATTAAATGGATGCCACCTTATTGGGATAATAAAGCCCTCCCTACACCTACCCTAACCCTACCCAATACTTTATTTTCAACTTTTTGATTATTTCCTTCATTTTTATTCAGAATAAATGCCTTTCCAATGCGATATGAGATTTGAAAAGGGAGAAAAAAAGTTTGGCAAAAGGCAGATTAGAACTCGGGTCAATCGTGTCAAAAAGCATGTGCCTTACCATCTACACCACTGAAACGGATGTGTAATGAGTGTCTTTTTTCAGTGTTGACTATCCCAATCACACTTTGGTGGGCGGAGTTAGTGTAAATAGCCTCTGCCAACAAGGCGGGCTACTTGCACTTAGTGTAAATAGACACTCCGGTCCTTTAATGTACAATTATAATCAAACAGTACATTATATAGATAAATTACCTAAAGAATTTCTAAACAATTTACGCCTTTAGTTTTGTTTGTTTCTTTGGTTTAGTTTTGGTCTTTTGTCACACAACTTACCTAAGTATCTCCAATTTACACTGTATATTCTTCAGTCCAGTGCAGAGCAGCTTCACTCCTGAATCCTGCAGATTATTATTGTTCATGTTCAGCATTTTCAATCTGGTATCTGATCCAAGAACTGTAGCCAGAGTTGAACAGCTTTTGTCTGTTAAGTCACAATCATTTAGCCTACAATGGAAATATATCACATCACGGAAGATGATGGAACAAAGGAAAACATTTAACAAAAATTTCCATTATTTTTACAGGAACAGTAAATATTCAATGAGGAGGGTGAGCTACATGACATTAATCTTCATCTAGTATTTTCTGTATATGAGTATTTTTAGTTCAGTGAAAAATTTACAAGATGAATCAAATAAGCATGCTTGAATCTAGAGATTAATGATTTGAGCACTGAGGTTTGGAAAAAGTATATGTCCTTCACAGCAAAATTTGAAGAGAACTTCATACTGAAGTGGAAATAACTATAAACTGATGTATGTCTTGCTAACAATAGGGTGTATATGATTAAGATTCAATGTAGTTTAAATGTAGATAATCACATTTTTCAAATGAGACCAAAAAATTATAAAATGTATTAAATGACTTACAGTGCTCTTTTGGAGGTTTTGATGACTGCTGATAATCTAATAAGACACTCGTCTGATTTCTTGAATTTCTGAAGCTCAAACTCCTCCTGCTCTTCCTCTGATGTCAACAACACAAAGGCCAAAGCAGACCACTGGGCAGGTGAAAGATCACCAGATGAGAGACTTCCTTTGCTGAGGTGGGTCTGAATCTCTTTCACCAGAGTTTGATCATTCAGTTCATTCAGACAGTAGAACAGATTGATGGATCTCTCTGGAGACAGATTATCATCTAATTTCTGCTTGATGTACTGAACTGTTTCCTTTTTGCTCTGGTCATTGTCATCTTGCTGTGTCAATAGACCTCGAAAGAGCAGCCGATTAGACTGTAGTGACAGACCAAGAAGGAAGCGAAGGAAAAGGTCCAGGTGTCCATTGTCACTCTTGAGTGCCTGGTCCACTGCAGTCTTGAGCAAATCAATCATGGTTTCATTTTTGTTCTCCTGTTCTGTAGACTCATGAACAAACACACTTTTGTTGTTGATGTCTAGAAACAGATGTGCATAAAGAGCTGCAATAAACTCTTGAATGCTCAAGTGAACAAAGCAGTACATGGTACCAAGAACAATCCCTTTTTCCTCCTTAAATATCTGTGTACACATGCCTGAATACACTGATGCCTTATAGACGTCAATACCACAGGCTTCCAGATCTGTATCATAGAAAATCACATTGTTTTTTTCCAGCTGTTGAAATGCCAGTTTCCCCAGGGAAAGGATAGCATCTTTATCCCAGGAAACATCTGCTGCGTATTTTCCATCATACTTTCGTCTGCTCTGCAGGATCTGAAAGTGGAGAAAGTGTGTGTACATTTGTGTCAGAGTCTTGGGAGTGTCTTCAGTATTTGATTCCTGTAGTGTATTGGAGGCATCATCAGCCTGATTGTTTTTTACATTATTTCTTTTCTGTTCCAAAATGTTCTGGAGAACAGTGGCTGAAATCCAGCAGAAGACTGGGATGTGGCACATGATGAAGAGACTCTTTGATTGTTTAATATGACCAACGATTTCTTTGGCCTGATTCTCATCTGTGAATCTTTTTTTGAAGTACTCCTCCTTTTGTGCATCATTGAATCCTCGTATCTCTGTCACCCGGTCGATACAGTCAGGAGGAATCTTACTGGCAGCTGCTGGTCTGGTGGTGATCCAGATGAGAGCAGAAGGAAGCAGATTTCCCTTTATGAGGTTTGTCAGGAGAACATCCAGAGAGGCTGGTGATGATACATCACGCCATGTCTCATTAGAGTCAAAGTTTAGAGGAAGACGAAATTCATCTAATCCATCAAGGATGAACAGGACTTTGAATTGATTCCTTCTTGTAAGGTTCAGTCCTTTGGTCTCTGGGAAAAACTGGGTTATAAGGTCCACCAAACTTTGTGGCTCTTTCTCCTTTAAGTTCATCTCTCTGAATGGAAGAGGAAATATGAAGCCAATGTCTTGATTTTCTTTTCCTTCAGCCCAATCCAGAACAAACTTTTGCACAGAGACTGATTTTCCGATGCCAGCAACTCCTTTTGTCAGTACAGTTCTGATCTGCTTGTCTTGTTCAGGTGTTTCAAACAAATTTTTGCATTCAACCTGTATCTCCTGTGAGTCATGACGCCTAGAAGCAACTTCAATCTGTCTTACCTCATGTTCAGTATTGACCTGTTCACTACAACCCTGAGTGATATAGAGATCTGTGTAGATGTTATTCAGAAGTGTAGAGTCACCTTGTTTTGCAATTCCTTCAAACACACATTGATACTTCTTCTTCAGGTGAGTTTTTTGCTGATGAATGAAGAACAGCTCATCTAAACAGAAAAAAAAAATAATTTTTAACTTTAATTTTAGTCTTAATTTTCTCTCCTACGTTCATAATCTGACAGATGGTCATGAATCTCTTGCCTTCTAGACTATTGGCAGCTCCATCTTGCTTCATATCTCTCAAGAAGTAGAGTGTGAGATCAAGAGCTGCTTGTTTGATACTGCATCTATTCTCATTAAAGTCCTTCACAAAGCATTGCGTGTTCTCTTTTTGTAATATTTTCATAAACTTTTTGAGCTCCTCCTTCAGAAATGTGATTATTTTGCTCTCAAGATTCTACAAACAAAGCAAGAAAAACACAGAACAGCAATTTAGCAGAATTATAAATCCATATTCTTTCAAAGCTACTCAGTGTCAGTCAATAATGTACAGGTAATATACATCGATCAGGCATAACATTATGACCATCTTCCTAATATTGTGTTGGTCCCCCTTTTGCAGCCCTGACCCCTGAAGGTGTGCTGTGGTATCTGGCACCAAGATGTTAGAAGCAGATCCTTTAAGTTGCGAGGTGGGGCCTCCATGGATCAGACTTATTTGTTCAGCACATCCCAGATGCTTGATTGGATTGAGATCTGGGGAATTTGGAGGCCAAGTCAACACCTCAAACTTGTGCTCCTCAAACCTTTCCTGAACCATTTTTCTTTGTGGCAGGGTGCATTATCCTGCTGAAAGAGGCCACAGCCACCAGTGAAAACCGTTTCCATGAAAGGGTGTACATGGTCTGCAACAATGCTTAGGTAGGTAGTATGTGTCAGAGTAACATCCACATGGATGGCAAGACTCAAGGTTTCCCTGCAGGACATTGCCCAAAGCATCACACTGCCTCCGCCGGCTTGCCTTCTTCCCATAGTGCATCCTGTGGACTGGTCAGCATGGACACCCTGACTGGTCTGTGGCTATTCAGCCCCATACGCAACAAACTGTGATGCACTGTGTATTCTGACACCTTTCCATCAGAACCAGTATTAACTTCTTGAGCAATTTGAGCTGCAGTAACTCGTCTGTTGAATCGGACCACATGGGCCAGCCTTCGCTCCCCACGTGCATCAATGAGCCTTGGCAGCCCACGACCCTGTCGCTGGTTCACCACTGTTCCTTCCTTGGACCACTTTTGATAGATATTGACCACTGCAGACCGGGATTCCCTCACAAGAGCTGCAATTTTGGAAATGCTCTGACCCAGTCGTCTAGCCATCACAATTCGTCTAGCCATCACAATTCAGCCCTTGTCAAACTCACTCAAATCCTTACGCTTGTCCATTTTGCTGCTTCTAACACATCGACTTTGAGGACAAAATGTTCAATTGCTGCCTAATATATCCCACCCACTAACAGGTGATGAAGAGATGATCTGTGTTATTCACTTCGCCTGTCAGTGGTCATGATGTTATGCCTGATCTGAATATGAAAAAAAAAAAAAAAAAAAAAAAAAAAAAATAATATATATATATATATATATATATATATATACACACATAGTATATATATTGTATATATATTAAAAGACAAACAGGTTAATTAGCTGTCATGTTAAAATTATTAAATAAATGATTTTCACATTTTTTATTTCATGGGTTTAAGACAAAGTATCATATTATTATCAAACATTTAAAATCTGTTTTCTTACATGGAAGACCCCTAGGAGATTGTCTTTGAAATTCTTTTGGTTTCCGAGAGTCTGGAAGTATGAATCTTTTGTATTGCATTTAAACCTGTTAACAAATACAATGAAACAAAATACAGCATTTCCAAGGAAAAAATCAAATGACAGAAATCTTTTGTAAAGATTTTTAGCAAAAAGAAAAATATATATATTTGATTTATAAAGTTTTATGGTAAGCATTCAGTGAAATCCTCTCTAACACAGTGTGACACACGCACACAAAAGAAAAAGAAAAAAAACATATGAAAAACCTTTTGATAGTTTCCTCATTGAAGTTCAGCACATCACTTTTTGACCAGTCACTCTTCACAGACACAGAGCTGGACACACGTGAGCCTGATCTTTTTCTAATGATGGAAAAAAAAAATGACTAGTCTCATTTGAAAAGGATTTTGTGCAAATGGTAATTAAATACAGTGTAGTTGTGCATTCGTCCATCTATGACTGAGCATATAAGGAAGGATAAAGTTCATGTTTAGTTGAATTATCTATTTTCAATTATGAATTTATGCCCCCTAGTGGCTACCTGTGTAATTGTATAACTGTTACAGAGTTCAACAAAATATTTCAAACATCATGTTTTGTGATTTATTTTATTAGTCAAGTTCTTTCATACTCCATTGCGAAGAAATTAGCCAACACAATTCTATAATGCAACACATATGAAATACCTTTTAATAGATGTTTTTTTCTCACGGAAGTTTGGCATGCCACCTTTTGAATGGTCACTCTTCACAGACACAGAGCTGGACACATGTGAGCCTGATCTCACACTAATGACACACAAAGAGAGAAACTACTTGTATCTGATATTGGAAAGCACGCTCTCTAGTCATTCAAAGAAACACACACATTAATGGTTTAAAAGATAACATCATTCTTGTTTACTAGCTCACATTCGTTTATCAGTTTCTTTAAGATGTCAAAGAAGAAAAATGATCTGTACACAACAAGTAGAGCAAAGGCTCTCCAGGTCTCTACTGAAGCAAAAACATCTGGAGAGCCTTTGCCCTACTTGTGTGCAGATTTGAAAATGTAAAATAATATTTTAATTTTAGAAATTAATGTACATTTTTAACACTACTTTAGCACTGCAATATAACAATCCTCATATTACCCTGCCAAAAAAAAACAACAACTACTGCTGCAAGGGCAATAAAGCTACTGAGGGAGAGACTGTAAATTTGATTCAGACTGTAAAGTATTGCCTTCATTTAAATTTTTTGTTATCCATTGTCTTTTTTAATGTGTTTTTTAATCATTCATAGTATATATTACCTCAATCAGTCAATTACAATCATTAATTGATAGTCCCAAAACATCTAGTCATGATAGAAGCACTGTACATTGTTTACATTTTAACCGTGACATTGTCTATAAAACCCTGTTTGCCATTAAAAAATTGTTCTAAGAAAGAGGCTATTTTTGACCTGTATCTATATAAAACATGTAGTAAGTTCAATACAGAAGTTGTGTAAATACAAAAAAAAAAAAAAAATTCAGTCTTACCTCTGTTTCTCTAAGAGATTCATCTCAAGACAGTCCTTTCGTCACTCCTTTGATACAGCACCTAAACAAACTGGTTTGTGAAAACAATCAATCGTTTAGTATGACCTGAAGATGTTACTATGTAAGATGTTACTGAATATGTTACTGAGACAAATAAGATGGCAATTATTCAAGAAAATTCAAGCATAATATATTCTCATGTAGAATAAGTAAACCTTAATAAGTTCATATAATTTAATGAGTTTAAATGACATGTTCATTTGTAAATGGACATTACAAAGACTGTGATTAAACCTTTGAGTGGAAAAATTGAACCCAGTTTGTTATTGTTTGTACTGCAGTTTAATATCCTTTTACAATCCTATTTACTTTAGTTTATTAATTTGTTGAATCAGTTCTTCTTTTGCCATTGATTTGATCATGACTTTAAGTTCACAATATATCTCACTTTCAAATGCTCCTAAAATAACTTTTCACCACATAGGCTATCTACTGTACTTGTCAAACTGTAAATGTCTGGTTTAAAATACTTTAGATTTCATATAACAAAACAACAGCCTAAAATAAAAGAGAAAATGGGGAAAAACATTCAGAAACTTCCGAACTTTAATAACCCTTTCTCAAATTATCTTCATGTTTTAAAATAATGGCCATTCAAAAATATTTAAGTAATTTCTAGCAGCTTCTTCTTTCTAATGAAGTTTTAGCCTATAAGATACACAGGTGTATGATATCACGGTTTAGTAATAATGAATTCTTAACTAAACATTGTATTCCTGTCACCCCATGAGACTTTACCATAATGGATGCCATCCCCAGTAAAGCTATTACACTTTTAAAAAACTTTTTACCCTTTTATCTCTGTCACATTCTTGTGATACTGCAATAGGAAAGGTTTGCTTTTTTCCAGTCCTTTTTCTGGAATAGAAAAATTCAGTAAATCTTTCATAAAGATATAATTACTGTCTCTTCTGTAATATTGTATTGGGTTAATTAATGATATATAAAGGAAAATTGTGTGGTCCTTCCTTGCTCTACAAATTTTTAATCACTAATAAGGTTATTGTATCCATGTAGCTACTTGGAGGAAACCCCTGGCCCAGTGTTTGGTTTACTGTTTATTTTCCAGGTTCTTTGTCTACTCATATTTTTTGTTGTCGTTAATGTTTGTTGTGAGTTACAGAGTTGTGTATATGCTGGTTAGGTATGTTTTGAAGCTGGGATGCTGGTTTAAGCTGGACCTTTGCTGGTTTATGCTGGTCCTTAGCTGGTTTAAACTGGTCATGTTCTGGTCCTAAATTGGTCCGACCAGCACATGACCAGCTAAGGACCAGCATAAACCAACTTAAACCAGCATCCCAGCTTCAAAACATACCTAACCAGAGCATATGCTGTTTTTTTCAACAGGGATATTATTATCCCCCGGTTTCACAGACAAGGCTTAAACCTAATCCTAGACTAAAATGTTAGTCTGAGCTGTTTCAATTTAAAGAAACTTGCACTGACTGATCTTAAAATATATCAGTGCCTTTTTTTTGTCTAAAGATTCACACCAGTAATGTTTTTTTTTATAAGTGCATTTATAAAAATTACTTAAATGTCCTAATTTAACTATGACCTAATCCAGGCTTAGTCTAAACCCTGTCTGTGAAACCGGGCCTATATATTTTTGCTCTTAAAAAAAAAAAATATATATATATATATATATTAACAAAAAAACCTCCAGAATTTGCAACTTAAAACACATACGGTATGAAATCCTTTTTTATCCACACAAATATCTGTAATCGAGATCAAATTTACTTAACCGTGTGCACTAATAAAGAATGTATAAGTATTTAACTGTACTTGACGCTTGTTGCTTGTCGCGTGGTCCGACTCCCACGCAAATTCAAGTCTCTGGTAAAATTGCTGAAAGTTTGTAGATTTTAGTGACGGCTAACAGGCTGGACATACTTATATCTTCATTTTCCAAAGTTAGTGCTTTGACCGCTCGTCGTCGTGTCCACTGGTTATTGAGCGCGCGCGTTGTTTAGTCTTCTTTGAAGTTTAACGGCGGCTTGCATCCAAAAACTTTAAATTACCGCCACCTTCTGGATTATTTTCCTGCAATGTTACTCCGGTTTATTTCCTCCGACTAATTCCTCCATCATATACTCCTCATCAGACCCGTTCTAATTAGGAAACCCCTTTTTTTCTGTTTTGTCCATTCACACCACTTTGCAGTATGTGCTGAGTCGAGTTCTCGCTGATATGTGTGATCTCCTTCTGTTGATTGTATAAGTTTGTGGATGCAGTGAAAGGTAGAAAGTACTGATTTCAGTTTAGTTTGTGAACATTGTGAGCTGCTTAATAGTTTTGTCATTGGTTTGACTTGATGCCATGTGCAGGGGCGATTCTAGGATTTTTTTTTAACGGGGTGGCACGGGGGGGGACCAAGAACCAGCCAGGGGGGCCCATGGGAAAAGTCATGTGCCCCAACACAATTGGGATGACATAAAAATGGCACTTTATAAGTGCTTAGACAACTCATCTCTCTTTTTATAAATAAAAACAACTGAACAGACTTGTTCTCCACTTCATAGCAGATAGCTATGAAGATAGCACACGTACGTCTGCAAGATGTCTGTTAAAGATCTCTTGATCTGGAAAGCATCTGCTGTCTACTAACGTCTGACAGACGTCTTTCAGATGTCAATTTTACATACATTCTAAATTACAAACATCTTAAAGACATCTAATAGACGTCTATTTGACATCTAAAAGGAAACGTCCTATAGACGTCTTGCAGATGAGCAAACACTCTAGAAAATACGTATTCCAGATGTAAATGCAGACATCAAATAGACGTCTCTGAGATGTATGTGTGCTATCAGGGTGGGTGTATCTACTGAACTTTTTGTAAAAATTGTTCATGTTCTGACTTTCACCTGTTGCTGCAGATAGATGGCTGCTGGTGTAGTCCTCTCTGGCCTGTGCTGCCAGGTTCAGGGATGCTAATTTGCTGGCCAACTTGGCCCTGCCTGGTGGATTGGCTCTGACCTGCAATGCACTGTACTGCATCTACCTGTCTTTGACATGGTTTCTTCTTGAAGAATCCTTGAATGTATTGCTGCTGCTGTTGTCCCCTTTTCATTATTTTTTTATTTTTATTTTTTTCAGCATATTTTGAAGGGGGCCGGTGCCATCCCTCTAGACACGCCCCTGGCCATGTGAGGCGCCTGTGTGAATATCAACTGACTAGAACAAATTAGATGTAGGAAAATGTATGTTGAGATGTCTCATGATTAAATTTACTCATGTCCGCGAATGTTAAGTTTTGGTTTGACACGGTCTGAGCTAAATGTATGAAGAAATCCAATGAGCTTTCTCTCGTTATACTTACTTTCGTTTTCGCCCTTCATGGGTTTACTGGCGAGTAGCAAACAGCTGAACAGGTTCATACCGCCACCTGCTGGACTGGATTATTATGAATAATTACTATACTCACTGATTTCATACGTAGCACATGACAAACAAACAAATAAATAAATGCTGTTTAAAAGTAATTTTAAGGATAATAAGGCCTTCAGATAACTGGACACAAGTTCCCCTCCCATTAGAAGAAATACTTTTTAGCCACAAATGAATGTTTCCTATGTACATGCGCATAGCACACACAAGTTTGCTGATCACACGCATGTGTATTTTGTAAGAGTCTAGTTTGACATCTAGTTTTGAAGAGGTACTATTATCTATGTACTGTATATGGTTTAAAGGAAAAACATCTACATTTAAGGTAAACTGGAATATAGGAGGTCTTATGATGATGAACTTATCCAATCACTTTTGAAAGTCTTATGAAAAATGAATATGCATAACAAGAACAGTACATAAACTCTGGCCACTCTATCTGGCCAATAAACTTGAAAGAAGAGAGAGCTGTGAAGCATAATTATTGTGTGTAACATTCTTCCCACATGAAAAGGATCAGAAGCTGAACAGATGGAACAACTGAGCAAAGTTTGTGTGAAAAGATTAACTGCCAGCGGAAGATTGGCAAGGATTTTCCAAAAAGCAGACATTTAAGAAAAATGCTTATATCTTTATTGCAGGCATTATATTGAAGACTCATAATCCACCTCATTTAAGCTCTGACCAAACTCTTTTCACTCTTTCACCTGTAAATAATACAAAATCATAATGTGTTTGAATACTAAAGCAACACTAACCATTCAATATCACTTTTACATGTTTAAATTAATACATTATTTTACACTTTAATTTACAGTAATGAATAGTAATACTGTACATAAATGCTAACGTTTATATCTGTTGAAACAGTGCTGTTTGAAGTTGTTTAAATTTGCATCAAAATTAAATGCATGTGTGTATAAACACATTCAATTCATAATAGCTGGAAGTTTTTAATAGCGTTTGGATTTTTGAATTGCTATTCAGCAACATTTCACCAAAAACACCTGTTCTGACACAGTGCTGTTCTCAAAGATTTAGAGCTCTGAGTCTGAACCAATGCTCTCTCTCTTTAGTCTGAAAGAACAAATCAGAAGAGAAAATAAGCACACTGTAAAAAATTGCTGTAAAATTTACAGTAACTTACTGGCAATTTTGGTTGCCAGTAAGACTGTAAATTTACAAGAGTACTGTAAATCAATAATTACAATTGTACTGTAAAAAATACAGCAAACTCTTGCATGCTGTAAAATTGTTGTGATGGTGTCAACATTTGGTTAACATTTCATTTGAGTCCACTGAGAAGGAATATTTTTTAATATAAAACTGCAAACATTTAATTTGTAATAGTAAAGTTACTAAAAACATGACTTTAACTCAAATCGTTGCAGTTTATCATCAGCTATAGCACTCATGTATGTGCTAAAGCACTTAAAGAGATCATCAATGTATCAGCAACTCTACACTTACTGTCTTTAAATAAAGCAGCAGAACATCAGTGTTTGTGGCTCATCATTGACTGAAGCACAGGCTCTACTCTCCAGCACAATGGTGACCCACAAAATTAAATTAACAGATCTCTCTTGTGCAAAATAATACAGTTCGGTTAAATATTTACTCTCCTTATAGATAACACCTGCTGTTAACAAGCAGAATCACTGAATGAAAGAGAAACAAGAACTACATCTGACTTCAGCCACAGCCTTAGATGAACTCAACTGAAATACTGGACTGGCCATCTGTCCAGGGGGTTGTCCTGCCTATGACACAGGAAAGGCTCCAGCCTCATGGCCCTACATAGGACAAGCGCTAGGGAAAAAGTATGGAATAGATGGATGGATGTTCAATACTGTGAGGGTTCTAGTCCTCTCTCTCTCTGCCACTCTTTTTTTCCCACCAATGTGTCTTCCTTGATCTATGTTTCCAAACAAAATCATTCCGAAGCCATCCATTTATCAAAAGATAAGCAGAAAGAAAGAAAGAAAGAAAGAAAGAAAGAAAGAAAGAAAGAAGAAAAAGAAGAAAAGGAAGAAAAGACTAACAATAGGACATCTGCCTTGCCTTTCAGCTGAAATTGCATTCAGTTGTGTTTAGAATAATTATTATTCAATTTCATAATAAATATTCTGCTAAGATTTTATATTTCAATATAATTCCTGCAGAAATGGACAGAGTTTGCCTGATTTGTTTTGATTTGAATGTGCTTTTATTAGTTTTGAAAGCATGTTAGCATTTGAAAAAATGTGCTGAAAATGTATAGTGTGGAGTATGTCAGCTAAGAACAGGAAACTGAATCTACAGTTCACACTGACCCATCGAAATTGGACCATAGATGACTGGAAAAATGTTGCCCAGCCGGATGAGTCCCAGTTTCTGCTGCAACATTCAGATGGCAGGGTCAGAATTTGGAGAAAACAACATGAAAACATGGATCCATCTTGACTTGAATCAACGGTTCAAGCTGCTGCTGGTGGTGTAATGGTATGGGGGTATATTCTAGGCACAATTTGTAACTCTTAGTACTAATTGAGCATCATTTAAACGGCACTGCCTACTTGAGTATTGCTGACCATGTCCATCCATTTATAACCACAGTGCACTCATCTTGTGTTAACAAGGCTACTTTCAAAACGATAGCGTGCCACATCACAAAGCTCATATCTTCTCAAACGGTTTTCTTGAAGATTACAGGTATGTTTTCATGTTTAGTCACTAGAGGGCGCTAGGAGCGTTATCTGTTTCTTACCCTGCAATCTGAGATGTGTTTGAATGCAATAGCATCTGTCTGGGGACTTTGTATAGAGAACTGCACTGAATGCAACGGGAGATTCGATATGGAGTCCTGTAGGTCCTTCTATGCTCCTTTGAAAATGCGTCCCAGTCCACCACACCTGATGACAAAATAAGAGAAGGTTTCATGTGTAAAACATGGTCAGATTTTTTTTATTTTTTGATGTAAAATGTTCTGGTAGCAGTGTTCCCTCCATTCATTTTTAGGAGTGGCGAGCCACCACAGCAAGAGAAATGTGAAATTACAATAAGCACTTATTGTCAAATAAAACATTAGGCCAGTGTATAAATTAATATAATAAATTAATATAATCATTATATTATGATGAAAATCATTTTAGCACTAGAAACTAGACTTAAATCATAACTTGGCCCCAAACAGATAAAGGACAAATGTAGAATAATCACTTAAAAGCATCACAGTCGTAAGCTGGTATAGACAACAACAAATCAGCTGACGTCTATGTACAACACACTTTTTACATTTTAATAATGGGAAGTGACCACTCCAGGTGCCATCCGTGTTGTTTTGCTGGCATTTGCAGGACATTCAGTGGTACAAAAACGGACAAACTCTTCTCAAACCCTTCTCAAGTTCTAAACTCTTTGCTCTGCTCTTGCTGCAAAATAAAAAGCAGCAAGCCGACATGTCCAAGTTGAGTGCACACAGTGATCCTGTGAGTGAGTGACTTACCTATAGCTCAGAGATGCTTTGCCTCTAAAAAAAAAATATAGGAGGAGGACAGAAGAAAAGAGACAAAACTTACTGTCAAGCCAGCAGAAGTGTGCTTCCTTCAGGAAGGATTCTTCTCTCACTATCCTCCAGAAACGTGTGCATGTGAGAGCCAGGGTATGGATTGCAGGGTCACCATCTTGTAGCACCACAAGGATGAAGATTCTGTGCAAAATTTCCTCAAGCAGCTGTAAACATAAAACATGAGTCACTGCAAAATCAGTAGGCTCGATATTAAGTCATCATCATCTTGGACCAATAAAAAGGACCACTCTTAATCTGCATGTTCTGTACCCTTCACATTTGTGTCCTGCAAATAGCATATGTACTTATTGTTGCATCTTGGATTAAGATACAGTTTGTATGAAGCTGGCATGTTTACATGCCTGCAAAATGCCCATTCCCTTTGGAGAGGACTCGACTTCGCATGGCTTCTTCACCTTGCATGGGTTTGAGAGGACAGGTTCCTTTACATAAAGGGAATGAGATACATATTACATAGCTTAGAACATGTAAAGCACAAGAATTACAATTACATTTTTAAACTACGTTTTTGGGCCTGTAAAAATTTAGCCATAATTCTTATCATGGTGACCTCATATTTCCTCTTCCTAGGGATGCGGAAAATTGGGTGCAGACTTCCCCTTGCCATCTCTATTCCCTGCTTGGTGAAGTGGGCAAACCTCCGGCCATGGCTGTAGAATTAAATTTTAAAAAATTCAAAATTTACCTTGCTGTCCGAGATTACTGATAATAATATAATAATACCCTTCAATCTCAAGATTCTCCACCAACACTGTGCACCACCACCTCCTTAAGCAAGGCATGTCATGCTGAAGACACCAGAGTACAATACATTTACAGTTCAAGTTGCAACTCACTATTCCCAGACTAAAAAAAAAATAAAAAAATAAAAAAAAAACGGCCCACACATTAATATAAAGCAAAACAGGATGACAACCCCTGACAACCCTTATAGCAGGGGGGAAAAACCTTCTGCAAAATATAAATGTAAAAATGGAAGAATTCTCAGGAAGGGTCACAGAGGGAGCCCCTTCCTGGACCAAATCCAAAATCAAAGCACATATTTTAACCATAGTTATGAGTATTGAATTCATACTTACAACTGTGAAATCAAATGCAGCATCCGTGACAACATACCAGGAGTACTGCAAATATAGCAAAGTTTCCACAATTCATTTTTTGTGTGCATGTTGTGAAGTCAGCAAGCTAAATCAGATGAAAAATAGAGAATCCTCTATTGCAACAGTATGACTCCCTTTAGGTGGAAGTGAGGAGAAGGGAAACAACTGAAAGCTGCATCACCGAGCACTGACATTGTACTGCAATCATTTAATTTAAGTCCTTATTCCATTTACACATAAGCCCAATGCCAGTAAAATAAAGTAAAACCTGCATGTATGACAAGGGCTATAGGCATTGTTAATGGACATTCTGTGAGATAGCATGAATTAAAAATGTGTTTTTTTTTTTATTTTACTGGAAAACTGTTCACTCACCATTATCATGAAGATTCCACAGTCAATGCCATAATGTTGTCGAGGGAGCCCCTTTTTAAAATAAATAAAAAATAATCAAGTTTAATGAACACCAATCTAGCCTAGAGATGTGTTTTAGTGTAATAGGGTCTTTCTTGGTGATTGGAGGGTGTTCAGGTTGTAAGGTTGAAGTGAGAAATAGTCAAAGTAGTAATAGCCCAAGTTGTGACACAAAACAATAATTAATTTTTAAAAAAATTATACAGGAATAAATGTCCTTTGCAAATCATTTTTACCTTAACATCCAGGCCTGTTAATTTGGTCAATGGTCCCAAGACAATGTGCTCTGCAACAGACCTGATAAAAAGCATCAGTAACTTCTAGAAGTACTGGAACAGACACAAAAATGTTCTGTTGAGGAACACAGTGTTTTTGAACTGCAGAACATATCAGTCTTAGCAACACGACTGACAAACAGCTATAGTTCAAACAATATGAGCAAGTCTGGGGAACACGACTAACAGTAAACATCTTCCTTTAGAAACCTTAAGATGTTTCGGTAAGGTCCATGTGTAAAGCCTTGTCCTCTGTCTGAATATTGGGAATCCAGGAACAGAATCTCTCTTTTAAGTGGCTTAATAACCTACAGGGAAAGTAGTCTTGGAAATGAGTCAACAAGTCTTCACCATTACACGAAAGATCCAAAGGCTAAAAAGAAAGAGGACCTGCAACTTAAATGTGTTTGTTTATTTCAGTATAAATCCACCCTCTTGCCATAAGTGTGATTTTGGAATAAATACTAAAGATTCACTTACACACAGCAGATAGTGCCCTGGGGTCCATAGGGGGAAAATCAAGGCATCTTTCTTTTGGGAGTCCAACTTAAACAAGAAAGAATGTATTGCAAATTTGCATTAAATTTTGATTAAGACTATTTTCAACTCTGCCTGACAATGCTAGCAACACTTTCATCTTTGAAGTCACTTCTAAACACTTTTTCTTTTCTAATCTTTATTTTGCCTGATTTTATTTAAATTTGTAATGACAATTTGAAGCTCCTTTTTCTTCTGCATTTCCTTCATGTTGTATGACCTTGAAGTGTTTTTATCTTGTCGTGTGATGCAATTTTGTTTTGAAAAGTGTATTGTAAAGATGTGAAAATAGGGAGAATTGATGAATAGTTTCCACTTTAGATTGGGTACTGCAAAAATATTAACAAATTATTAATAAATGATTTAAGATATGCAAATAGTAGAAGTCTACACAACAAACAAAGACCAAATATATGACCTTTACAGACTGTGATTATGAGTTAATGAATATATTAACATGACTAGTTTGTGAAGTGTCTATAAGCTATATTTTCACAACATTTGTAAATGTAAAAATGAGCATTAGCTAATATGTGAACTGAAGTTTAATGGCATTTGTAATTAACATTAACAAATAAGCTTGTAAATATTGTATAATTTCTGTTATAATCATTTGTAGATTTTTAAAACACATTGAACATTTAATGACATTTGTAAACATTAACTAATGATCCATTAAGCATTATTTAATATTTGTTAACAATTTATTAATGAAGCTTTTAATCATTGTAAACCATCTGTCAAAATCATTTGAAGATTTAAAAAAAAAAAAAAAAATCCATGATCATATGAATTGAAAGTTTAATGACATTTGTAAGCATTTCAATTTACATTAAATAATGATCTGTTAATCATTTGGTAATGTTTAATAAGTTAATTAGTTAACATTAACAAGCACATTACCTCATATTTCTAGATATGTGAATACATATTAAGTAACAAGTAGTTAAATATTATAAAATATTTTATGATTTATTAATGAATGTTATCATAAAGTGCTACCATAATAATAATAATAATAATAATAATAATAATAATAATAATAAAACGCTGTTTGACTTTAAGACTGGAACTAACTGACTGAAGGCTATAATAAAGATAATACACATATTAGTTAGAAACCATTGTTTATAGACCGGGTCCCCACTACGCTAAACCGTACAGTGTGGCTGCATCAGAAACTGCATTCTTCTCTACTGTATTTTACAGGAAGTGAAGTGGGAAAGAGAGAGAGCGGGAAAGATCGGGAAAGGTCCACGAGCAGGAACTCGTAGTGTGACAGCACTATACGTACAAGTACAGGATCTTTGGTCCCGTTCCCTCTACACTTCAAAAAATAGTCACAGTCTTAAAGAATCTGGATCGCACATCTGTAAAAATGACAAAAGTAGTCAAATTGTGTCAAACCTTTCTCTAAAGCCAGTCACTTGCTCCGCAGTCGTATGTTATTTCTTCTTCAGGAATAATGTCCCTCGCCGCCAAAGGCAGGTTTTCCTGAGCCTCAGTCTTCTTCATGATGCAGTTTCTGATGAAGGAGATGGTCATTCACCTGCCGGCCAAGAGCAACTGCATCAATGCTTCAATAAAAAAACAAACAAACAAACAAAAAATATTTTGTAGAATGTTTTGCCTTACAATTAAACTAAAAGACAAAAACTATGACATGAATACAAAGACAATGATTAAAATGTCTACATGTACATTTTAAAAACATACCAGCACTGCTTGTCTTGCCAAGTAAAGTCAAAGACCGTATTTTGATATATGTCTCTTCTGTGTTCTGCTTCAATTAAATCTATCATTTCTCCTCTACATTCAACACCAAATTCTCACAATCTGAAAAAATAAATAATAATAATAATAATAATAATAATAATAATTATATATATATAATTTAATTATTATTATTATTATTTTTTTTTTACAAAATTACAACTTTTTTTTAACAATTAATAAACTATAATGATTAGACCAAATGTATATGCACTTTAAAATGGTTTAAGCTACAACTTATGACCAATGAATCACCATGACAAGTCTTCCTTCATGATCACTGTATAAAGATTTTTAAAAGTCAATTTATAAATACTGCTTTCACAAATAAATATGTGTAACTGCTAAAACGTTTAAGGGCTGATGATAACTAAAAAGAAAATGTATGATTTCTTTTGCTGTATGTGTATTAGGTTTAATTTATATTTAGTTAGTTTACGATTATTAATCTTAACTCAGTTCTAGGAATCAGAACTGAATTATCCCTGATTATTTATTTATTTATTTATTTAAGATTTCTATGACCTCGGAAGGCACTCTTATGAAAAACAACCATGGTGTTACTATAATATAACTATAAAACATGGTAAACTGATTATCATTTGAAAATATGTTTTTAAAAATAGTTAAATGGATGTAAAATAATGGTACATCTGTGGTAACTGTGAATTTACTAAAATACCATAGTAAACCTACGGTAACCTACCTTTATATTGGGTTTTGTGTTTAGTCTCGTCGCTCTTTCCCCGGGAGCAGGCCGCGTCCCCGGCGCTCGATTCAGCGTCTCCCCGGGAATCACTAACCTCACTCCGGCCTCTTAATCGCACGCCACCCGGTGCCGGAAAATTAGCACGTTAAGCATAATCTTTTCCTCATGTAAACCCGTTAAATTAATAGCCGACATACAGTTAGTTTATCAGTGTTTTCGCCATATTTCTTTGGTTAAAAAAAAAAAAAAAAAAATTACAACACAGACATCTCGTAAAAAAAATTCTGTAACTACATTTAAGATTTTTCACGAGTTATTAAACTGCAATGGCTTCTTTTGTTTATTGAATTATCGACATAATGTGGGGGGAAAAAACTGTCTAATTACCTGTAACGACTGATTAATCCGTCGATTAAGATTGATTGTTGTTGATTCGCGCATGCGCAGTAGGTAAAGTAGGTAAAAAAATTTTGCGAAAAAATATTTAGCGCTTTAAAATATTTACGATATAGCTGATTGAAATGCCAATTATCGATTAAATTTCTCATGTGTCGACAAAATCTTTTTCCGTTTAACTTTAGCGCATAAATTCCATATCGATACTTCAAATGTCGCAAAAATTTGTTTGGAAACACTTTTTGTAGAGAAAAACGCAAATAAATGTGGTGTCACATGACAGAATTAGCCAATAGGCAGCATCCATGTTCATGATATTGCTTACGTTAAAACACCGTTTCCCTATAGTTCAAAAGCGCATAAAATCATATTATTAAATTGTATCTAAAATTATTTTATACATGGTAAGAAAAAGACGAGTTACCTCTCAAACATACTTATCTTAATTTGGTGTTAGTAGGCTAGCCTCCGTTTACATTATTATTTACATTATTATACTGTTTTTTGAAATCAGATCTTTGCATACAGCAGTTATGACAGGAAACACTGGCATCTAACAATGCCTTGGAAAAAAAAATAAAAAAATAAAAACCGGTTAATCTTAAAAAAATAAAGCATATGCATAAATCCAAATTTCATTTCATGTTTACAATTACATTTTTTTTTTTTTGTAGCTTTATTACTTTTGTACAGTTATTGACTAATAACTGTACAAAAAACAGTTATTGACTAAGCATGTCCTATTCTGTGTCCTAAACTCCTGAAACATTGGTGTCTCATTTTACAGCAGTCACTCCATCACTCCATCTGTCCTCACTGCCTCATCTGGACCGGATGCTGCTGTGGTCTCTTCATCATCAGTGAGCTCAGAGCCAGCGAGAGCATCTAGAGAAAGACCAAAAGACACTGAGGATGTGATTTTGGTCAAGTTTGTTCTGCTGGTCTCTGTTCATACAATGAAGGCTGACTTTCAGAAGCTTCAAAAGCATCATCAAAAATGTCATGAAGCTTTTATCCAAAGTGATTTACAGTGCTCTTATTACAGGGACCTACAATCCCCTGGATCAACCTGGAGAAAAGAGCCTTGCTGAAGGACACACCGGTGGTGACGAACCAGCAACCTTCTGCTCACCAGTTCAGTGCTTTGGCCAACTACAAAAGTAATAAAGCTACAAAAAAAAAAAAAAAAAATGTAATTGTAAACATGAAATGAAATTTGGCAAGAAATGGAAAGCTGACAACATGAATTGGAAATGTTTAACTCTGTTTAAATGTTTTACAGGTAGTCATGCAGACGCAGCAGCCAGATTGTCCTGCACATGTTCTCCTGCTCATGCCTCAAGACTGTGTGGTTCAGGGGCCATCATCATGGTCTTCCTCATCCTCGGGGTCAACGATGTCCCCATTGAGAAGAGCAAGATTGTGAAGCACAGCGCAGCTGCAGAATTGACATATCTGTGTTGAGATGGCAGTAGGATGTGGGGTTCACCATCTGTAAATACATGATTGTTAGAACAATAAGTTTGAAGGAAGCTTTGTTTCATTTGTTCTTGACTTGTATATGTATGTATTTATTGTGATGCTTACTTTTATTCATTATTTTACTCATTTATTCATGTTTCTTGTTGTCAGTAAATAAATATATTTTATTAATTCATGTATTAATTGCTTGACTGAAAATTTATGTATTCACATCAACTGCATATCAACTGGTGTATATTCATGTGTAGCTGTCACGACAAAAATTACATTTTGCTTGTTTTACTAAAATGTCATTTTAAGTAAAAAAAAAAAAAAAAAAAGAAAAAAAAAGTAATATAATTATTGGTTAGCACTTATCACCGGTTATATCCTCAAATTTGCCCTAAACACATATGAATAACATGTTAACTTCAACAAATAATTAAGTGTGTGGTAATGTGAGTTTTTTGTATGTATATAATGTTGTGGAAGTGAATTTTTCTGACATGTTGAGAAAATAAGCGTTTCTTGCATGTAATGCTGTGGAAATTAGTATTTCTTACGTGTAATGTTGTGAATAGTATTATACCTGTAATGTTGCGGAAATTATAGGCCTTATGTGTAATTTTGTGGAAATGAGTATTTCTTAAGTGTAACGGTGTGGAAATAAGTTTTATGTGTAATGCTGTGGAAATTACTTTCTTGCGTGTAATGTTGGAAGTGAGCTTTCCTCTTCTAGAATCTGTAATATTGTGGAAATGAACATTTGTTACATGTTGTGGAAATTATTATTGTATCTTTTGATTTTGTGTAAATTGGCTTTTCTTGTTTGTATTTCTATGGAAATTGACATTAGGCTCCGTGTATTGCTGTGAAGTACATTTCTAACCTGTAACGCTGTGGAAACAGACATGTTCTTACAGAGCGTTTTCTTGTGTGTAACACTCTGGAAATGAATGATTCTTCATATAATGCTGTGGAAATGGTTTCTTATGTGTAATGCTGTGGGAATGAATGATTCTTCATATAATGCTGTGGAAATGGTTTCTTACGTGTAATGCTGTGGGAATGAATGATTCTTCATATAATGCTGTGGAAATGGTTTCTTACGTGTAATGCTGTGGGAATGTGAGCGCGTTCACTGCGGTCCACGATCCGCTGAAAATCACCATCAGCAGCAGACACGCGCGAGCCCATCTCGCCATTTTCCATCAAAACACTCAATCCAGCAGCACAGATATCCTTACGGTGATCCAGGAGAGCGGAATATCCAGATACGACAGGGTAGTACACGCTGTTATTGTGTGAGAAGTAAAAATGAAGTGAAATGAAGAAATATCGGTGGGCGAAAGATGCTGCGCGTGATGATGCTGCCGTGCACGCGCGCCCGCGACACCTCGCAGATCTGCGCGCGACCCATTCATTTCCCAAACACACTGAAACACAAACCTCGCAAAAACACATGCACTTAATATTCATTCATTCATACAAACAGTAACACATTATAGCTAAAAAAGAGAATACATTTATATTCATATTTAAGAGGTAAAAACGCTAACAAACCTCACATGCTCCAGAATAAAGTGAATGGAAGAGTGTGAATGAAATAATATACATTTTATTTTGTGAGAAATGTGTAAATATTTGGAAATATTGTACATCTAGCCATTTAATTTATACATAATTTGCTTATCAGTATTACAAATTTACGAATAAATTAAATAAGTTAATTAGCAGATTAAGTGTTTCTATCTAATTCATGTGCATGGAATTCTGTGTAATAATAATAATTCATTCATATTCATTACATAATCTGTACACTAAAGTCTCAGCAGTGGTGATGATCAGGTAATATTGTGGAGCACAGAGAGGAATAATGGATCACAGCAGGAAAAGCAATCACACACAGAGCTGTAAAACACTAGTTCTGCTGAAGGTTTGGATCATACACAAAGTCTATGGTTTGGACACTATTGACCTGCTGAAACGAGTCTGTCCTCGCTGCAGCCTGCAGCACGATGACGTAGCTGGACTTTATCCACTACGTAGTGGATGTTTTACGCGCATGCACTGTAGTAGGTCTCGAGTAAATTCATATTTTATTTACATTTAATCATTTTGCAGACGCTTTTATCCACAGCGACTTAGTCTAACGACTTGGTCTAAGTGAAGTCTAACGCAGTATATGTTTTGGGTTTTTGACCTATTACAATACGCGATGACCTACATTACATACAATGTAAAAACTTTAATGTCTAAAATCATTAAAATCATCCATGATGTTTTCGTCTTTACAACTTCAAAGGTTTTTTTTTTTACACTTTTTTTTTTTTTTTTTGAATAGCCTGCATTTCATGTTATCTCCAGGATGCACATATCAGGGTTGTATCCATTATTATAAGGATACAACAAGCACTGTAACATGATTGATATGCCGAGGTTGCACTGTAAATAGCTAATTCAGATATACATCACTCTGACAGATTTAGCCTAAATGTCTTTTTGATTGTATCCATCATGATTATTTAAATTTATTATATAAAATGATTAGGGTAATGTGTGTTCCATGTGTTTTAGTATATGTAACTGTATATTGTTTATTGTATGTTCTATGCCAGTGTCAAATATGAATTTCTGTCCAGAACCTCTGTACAGACAATAACGTAAATTTAATTGGGGATATTAGATTAATGCCGATCCATTTTGTTTATTTAGATTTTATATTATTGTATATTATATATAGGTATTGTGTATATATATTATATAGGTATTACAAACATTTTCAATAAAAAAAAAAATTAAAAAAAAACAACAACCATTAAATTTATATTAAGACTTTACCTCGCTAATAACGCCTCAGTCAGGTCAAAGAAATGTTTTATTAGTTTATTTTCATACTATCGTCTGATACAATACAAAAAAAAAAGTCTCCCGAGAGAGAGAGAGAGAGAGAGAAAGAGAGAGAGAGAGAGAGAGAGAGAGAGAGAGAGAGAGAGAGAGAGAGAGAGAGAGAGCTCTCGAAACGGAATGGATGGTTTATGTTTTTATCCATTAAGTCTATCTACCGGGAATTTCACTTGCATTTAAAACACACAAATAGAAATGATCATCTTTGTGTTAACATGCCTTGTCCCCGACCGTGTGTGTATTTATTTGTTGGACAAGGGATTAACTGTAAAAACCCGTTATAACCCGGGATAACGGGTCTATCGGCTAACGGAACCCCGACTGACAGGATTGTTTTTCTTCTTTTTATTTTTATACGATATAAAAAAGTTGTCCGCATATTTTAGTAGTCCTATAACTTTAATACTCTGTCACGTATAGCACAGAGAGTGAGAACGAAAAATAATATTTGATTCATGAACGAATTATTGACAGAACTATAAGACTATAAGAAAAAATAAAGACAATAGTTACACCCCATTTTTTTTTCATAAAGAACAAACTAAATTGTAATTAGTAGATTTTTATTTCCAAAACGAACCAAATAGCCTAATAAAAAATAAACATTACATACTCTTTCATTCAAAACTACGCCATTATTGCTTAAAGTTTGAATACACAAGTTTAAAATCACAGTATTATATTAGTTGTGTACGCCTATGAAACACATATCTCGTAATTACAGTTTAATTTACATCAAAAACTAGCTTCAATTACAGCCCCACTATGTGCATGCGCAGTAAAATCAAATACTGCGCATGCGCGTCAAACATCCAATACGTATTGGATCTGATCCAGCTACGTCATCGTGCTACAGGCTGCAGCGAGGACCTTTTGGCTGAAACTGCTGCTTGTACTTCAGTGTGATGTGTGTTGATCTCTAGCGGTGAGAAGAACTGCAGATGTGACTTTTTCAGTTTCAAGTCTACAACTTTAAGCAGGAAAATCTTGGCATCTACTGCTGTATCTCCAATTATACTGACAAAATAAAATGATCAAGTTTTTTATTTGTATAGTAACAATATGCCAACATATTACAATACAATACAATACAAGAGAAGATTAAAATCACTAAACAAAAAGCATTAGATAGACAATCTAAACTAGTGACTGAAAGCACATGATATGCTTCATAAATTCTAACTAGTAAAGATTAGTGTGAGTTTGTGTGAGAGAACAGATTCATCAACCTCTCTTCAGTCAAAGAGTCTTATTTACAGAGACATGTTTCTCAAGAGACAGACACAGAACTTACAAAAACAAATTTAAATACACATTCTGTATATAAAATCTAAGAGAAATGTAATTTAAAACATACATAAACGTAAAATAAAACAATGGTATAAAGAAATATTAATACGACAGAACCACTGATCTTTAAAATGACTCTATTATAGATCACTGATTTGAATCTGTACATGTAGCCCACAATAATTTCATTTTCATTTTAGAATTTCAGTTTGTCATTTGATATAGAAGTGCTAAATTACATTCAAAGTCATGGTCAGGAATATTTTAATTGCTTCATTATAGACGAGTTTAATCTTGACATCATTATGATGAAGGTCATATACTACAGACTTGTATTCTTACTAATCCACATCTGAGTGCTCATCAGACTCGACTCCGTCCTCTATTTCTCCTGTAAAATGTGCAAAATACCATTCAATAAATACAAAACCAACAATAAACACTCAACATTACTCATGTGTACATGGATGCTTCTGTTAATGCTGCATTGTTCAATTTGAAGGTCTAACCCTCTTCCACCTGAATGCATTAGTAATCATTTTTAAATAGTAATATACTTTCCTTGTTCCGTTGATTTCACAGGTTCCTCTTGAGCTGGATTTATATCAGTACTATAGTGAGAACCTTCTGAGGATTCCTCATCTGATGATGACTTTTCCTGTTCCGTTGATTTCACAGGTTCCTCTTGAGCTGGATTTATAACAGTAGTATTGTGAGAACCTTCTGATAATTCCTCATCTGATGATGACTTTCCTCTTTCCGTTGATTTCACAGGTTCCTCTTGAGCTGGATTTATATCAGTACTATTGTGAGAACCTTCTGAGAATTTCTCATCTGATGATGATATTTCCTGTTCCGTTGATTTCACAGGTTCCTCTTGAGCTGGATTTATTTCAATACTATTGTGAGAACCTTCTGAGGATTCCTCATCTGATGATGACTTTTTCTGTTCCGTTGATTTCACAGGTTCCTCTTGTGCTGAATTTATATCAGTACTATTGTGAGAACCTTCTGAGGATTCCTCATCTGATGACGACTTTTCCTGTTCCCTTGATTTCACAGGTTCCTCTTGAGCTGGATTTATAGCAGTACTATTGTGAGAACCTTCTGAGGATTCCTCATCTGATGATGACTTTTCCTGTTCCGTTGATTTCACAGGTTCCTCTTGAGCTGGATTTATTTCAGTACTATTGTGAGAACCTTCTGAAGATTCCTCATCTGATGATGACTTTTTTTCTTCCGTTAATTTCACAGGTTCCTTTTGTGCTGGATTTATATCAGTACTATTGTGAGAACCTTCTGAGGACTCCTCATCTGATGATGACTTTCCTTGTTCCGTTGATTTCACAGGTTCCTCTTGAGCTGGATTTATATCAGTACTATTGTGAGAACCTTCTGAGGACTCCTCATCTGATGATGACTTTCCTTGTTCCGTTGATTTCACAGGTTCCTCTTGAGCTGGATTTATATCAGTACTATTGTGAGAACCTTCTGAGGATTCCTCATCTGATGATGACTTTCCTTGTTCCGTTGATTTCACAGGTTCCTCTTGAGCTGGATTTATATCAGTACTATTGTGAGAACCTTCTGAGGATTCCTCATCTGATGATGACTTTCCTTGTTCCGTTGATTTCACAGGTTCCTCTTGAGCTGGATTTATATCAGCACTACTGTGAGAACCTTCTGAGAATTCCTCATCTGATGATGACTTTCCTTGTTCCGTTGATTTCACAGGTTCCTCTTGAGTTGGATTAATTTCAGTACTGTTGTGAGAACCTTCTGAGGATTCCTCATCTGTTGATGACTTTCCTTGTTCCGTTGATTTCACAGGTTCCTCTTGAGCAGGATTTATATCAGTACTATTGTGAGAACCTTCTGAGGATTCCTCATCTGATGATGACTTTTCCTGTTCCCTTGATTTCACAGGTTCCTCTTGAGCTGGATTTATTTCAGTACTATTGTGAGAACCTTCTGAGGATTCCTCATCTGATGATGACTTTTTCTGTTCCGTTGATTTCACAGGTTCCTCTTGAGCTGGATTTATATCAGTACTATTGTGAGAACCTTCTGAGGATTCCTCATCTGATGATGACTTTCCTTGCTCCGTTGATTTCACAGGTTCCTCTTGAGCTGGATTTATATCAGTACTATTGTGAGAACCTTCTGAGGATTCCTCATCTGATGATGACTTTTCCTGTTCTGTTGATTTCACAGGTTCCTCTTGTGCTGGATTTATTTCAATACTTTTGTGAGAACCTTCTGAGGATTCCTCATCTGATGATGACATTTTCTGTTCCATTGATTTCACAGGTTCCTCTTGTTCTGAATTTATATCAGTACTATTGTGAGAACCTTCTGGGGATTCCTCATCTGATGATGACTTTCCTTGTTCCGTTGATTTCACAGGTTCCTCTTGAGCTGGATTTATATCAGTACTATTGTGAGAACCTTCTGAGAATTCCTCATCTGATGATGACTTTCCTTGTCCCGTTGGTTTCACAGGTTCCTCTTGAGCTGGATTTATATCAGTACTATTGTGAGAACCTTCTGAGAATTCCTCATCTGTTGATGACTTTCCTTGTTCCGTTGGTTTCACAGGTTCCTCTTGAGCAGGACATATATCAGTACTATTGTGAGAACCTTCTGAGAATTCTTCATCTGATGATGACTTTTCCTGTTCCGTTAATTTCACAGGATCCCCTTGAGCTGGATTTATATTAGTACTATTGTGAGAACCTTCTGAGAATTCCTCATCTGATGATGACTTTCCTCTTTCCGTTGATTTCACAGGTTCCTCTTGAGCTGGATTTATATCAGTACTATTGTGAGAACCTTCTGAGGATTCCTCATCTGATGACGACTTTTCCTGTTCCCTTGATTTCACAGCTTCCTCTTGAGCTGGATTTATATCAGTTCTATTGTGAGATCCTTCTGAGGATTCCTCATCTGATGACAACTTTACCTGTTCCCTTGATTTCACAGGTTCCTCTTGAGCTGGAATTATATCAGTACTATTGTGAGAACCTTCTGAGGATTCCTCATCTGTTGATGACTTTTCCTGTTCCCTTGATTTCACAGGTTCCTCTTGAGCTGGATTTATATCAGTACAAATGTGAGAACCTTCTGAGGATTCCTCATCTGTTGATGACTTTTTCTCTTCCGTTGATTTCACAGGTTCCTCTTGAGCTGGATTTATATCAGTACTATTGTGAGAACCTTCTGATAATTCCTCATCTGATGATGACTTTCCTTGTTCCGTTGATTTCACAGGTTCCTCTTGAGCTGGATTTATATCAGTAATATTGTGAGAACCTTCTAAGAATTCCTCATCTGATGATGACTTTCCTTGTTCCGTTGATTTCACAGGTTCTTCTTGAGCTGGATTTATATCAGAACTATTGTGAGAACCTTCTGAGAATTCCTCATCTGATGATGACATTTCCTGTTCCGATGATTTCACAGGTTCCTCTTGAGCATGATTTATATCACTACAATTGTGAGAACCTTCTGAGAATTCCTCATCTGATGATGACTTTCCTTGTTCCGTTGATTTCACAGGTTCCTCTTGAACTGGATTTATATCAGTACTATTGTGAGAACCTTCTGAGAATTCCTCATTTGATGATGACTTTCCTTGTTCCGTTGATTTCACAGGTTCCTCTTGAGCAGGATTCATATTAGTACTATTGTGAGAACCTACTGAGAATTCCTCATCTGATGATGACTTTCCTTGTTCCGTTGATTTTACACACTGTAAAAAATTTTCCCGTTAAAAAACAGTAAAGAACTGGCAGCACGGTTGCCAGCAAGGCACTGTAAAATTAACAGTGTTTTACTGTTAATTAAATTTACAGTTACCTACTGTTTATTAAAAAACAGTAAAGAACTGGCAGCACGGTTGCCAGCAAGGCACTGTAAAATTAACTGTCTCTTACTGTTGGTGAAATTTACAGTTGGAGACTGTTTTTGCAAATACAGCATAATGCTGTTTCTACATTCAAAGTATATATATATATATATATATATATATATATATATATATATATATATATATAAAATACATACATATTATTTATTTTCTAAACAGTGTGATTTAATAAATTGCCCCTAACAGTCTTACTACAAAATACCATGTTTTACTACAGTGTGTATATATATATAAGTGTACAGTGTGTACCTTTTGAAACATTGACTTAAAAATGTAACAGAAGGAAAGCAGCTTTAAAGTATTGTTTCAAAATATGTCTTGTTTTATTAAACTTTTGAATAACTTTCTTAGAAAAAGCCTAGATAACAGTAAAGAAAAGAAATGAAAATTCAGGTATTTATGGGGAAGAATTGGTCATAACAGAAATAAACTTAAAATATTCCCCAAATCAAATTCTGACATTTGTACAAAATGAAAACAAAAGGTAAAACAAAGCTCAAAAATTACTACATTTATTACAATAAATTTACATTTCAGCTGTATAAATGATAAATCAACTGCTTTAACAAGTCTTTAACAAATTATTCTGATGGCTGTCCAAGTCATACAGGCTGTCCAAAAATGAACTCTGGACACAGAGATTAAGTGAACAAATTAAAGAACAACTGAGTAAATGTTTATGAGTGAATAAGAATTACTGAATACCTGAAAAAACAGAGTGTGTGAATGAATGTGTGTGTGTGTGTGTGTGTGTGTCCAATGTGTGTGATGTGAGTGTGTGTGAAATGCGCATATGTGTGATGCAAGTGTGAGATGAGTGTGTGTCTGATGTGTGTGTGGTCTGTGGTGTGTAATACTTAGATAAAGTCCCACTCAAAATCCATCAATTTTTTAAGCAGACTGGAGACACGAGGGTTCACGGTTTTCTTTTTCTGTGTGACCTTCCCCGTCCGTTTTGATACGACTCCTCCGGCCTTGGTGCCCTTTTCTGGATTTATCCCGATGAACCGCCTGCAAAACAAATGGGTGTGTTTAGAATTAGTGTGGAGGGAAAAAAGATTACTCATGGGGAACATATAAATATAGCATATATAAATATAGCAAGTCTATTCTTGTGTCAAGAACACTTTTCTTTACATTGTCAGGAAAGGAAATTCTCTTAAGCTCCAATACTCAGATCTTTTGGGCTGAATGATGTGTTTCAGTCTGACTGAAAAAAATTTTAACAAATGCACATTGTTACGTTCCTAAATTAGTCTAGGGGATAATATAGAAACGAACAATAAAAATGGAAGGAGGGGAGACGTTGATGTATCAGTCTCCAGACCCAGAATCAATACACATCACCATTTTGTTGCTCAAAAAGGATAGCCATAAAGCTAACTTTTATTTAACAGACAAAACGAAATGAATAAATTGTAAACAATAGAAGTGTAGTCCAAGTTACCTCAGGAAATGGGGGCCCAAAAACAACAAACAAAACAATATATTAACTAATTTAAGAAGAAACTAACTTACCTAATAAAAAAAATACCCCAAAAAAAGAAACAACAATTCACTGCCCTTTCTCCCTGTCTAGCCACCAAAACAGGAGAAAAGGTTTAAATAAAAGGGTCAGCCCACTCCTTACAAATACCGTTCACAAATATTTTCACTACACTGTTTGTCTGAATGTTACACATGTTACACAACAGCTAGGTCTAGGAATGAAGACAGGAAACCATCAACCGAAACGAGTTGTCTCCCCTCCCTTCTCTCTTCGTTAGTTGCAAGCCGCTTATAACTTGACGCTAATCAGCAGCCCGGAAATTGGCAGCAGGTGTCCGCGATCTGCACAGACAAGAAAGATAAAAACAAAACAAACAACACCCAAATGCAGAAACCCATTAAAAAGAATCACACGTCACAGGACGTAACACCCCCACCAATAAGTTTCTTCATTCCTCTAAGAAAGATAACCCTACGTCAGTACACTTCAATTACTTTTCAGCACTATAGGCTCGGGACAGCGCATCCGCCACTATATTTTCAGAGCCTCTTCGATGTTTAATATCCAAGTTAAACTCCTGTACCACTAACGCCCAACGCATTAGCCGCTGATTTTTATTTCGCATACGTGACAAAAACAGCAACGGATTATGGTCTGTATACACTGTAACAGATGTACCACTACCTCCGAGATAAACTTCAAAATGCTGCAGTGCCAATACCATTGCAAGAGCTTCTTTTTCCACAGTGCTATAATTAAGTTGACACTTAGAAAATTTTTTGGAAAAATAGCAAACAGGGTGCTCAAGTCCCTGGTCATCTTGCTGTAGAAGCACTGCCCCCGCACCAGAAAAACTAGCATCTATCTCAAGTACAAAAGCCCGACAAAAATCAGGAGCAGCTAAGATTGGTGCATGAAGAAGAAGATCTTTTGCTGCCAAAAAGGCATGCTCACAATCATCAGACCATTCAAAACGTCGCTTACTGCTTAGGAGGTCCGTTAAAGGAACAACAATAGTAGAAAAATTTCTACAAAAGCCACGATAATATCCACACATTCCTAAAAATCGCCTGAGTTCCCGCTTATTTGTTGGTATGGGGAATTCTAGGATAGCAGAAACCTTTGCTTCAACAGGTTTTACGGACCCTCTGCCCACTTTTTTTCCCAAGTAGGTTACCTCCGCCTTAGCAAACTCACACTTTGCCAAATTTAGCGTAAGGGAGGCACCATCTAAACGAGTGAAGATTGTTTCGAGAGTTTTCATATGCTCTTCCCAGCAATTTGAGTACACCACCACGTCATCTAAATAAGCTTCACAATCTTGTACCCCAGACAACACCTTCTGCATAAGTCGTTGAAAGGTAGCCGGTGCATTTCGCATCCCGAATGCTAAGACGGTATATTGCAGGAAGTTGTCTGGGGTAACAAATGCAGAGATCTCCGAAGCACGTGGGGTCAATGGCACCTGCCAATAACCCTTTAAAAGATCCAGCTTGGTTACAAAGGCAGCAGACCCCACCCTATCCACACAATCCTCTATACGAGGAAGAGGAAAAGAGTCAGCCTTTGTTAGACTATTAACACGTCGGTAATCTGTACAAAAACGATGTGTGGAATCCGGTTTAGGCACCAACAAACACGGAGAACTCCATGGGCTTTGACTTGGCACCGCCAAACCATTTTGGAGTAGATACTCTACCTCCGCCTTCATCACTTCACGCTTATAGGGGTTTACACGGTAAGGGTGCTGCTTTATAGGATGAGCATCCCCCACATCCACATCATGTTGTAATACAGAGGTACGACCAGGCACATCTTTAAATAGGGAAGGAAAAGACTGAATTAACGCACACACATCAGTATACTCAGCGCCATACAAATGATTAAGAAAAGATGGCAAATCTTTCAAAATTTCTGAATTATGCAACCGCGAAGACGAAACAACATCTTCAGGTTCAGCTTCTACACAATTTTCAGAATCAAGATCAGTAGAAACCAGTAAGGTAGACAAAACAGGTTGCTCCTCACTCTTCAGGTACCGTTTGAGCATATTTATGTGACAAACTCTCGTTTTTCTACGCCGATCGGGAGTTTGAATAACATAATCGGTGTCACTGATTTTTCTTTCTACCACATAGGGGCCTGAAAACTTAGCAGCAAAAACTGAACCAGGCACAGGTAACAACGCCAATACAGACTCCCCAACCTGAAAATCTCGCTTAACACTTTGTTTATCAAAATGATGTTTCATTTTCGATTGGGTGACTGACAAATGAGCACGAGCAACCTCACCCGCAATGTGCAACCGTTCACGAAACGCACTTACATAATCCAGAAGGGGGATGTTCGGCACGTCTTTCGCTAACAGCTGCTCTTGCAACAGTTTCAATGGACCCCTCACTGTATGCCCAAACACGAGCTCAGCAGGACTAAAACCTAATGATTCCTGCACAGAATTACGGGCGGCAAATACAAGAAAGGGTAATCCTTCGACCCAATCTTTCCCCGTTTGCACACAATAAGCCCTAATCATAGACTTTAAAGTCTGATGGAATCTCTCAAGGCAACCCTGTGACTCCGGGTGATACGCACTGGAAGTTTGATGTTTTATCCCCAGTTCACGTAAAACCTGCGCAAAAATTTTCGAGGTAAAATTGGTGCCTTGATCAGACTGTACTACTCGTGGTAAACCAAAGGTAGTAAAGAATTTTATCAACTCCTTTACCACTATCTGAGTTTTCAAAGAACGTAGGGGAACAGCTTCGGGAAACCTTGTAGCGGCACACATAATAGACAGTACATACTGATGTCCCGACTTAGCTTTTGGAAGAGGTCCCACGCAATCAACAATTATTCGCCCAAACGGTTCACCTATAACCGGGATGGGGCACAGAGGAGCTGGAGGCACCTTTTGATTTGGCTTCCCAGCCTTTTGACAGACTTCGCATTCACGGCAAAACTTTGCAACTGAGGTTTTTAAACCAGGCCAAAAAAAATATTTCAAAAGACGATGGAAGGTCTTATTTACCCCAAGATGTCCCGCGAGCACATTTTCGTGTGCCAGTTTTAATACAACCAGACGATAACTGGCTGGAAGGACGACTTGACATGTCTCATACCACCCCTGTTCATCAGTACGAGACCTCCACTTCCGCATCAAAACGCCTTCATCCCAAAAATAATTTACTCTACCATCTTTTTTCTTTTGTTCATTAGCGGCTGCAACACAGTCCACAAGAGAAGGATCTGATTTTTGTTCTACAGCCAATTTTTCTTTACTAACCTGTATTGAAAGATCAGGTTGAAAGAACATTTCCTTAATCTCACGTTCCGCACAAACATCCTTCGTATCGGCAGTATCACCCTTAACAAACAAATCAGAAAGATCAATCACTTCTTGAAATTTCTGTTTCTGAGCACGTGTCACAGCACACGCAGAAAACACTGCCGGAAACTGCCGAGCTAAACTGGGTTGTTTCTCAACAACAGGTTTACAAGAGACCACTGGGCAGGGGAAAACTTTGCCACCTGCAAGATCGTTCCCCAAAATAACTTGCACCCCCTCAACTGGCAATTGAGCACATACTGCCAATTCCACTAAACCTGATACTAAATCAGATTGTAAATTTACTTGGTGCAATGGAACAGAAGCACACCCCATCTCTATTCCACGCACCAGAACACTGGCCCCAGTATAACTATCACTTGAAAAAGGTAAAACCTCTCCCAGTATAAAGGACTGGGACGACCCTGTGTCTCTCAAAATCGAGACACGTTTACACTCAGACTCAGAAAGAGAAACATAACCAGTAAGAATGAACGGTTCATATGAAGTTGTTTCAACCTGGCAAAACGGAGATAATGTCTGAGACAGAGCAACACTTTTTTTTTTAGCTGGCGAACCTTTTCTATTCCACTCTTTACAATCTGCAATTAAATGAGTAGGATCGAGACAATAAAAACAAGCTCGCTTATTTTTCTCCCGACTTGCCATATTCGCAGACGGACTAAAACGCGCACCGCCTTTAAATGAATGAGAGAACTGTGAAGCTGAGTCCTCTCTACCCGCACGTTCATGTTGAGATGGATTAAAACACATTGGTTCTGGCAAAAACATTTTTCTATGAGTAAGAGCATATTCGTCGGCAAGAACTGCTGCGTCCGAAAGCAAAGCCACCTTTTGCTCGTTTAAATGAATCACAATATTTTCTGGAAGACTCTTTTTAAAATCCTCCAACAAGACTAATTCCTGTAATTGTTCCAGCGAATCAATTTTACTCGAACAACACCACCTCTCGAATAAGGATCTTTTCTCCCTAGCAAACTCCACATAAGTCTGCTTGGGGGTCTTCGCATGAGCTCTAAATTTCTGCCGATATGCTTCCGGAACCAACTCATACGCGCGCAACACCGCCGCTTTTACCACATCGTAGTCCAAAGACTGTTCAAGAGGCAAGGCAGCACAAACCTCTCTCGCCTTTCCAGATAAACTGCATTGCAGCAATAATGCCCACATATCTTTAGGCCACACGAGCTTCCCTGCAATACGTTCGAAAGCTACAAAGTAAGCATCGACTTCGGCTTCCCGAAACTGCGGAACCAATTTAATATATCTACTTACATCAAATGGTGCTTCATTATGCGGCTGAATAGAACTAGAAGACGTTCCCGGTGACATAACAGTAGAAGGAGGACGTGAACGAGGCATTGGCACTGGTTTCCTAAATAAAGCTTGTGCATCTAAATCCAATTTGCGTAATTGAATTTCACGATCTTTTTCCGTTTCTATTTGCCGCAGCCTAACAACTTCGGAATCATACTCCTTTTCTTTTATCAACAAATCCAATTCTTTAAGCTTAAGCGCCAATGCAGGGTCAAAACGTTCTATTGAGTCTGCGCTAGGAAAAACTTCAGGCACAAAACTCTTTGCGCCCTCAGGTTCTCCCACGCTTTCTTCCGACGACATTGGTAAAATTCCCTCTTCCACTAATTTCTTAAACAAAAAATCTTTTATGACCCTCTTTGTCGCCTCGCTCGGTACAACAATATTAAAAAACTCCGCAATTAATAATAAATCTTTTTTTCTACATTTTTCAAAAACTTCTAAAGATGGAGAAAGGGTGAAGGATATTAAATCAAATTCCATCCCCCCCACCTCCCCACTTAAAGCGAAGACCACCCAAAACAGACTAGGAGAAGCAAAAGGAATTGGACCTACCTTCGAGCAAAGAGGTCTTTTTCAATAGAATGTTCACGTCACATTATCAATGAGGACCCGCTCCTCATAATTTATGACACGAACGTCCAACCAAATTAAAGCAAATACACAATTTTGAAGGATGGACGAGCCCCCAATTGTTACGTTCCTAAATTAGTCTAGGGGATAATATAGAAACGAACAATAAAAATGGAAGGAGGGGAGACGTTGATGTATCAGTCTCCAGACCCAGAATCAATACACATCACCATTTTGTTGCTCAAAAAGGATAGCCATAAAGCTAACTTTTATTTAACAGACAAAACGAAATGAATAAATTGTAAACAATAGAAGTGTAGTCCAAGTTACCTCAGGAAATGGGGGCCCAAAAACAACAAACAAAACAATATATTAACTAATTTAAGAAGAAACTAACTTACCTAATAAAAAAAAAACCCCAAAAAAAGAAACAACAATTCACTGCCCTTTCTCCCTGTCTAGCCACCAAAACAGGAGAAAAGGTTTAAATAAAAGGGTCAGCCCACTCCTTACAAATACCGTTCACAAATATTTTCACTACACTGTTTGTCTGAATGTTACACATGTTACACAACAGCTAGGTCTAGGAATGAAGACAGGAAACCATCAACCGAAACGAGTTGTCTCCCCTCCCTTCTCTCTTCGTTAGTTGCAAGCCGCTTATAACTTGACGCTAATCAGCAGCCCGGAAATTGGCAGCAGGTGTCCGCGATCTGCACAGACAAGAAAGATAAAAACAAAACAAACAACACCCAAATGCAGAAACCCATTAAAAAGAATCACACGTCACAGGACGTAACAACATGGTCAGCATTTTAATGGCAACAAAAGATGGGTCCTGGACGAGTCTGATTCCTTTCAAGGTCTCCACTAAAACCTCACCAACGATGGACATTTTATTTCCTTGACAGTCACTTATGGCTACTTAATAGGGCTCGAATATTTGATAGGAAATTTCTCTATTTGATGCTATATTCCCTGTTTATTAGGGCCAAGTGTTTAAATAAACACATTTTCTGTAAAGCTGCTTTAAATCTATATGTATTTTAATAAGAGATATACAAATAAAATCTGAAGTAAATTGAATGTATGCATCCAAGTATCTAACCTTTGGATAAATTCCAGTGTGCATGCAGCTTCAGCTTGGTATTGAAGATTGAGATTGTAGTAAGTAGAGAAAAGAGCTGCAAGCCCAGACAGGAAAGACGGTTGGATGCCCTCGCAAATGATGTGCTCCTCGAGGCTGATCATCCACTGCTGGATACTGCTTCCTGGTGTTTCACCTGTAACTTTAAAAAGAAAAAACAATTTCAGCACTGACATAACATTAATTTGACATTCCCAATTACAAACGAATGCAAGGAAAGCTAAAATAATTTTAAACAGTCCTGTCCTTCTAACAGAAATGCATTTCAACATGGACTGGTCAGGACAGACCTTTAAGTGTAAATGTGTATTTTGTATTGTGAAATTATGTTGCTTAAATTTTATTTATTAATATTTTTGAAGTTTATTTCACCAAAAAAATAAATAAAATAAAATCATAAATTACTCTCATGTTGTACCACACTTTTCAAAATTTTCAAAATTAAGCCATTATTTACTAACCCTGGTGTTGTGCTAAGGCTCTGCAAGTTCTTTTTCAGACCACACAAGAGATTATTAAAAATTATCTGCTCGCTCTCGTCCATGTAATGGCAGTGAATAGTGACCAGCATCAAGCTTTTAAGGAGGCAAAAGTTATCACATAATGAGCCCATGGGACACATGTTGTATATTCCAAGTGTTTTGGGGGTATACAATAAGTTTTGGAGAAAAACAAACTGAAATGTAGTGTTTTATTTAACATAAATCCTGATATTGTCTTTTGGTCTGCTGTGCACAACTGCATGTACAGGAGATTTCTATATGTTGTGTATCATACTGATTTGTTAATCATGATTTCTTACTAGTAAAGTTTGGAGTGAACTGTGCATGGCACTAATAGTCTCATGGACACACAGTTAAGCACAGACCACCAAAAGCCAATGTCAGGATTTCCATTAAATAATAAATGAAATTTTAGTTTGTTTTTCATTAAACCCATCAAATATGAATCACAATGGTCATACAGGACCAATCTGTGACACTCTTTAAATTTATTTATGTATTTATTTATTTATTTTTAACTTTATGCCAGTTGCTTCCCACTGTTATTATTTGGACGTGCACGATCAGGACATTTTTTTTTTTTTTCTTTTGTGGTCTGAAAAAACAACAACGGCATATGACATTGGAACAACAAGGTGAGTAAATAATGACAGATTTTGGATTAACTATCCCTTTAATATTGCTGAAATAACAGTAAAAATACTACTACTAGGGCTAAATATTATTTTTTTTTTTTTGGTTTAATGTAGAGTAATCATAACCATCCAAAAAAAGAGAGATTCTGCTATACTGTACATACCAAGGAGTATAAGCCGAGGAGCTGCAGGTATTGTGAGTGTCCTTTCTACATCAGCAGCAGAGGCAGGTGCCTAGGACACAGATGTAATGATGTTGAAATGAGGACAAAATAAACAATCAACAATGCCTTGTATGTACTATACTTTAAATAAAAAAAAGATAATTCATTTTGCTTGTCAGGACAATCATAGCATAGAAAATAAATAAAAAGTAGTAACTTACGTTTGAAAGAAGAATTAACTGTTCCAGGCTCTCAGAGAAGTGAGCCATAAGAAGCTGAATAACGCAGAAAGATGGCTCAAGGTCTGGGCGCTGTAAAAGTACAGCCCGGACATCTGCATTAGTGGGTTTGTTGGTGAAGAACTCTATGATGGCTCTGCCACACTCCTCCATGGCAAGCTCAAGTGCACGCAGAACTTTGATATCAGTAAGTAGTTCAAAATGACCATAAAGTCCTTTCTGAGTAAAAAGGTATGGCCATTGCTTTCTTAAATCTGCAATGGCTGGTGCTGGTAGCATATTAATTTGTTGCCGCTGCAGGCAGAAGGTCGTTTCCAAGAGTTGATTTACTTCTGCTCTTTCTGCGCCGTTTATACCATCTCGACGATATATCTCCTCCATGCGCTGACGTTTCTGCTCTACTGTTTCATCTGTCTCCTCTGGTGGGAGATCGGGTTGGAATCTGGTGCAGCCATAGGTATCAGTAGGACCTCTTTTTTGTCCATCACCAGATGAACGGTGCTGACGAAAGTTACTGGTGCGGTTCAAATTTTCAATTCGGTTCTTAATTTGAATCAAGAGTGAGGTATAGCCATTTCCTAGTAGCTGACCATTGTCACGTAGATCAGCAAAACTCTGAGGATACTGGCGTATGATGTTTCTACACACAGTGACACATTGTGAGCGTGTTGGATTAAGCTCATACTTCCTAACCTCATCTGCCAAAACTCTGACCATCTGTCGGCGTGCTGCTGGTGAAGGCCTCTTGCCATCAGCAACTGCTGAACGAATGTCTGCAGGCATGAGGGTCCATGGCACCTCAAAAGTCTCTGGCCATGTTTTTTTGATAATGGAAGATGGGCCACAGTCTTCAGAGCTGCTTGATTCAGGATTTGAGAGTGAGACTATACTTGACTGACTGGAGCAAGGGTGTTCTGAATCACTGCTGACTGCTGGGGTAGTGGGAGGGTGTATTTGGAAGTCCAAAGTGACCACCTCTGTCTCTAAAACAGGAAAAACACAGGGAAAAGAACACATGAGACTGAAAGTTTTAAATAATAATAGTAATAGTAATAATAATAATAATAATAAAACATTGGTCACTTAAAATACCCTTAAACAAAACATTAAGTGATTGAATTATCTGTAATTTACAGCTCACATGGTAAAATTAAGCACAATGTACATTTTTCACATTAGTATAAAGACAATGTGTAAAAAAGGATGAAATTTTGGATGTGATCAAATATACTTCTAAAACAGAGTAAGTTATAAATAACATCTATACTTTTTCCAAGAAGCTTTGGGGCAGAAAAAGGTCAGAACTGCTATTTAAAATATTACTGTAAATTGCAAAATAGATGCAGTAACAATTTTTCAACGTTACCATTTTTAAAGGCTTCCAGAAGCTTCCGTTGCTGAATGGGTGGCAGAAGGTCAGAAATATCTTCTTGTGTGACATATTTTAAGTCTTGTGTAGATTCCAGTCCGGATCTTAATAGCACATCTGTCAAAGCTTCTTGAGTATCTTTGGAAATTGATGGCAGGGCTCTGAGGATGATGCTCCTCAGGTCATCATTCAGAATACTCATTGTTCTACAATGAAGGAAAAGTATGGTGAAGAACAATTACTTCCATGTCACCAATTGAATATAGAGGTAGAGGGTAATAATCAAGAAGATGCTCCTGATTAATGCAGTAGTAACTGTTCTTGATTGGGGTCACAAAGTGAACACCTACATCATGCATACACGACGCCTTACACTTTTCAGTGATGAAGTAGACTGCTGAATTTTTGTAGGTGAGTATCATCATAATCTTACCGATTTCAAGCCCATCCTCATCCTTACTTATAACAACATACATGTTTTTTCGGTATTTGGTTCCTTTTACTGTTGCTTCGTGAGCAATCAAAGTAGTTTCAGGTCCAAAATCATACTTTGCCACTGATTCTCTGATGCCAGCAATGTAGTCACTTGAGTAAAAGGCAGTTGCCTTTTCTACTTCAATTGCTGGTGGGAAGAGATTGCCAGCACTAAGATAGGCTTGTAACAGCTGGTGTCTTTCTGCAAGGCTTGAGCACGCATTTTTAAAGTTACGCAGTTTTCTTGTGCACTGTTTAAAGTATGTGTGCTTGCTTTCGAACCTCATAGTCCACAAACGAATAAGTGGACCAAACTGAATGATGAGCTCTGGATAATGGCTCAAGTAATGATGCTTGGGTTTAAGCCGGTGATGGGGAAAGGCTTGTTTTCTGGAAAGCAAGTATTCTTCGATAAGGACCCGTAAATAGCCTATCTGGTCAGCGGAAATGGCTGGTGCACAAATCAATGCCACGATGTCTCGTAGTTGTAACACCAGTTGCCATATCTCATTGTCAGAAGGAGATATAATCTTTTCTCCGATCAACACTGGTAACAGTCTCAGTAAGCACCAGTTCTGCACCGCATGGCCACACATTCTATCACTTCCTGGCCTCACCTCACAAGGTTTGTCATTTGCATCCTTACCTAAATATCTGAACTGTTCAATTCTTCGATTCAGTTCAGTGTAAGTAAATTGTTTGTCAACAGTGACAAGATGGCCGATGCACAATGCAAGGTCAGAAGCAACAACTCCCTCAAACAAATCATGCCCAAGACATGGAGGCAACCCAGGCAGGCACACATGAAAAATATTCAGGCTGTTGAATATAGAGTCAAATTTGATACCTCCACTATGAATGGAATGTTCTTCAATGATCTGAACATGCTCTTTGTATGACTCTGGTGTCCGAGTGTTGGCTCTGGACAGAGGATCTGCTTGAAACACATCTTTGTCAATTTCACAGTATCGACAGAAGTACTTACTGGCACTGAAATTTTCAAGAAAACCTCCAATATTGTGTGAGCCCAGGTTGTCTCCAGCAATGGCCCGCAAGATTCCTTTGCATACCTGTCCATCAGGTAACACTATGCCATTGGTCTCAAGGTCTTGAAGGTCTTTCATCAAGCGTCCCATGACCAATTCCTGACCAAAATATTTGAAATCTTGTTCTCTGCACAAAAGCACAAGTTGCATCTGGTCAGTACTTGACCGGTTGTGTGGCAATATGTCTGCAAGTGTTAGATACATCGCCAGTACTTTGTGTTTTTTCTTTCCTGACCCCAGAGGGTTCACTACTTCAAACGAATCTTGATAAAGTATCAAGCCTAAGGAGGAGCTCTCTGTCTGGGCCAAGTTTTTTGTAATGATTTCACCATCCCATACATCCTGAAAAATATCCTTCACCTGGATACGGCTGTGTACTTCTCTGTACTGTTTCCACATTGATTCGCAATGAAAAAGTGCCTCAATTGTCTGTTTTATAGGGACATACTGTAAAAAACACTCCTTGCCAGCTTCATTATGTCCAAAACAAATGGGTATAGGTTCAACATAACTAAAACTGTTCTTGAACACTGTTTTCCTGCGCTGGTCTGTTTTTAGTGTGCGACTATTACATGCTTGTAAGAGATCGTCTGCTTTCAGGCTGTCCATTACATCATTAATGGAAGCCTCTGGAACACCAAGTGTAACCAACTTCTCGTTTAACTTGAAGAGTAAGTGTGACTGGTTGATATCATAAACTGACTGCATATCTTCAATTATAGTCTGAATTACAGAAGATGGAAGCAGTAACTTTGCCTGTAATTTCAGATAAAACAGAGCAAGATTCTTCAAAAATAATGACTCATCAATATTTTCTGGACTAACCTCCAAATGCTCAATGTTTCCAGCTACATCGATATGTTCATCTGTTATATTGCTGTTAATATTTTGAGAGCTTTCAGCTTCAGTCACACATGCTGTGGAAACAATGGATTCAGTTAGATTTACCTCTGATGAATTTTTATGTTTCCTTGACAGGTGAGAGGTAAATGTAGATATTACTGTAAATGACGTATCACACTGCTTAAAGGGGCATGCCACTCTTCGTCCCTCTTTAATGTGCACTTTAAGATGGGAATAAAACTGAGTTAGTGTCTCACATTTGGCACTACACAAGTCAACATTGCATGCAAGGTCTACTGCAGGGCACAAATGTGGTCTAGGCACCACCACACACTCCTTGTGATGTCTGTAAAGATGTGATTTCAAAGCTGCTACTTTTTTGAACTTTCTGTTGCAGGTTTGCATGCAACAATGAAGCAGCAAGTTAGGGATATTGCTATGAATCCTCATGTGCTTCACATAGGCCACTGTAGTACTACATTGATGTCCACAGAACTGACATGAAAACATGCTGACAAGTCAAACTGGACAGTCCCTGTGCATGAAAAAGAATATCAGCCAAAAATATATCCAACAAAATAAAATGGCCTTAAGAATACTATGCTGGCCAAAGTAGCATTGCTGTACAAAGCAATACCAAAACTATGAATAAGAATTACTTTTAATAAGTATTATATCACTTAACTTCAAAACCAAAATAAAAGTAACAACCAAAGCACAACAGTACTGCAATAACTGCACCTAAGAATAAAGATATGTGCATATTAGAACATGCTTACCCAAGTTTGCAATCACAATGACAACGAAATTAAACTTTTTTTTTTTTTTTTTTCCTTTCGTAATACTGGAGGTTTCGCCAATTCCAGAAAAGCAAACTATAACCTAACTACACCGGTCAGCCTATTTCAGCGCGCTACAAAGACATCGATGTAATTTCAAAGCAAGAGTGTTTGAAAAATTTACTTTGCAGAAGAATTCTCTCATGTTCCACGGAATTTACTCTGTAATCGGAAATATATCATTCAAAAATCCAGCTGATAATAAGTATTACTTAGGATAATTACAAAACCAAATTGGATTCATGCAAAAATGTAACCAGCATAAAAATAACAAAACAAGCACAACAGTACTACAAATAAATCGACCTCAGAATAAAGATATGTACATATTAGAACATGCTTACCCAAATTTGCAATCACAATGACTGCGAAATTAAGTTTTTTTTCTAACTCTAGAGGTTTCGCGGATTACAGAAAAGCATGCTAGCCTATTAGCAAACAACCTTTCTTTTCAGCGCGGTACAGAGTCATCAATGTGATTTCAATGCAACAGTGCTTGAAAAAAAAAAAAAAAAAAAACAAATTGCAGAAGAATTATCCCATGTTAAATGAAACTCACCCTGTAATTGGGAATAATATAATCCGAGTCAGAAATCCTATCCACGATGTCGCATCTGGCGAGTTTATCTCTGAAAAGAACAAATAAAAGATAATTTCACTTCCAATATCCACAATACAGGTTAGTTGCTGTAGCAGATGTAATGTATTTTGTCTACGATATCGTGCAAAACTCACCTATTAACAGTATGAAGACGGATGAAAGTCCCTGCGTGCTCACTGCAGTTTACAAAAATACTGGATAGTAATGTTTTGTTTCCTTCGACTAATAAATACAGTAAAATGCCGTTATATTTTGTCAACGTCATTTGACAAAAACAAAAAAAACAGTAACGTACTGCTTTTGAACTTAACAGGATTATACTGTTGAAATTCAGCTGTAAATTAACAGCAATTTCTAACAGTGCAGGTTCCTCTTGAGCAGGATTTATATCAGTATTATTGTGAGAACCTTCTGAGAATTCCTCATCTGTTGATAAATTTTCCTGTTCCGTTGATTTCACAGGTTCCTCTTGAGCTGGATTTATATCAGTACTATTGTGAGAACCTTCTGGGAATTCCTCATCTGTTGATGACTTTCCTTGTTCCGTTGATTTCACAGGTTCCTCTTGAGCTGGATTTATATCAGTACTATTGTGAGAATCTTCTGATAATTCCTCATCTGTTGATGACTTTCCTTGTTCCGTTGATTTCACAGGTTCCTCTTCAGCTGGATTTATAACAGTACTATTGTGAGAACGTTCTGAGAATTCCTTATCTGATGATGACTTTCCTCTTTCCGTTGATTTCACAGGTTCCTCTTGAGTTGGATTTATATCAGTACTATTGTGAGAACCTTCTGAGGATTCCTCATCTGATGACGACTTTCCTTGTTCCGTTGATTTCACAGGTTCCTCTTGTGCTGCATTTATATCAGTACTATTGTGAGAAACTTCTGAGGATTCCTCATCTGATGATGACTTTTCCTGTTCCGTTGATTTCACAGGTTCCTCTTGAGCTGGATTTATATCAGTTCTATTGTTAGAACCTTCTGAGAATTCCTCATCTGATGATGACTTTTCCTGTTCCCTTGATTTCACAGGTTCCTCTTGAGCTGGATTTATTTCAGTACTATTGTGAAAACCCTCTGAGGATCCCTCATCTGATGATGACTTTATCTCTTCTGTTGATTTCACAGGCTCCTCTTGTGCTGGATTTATATCAGTACTATTGTGAGAACCTTCTGAGGATTCCTCATCTGATGATGACTTTCCTTCTTCCTTTGATTTCACAGGTTCCTCTTGAGCTGGATTTATATCAGTACTATTGTAAGAACCTTCTGAGAATTCCTCATCTGATGATGACTTTCCTTGTTCCGTTGATTTCACAGGTTCCTCTTGAGCTGGATTTATATCAGTACTATTGTGAGAACCTTCTGAGGATTCCTCATCTGTTGATCACTTTGTTTGTTCCGTTGATTTCACAGATTCCTCCTGAGCAGGATTTATATCAGTACTATTGTGAGAATCTTCTGAGGATTCCTCATCTGATGATGACTTTTCCTGTTCCGTTGATTTCACAGGTTCCTCTTGAGTTGGATTTATTTCAGTACCTTCTGAGGATTCCTCATCTGATGATGACTTTTTCTGTTCCGTTGATTTCACAGGTTCCTCTTGTGCTGGATTTATATCAGTACTATTGTGAGAACCTTCTGAGGATTCCTCATCTGATGATGACTTTCCTTGTTCCATTGATTTCACAGGTTCCTCTTGAGCTGGATTTATATCAGTACTATTGTGAGGACATTCTGAGGATTCCTCATCTGATGATGACTTTCTTTGTTCCGTTGATTTCACAGATTCCTCTTGAGCTGGATTTATATCAGTACTATTGTGAGAACCTTCTGAGGATTCCTCATCTGATGGTGACTTTTCCTGTTCTGTTGATTTCACAGGTTCCTCTTGTGCTGGATTTATTTCAATACTATTGTGAGAACCCTCTGAGGATTCGTCATCTGATGATGACTTTCCTTGTTCTGCTGATTTCACAGGTTCCTCTTGAGCTGGATTTATATCAGTACTATTGTGAGAACCTTCTGAGAATTCCTCATCTGATGATGACTTTCCTTGTCCCGTTAGTTTCACAGGTTCCTCTTGAGCTGGATTTATATCAGTACTATTGTGAGAACCTTCTGAGGATTCCTCATCTGTTGATGACTTTCCTTGTTCCGTTGGTTTCACAGGTTCCTCTTGAGCAGGATTTATATCTGTGCTATTGTGAGTACCTTCTGAGGATTCCTCATCTGATGATGACTTTCCTTGTTCCGTTGATTTCACAGGTTCCTCTTGAGCTGGATTTATATCAGTACTATTGTGAGAACCTTCTGAGAATTCCTTATCTGATGATGACTTTTCCTGTTCCGTTGATTTCACAGGTTCTCCATGAGCTGGATTTATATTAGTACTATTGTGAGAACCTTCTGAGAATTCCTCATCTGAGGATGACTTTCCTCTTTCCGTTGATTTCACAGGTTCCTCTTGAGCTGGATATATATCAGCACTATTGTGAGAACCTTCTGAGAATTCCTCATCTGATGATGACTTTCCTTGTTCCGTTGATTTCACAGGTTCCTCTTGAGTTGGATTAATTTCAGTACTGTTGTGAGAACCTTCTGAGGATTCCTCATCTGTTGATGACTTTCCTTGTTCCGTTGATTTCACAGGTTCCTCTTGAGCAGGATTTATATCAGTACTATTGTGAGAACCTTCTGAGGATTCCTCATCTGATGATGACTTTTCCTGTTCCCTTGATTTCACAGGTTCCTCTTGAGCTGGATTTATTTCAGTACTATTGTGAGAACCTTCTGAGGATTCCTCATCTGATGATGACTTTTTCTGTTCCGTTGATTTCACAGGTTCCTCTTGAGCTGGATTTATATCAGTACTATTGTGAGAACCTTCTGAGGATTCCTCATCTGATGATGACTTTCCTTGCTCCGTTGATTTCACAGGTTCCTCTTGAGCTGGATTTATATCTGTACTATTGTGAGAACCTTCTGAGGATTCCTCATCTGATGATGACTTTTCCTGTTCTGTTGATTTCACAGGTTCCTCTTGTGCTGGATTTATTTCAATACTTTTGTGAGAACCTTCTGAGGATTCCTCATCTGATGATGACATTTTCTGTTCCATTGATTTCACAGGTTCCTCTTGTTCTGAATTTATATCAGTACTATTGTGAGAACCTTCTGGGGATTCCTCATCTGATGATGACTTTCCTTGTTCCGTTGATTTCACAGGTTCCTCTTGAGCTGGATTTATATCAGTACTATTGTGAGAACCTTCTGAGAATTCCTCATCTGATGATGACTTTCCTTGTCCCGTTGGTTTCACAGGTTCCTCTTGAGCTGGATTTATATCAGTACTATTGTGAGAACCTTCTGAGAATTCCTCATCTGTTGATGACTTTCCTTGTTCCGTTGGTTTCACAGGTTCCTCTTGAGCAGGACATATATCAGTACTATTGTGAGAACCTTCTGAGAATTCTTCATCTGATGATGACTTTTCCTGTTCCGTTAATTTCACAGGATCCCCTTGAGCTGGATTTATATTAGTACTATTGTGAGAACCTTCTGAGAATTCCTCATCTGATGATGACTTTCCTCTTTCCGTTGATTTCACAGGTTCCTCTTGAGCTGGATTTATATCAGTACTATTGTGAGAACCTTCTGAGGATTCCTCATCTGATGACGACTTTTCCTGTTCCCTTGATTTCACAGCTTCCTCTTGAGCTGGATTTATATCAGTTCTATTGTGAGATCCTTCTGAGGATTCCTCATCTGATGACAACTTTACCTGTTCCCTTGATTTCACAGGTTCCTCTTGAGCTGGAATTATATCAGTACTATTGTGAGAACCTTCTGAGGATTCCTCATCTGTTGATGACTTTTCCTGTTCCCTTGATTTCACAGGTTCCTCTTGAGCTGGATTTATATCAGTACAAATGTGAGAACCTTCTGAGGATTCCTCATCTGTTGATGACTTTTTCTCTTCCGTTGATTTCACAGGTTCCTCTTGAGCTGGATTTATATCAGTACTATTGTGAGAACCTTCTGATAATTCCTCATCTGATGATGACTTTCCTTGTTCCGTTGATTTCACAGGTTCCTCTTGAGCTGGATTTATATCAGTAATATTGTGAGAACCTTCTAAGAATTCCTCATCTGATGATGACTTTCCTTGTTCCGTTGATTTCACAGGTTCTTCTTGAGCTGGATTTATATCAGAACTATTGTGAGAACCTTCTGAGAATTCCTCATCTGATGATGACATTTCCTGTTCCGATGATTTCACAGGTTCCTCTTGAGCATGATTTATATCACTACAATTGTGAGAACCTTCTGAGAATTCCTCATCTGATGATGACTTTCCTTGTTCCGTTGATTTCACAGGTTCCTCTTGAGCTGGATTTATATCAGTACTATTGTGAGAACCTTCTGAGAATTCCTCATTTGATGATGACTTTCCTTGTTCCGTTGATTTCACAGGTTCCTCTTGAGCAGGATTCATATTAGTACTATTGTGAGAACCTACTGAGAATTCCTCATCTGATGATGACTTTCCTTGTTCCGTTGATTTTACAGGTTCCTCTTGAGCAGGATTTATATCAGTATTATTGTGAGAACCTTCTGAGAATTCCTCATCTGTTGATAAATTTTCCTGTTCCGTTGATTTCACAGGTTCCTCTTGAGCTGGATTTATATCAGTACTATTGTGAGAACCTTCTGGGAATTCCTCATCTGTTGATGACTTTCCTTGTTCCGTTGATTTCACAGGTTCCTCTTGAGCTGGATTTATATCAGTACTATTGTGAGAATCTTCTGATAATTCCTCATCTGTTGATGACTTTCCTTGTTCCGTTGATTTCACAGGTTCCTCTTCAGCTGGATTTATAACAGTACTATTGTGAGAACGTTCTGAGAATTCCTTATCTGATGATGACTTTCCTCTTTCCGTTGATTTCACAGGTTCCTCTTGAGTTGGATTTATATCAGTACTATTGTGAGAACCTTCTGAGGATTCCTCATCTGATGACGACTTTCCTTGTTCCGTTGATTTCACAGGTTCCTCTTGTGCTGCATTTATATCAGTACTATTGTGAGAAACTTCTGAGGATTCCTCATCTGATGATGACTTTTCCTGTTCCGTTGATTTCACAGGTTCCTCTTGAGCTGGATTTATATCAGTTCTATTGTTAGAACCTTCTGAGAATTCCTCATCTGATGATGACTTTTCCTGTTCCCTTGATTTCACAGGTTCCTCTTGAGCTGGATTTATTTCAGTACTATTGTGAAAACCCTCTGAGGATCCCTCATCTGATGATGACTTTATCTCTTCTGTTGATTTCACAGGCTCCTCTTGTGCTGGATTTATATCAGTACTATTGTGAGAACCTTCTGAGGATTCCTCATCTGATGATGACTTTCCTTCTTCCTTTGATTTCACAGGTTCCTCTTGAGCTGGATTTATATCAGTACTATTGTAAGAACCTTCTGAGAATTCCTCATCTGATGATGACTTTCCTTGTTCCGTTGATTTCACAGGTTCCTCTTGAGCTGGATTTATATCAGTACTATTGTGAGAACCTTCTGAGGATTCCTCATCTGTTGATGACTTTGTTTGTTCCGTTGATTTCACAGATTCCTCCTGAGCAGGATTTATATCAGTACTATTGTGAGAATCTTCTGAGGATTCCTCATCTGATGATGACTTTTCCTGTTCCGTTGATTTCACAGGTTCCTCTTGAGTTGGATTTATTTCAGTACCTTCTGAGGATTCCTCATCTGATGATGACTTTTTCTGTTCCGTTGATTTCACAGGTTCCTCTTGTGCTGGATTTATATCAGTACTATTGTGAGAACCTTCTGAGGATTCCTCATCTGATGATGACTTTCCTTGTTCCATTGATTTCACAGGTTCCTCTTGAGCTGGATTTATATCAGTACTATTGTGAGGACATTCTGAGGATTCCTCATCTGATGATGACTTTCTTTGTTCCGTTGATTTCACAGATTCCTCTTGAGCTGGATTTATATCAGTACTATTGTGAGAACCTTCTGAGGATTCCTCATCTGATGGTGACTTTTCCTGTTCTGTTGATTTCACAGGTTCCTCTTGTGCTGGATTTATTTCAATACTATTGTGAGAACCCTCTGAGGATTCGTCATCTGATGATGACTTTCCTTGTTCTGTTGATTTCACAGGTTCCTCTTGAGCTGGATTTATATCAGTACTATTGTGAGAACCTTCTGAGAATTCCTCATCTGATGATGACTTTCCTTGTCCCGTTAGTTTCACAGGTTCCTCTTGAGCTGGATTTATATCAGTACTATTGTGAGAACCTTCTGAGGATTCCTCATCTGTTGATGACTTTCCTTGTTCCGTTGGTTTCACAGGTTCCTCTTGAGCAGGATTTATATCTGTGCTATTGTGAGTACCTTCTGAGGATTCCTCATCTGATGATGACTTTCCTTGTTCCGTTGATTTCACAGGTTCCTCTTGAGCTGGATTTATATCAGTACTATTGTGAGAACCTTCTGAGAATTCCTTATCTGATGATGACTTTTCCTGTTCCGTTGATTTCACAGGTTCTCCATGAGCTGGATTTATATTAGTACTATTGTGAGAACCTTCTGAGAATTCCTCATCTGAGGATGACTTTCCTCTTTCCGTTGATTTCACAGGTTCCTCTTGAGCTGGATTTATATCAGTACTATTGTGAGAACCTTCTGAGGATTCCTCATCTGATGACGACTTTTCCTGTTCCCATGATTTCACAGCTTCCTCTTGAGCTGGATTTATATCAGTTCTATTGTGAGATCCTTCTGAGGATTCCTCATCTGATGACAACTTTACCTGTTCCCTTGATTTCACAGGTTCCTCTTGAGCTGGAATTATATCAGTACTATTGTGAGAACCTTCTGAGGATTCCTCATCTGTTGATGACTTTTCCTGTTCCCTTGATTTCACAGGTTCCTCTTGAGCTGGATTTATATCAGTACAAATGTGAGAACCTTCTGAGGATTCCTCATCTGTTGATGACTTTTTCTCTTCCGTTGATTTCACAGGTTCCTCTTGAGCTGGATTTATATCAGTACTATTGTGAGAACCTTCTGATAATTCCTCATCTGATGATGACTTTCCTTGTTCCGTTGATTTCACAGGTTCCTCTTGAGCTGGATTTATATCAGTAATATTGTGAGAACCTTCTAAGAATTCCTCATCTGATGATGACTTTCCTTGTTCCGTTGATTTCACAGGTTCTTCTTGAGCTGGATTTATATCAGAACTATTGTGAGAACCTTCTGAGAATTCCTCATCTGATGATGACATTTCCTGTTCCGATGATTTCACAGGTTCCTCTTGAGCATGATTTATATCACTACAATTGTGAGAACCTTCTGAGAATTCCTCATCTGATGATGACTTTCCTTGTTCCGTTGATTTCACAGGTTCCTCTTGAGCTGGATTTATATCAGTACTATTGTGAGAACCTTCTGAGAATTCCTCATTTGATGATGACTTTCCTTGTTCCGTTGATTTCACAGGTTCCTCTTGAGCAGGATTCATATTAGTACTATTGTGAGAACCTACTGAGAATTCCTCATCTGATGATGACTTTCCTTGTTCCGTTGATTTTACAGGTTCCTCTTGAGCAGGATTTATATCAGTATTATTGTGAGAACCTTCTGAGAATTCCTCATCTGTTGATAAATTTTCCTGTTCCGTTGATTTCACAGGTTCCTCTTGAGCTGGATTTATATCAGTACTATTGTGAGAACCTTCTGGGAATTCCTCATCTGTTGATGACTTTCCTTGTTCCGTTGATTTCACAGGTTCCTCTTGAGCTGGATTTATATCAGTACTATTGTGAGAATCTTCTGATAATTCCTCATCTGTTGATGACTTTCCTTGTTCCGTTGATTTCACAGGTTCCTCTTCAGCTGGATTTATAACAGTACTATTGTGAGAACGTTCTGAGAATTCCTTATCTGATGATGACTTTCCTCTTTCCGTTGATTTCACAGGTTCCTCTTGAGTTGGATTTATATCAGTACTATTGTGAGAACCTTCTGAGGATTCCTCATCTGATGACGACTTTCCTTGTTCCGTTGATTTCACAGGTTCCTCTTGTGCTGCATTTATATCAGTACTATTGTGAGAAACTTCTGAGGATTCCTCATCTGATGATGACTTTTCCTGTTCCGTTGATTTCACAGGTTCCTCTTGAGCTGGATTTATATCAGTTCTATTGTTAGAACCTTCTGAGAATTCCTCATCTGATGATGACTTTTCCTGTTCCCTTGATTTCACAGGTTCCTCTTGAGCTGGATTTATTTCAGTACTATTGTGAAAACCCTCTGAGGATCCCTCATCTGATGATGACTTTATCTCTTCTGTTGATTTCACAGGCTCCTCTTGTGCTGGATTTATATCAGTACTATTGTGAGAACCTTCTGAGGATTCCTCATCTGATGATGACTTTCCTTCTTCCTTTGATTTCACAGGTTCCTCTTGAGCTGGATTTATATCAGTACTATTGTAAGAACCTTCTGAGAATTCCTCATCTGATGATGACTTTCCTTGTTCCGTTGATTTCACAGGTTCCTCTTGAGCTGGATTTATATCAGTACTATTGTGAGAACCTTCTGAGGATTCCTCATCTGTTGATGACTTTGTTTGTTCCGTTGATTTCACAGATTCCTCCTGAGCAGGATTTATATCAGTACTATTGTGAGAATCTTCTGAGGATTCCTCATCTGATGATGACTTTTCCTGTTCCGTTGATTTCACAGGTTCCTCTTGAGTTGGATTTATTTCAGTACCTTCTGAGGATTCCTCATCTGATGATGACTTTTTCTGTTCCGTTGATTTCACAGGTTCCTCTTGTGCTGGATTTATATCAGTACTATTGTGAGAACCTTCTGAGGATTCCTCATCTGATGATGACTTTCCTTGTTCCATTGATTTCACAGGTTCCTCTTGAGCTGGATTTATATCAGTACTATTGTGAGGACATTCTGAGGATTCCTCATCTGATGATGACTTTCTTTGTTCCGTTGATTTCACAGATTCCTCTTGAGCTGGATTTATATCAGTACTATTGTGAGAACCTTCTGAGGATTCCTCATCTGATGGTGACTTTTCCTGTTCTGTTGATTTCACAGGTTCCTCTTGTGCTGGATTTATTTCAATACTATTGTGAGAACCCTCTGAGGATTCGTCATCTGATGATGACTTTCCTTGTTCTGTTGATTTCACAGGTTCCTCTTGAGCTGGATTTATATCAGTACTATTGTGAGAACCTTCTGAGAATTCCTCATCTGATGATGACTTTCCTTGTCCCGTTAGTTTCACAGGTTCCTCTTGAGCTGGATTTATATCAGTACTATTGTGAGAACCTTCTGAGGATTCCTCATCTGTTGATGACTTTCCTTGTTCCGTTGGTTTCACAGGTTCCTCTTGAGCAGGATTTATATCTGTGCTATTGTGAGTACCTTCTGAGGATTCCTCATCTGATGATGACTTTCCTTGTTCCGTTGATTTCACAGGTTCCTCTTGAGCTGGATTTATATCAGTACTATTGTGAGAACCTTCTGAGAATTCCTTATCTGATGATGACTTTTCCTGTTCCGTTGATTTCACAGGTTCTCCATGAGCTGGATTTATATTAGTACTATTGTGAGAACCTTCTGAGAATTCCTCATCTGAGGATGACTTTCCTCTTTCCGTTGATTTCACAGGTTCCTCTTGAGCTGGATATATATCAGCACTATTGTGAGAACCTTCTGAGGATTCCTCACCTGATGCTGACTTTTCCTGTTCCCTTGATTTCACAGGTTCCTCTTGAGCTGGATTTATATCAGCACTATTGTGAGAACCTTCTGAGGATTCCTCACCTGATGCTGACTTTTCCTGTTCCCTTGATTTCACAGGTTCCTCTTGAGCTGGATTTATATCAGTTCTATTGTGAGATCCTTCTGAGGATTCCTCATCTGATGATGACTTTTCCTGTTCCCTTGATTTCACAGGTTCCTCTTGAGCTGGATTTATATCAGTACTATTGTGAGAACCTTCTGAGGATTCCTCATCTGATGATGACTTTTCCTGTTCTGTTGATTTCACAGGTTCCTCTTGAGCTGGATTTATTTCAGTACTATTGTGAGAACCTTCTGAGGATTCCTCATCTGATGATGACTTTTTCTTTTCCGTTGATTTCACAGGTTCCTTTGGTGCTGGATTTATATCAGTACTATTGTGAGAACCTTCTGAGGATTCCTCATCTGATGATGACTTTCCTTGTTCCGTTGATTTCACAGGTTCCTCTTGAGCTGGATTTATATCAGTACTATTGTGATAACCTTCTGAGGATTCCTCATCTGATGATGAATTTCCTTCTTCCTTTGATTTCACAGGTTCCTCTTGAGCTGGATTTATATCAGTACTATTGTAAGAACCTTCTGAGAATTCCTCATCTGATGATGACTTTCCTTGTTCCATTGATTTCACAGGTTCCTCTTGAGCTGGATTTATATCAGTACTATTGTGAGAACCTTCTGAGGATTCCTCATCTGTTGATGACTTTGCTTGTTCCGTTGATTTCACAGATTCCTCCTGAGCAGGATTTATATCAGTACTACTGTGAGAATCTTCTGAGGATTCCTCATCTGATGATGACTTTTCCTGTTCCGTTGATTTCACTGGTTCCTCTTGAGTTGGATTTATTTCAGTACCTTCTGAGGATTCCTCATCTGATGATGACTTTCCTTGTTCCGTTGATTTCACAGGTTCCTCTTGAGCTGGATTTATATCAGTACTATTGTGAGGACATTCTGAGGATTCCTCATCTGATGATGACTTTCTTTGTTCCGTTGATTTCACAGGTTCCTCTTGAGCTGGATTTATATCAGTACTATTGTGAGAACCTTCTGAGGATTCCTCATCTGATGGTGACTTTTCCTGTTCTGTTGATTTCACAGGTTCCTCTTGTGCTGGATTTATTTCAATACTATTGTGAGAACCCTCTGAGGATTCGTTATCTGATGATGACTTTCCTTGTTCTGTTGATTTCACAGGTTCCTCTTGAGCTGGATTTATATCACTACTATTGTGAGAACCTTCTGAGAATTCCTCATCTGATGATGACTTTCCTTGTCCCGTTAGTTTCACAGGTTCCTCTTGAGCTGGATTTATATCAGTACTATTGTGAGAACCTTCTGAGGATTCCTCATCTGTTGATGACTTTCCTTGTTCCGTTGGTTTCACAGGTTCCTCTTGAGCAGGATTTATATCTGTGCTATTGTGAGTACCTTCTGAGGATTCCTCATCTGATGATGACTTTCCTTGTTCCGTTGATTTCACAGGTTCCTCTTGAGCTGGATTTATAACAGTACTATTGTGAGAACCTTCTGAGAATTCCTTATCTGATGATGACTTTTCCTGTTCCGTTGATTTCACAGGTTCTCCTTGAGCTGGATTTATATTAGTACTATTGTGAGAACCTTCTGAGAATTCCTCATCTGAGGATGACTTTCCTCTTTCCGTTGATTTCACAGGTTCCTCTTGAGCTGGATTTATATCAGCACTATTGTGAGAACCTTCTGAGGATTCCTCACCTGATGCTGACTTTTCCTGTTCCCTTGATTTCACAGTTTCCTCTTGAGCTGGATTTATATCAGTTCTATTGTGAGATCCTTCTGAGGATTCCTCATCTGATGATGACTTTTCCTGTTCCCTTGATTTCACAGGTTCCTCTTGAGCTGGATTTATATCAGTACTATTGTGAGAACCTTCTGAGGATTCCTCATCTGATGATGACTTTTCCTGTTCTGTTGATTTCACAGGTTCCTCTTGAGCTGGATTTATTTCAGTACTATTGTGCGAACCTTCTGAGGATTCCTCATCTGATGATGAATTTCCTTGTTCCGTTGATTTCACAGGTTGTTCTTGAGCTGGATTTATATCAGTACTATTGTGCGAACCTTCTGAGGATTCCTCATCTGATGTTGACTTTCCTTGTTCCGTTGATTTTACAGGTTCATCTTGAGCTGGATTTATATCAGTACTATTGTGAGAACCTTCTGAGAATTCCTCATCTGATGATGACTTTCCTTGTTCCGTGGATTTCACAGGTTCTTCTTGAGCTGGATTTATATCAGTACTATTGTGAGAACCTTCTGAGAATTCCTCATCTGATGATGACTTTCCTTGTTCCGTTGATTTCACAGTTTCCTCTTGAGCTGGATTTATATCAGTACTATTGTGAGAACCTTCTGAGGATTCCTCATCTGATGATGACTTTCCTTGTTCCATTGATTTCACAGGTTCCTCTTGAGCTGGATTTATATCAGTACTATTGTGAGAACCTTCTGAGGATTCCTCATCTGATGATGACTTTTCCTGTTCTGTTGATTTCACAGGTTCCTCTTGAGCTGGATTTATTTCAGTACTATTGTGAGAACCTTCTGAGGATTCCTCATCTGATGATGACTTTTTCTTTTCCGTTGATTTCACAGGTTCCTTTGGTGCTGGATTTATATCAGTACTATTGTGAGAACCTTCTGAGGATTCCTCATCTGATGATGACTTTCCTTGTTCCGTTGATTTCACAGGTTCCTCTTGAGCTGGATTTATATCAGTACTATTGTGATAACCTTCTGAGGATTCCTCATCTGATGATGAATTTCCTTCTTCCTTTGATTTCACAGGTTCCTCTTGAGCTGGATTTATATCAGTACTATTGTAAGAACCTTCTGAGAATTCCTCATCTGATGATGACTTTCCTTGTTCCATTGATTTCACAGGTTCCTCTTGAGCTGGATTTATATCAGTACTATTGTGAGAACCTTCTGAGGATTCCTCATCTGTTGATGACTTTGCTTGTTCCGTTGATTTCACAGATTCCTCCTGAGCAGGATTTATATCAGTACTATTGTGAGAATCTTCTGAGGATTCCTCATCTGATGATGACTTTTCCTGTTCCGTTGATTTCACTGGTTCCTCTTGAGTTGGATTTATTTCAGTACCTTCTGAGGATTCCTCATCTGATGATGACTTTCCTTGTTCCGTTGATTTCACAGGTTCCTCTTGAGCTGGATTTATATCAGTACTATTGTGAGGACATTCTGAGGATTCCTCATCTGATGATGACTTTCTTTGTTCCGTTGATTTCACAGGTTCCTCTTGAGCTGGATTTATATCAGTACTATTGTGAGAACCTTCTGAGGATTCCTCATCTGATGGTGACTTTTCCTGTTCTGTTGATTTCACAGGTTCCTCTTGTGCTGGATTTATTTCAATACTATTGTGAGAACCCTCTGAGGATTCGTTATCTGATGATGACTTTCCTTGTTCTGTTGATTTCACAGGTTCCTCTTGAGCTGGATTTATATCACTACTATTGTGAGAACCTTCTGAGAATTCCTCATCTGATGATGACTTTCCTTGTCCCGTTAGTTTCACAGGTTCCTCTTGAGCTGGATTTATATCAGTACTATTGTGAGAACCTTCTGAGGATTCCTCATCTGTTGATGACTTTCCTTGTTCCGTTGGTTTCACAGGTTCCTCTTGAGCAGGATTTATATCTGTGCTGTTGTGAGTACCTTCTGAGGATTCCTCATCTGATGATGACTTTCCTTGTTCCGTTGATTTCACAGGTTCCTCTTGAGCTGGATTTATAACAGTACTATTGTGAGAACCTTCTGAGAATTCCTTATCTAATGATGACTTTTCCTGTTCCGTTGATTTCACAGGTTCTCCTTGAGCTGGATTTATATTAGTACTATTGTGAGAACCTTCTGAGAATTCCTCATCTGAGGATGACTTTCCTCTTTCCGTTGATTTCACAGGTTCCTCTTGAGCTGGATTTATATCAGCACTATTGTGAGAACCTTCTGAGGATTCCTCACCGGATGCTGACTTTTCCTGTTCCCTTGATTTCACAGTTTCCTCTTGAGCTGGATTTATATCAGTTCTATTGTGAGATCCTTCTGAGGATTCCTCATCTGATGATGACTTTTCCTGTTCCCTTGATTTCACAGGTTCCTCTTGAGCTGGATTTATATCAGTACTATTGTGAGAACCTTCTGAGGATTCCTCATCTGATGATGACTTTTCCTGTTCTGTTGATTTCACAGGTTCCTCTTGAGCTGGATTTATTTCAGTACTATTGTGCGAACCTTCTGAGGATTCCTCATCTGATGATGAATTTCCTTGTTCCGTTGATTTCACAGGTTGTTCTTGAGCTGGATTTATATCAGTACTATTGTGCGAACCTTCTGAGGATTCCTCATCTGATGTTGACTTTCCTTGTTCCGTTGATTTCACAGGTTCATCTTGAGCTGGATTTATATCAGTACTATTGTGAGAACCTTCTGAGAATTCCTCATCTGATGATGACTTTCCTTGTTCCGTGGATTTCACAGGTTCTTCTTGAGCTGGATTTATATCAGTACTATTGTGAGAACCTTCTGAGAATTCCTCATCTGATGATGACTTTCCTTGTTCCGTTGATTTCACAGTTTCCTCTTGAGCTGGATTTATATCAGTACTATTGTGAGAATCTTCTGAGAATTCCTCATTTGATGATGACTTTCCTTGTTCCGTTGATTTCACAGGTTCCTCTTGAGCAGGATTCATATCAGTACTATTGTGAGAACCTACTGAGAATTCCTCATCTGATGATGACTTTCCTTGTTCCGTTGATTTTACAGGTTCCTCTAGAGCAGGATTTATATCAGTACTATTGTGAGAACCTTCTGAGAATTCCTCATCTGTTGATGACTTTTCCTGTTCCGTTGATTTCACAGGTTCCTCTTGAGCTGGATTTATATCAGTACTATTGTGAGAACCTTCTGGGAATTCCTCATCTGTTGATGACTTTCCTTGTTCCGTTGATTTCACAGGTTCCTCTTGAGCTGGATTTATATCAGTACTATTGTGAGAATCTTCTGGGAATTCCTCATCTGTTGATGACTTTCCTTGTTCCGTTGATTTCACAGGTTCCTCTTGAGCTGGATTTATATCAGTACTATTGTGAGAATCTTCTGATAAATCCTCATCTGTTGATGACTTTCCTTGTTCCGTTGATTTCACATGCTCCTCTTCAGCTGGATTTATAACAGTACTATTGTGAGAACATTCTGAGAATTCCTTATCTGATGATGACTTTCCTCTTTCCTTTGATTTCACAGGTTCCTCTTGAGTTGGATTTATATCAGTACTATTGTGAGAACCTTCTGAGAATTCCTCATCTGAGGATGACTTTCCTTGTTCCGTTGATTTCACAGGTTCCTCTTGTGCTGCATTTATATCAGTACTATTGTGAGAACCTTCTGAGGATTCCTCATCTGATGACGACTTTTCCTGTTCCCTTGATTTCACAGGTTCCTCTTGAGCTGGATTTATTTCAGTACTATTGTGAGAACCTTCTGAGGATCCCTCATCTGATGATGACTTTATCTCTTCTGTTGATTTCACAGGTTCCTCTTGTGCTGGATTTATATCAGTACTATTGTGAGAACCTTCTGAGGATTCCTCATCTGATGATGACTTTCCTTCTTCCTTTGATTTCACAGGTTCCTCTTGAGCTGGATTTATATCAGTACTATTGTAAGAACCTTCTGAGAATTCCTCATCTGATGATGACTTTCCTTGTTCCGTTGATTTCACAGGTTCCTCTTGAGCTGGATTAATTTCAGGACTATTGTGAGAACCTTCTGAGGATTCCTCATCTGTTGATGACTTTCCTTGTTCCGTTGATTTCACAGGTTCCTCCTCAGCAGGATTTATATCAGTACTATTGTGAGAATCTTCTGAGGATTCCTCATCTGATGATGACTTTTCCTGTTCCGTTGATTTCACAGGTTCCTCTTGAGTTGGATTTATTTCAGTACCTTCTGAGGATTCCTCATCTGATGATGACTTTTTCTGTTCCGTTGATTTCACAGGTTCCTCCTCAGCAGGATTTATATCAGTACTATTGTGAGAATCTTCTGAGGATTCCTCATCTGATGATGACTTTTCCTGTTCCGTTGATTTCACAGGTTCCTCTTGATTTGGATTTATTTCAGTACCTTCTGAGGATTCCTCATCTGATGATGACTTTTTCTGTTCCGTTGATTTCACAGGTTCCTCTTGTGCTGGATTTATATCAGTACTATTGTGAGAACCTTCTGAGGATTCCTCATCTGATGATGACTTTCCTTGTTCCGTTGATTTCACAGGTTCCTCTTGAGCTGGATTTATATCAGTACTATTGTGAGAACCTTCTGAGAATTCCTCATCTGATGATGACTTTCCTTGTCCCGTTAGTTTCACAGGTTCCTCTTGAGCTGGATTTATATCAGTACTATTGTGAGAACCTTCTGAGGATTCCTCATCTGTTGATGACTTTCCTTGTTCCGTTGGTTTCACAGGTTCCTCTTGAGCAGGATTTATATCTGTGCTATTGTGAGTACCTTCTGAGGATTCCTCATCTGATGATGACTTTCCTTGTTCCGTTGATTTCACAGGTTCCTCTTGAGCTGGATTTATAACAGTACTATTGTGAGAACCTTCTGAGAATTCCTTATCTGATGATGACTTTTCCTGTTCCATTGATTTCACAGGTTCTCCTTGAGCTGGATTTATATTAGTACTATTGTGAGAACCTTCTGAGAATTCCTCATCTGAGGATGACTTTCCTCTTTCCGTTGATTTCACAGGTTCCTCTTGAGCTGGATATATATCAGCACTATTGTGAGAACCTTCTGAGGATTCCTCACCTGATGCTGACTTTTCCTGTTCCCTTGATTTCACAGGTTCCTCTTGAGCTGGATTTATATCAGTTCTATTGTGAGATCCTTCTGAGGATTCCTCATCTGATGATGACTTTTCCTGTTCCCTTGATTTCACAGGTTCCTCTTGAGCTGGATTAATATCAGTACTATTGTGAGAACCTTCTGAGGATTCCTCATCTGATGATGACTTTTCCTGTTCTGTTGATTTCACAGTTTCCTCTTGAGCTGGATTTATTTCAGTACTATTGTGAGAACCTTCTGAGGATTCCTCATCTGATGATGACTTTTTCTTTTCCGTTGATTTCACAGGTTCCTTTGGTGCTGGATTTATATCAGTACTATTGTGAGAACCTTCTGAGGATTCCTCATCTGATGATGACTTTCCTTGTTCCGTTGATTTCACAGGTTCCTCTTGAGCTGGATTTATATCAGTACTATTGTGATAATCTTCTGAGGATTCCTCATCTGATGATGAATTTCCTTGTTCCGTTGATTTCACAGGTTGTTCTTGAGCTGGATTTATATCAGTACTATTGTGAGAACGTTCTGAGGATTCCTCATCTGATGATGACTTTCCTTGTTCCGTTGATTTCACAGGTTCATCTTGAGCTGGATTTATATCAGTACTATTGTGAGAACCTTCTGAGAATTCCTCATCTGATGATGACTTTGCTTGTTCCGTGGATTTCACAGGTTCTTCTTGAGCTGAATTTATATCAGTACTATTGTGAGAACCTTCTGAGAATTCCTCATCTGATGATGACTTTCCTTGTTCCGTTGATTTCACAGGTTCCTCTTGAGCTGGATTTATATCAGTACTATTGTGAGAACCTTCTGAGAATTCCTCATTTGATGATGACTTTCCTTGTTCCGTTGATTTCACAGGTTCCTCTTGAGCAGGATTCATATCAGTACTATTGTGAGAACCTACTGAGAATTCCTCATCTGATGATGACTTTCCTTGTTCCGTTGATTTTACAGGTTCCTCTTGAGCAGGATTTATATCAGTACTATTGTGAGAACCTTCTGAGAATTCCTCATCTGATGATGACTTTCCTTGTTCCGTTGATTTCACAGGTTCATCTTGAGCTGGATTTATATCAGTACTATTGTGAGAACCTTCTGAGAATTCCTCATCTGATGATGACTTTCCTTGTTCCGTGGATTTCACAGGTTCTTCTTGAGCTGGATTTATATCAGTACTATTGTGAGAACCTTCTGAGAATTCCTCATCTGATGATGACTTTCCTTGTTCCGTTGATTTCACAGGTTCCTCTTGAGCTGGATTTATATCAGTACTATTGTGAGAACCTTCTGAGAATTCCTCATTTGATGATGACTTTCCTTGTTCCGTTGATTTCACAGGTTCCTCTTGAGCAGGATTTATATCAGTACTATTGTGAGAACCTTCTGAGAATTCCTCATCTGTTGATGACTTTTCCTGTTCCGTTGATTTCACAGGTTCCTCTTGAGATGGATTTATATCAGTACTATTGTGAGAACCTTCTGGGAATTCCTCATCTGTTGATGACTTTCCTTGTTCCGTTGATTTCACAGGTTCCTCTTGAGCTGGATTTATATCAGTACTATTGTGAGAATCTTCTGATAAATCCTCATCTGTTGATGACTTTCCTTGTTCCGTTGATTTCACATGCTCCTCTTCAGCTGGATTTATAACAGTACTATTGTGAGAACCTTCTGAGAATTCCTCATCTGAGGATGACTTTCCTTGTTCCGTTGATTTCACAGGTTCCTCCTGTGCTGCATTTATATCAGTACTATTGTGAGAACCTTCTGAGGATTCCTCATCTGATGACGACTTTTCCTGTTCCCTTGATTTCACAGGTTCCTCTTGAGCTGGATTTATTTCAGTACTATTGTGAGAACCTTCTGAGGATCCCTCATCTGATGATGACTTTCCTTCTTCCTTTGATTTCACAGGTTCCTCTTGAGCTGGATTTATATCAGTACTATTGTAAGAACCTTCTGAGAATTCCTCATCTGATGATGACTTTCCTTGTTCCGTTGATTTCACAGGTTCCTCTTGAGCTGGATTTATATCAGTACTATTGTGAGAACCTTCTGAGGATTCCTCATCTGATGATGACTTTTCCTGTTCCGTTGATTTCACAGGTTCCTCTTTAGTTGGATTTATTTCAGTACCTTCTGAGGATTCCTCATCTGTTGATGACTTTTCCTGTTCCGTTGATTTCACAGGTTCCTCTTGAGCTGGATTTATATCAGTACTATTGTGAGAACCTTCTGAGGATTCCTCATCTGATGATGACTTTCCTTGTTCCCTTAATTTCACAGGTTCCTCTTGAGCTGGATTTATATCAATACTATTGTGTGAACCTTCTGAGGATTCCTCATCTGATGATGACTTTCCTTGTTCCGTTGATTTCACAGGTTCATCTTGAGCTGGATTTATATCAGTACTATTGTGAGAACCTTCTGAGGATTCCTCATCTGATGTTGACTTTTCTTGTTCCATTGATTTCATAGACTCCTCATGAGCTTTAGACCGAGTAAACCATCCACCAATACTACTAATGTAGTTCACACCAGTGCTCCAGAGCGAATGTTCTTTCTCCAGGCTGTAAGGAGGAACCAGAAGAGAACAATAGTGTTGAGTGGAACAAGTTGAAAATTACTTAATATATTTTAATTAGTACAAAGTATATATATATATATATATATATATATATATATATATATATATATATATATTTTTTTTTTTTTTTTTAATATAATGCTTTAATATAATGCATTTAAAAAATGTACATGATGTTTGTTTGTTTGTGTTAGTGTGACTGCGACAAATGGATGTTTACTCACCTCAGGTTACAGTTTGAATCTCGTAACACGTCACTGAGCTGCTGCTTTGAGTCTCCTATTTTATTGTTACTCAGATCAAGCTCTTTTAAAAACTGCAGTGCATTCTTTTCAGCCAAAGACTGTGCCAAAGCAGCAACATTTGTAATGCCACAGTCATTTAGACTAGAAGGAGAAAGACAAGCAGACAGAGGAAGAAAATTATTTTCCCTTTAACCCAGAAGGCACAGTCACGTTTGTTATTTCTTAGCATAATTTTGAAGGCAAAATCACAGTCACTTCAATGGGAAACCATGTGATTTGGAATTTCACTAAATGGATTTCCAGTGCCAGAGAAATTTCCAGTGTTTCCCATTAATTATTGAATTTAATCTAATTTAGTCTAATTCAACTAAAATTGAATTTAGTCTAATTTGTCCCACCATAGTTTGATAATGAACCAAAAATCTTTTAAAGTTCTTATTAACATAAACTTGCACTGTTGCATGTGTCACTCCGAGTCAGTCAACCACTGTGAGTGAAGGAGACAGACTGAACGAAACTGCAGTTCACTCTCTGACAGTAGATGGTGCTCATGAAACAGAGATTTCACCGGAAACCCCCAGAAACACAGCAGACTGCACTACTTTCTGTTCCTGACACGCACCTTTCACAGAGAAGGAAGTCAAAAATTATTTACGTTTTCAATAAGCCAATCAGATTTTGTATTCATTTTGGTGTTTATCAAACAACACTAAATACTTAAAGACTTAGTATTTATTTTCAAAAAATTATTTTACATTTTAATCTGGAGCAAAACATGCCAGAAATGATATGTGAAAAAAAATAAAAAATAAAAAAAATAAAAATATTAATTATTATTATATAAACAAATAAAATTAAATGGGAATTTTTCCCCATTTTGTGTACTATTTTATTTTATTTTCAAAAGCACTGTTATGTTCAAACTTCTTTTTGTTATATTAAAAAAATAATACATTTGTTATTATCCAGTGGTGGAGGTAACGAATTACAACTACTCACGTTACTGTAATTAAGTAGTTTTTTCCGGGTACTTGTACTTTTTTGAGTATATTTTTAAAGCTGTACTTTTACTTGTACTTAAGTACAAATTTAGCAAAATAATCTACTTTGTTACATTTAAATCATAGTTCGTTACTGAGTACGCCCACAATTTGAATTGATATTAAAACCTTTGACGGCACTTCAGTAGCCAATAAAGACATCCGATCGTAAACAGACCAATAAAAGCCCTGATATCTGAACCGGGAAAAGCCGCCGCTGCAGCAGGTTTTGAAGAGCAGATCAGACAGTGAGGGAGCTCAGCGTGATTTCTGGACTCAAAGTTTGGAGAAACAAACTACATGGTAGTGTTATCATAAATGTCTATATTTTGATACCGATACTGAAATACCTGACACGGTTCCATTGCACATTTTCCACAGTATCTCCTGTATCTACACCGATACAAGCTGCGTCTCGCTCTCTCCTCTAAGACAGTAAGTCTGACACGCATCGCCTCCTGTCAAGTTCATTTCAAGTTCAAGTTCATTTATTTATCAAGCACATTTAAAAACAGCCACAAGACTGATCAAAGTGCTGTACATTAAAATCAAACCATAAACACATAAAATAATAAAACATAAATTAAAAACAAAAAGGAATGACAGATAAACATTCTTAAAACAGAGTAATAAGAATGGGATATTAGTAGGCCAGATCAAACAAGTGTGTTTTTAAAAGTGACTTAAAAATGGATAGGGAAGGTGCCACTCTAATCTCAAGCTGCAGATTGTTCCATAACCGAGGCCCAACCACAGAGAAAGCTCGATCCCCTCTACATTTAAGTCTGGACTGAGGAACTAAAAGGAGATTCTGATCACTGGATCTTAGACTTCTAATGGGAGTATAAAAATGCAACAGCTCTGAAAGATAACTAGTGGCTTGGTTATGTAAAGATTTATACACCAGTAAGAGAATTTTAAAATCGATTCTAAATTGAATAGGCAGCCAATGGAGGGCCCTCAGTATAGGGGTGATGTGGTCACATTTGCGACTATTTTGAATAAATCTAGCAGCAGCTTTTTGGACCAATTGTAGGCGAGTGATTTGTGATTTTGAAATACCGCAATATAGTGAGTTGCAGTAATCTAAGCGTGAAGCAATAAAAGCGTGGACAGCAATCTCTAACTTCGTAGCATTTAAAAAGTGTTTGATTTTAGACAGCAAGCGGAGTTGGTAAAAACTGGAACCAATTACAGAAGAGATGCGTAACAAAACACAACAGGTCCACAAATCCACAAATATAATGTGAACTCTTTGTGAAATATTGAGTAAAAGTGTTATAGATAAATTGCAATGTTGAAATGATTTTAAGCATTTTTAAGCATGTTCCTCACCTCAATCTCACCAGTTTACAGCGTGGATCCTTCAGTACGTCACACAGAATCTGCACTCCTTTGTTTTCTATTTTATTTCCACTGAGGTTCAGCTCTCTCAGGTGTGATGGGTTTAAACACAGAGCTGGAGTCAGGATGAGACACTGTTTCTCTGTTATACTGCATCTACAAAGACTGAAGACAGAAAGAGAAAAGACAATGAATCAGATCCATGTTAAGTTCAGGTGTGAGTTACATTCATCATAAATAAATGTCGTATAGCACACTAATACACCAGCAGAAGCATGGAAAATATATTATAAAACCATAAACCAATCCCTAGCCAGGATTTGAGGATACTAGATTCAACCCAAGTTTAGACAATCATCACTCAGTCAAAATATGTTATAAATGTAGATCTGATTTTGTGAATTATAAATGTAGAACTGTTTGAAACATTTCAATTGACTATTTTCACATTCTTAATGTGAGAAAATCACAATCTTAATTTTAGTGTAGCTTACTGTTCTTTAATTTTTAAATGGAATATACGTATATTAAGTAGGGATACTGTGCTCCTGTACTCGTACTCGTACTAAAAATGCTCCGATACCAAACGCCGATACCACACAGCGTGTGAACAGAGCTGTGTCCAGATAAAGCATCACTGACAACAGAACAACAGAGAGTAGAATGGAGTTATTAGAGATTAAGGATGTCTATGAAGTACATGACAGGCAATGTAATTAATATAGCGAATGTTAAACATTCAGTACTCATGCCTGTATCGTGGATGTGAGCGAGATGATAAGCAGAGCACTTTGAGTGGATTGAGCATGCGGTGGCACAGATGCGCGAGCTTGTCGAGTAAATATCCCTTTTTCACAGACATCACTGGAAAGTTTGTAGTTCGGTCGGATATGTCAAAAGCAAGAGAGTAAACCAATGCACAAGTTACTAAAGTTATTTTTCGGTAAGGAGAGAGAGAATGAGAGAGCGCGCACTTCTGTTGCATGATCTTGATTGCTGTTCGCTCCTTTAGCGCATACACTTGGATTAAAGCTAAATCATAAATATAAAGCAAACACAAATTATATGGGCATTAAACCACATTTATTTTAACTGTCAAAGCATCCACGATTTGAAAGTGAAACAAGCAGCTGGTGTGAAATGCGCTAGGCTATATGCGTCTCTCTCATTCTGCACAAATGTGTGCGTACCTTGTTTTACGCATGTTTTGCTTGCTTTAAAACGCCAAAGTATAGCCTACTTCGGTTTTTACTCTAACGTGAGCATCCGCGTACAGTGCGCGTGACACAAATTTCGTCACCAAAATAGTACGCGCATACTCGTATAATGTATAACGAGTGGTTCCCTGAATTATTTTAGGAAAACGTCTTGCGATTACAGTACTGAGCCGCTTCAATCGAGCAGCTCTAATGCACCATTAAATTAAAGATGAAATACCATACAGCAATAAAATGAACAGTGAAAGTTACAAAAGCTTGTGCAATATATTTTAACATGTATAATTAAGTGTGAAAATAACTGAAGGAATTGTTGTTTGCTAAATGAAGCCAGCTAACATGATTCGTATTTTTATTTTATTTATTATTTTTATAATTAATATTATTATTATTATTATTTTGTTTCTGTACCCAATATTTTTATTTATTTATTTTTTAAATTACAAATGCAATGAAAATACAGGTATCGGCATAGGCACCGATTTATGTTTCTGCCGGTGGGTGCTCAAGCCCCACCCCCATTTTCACTGCTTTTTCCATAACAACTGGGCTAAGTTGTACACACATGCAACAAATTGAATATTTTCAAATATTTAATTCTCATTACTCAGCAATTAATTAACCTGGGTGTTTTTTTTTTAAATTTTTTTATAGAGTATACTTTGATGGTGCGTTTGATGAATTTGCTACACAAAATTTATCTTGCGAAGTGAAACGGGTGTGGTTAATGCATCGACATAGAACTAATTTTTAACGTGACAGTTTTATTCTTACATGTACTATAATAAAATGTATTATTAGATCTGAGACTACTAATAAAGTCAATAAATACATAGATACACTTTTTTTGTTGTTGTTGTTTTTTTTCTCGTTTTCCCGAACAGCTTTGTGGTAGAATTTTCGCTAGGTGAGTCAGAGCTTTTGGGTTCTAATCCGCCCTCACATATTTTTTTTCCCCTTTATTAAAATCAAAGAATAATAAAATGTATTATTATTCTTTGATTTTAATAAGTGGATGCTCGAGCCCCTGAGCACCCACGGGATCGGCGCCTATGGGTATCGGTATTGGCGAGTGCCAAAAATTAAAGTATCGGTATCGGACTCGTTCTGAAAACAGTGGTGCATCCCTAATATTAAGTGAGGAAAGCGTAGTCAAGTTAAATTTACTGCATGCTGATGTAGTTCATTACTGTTTCTATTATAAATCACAGTAGTCGGTGTCTACTTGGGTTTCTGAAATTAGTAACACCCACTGAATCCGAGTGTTTTTGACAAAGTTAAAATTATCAATTTTACATACATTTATAAACTTTGAGAAAAAAAAATGTTGCTAACTTCACAAGCAAACCTCCAGACACATGCATTTCATGACACCTTTTAGATTTTGTGAAAAGCACCATCAGTGTTATAGAAACCATTTAACTCTGTCAGAATAATCTATTGTCATGCAAGTTTTTGTCCGCTCACTTCTGTCTCATTTTGCAGCAAAGTTTTGTCAGATTTCAGCATATAAATATTTCTGCTGATAGAAATACTGAACCATCAGTCCATTAGCTCATAGTACTTTACAATCTTTCTTTAGAAGGTGAAACGCCAGAAAATTCAGTGCTAAACATTTTGTAACCTGTGCCCTGTTGTCTTAATAAATAGTCAATTTAAATCACACTGTAATTGCTGTACAGCGTAATGATACTAACTGTAGTTTCTCCAGCTTGCATTGTGAACTGCTAAACAGAACACCAAGGTTTTCAACACCAGAGTCTCCTAGTTTATTCCCACTGAGGTCCAGCTCTTTCAGGTGTGATGGGTTTGATTTCAGAGCTGAAGTCAGTATGAGACACTGTTTCTCTGTAATACTGCATCTACACAGACTGAAGACAAGAGAAAAGACAACGTTAAGTTCATATGTGAGTTAAGTGCATCATGAATAAACACCATACTGTCACTAATACACCACCAAAAACCTGAAAACTTAATTATAGAACCACAAACCAAGACATAAACATAACTGTGATTTGAGGATACTAGTTAGAACACAAGTGTGGAGCATCTTCACACTTGCACATAAAAGTTTGTGAATTATAAATGTAGATTAATATCACTGAAAAATAACATTTAAATTGACAATTTTCACATTGTTATACAATATAACACATTGTTATTTTGTAATGAGAATCACAATTTTAAGTAATTTTTAGTCTAGTTTACCATCAAAAAATACTAATTTTGCTTAATAAAAACTGATTTAGTAAAAAGTACCATTAGTCCTGTAAAAACCACATAACTGTCAGAATAATCTACTGTCATTCATGTTACGTTCATTTTTTTGTCTGTTTTTACTTCTATCTCTTTTTGCAGAAAATATTTGACTTCAGCATATGAAAATTTTATAGCCACAAAGTTTCAAATGCTTCAAAGTTTGTTTTTTCTACTGACACACAAACTGAATCATCAGTCCATTAGCTCATAATATAAAATACTTTAATCACACTGTAACTGCTGTACAGTTTAATATTACTAACGCTATTTTCTCCAGCTTGCATTGTGGGTTCATCAGTAGATCACTGAGGTTTTCCACTCTTGATTGTCCTACTTCATTCCCGCTCAGGTCCAGCTCTCTCAGGTGTGATGGGTTTGATTTCAGAGCTGAAGTTAGAGCTGAACAATCATCAGCTTTTATGCCACAAGACCTTAACCTGCATTCAGAGAAATGAGACAATTTTTTTTTTCATTCTGTTTCATTAAAATACCAAAATACTAATTTGTTTGTTGTACGTGAATGTTCCTCACCTCAATCTCTCCAGTTTACAGGATGAATCCTTCAGTATATCATTAAATTTAGTCACTCTTGAGTGTTTAAGTTCATTCCCACTGAGGTCCAGTTCTCTCAGGTGTGATGGGTTTGATTTTAGAGCTGAGGTCAGGAACCCACACTGCTTCTCTTTAATTCTGCATTCACACAGACTGAAGACAAAAACAGAAAGGACAGTGGTTCAGATCCTTGATGGCTGTCTTGTAAAAGAGCAACAGTAGGCATATAGTCTTTAGTTGCCAACTGTTTTTAATTGTTTTTAAGTTCCAAATGCCAGAAGTTGTTGTTTTCTTCTCATTCAATTTTTTATTTATTTATGTAATTTTTTTGTCTCTCATCCATTGTTGCAGCAAATGTGAATCGCATAATATTTCTGCAGAACATGTACACAACCAGTACAGTTTATCAAATACTTTAGATTAAACCCAATTATTTCCTGGTTTGATTTGATCTCCTGCTGATTTTGTAAGTTTGTCCACTTACAAAGAATTTAAGGGTCTGTAATTTTTGTGGTAGGTTTATTTTAACGTAAAGAGACAGAATGCCAAACAATCCAGAAAAAACACATTATATAAAGGTTAGAAATTGATTAGCATTTCAGTGAGTGAAATAAGTATTTGATCCCCAAGCAAAACATGACTTAGTACTTGGCGCAGAAACCCTTGTTGGCAAGCACAGAGGTCAGACGTTTCTTGTAGTTGGTCACCAGGTTTGCACACATCTCAGGAGGGATTTTGTCCCACTCCTCTTTGCAGATCCTCTCTAAATCCTTAAGGTTTCTTGGCTGTCGAAGTTTCAGCTCCCTCCACAGATTTTCTATAGGATTGAAGTCTGGAGACTGGCTAGGCTACTCCATGACCTTAATGTGCTTCTTCTTGAGCCACTCCTTTGTTTGCCTTGGAGGTATGTTTCGGGTCATTGTCATGCTGGAAGACCCATCCATGACCCATCTTCAGTGTTGTGGCTGAGGGAAGGAGGTTCTCGTCCAAGATTTTACAGTACATGGCCCCGTCCATTAGCCCCTCAATGCGGTGAAGTCGTCCTGTACCCTTAGCAGAAAAACAGCCCCAAAGCATTATGTTTCCACCTCTGTGGTCATTAAAAATCCCATGGCTCTTCTCGTAAAGAGTAGGGGTGTAACCCCGGTGTCCTGGCCAAATTGCTGCCACTGGCCCTTATCAATCATGGCCTCCCAATAATCCCCATCCATTGATTGGCTCTATGACTCTCTCTCCTCTCCACCTGTAGCTGGTGTGTGGTGAGCGCACTGGCTCATTGTACTGTGGCCGCCATCATCCAGGTGGATGCTGCACACTGGTGGTGGTTGAGGAAAGACCCCCCAACATGATTGTAAAGCGCTTTGGGTGTACAGCAGTACACAATAAAGCGCTATATAAATGCATCATTCATAGTCAGCATTTCTCTCCCTCCAAATACGGCGAGTCAAGTTGATGCCAAAAAGCTCAATTTTGGTCTCATTTGACCACAGCACTTTCTCCCAAGCCTTCTCTGAATCATTTAGATGTTCATTGGCAAACTTTAAACGAGCCTGCCCTGTCCATGGGCCTTCTTGAGCAGGGGGACATTTCGGGCCCTGCAGGATTTCAGTCCATTGCGGCGTATTGTGTTACCAATGTTTTGCTGGGTGATTGTGGTCCCAACTGCCTTGAGATCATTAACAAGCTCCTCCTGTGTAGTTCGGGGCTGATCCCTCACCTTTCTCATGATCATCCTTACCCCATGAGGCAAGATCTTGCACGGAGCTCCAGACCAAGGCCGAATGATGGTTGTTTTGTATTTCTTCCATTTCCGAATAATCGCACCAACAGTTGTCTCCTTCTCACCAAGCTTCTTGCTGATGGCCTTGTAGCCCATTCAAGCCTTGTGCAGATCTACAATCTTGTCTCTAATGTCCTTTGACAGCTCTTTGGTCTTGCCCATGGTGGTGGGAGAGGTTGGAATGGAAGATACAGATTGTGTGGACAGATGTCTTAAAAACTTCTTAAAATGGCAGAACAAACCTGTGTTCCACATGTGCACATCTTTCGGATGAGACGTTAAACCGAGGTCCTGACTCTCTGTGGTCATTAAAAATCCTATGGCACTTCTCGTAAAGAGTAGGGGTGTAACCCCGGTGTCCTGACCAAATTCTCTCCACTGGCCCTTGTCAATCATGGCCTCCTAATAATCCCCATCAACTTGATTGGCTCTATGACTCTCTCTCCTCTCCACCAGTAGCTGGTGTGTGGTGAGCGCACTGGCGCCGTTGTGCTGTGGCTGCTGTCGTGTCATCCAGGTGGATGCTACACACTGCTGGTGGTTGAGGAGAGACCCCCCATATGATTGTAAAGCGCTTTGGGTGTACAGCAATACAAATAAAGCGCTATATAAATGCCTCATTCATTCATTCATTCATTCATTCATTCATTCACATAACCAATCTGTGGGAGCTAGAATTCTTGCTGGTTGGTAGGGGATCAAATACTTATTTCACTCACTGAAATGCAAAATTTTTGGTCGATATTCTGTCTCTATCTGTTAAAATAAACCTACCATAAAAATTACAGACCCTTCATTTCTTTGTAAGTGGGCAAACTTACAAAATCAGCAGGGGATCAAATAAATATTTCCCCGACTGTATTAAGTGTGACCAATAGAGAAATACAGCTTAAGTACAGATGCAGTGCTACAGTTTAAATACTGTAAACTGGGCCTGTTTAACTAATCAGTGACTTTTAATCTCTCTGTAATTGCTGTACAGTATAATAATACTAACGCTAGTATTTCCAGCTTGCATTGTGGGTTCATCAGTAGATCACTGAGGTTTTCAAATCCAGCGTCTCCTAGTTCATTTCCACTGAGGTCCAGCTCTCTCAGGTGTGATGGGTTTGATTTCAGAGCTGAAGTCAGAGCAGAACAGCCTGCATCTGTTATGTAACAGCGTCTTAACCTATATTGGGGAAAAGAGAAAAGCAGAAAATAAAACATTCTGTAAAGACATAGAAAGAGAGATCATCTTGACTTCACCAGATCATCTTGACTTCACCAGATCATCTTGACTTCACCAATCATTTTGATTCTTGTATGTGAATGTTACTGACCTCAATCTCTCCAGTTTACAGCGTACATCCTTCAGTGTTTCAGATACATGCTTCACTCCTTTGTTTTCTATTTTATTCCTACTGAGGTCCAGCTCTCTCAGATGTGAAAGGTTTGAACACAGAGCTGAAGTCAGGATGAGACACTGTTCCTCTGTAATACTGCATCCACGCAGACTGAAGACAAGAGAAAAGACAATGAATCAGATCTATGAAAATCAATTAAGGTTTTGGAGGATTTGGATTGTTTGCCTGGCTGTAATTTGTCATTTGAAAGTCACACTTGAAATTCTCTCGAACAGCATTTACGTTATAAAGCGTTACTTCTTTTCCAGATGCATTTGTTTCACGTCAATTTTTAGACCGATTCTTCTATGTCAATGTCACCCATTTGCTCAACGGGGCAAATGTGTTTAGATCTGCTGTTCCCAGCTACATACAGTAAGGTTTCCTTAGTGAACTACATTAGTTAACATGAACTAATGATGAACAATACATCTACAGCATTTTTCAAATAAAAAGTTGTATCTCTTAACATTACGTACTGTGAACTAACATAAACAAACAATGAACATTAAAGATTAATCTGATCAAGTGTTCATTCATTAAAGTAGTGCTGTATGTGTGCTTGCTGCAATTCAAAATAAATAAATAAATAAAAACTGTCCCTGAATTTAAGCAGGACAAAATAAAATAAAGATAGGTGGCCGATCTGTTTGTACATTATTAATTTGCTCTGTTCTGAAACGGGCACTAAATTGTTGAAATGTTGCATTTTTGTTTTGAGGAGTTTGTAAGTTCTGTAAAAAAAAAACACTGCTCTCCCTCTACAGTAACTGAAATAATTAATAATGACCCACGATCAAAGTGACTTGGCCTACTGTTTAAAGCTAATTGTCATTTTTTGACAATTACTTGTTTTTAATGGCCTGTTTAATTTTAATACTTCACATTGTGACACCTCTGGCTCAAACAAATGAGAAAATAGTATTATCAAATACATGTTAAATGAATTAAAATACTCACGTCAGTGTGTTGAGTGTACAGTGTTTATCCTGCAGTAGAACAGCGATCTGATTCACTCGTGTGTCTCCTAGTTCACGTTCACTCAGATTCAGCTCTCTCAGGAGTAACGGGTTTTCACCCACAATTCCAGTCACATACTGACAGCCTTCTTCTGCAGCAGGACTTCTCAAAAACCTGGAAAAGGTAAAGCAGGATTCATTTTAATTCTGAAATAAATGTACACTGCCTTACAAAACATGTTGATAAAACAAAATTCATTATTGTTCCTAATGACAAGCTCTATTTACTGTTTTACTTTGAACATAAAAGTATTATTTTTTGACATCCAAATGTCAAAAAACAGTGATGTCAAAAAAACAGAAACAGTGCAAACGAGGAGCAGAAGGGCAAAAGATCTTTCCAGACACCACATGTTTGTGAAGAATTGGAGACTCATAGATCTGCTGTAGAGTGATACAGTGTGGGGAATCTGGTCTTGATGGAAATTAAACTACAGTGTATTCAGAAAAAGTTAGTAACAAACTACTGAGTATCAGCACATTTAGTGGCTCATAATGTCTATTTAAACAGTATTGTAGCTTATATCACAACAATTTGTCACCAACAACACAGTACCTCAGATGCACCAAATTAAAGCTTATTGTATTACTGAAATAATATTATGTATGAATATTTAGCCTGCATGTCATTTATTTTGTATTATTTCATCACATCTCACCTCAGTGTCTTCAGCTGATAGTTCTGATCCTGTAGCAAATCACTGAGCTGCTTCACTCCTGATTGTCCAGGATCATTTCCTGTGAGATCCAGCTCTATCAGGTGTGAAGGGTTTGATCTCAGAGCTGAAGACAGAGCTTTATAACCTTCTTCTGTGATACTGCAGTCTGAAAGTCTAGAGAAAATAAAAACATGAATTAAAAGTAACATTGTGGTTCAAATTCATCCATTCATCCAGTGCACAATCACAATTAATGTAAGAGTTGATTATAAAAAATGAATGCATGATTCTGATTGGCTACAGATGTGTTGATTATTTTGAATAACTGCACAGCTAAAGAAGTTACAGGCAGGTCTTGACTGCTTTACAGTTCCATTTCACTTCCATATCAGATTACTTTCCTTACAGCCTACAACAGCAAAAGAACCAAAACCTCTGAAGATAATGACCTAGGAAACCAGAGGCGTCATGCCCATTCAAAGTGAGGGGGCACAATCAGATTAGATTGTTCATTTGCACAGCATCAGCTGCTAAATTCAAATCTGCGTTCGCTGGCTGGCGCTGAGCCAGAGACAGACGCGTTTGTACAGCGCTACATTATAACCAAAAAAAAAGTTTTATAATAATCAAAAAGTATTATGCGATTTATAGAATTAAAAATATTTCTTACTGTTAAAATATAAATTTTATTATGAAAAAAATGTTACATGCAATCAATGATAATTCAACTCACCTGAGTTTCTGCAGTGTGCAGTTTTTATCTTCTAATCCGTTCTGGAGTTTCTTCACTCCTGAATCCTGCAGATTATTGTTGCTCATGTCAAGTTCTTTCAGACTGGAGTTTGATCTCAGGACTGTAGCGAGAGCTGAACAGCTTTCCGCTGTTACACCACACTTACGCAGCCTAAAATGATGAACAGGAGAGAATTTACAAAGTATTGTATTATTGTCTTTTGGTCACTGTGCAGTTTATCTCATCTCTTCAAGAGACTTTAAATGTGAAGCAATAAATAAACTCAATTCTCACTTCAGTGTGTTGAGTTTACAGTGTTTATCCTGCAGTAGAGCAGCGATCTGATTCACTCGTGTATCTCCTAGTTCACATTCACTCAGATTCAGCTCTCTCAGAAGTAATGGGTTTTTTCCCAGATGTTTAATCATATACTGACAGGCTTCATCTGCAGCAGGATTCTGTAACAACCTGGAGACAGAAGTACACTGACATTTCACAACTGTACATAGCAGAGCTGCCTTCTACAACGAGATGAAGATCAGCAGACAATGAAGATCATCTTGATACACTCGGTAGGCTTTTCACACCACAAATGCAACGTAAAAGACAGTTTTGTGGAATATAAAAAGCTTATATAAAAGCTCGTAATTAAATTTTACAAGTATAATCAAAAATAACCGTTACACTCAAATCATTGCAAATAGAAATAATGAATTTATTAAATTATTCCAATCTTTTCACAAATCATAGTTCTTATTTAATAAAAAGGAATTGAATTCAAAGGTAAGATGTGGTAAATTAATGTAGATGTAGGTACACGTAAATGTTGCACACAGAGATAAAAGATGGTTTGATAGTTTAATTGCATTTCAGCTAAAATCTTAAATTTATTGCACTTAAGGACACTCACCTCAGTGTCTTCAGCTGATAGTTTGGATCCTGTAGTAAATCATCAAGCTGCTTCACTCCTGATTGTCCAGGATCATTTCCTGTGAGATCCAGCTCTATCAGGTGTGAAGGGTTTGATCTCAGAGCTGAAGCCAGAGCTTTATAACCTTCTTCAGTGATACTGCAGTCTGAAAGTCTAGAGAAAATAAAAACATGAATTAAAAGTAACATTGTGGTTCAAATTCATCCATTCATCCAGTGCACAATCACAATTAATGTAAGAGTTGATTATAAAAAATGAATGCATGATTCTGATTGGCTACAGATGTGTTGATTATTTTGAATAACTGCACAGCTAAAGAAGTTACAGGCAGGTCTTGACTGCTTTACAGTTCCATATCACTTCATCAGATTACTTTCCTTACAGCCTACAACAGCAAAAGAACCAAAACCTCTGAAGATAATGACCTAGGAAACCAGAGGCGTCATGCCCATTCAAAGTGAGGGGGCACAATCAGATTAGATTGTTCATTTGCACAGCATCAGCTGCTAAATTCAAATCTGCGTTCGCTGGCTGGCGCTGAGCCAGAGACAGACGCGTTTGTACAGCGCTACATTATAACCAATCACACATGATTCTGTTGAGCTTATGAATGCAATGACCAATCAGAGGCGTTCAGTTGAGTCGTCGCTGAAACACGGCGTTCTGTTCACTTGCTCGCTGACTGAATTATCTGGCGAATCCTCTCATCAGAAACAGCTAAGTGCAGATGTGCATACGAATGTAAGATATTAATTTCACAGTGTAAACACCTTCAGTGATTTTAATGGGAGTCTTTGAGAGTGCCTGCTAGACTGAATGATAATGTAAATGTTCTTTGTTCTCTGTAAAATGAAAGTGTTATAATTAGTAACTTACAATATTTGTTATTAAGTTCACATTAAATACAAAGTCAGTCGTATTAAAAATATATATTTGTATTAAAAAAATTTATGGCATGACACCCATATCTGGTACTTAAGTAAAAAGTCGGGTTTTTATGTGTAGTTAATACATTAGTCTACTCAGAGGCGGACAAAGTACACAACTTCATTACTTGAGTGAAAGTACAGATACTACTGGTCAAATAATACTCCACTACAAGTGAAAGTTGTAAAGACAGATTTTTACTTAAGTAAAAGTATGGAAGTACATGTTTTTAAAAGTACTTAATCATCAAAAGTAAAAAGTAAATGCATTGTTTTATTGTCGCATTGTTGTATACTTACAATAACTTATACCACAGATGCAAAGTACTGAATACACTGATTAGCTTGTATTATCTTTGGAATTAAGAGCTTTTATGTTACAAAACCTATTGAAATGGAACAACTGAATGAAGATAATCATCTTTATTTTTTTATTTAATACTCCTACAGCTACATTGAACTCATTTTAATACTTGTTTAAAAGTTACAAAGTTCTTTTTCAAAGAGATACTGAAGTCTATGATATGGTTCATTTTAGGCAAACAAAGCAAACATTGAAAAGAAAACAAATCTTTAGTCTTTTCAGAAAACTGGAACATACTCTCTCAGTATGGCCATAGGTGTGCAGGTTGCACCAAAGAACCGTCTTTTTGAATTTTGCCATCAACTGATCAGTGTTCATTAAATGCTCAGAAATCAGTGAACTTCACAACATGTGGCTACGGTTGGGCATTGTTTGAATTTTATCCATTCCGATTCTGCTTATTGATTTCAGTTCTTATCAATTCCCAGTTTAGATTATAAAGTTGTAAAAAAATGAAGTAAAACATTTTGACCTGTATGATCATTTAGCCTACTTATTGATCATTTGTTTGCAAAAAAATATGTATTTATATGCAGTGTTTTGACAATAAAATAATGTTCAGATTTATATATTTCCCTGACCAGTTTTTAGCAGCAATTTACCAGTAGGCCTAATATATATATATATATATATATATATATATATATATATATATATATATATATATATATATATATATATATATATATATATATATATATAAAGTGTAGCAGCCATTTTTGATGACTATATTAGCCTACCATTTGTATTGCCATAGTTTAACTACAAAAATTAAACTATAGTTACTATGATGAATTTAATGAATATAATGAATTTTGTGGTTACTGATGTTTTACTACAAATAGTATAATTATGGTTCCTATAGTGAGAAAATAGTAAATTTGTGGATACTGTGATTTTATTGCAAATACCATAGTTATGGTTACTATAGTAAAAAAATGGTTTAACTACAAAGAGCTTTAATGAGTTAACACATGCCTTTTTTAGAGCACTTTTAGCTGTGCAGTAGCGCAGACGTTTACATTAGTTTAGAGGGGAAGGTCTCGAGGTTGCCAGATTTTTGTGTAAAAAACATCAGCCAAATGTCCATTCAAAGCTAGGCGAGAAACTACAGAAACAGTGTAAGACTTGACAACACAGGAAGGTCCTGGCAGATCGCAGGCTGGATTTTCGCAGAAAAAAAAGAGTTAAGTGAATCTGAAAATGCGCGCACAGGAAAAAAACAGCTATATATAACGACTTTCGACTTGGGGACCTTGATATAAATGTAGTTGAGTAAAAAGTACGATATTTGTCTTTCAAATGTAGTGAAGTTAAAGTCGCAAGTTTCCAGAAAAAATAATACTCAAGTAAAGTACAGATACTCAAAAAGTGTACTTAAGTACAATACTCAAGTAAATTTACTTCGTTACTGTCCACCTCTGAGTCTACTTTGCCCATCACCATTTATTGATCAAATAACATAATCTGGTGCAAAACGCATTTACTTACATATATTTTAGAATAGAGATATTTCCTGATATAGTTAACACGTTTGGAAATTTTCGAATAAAACGGAAAAAATTAAATAAAACATAAGCCTGTATCAGTTAAACAGTACTATCGTGGCTGCTGGGTGTCACATGACAAACATGCAACATGCCTAAAAAGAAAATCTGATGTAAAATCAGCAGATCTAAATTAAATCGTGAATTTGGGGTGAATTTTTGTTTATTTTAGTGACATTTTTTGCCCAAATCCCCATTAATTTTCAACCCCACTTGGCTTATGCACAGCATAAGAAAGATACTTAAGAAAGTAGGAGACTGATTATTACATTATGTGCTTTGTTTCTAAATTTCATCCTTAACTTAGGAAAAATATAATTGTGAACAAATGTTATAGCTATTTTATTTTAATTTTTTATTACTGCGATAAGAGATAACACTGTTGTGAGTAAAATAATGACATGACTTTTGTGTAAAAATGCACAAATATGTTCTCTATGCACAGTTAGTAAATGAAAACCACTGTCTACAACAATAACAACATAGTATTATTCAATTATTTCCACTACTGGAGGTGAACCGATTTAAATAAATAAATAAATAAATAAATAAATAAATAAATAAATAAATAAATAAATAAATAAATATATATATATATATATATATATATATATATATATATATATATATATATATATATATAATTCCAGTGATTGCTGTGGTGTTGAGTGTAGCTGATGGTGAAATGTACTCACTTGAGTATCTTCAGTTCACACACAGGATTCTTCAGTCCCTCACAGATCTCTTTGAGTCCTGAGTCCAGCAGACGGCTGTTGTTCAGGTTCAGCTCTTTCAGGATGGTTTTGGAGGAGAGAACAGTAGCTAGAACTGAACAGTTTTTCTCTGTCAGCTCACAATTATTCAGCCTGAACACAAAAACAGCATTATTTATTATCAGCACATATTCAACACACAACAGATCAGCAGATCTTCATATCTGATCACACATGTGACTGACATTCTAATAATGATGAAATAGAAGTTATAATGTATAAATCATGTTCACTCACTTCATTTTCTCCAGTTTGCTATGAGAGTCCATCAAAAGAGCAGAGAGCTTCTCCCCATCCAGATCTCCTAATTTATCTTCACTCAGATTCAATTCTGTCAATAGTAATGGACTTTTACCCAGAACTTCAGTGAGATACTCACACACTTCCTGTGCAACAGGACTTTTCAAAAACCTACATGAAGTAGAATTACAGATTAGATAATTTTCCACTTTTATGCTTTTAGGAGCTCTCAATCTGAATGAATCTCTAAACAGAGTAGAATAATTAACTACAAACATTTGTCTCGATGAATTAAACTAAAATTAAATTTACAGAATGCAATAAAGATAAAACAGCACACAGAATAAAAACATATGCCATTTTCATATATAAGCAAACACCAGTAACAGAAAATACAAAAATGTGTTTTCACTTATTACTTCCTTATAAACAGAACACATAAAACAGCATATCTTTAATTACAGCAGATTCAAATAAAAGAAATAAGCACAATCAGTTATTTTTTACATTAATACAACTCTGACAAAAACTGTTACAAACATTGAAAAAAACATCAGTGTTTATTTTTAAATATCTGAAAGCTTTTATTACCTGATGGTCTTTAATGAACACTGTTCATCCTGTAGTAAATCACTGAGCTGCTTCACTCCTGATTGTCCAGGATCATTTCCTGTGAGATCCAGCTCTATCAGGTGTGAAGGGTTTGATCTCAGAGCTGAAGACAGAGCTTTGTAACCTTCTTCAGTGATACTGGAGTCTGAAAGTCTGTATATGAAAGAATTAGTTAAGTACTGCATGATCTACACCAAATAAGCAAAAAGCATATAAAGTGACATCATTATTTAAATCATAAGAAAAAAAAAACTGTAAGAACAAATAAACTAATAGTTATATATTTTAAAAGTAATTATAAAAAGCATTGCAATGGAAAGTGTGAAAATGTGTTAATAATTGCAATTTTAAAAAAAACTCACCCCACAGATAAGCAACAAATGCCATAATGATAGCATTTGCTTAATTAGATTTTTTTTTGTAGATTTCATAGAATAAAGATAGCAATGTACAAAAATAATTGCAGCCTCCATAGCCTTAATCATTTGTCATGAAAAATGAAAATTTACAAATGTATGTTATCAAGTAGAAATATAAATAAATGAAGATACACACTTCAGTTTCTCTAATCTGCATTGTTTGTTTTCCAACAGAGCACAGATCTTCTCAATTCCTGAGTTTCCTAGTTTATTTCCACTCAGATCCAGCTCTATCAGGTTTGAAGGGTTTGAATTAAAGGCTGAAGAAAGAGCAACACAACCTTCTTCTGTAATACTGTTATTCAGCCTGCAGAGAAAGAAAACAAAGACAGGAAATATTCTTCAGTTTATCTCAAAACCTTCTTTAATGAACAGCAATGACATTCTTCATTGCTTTTGCTTGTATTGTTGTTATTTGTAAGCTGCTCTTGTATCTGCTCTTGTATTATAAATGCAAAATTTTCATCTTAACCAGTTATTGAATGTAAAACATAAAAGAAAATGTTATATATTAAAGATACTTCAGCCTCACTTTATATTAGGTGTCTTTGACTACTATGTACAGTACATACATAAAAAAAAAAAAATATATATATATATATATATATATAATAATTGTTAGGCATAGGCGTAAATCCCGGGGGGGATGAGGATTTGTGTTGGGTTTTGCTCAGTATGATGTTAAGTGGCAGGCTTAATGCGGTTGAATATCTAAAGAGACGTACTCGGTGCCAGACGAAACCTAAAATACTATGGAGGACGCAAAATAATCATTATAATATGACCGCGTGGTGAACCATATGAACCAAGCTCATATTTAAACACGGTCTCCATGCTGTTTACACATGCTGTGTACACATATCTATCCTTACAAGTACAATTTTGGCTGTATTATTTGTGTCCCCTTCAAAAATTGCTTTTGAGAAATTTTATGTTTCTTGTCCCCCCTACTGTTAGATGAAATTTACGCCCCTGTTGTTAGGTACAATGTACTTGTTGTGCTCAAGGTAATATTACATCTGTTCATCATATAAATCAGTCAAGACTCCTCAGAAAATTTGGACTAAACAATCAATTCATATGGATTAGTTTTATGATCTTTTTATGAACTTTTTGAAGCATAAAAATGATAGCTGTCCAGACTGTCAATGGAGGGACAGAAATTGCTCAGATTTCATTAAAAAATGTCTTAATTTGTGTTCCGAAGAAGAACAAAAGTCTTATGAGTTTTGAATGACACGAGGGTGAGAAAATGATGACATAATTTTCATTTTTGTGTGAACTATCCCTTTAAATCTGATGCCTATATAAAAAATACATTCATGCATGCAAAATTGTGATGCTGCTTAAACTGTCTCCATATTTAATCATGCTGTATTATCTGCTCCACAATCTCGTATATCTACTGTTCTTTTACTGAAGCTCCCTCTGCACCTATACCTTTCTGATATTTATTTGACTTTGAGTTAAAGTTGAAGTGCACGCCTGAAACATCTCTCTTGTGTTGTGGTTGTAAAGAGACAGTTCTATGTCTAAATAAATGCAATTCTTGTGAAGAAAAATAAGTCAGAAACAGCAGTTGTGAGCGGGTGGCTAAGCTCCGCTCCTGGAATAAGAGCACTTTATCAATTTAAATGTTAGTACATAGTGACTGATGACACTTAATATAAAGAGGGCCCAATACTTCCAAAACAAAGTATAAATTTTAAATTTATGTGAAATACTCACTGAAGTTTGTTGAGCTGACAGTGTTTGTCCTCCAGTAGAGCAGCGAGATCATTCACTAATTTTATGTCAAGTTTATGTCCACTCAGATTAAGCTCTCTCGGAAATAAGGGATTTCTACCAACAATTCTGATCAGATACTGACAGGCTTTCTCTGCTTCAGGACTCAAAAACCTGCAGAAGAGAAGATGAAGCAAGATTCAATTCAACAGAACTTGTGTAATCAATAGTCAGTTTTTGTCTGTCTTGAAATCACTTTGAAACAATATGCAGCGCAATTTGTTGTTGAATCAAAGTTAGTGAAATAACACTATAAATAATTCACCTGCATATCAGGTGAATTTTGTATCACTTGTATCATGATTTTGTATAATTTCTTCATAACTCACCTCAGTTTTAGTTTACAGTTCTGATCCTGTAGTAAATCACTGAGCTGCTTCACTCCTGATTGTCCAGGATCATTTCCTGTGAGATCCAGCTCTATCAGGTGTGAAGGGTTTGATCTCAGAGCTGAAGCCAGAGCTTTATAACCTTCTTCAGTGATACTGCAGTCTGAAAGTCTAGAGGAAAAGAAAAAGAAAAAAAAAATAGTCTTAAAACGGTAATAATTACTCCTTTTATAAAAATATTTCAATATGAGGATTGTGTCATTAGGATATTTATATTTCCCAGCACCCCAAAAGTTTTTTCAATAAGAAAAAATAATGTGTCTTTTTTTTAGCAATGTTACTGAACATTACTGAAAGAGGTTCTTCATGACACACATCCACCTAATTAATAATTACAAGCCCGTCTACTGGAGACTTATTTACCCGCAATCATTACATTATAGTGTTATTCACTGATAACAACAGTCTTCATCTTCTTGGTGGAATCTTTTTTATTTGAAAAGCTAATAAAATATTTCAACTTGATTCAATATTTTGTGTCTAATTATTTACTTATGTGGCAAGTAGCCATGTATTAAGCAGGATAATGTACATCCAGCCGGTTGTTATCACAGAATAAACCCCTTCAGGCTGATGCAAGACCCCTCCGCTTCATGTCAGGGTCCTGATCACCCTGCTGGGTTTATTCTGTGATAACAACCGTGTGGATGTACATTATCCCTTACTTGGCATATAGAGTGTTAATTTTAAACTTCATTTACAGGCCAGTTTTGAGCTTCATACTGATTCATGTTTAGATTAACCAATTCCTAACCTGAGAATCTGTAGTGAACATTGTGAATTTCTCATTAGACTGGAGATTTCAGTCACTCCAGAGTCTCCTAGTTTATTTCCACTCAGATCCAGCTCTATCAGGTTTGAAGGGTTTGAACTGAATGCTGAAGCCAGAACAGCACAACCTTCTTCAGTAACACGGATGGAATTAAACCTGTAAAAAAAAGTGTAATATAACAAATGATACCATCAGTTTAGTAGTAGCTGGCCTGTTTTACACACTGACTCAATTACTCACTTCAGCTTTTTCAGTCTACACCGTTCATTCTTAAACAGAGTCGAGAAGATCTTCATTCCTGAGTTTCTGAGTTTAGTTCCACTCAGATTCAGTTCTGTCAGATTTGAAGGGTTTGAATTTAAAGCTTCAGTCAGAACATGACAATCTTCTTCTGTGATATCGCTGTTATTCAGACTGCAATGAAAGAAAAATATTTGCTCGATGATGACATTACAAAAGCATCCATTGATTATTCAGTAAGCACTCTTCAGTAAAAGATACATAGAACACACTCAGCAGCAAGTTCACATGTATTAAATACTTGTGTCATCATAACTGTGAAGCTCACATCAGTGTGTTGAGTTTACAGTGTTTATCCTGCAGTAGAACAGCGATCTGATTCACTCCTGTGTCTCCTAGTTCATGTTCACTCAGATTCAGCTCTCTCAGGAGTAACGGGTTTTTACCCACAATTCCAGTCACATACTGACAGGCTTCATCTGCAGCAGGACTCAAAAACCTGCAGTAAAAAAAAAAAAAAAAAAGTTTCATGTACTACACATACTCAAGTCCATGTGATGCTTGTGGTGTATTTTTCATCCATATTTTAATTTATTCAGTATACAAATTCTGTTGTGCAGCACACTATTTCACAAAAAAATAATGCCACGTTTTGTAGTAAATTATATTTCTTTTTGATTGCATTTTAAAAGATTGATTCAATTATTATAAGTTTTATTCATTTCATTAAACACCCTTTATGATTACATTTGTGATATTAAATCATAAAACAGGGAATACAGAAAAAAGGAAAACAGAATTTGATTGGAGCCCTAAATTTCTTACTTTGTGGAGTTTACTTGTATAAAAAAAAAAAAAAAAAAAAAAAAAAGCTCTATTTGCATTTATTCTCACGGTCTAAAAGACATGTGTAATACATTTCCTTCCTCATTAATAGTATGAAATAAATATTGTTGTAAATATTGATATTGATTAATATGGGGAAAAAAAATATTACCCAGCCCTATCCATTAGACTGTATTAGTATGGCTATGAAAAATAGGCTGCATATAATTTATTTTGTATTATTTCTTCACGTCTCACCTCAGTGTCTTCAGTTGACAGTTCTGATCCTGTAGGACATCATCGAGCTGCTTCACTCCTGATTGTCCAGGATCATTTCCTGTGAGATCCAGCTCTATCAGGTGTGAAGGGTTTGATCTCAGAGCTGAAGACAGAGCTTTATAACCTTCTTCAGTGATACTGCAGTCTGAAAGTCTACAGAAAAAAAAGAGAGAGACATATTTCATCTGACATAAACTTTAGTGGAGTAATTTAACACTGGACATTATGGTATGTTATTATTAAAATCAAACAATGATTCACTGAGCTCACCTGAGTTTCTGCAGTGTGCAGTTTGTATCTTCTAATGCGTTCTGGAGTTTCTTCACTCCTGAATCCTGCAGATTATTGTTGCTCATGTCAAGTTCTTTCAGACTGGAGTTTGATCTCAGGACTGTAGCGAGAGCTGAACAGCTTTCCTCTGTTAGACCACAACCACGCAGCCTAAAATATTAAACGAGAGAGAGAATTTATAAAACACAAAGAACTTGATGCCAAAATTCAGCGATTACTGAGAATTATTGAGTTTTGGTCACCTGATGTCTTTAACATACTTAATATCCACAATAATAAATGAACATAATACTCACGTCAGTGTGTTGAGTTTACAGTGTTTATCCTGCAGTAGAGCAGCGATCTGATTCACTCGTGTGTCTCCTAGATCATGTTCACTAAGATTCAGCTCTTTCAGGAGTAACGGGTTTTCATCAAGAACTTCAGTCAGATATTTACAGACGACTTCTGCGTCAGGACTTTGTAACAACCTGGACACAGTAGAAGTACATTGACTTTACCTGTCACATAATGATTTATATTCACAATGTTGTGTATGGAAGGATTTTCTGGACTATTTTCAAATAGAATTGCAAATTGTATTTTCAATTGCGTTTTCCATATGTGGACGCATAAATTGTGACATAATCCAAATGCAATTGCAAATCTTGCATTACCTTTGCATTTTCACTTTCGCGAACGCACAGTGACTGCCAAATTTCAAATGAAAAAGCAAAGTCTATTTGCAACTGTATTTCCCATGTCTTAGCAGTTATGAGCCTGTCATATTTAAATAGCAATATTAATTACCACATTTGCTTTTTCACTTTCTCTACGCTGCGCATATAACCTGTCAAAACTCAAATGGAATTTTTTTAGCTAAGGCTTTACCGATTACCTCCATTGATCAAAGCATTCGGCACGGTTGTCTGTGAGTGACGTCACTTCCCAAATCAAACACGCCCCCTAGTTTAATCTCGCCCCCTCACATTGATTGACAGCTTTCAGTGCAGACATCAGAAATTCAAATGCAAAAGGAATTGCAATTCCATTTCAGTTTTGGCAGGTTATATGCGCGGCGCAGAGAGAGTGAAAAAGCAAATGTGGTAATTAATATTGTTATTTAAATATGACAGGTTCATAACTCGTAAGACATGGGAAATACAGTTGCAAATAGACTTTGCTTTTTCATTTGAAATGTGGCAGTCACTGTGCGTTCACAAAAGCGAAAATGCAAACGGTAATGCAAGATTTGCAATTGAATTTGGATTATGTCACAATTTATGCGTCCACATATGGAAAACGCAATTGAAAATACAATTTGCAATTCTATTTGAAAATAGTCCGGAAAATCGTTCCATAGTTGTGAATGGGATTTTGGCAATTTAAAAGTTTTTACAAATGTCTTTTTGACAATTTTATTCTTTTAAATTACACTTCTAAATTATTCTAAAATTATACTTATTTTAATAACACTCACCTCAGTGTCTTCAGCTGATAGTTTGGATCCTGTAGTAAATCACTGAGCTGCTTCACTCCTGATTGTCCAGGATCATTTCCTGTGAGATCCAGCTCTATCAGGTGTGAAGGGTTTGATCTCAGAGCTGAAGCCAGAGCTTTATAACCTTCTTCAGTGATACTGCAGTCTGAAAGTCTGCAGAAAATTAAAACTAGATTTTATTCATTGTGGTTTAAATTAATTTAATTAAAATAATTATTGCACAATAGTCTGATTACCAAAAAATGACAAATCACATTAGAGCTGAATACACAGGTAAGCCACTTCTGGTTTCTTTAATGTGTGTCAAGCTTCGGTGGAATGAACGCACAAAAAGATGATGAATGCAAATAGTCTTTATTAATCCACAAGAGGGTAAACACAGGTCAGACAGACAGGATAACGCGTAGGGACGTAGTAGACCGGACGACAAACAGTGAATTGAACACAACTAATATAGGAGGGAAGATGACGATAATTAATGACACACACCTGAACTAAATGACAATCAATGAGAGACAGAAACTAGGTCACATGATCTTTAGCAAGCAATTTTCTTTTTGGAGAACAGTGGCTTTCTCCTTGCAACTCTGCCATGCACACCATGGTTGCTCAGTGCTCTCATGAACATTAACATTAGCCAATGTGAGAAAGGCCTTTAAGTTGCTTAGAAGTTACCCTGGGAACTTTTGCAACCTCGCAGACTATTACACGTTCTGCTTTGGAGTGATCGTTGTTGGTCGACCACTTCTCGGGAAGGTAACAGTGATCTTGAATTCCCTCCATTTGTACACAGTCTGTCTGACTGTGGATTTATGGAGTCCAAACTCTTTAGAGATGGTTTTGTAACCTTTTCTAGCCTGATGAGCAACATCAACTCTTTTTCCCAGGTCCTCAGTAATCTCCTTTGTTTGTGACATGATTCACTTCCGCAAACATGATCAGACTTTGATAGATCCCTGTTCTTTGAATAAAACAGGTCAGGTACTGACATTTGATAGTCATTGCACTGACTGAAAACACCTCTGCACAGATGGACTCTAATTTCACCTTTAAATGAACTGCTAATCCAAGAGATTCACATAGTTTTGCCACTCACAGATATGCAATATTGGATCATTTTCCTGAATAAATAAATGACAAAGAAAATATTTTGTCTCATTTGTTTGACTGGGTTCTCTACTTTCAGGACGAAAATTTGTGTGAAACATCTAATGATGTCATATTTATGCAGAAATATAGACAATTCTAAAGGGTTCACAAACTTTCCAGCAGCACTGTATAACATTTCCTCTGGTCAGTGTAGCTACTGGTGAAATGCACTCACTTGAGTATCTTCAGCTCACACACAGGATTCTTCAGTCCCTCACAGATCTCTTTGACTCCTGAGTCCAGCAGACGGCTGTTGTTCAGGTTCATCTCTTTCAGGATGGTTTTGGAGGAGAGAACAGTAGCTAGAACTGAACAGCTTTTCTCTGTCAGCTCACAATTATTCAGCCTGAACACAAAAACAGCATTATTTATTATTCAGCATATATTCAACACACATCAGATCAATGGGTCTTCATGTCTGCTCACATGTCTTTTATAATGAATAAACAGAAGTTATAATGTATAAATCATGTTCACTCACTTTATTTTCTCCAGTTTACTATGAGAGTCCATCAAAAGAGCAGAGAGTTTCTCCCAATCCAGATCTCCTAATTTATCTTCACTCAGATCCAGTTCTTTCAGTAATAATGGACTTTTACCCAGAACTTCAGTGAGATACTCACACGCTTCCTCTGCAGCAGGACTTTTCAAAAAGCTACAGGAAGTAGAAAAGAAGTTATCATTATGAAAACGGGCTCCAGTTTCATTGAGAAAATCTATTATACAAATAAGGACAACAACAATTTGCAAAAATTCTTTATAATAATTTATTTGAATAATAATTTAATAATACTTTGTTTTTACATTATTTTGTTTAACAAAACCTATGAAATTCAGTTGTTTAACTGGTGAACTGCTTTGAATCGCAATTCTGTAAGTTCCTCTTCCTGTCTTTCTAATGCTGCACAAGCTAATTTATCCCCTCTGCCTACTTACATACAGCTGACATCACATCTATATCTCATTTTTAGATATATGAAGACAATTATGACCTGATTCTCTTTAATGTAAAGCGCTTATCCTGTAGTAAATCATTGAGCTGCTTCACTCCTGATTGTCCAGGATCATTTCCTGTGAGATCCAGCTCTATCAGGTGTGAAGGGTTTGATCTCAGAGCTGAAGCCAGAGCTTTATAACCTTCTTCAGTGATACTGCAGTCTGAAAGTCTAGAATGGGAATGAAAATGTAAAATTCAGCTGATTAATCAGTTAGTCCACAAATGTCCAGAACAACATTAATCCATACAAACACAGATGGCTGAATATGGAGGCAAAAAATATGCCCAGAGACCTTTAATATATTACACATAAATTCACCTGAGTTTCTCTAGTTTACAGTTCTCTTTCAGTCCATCAGAGAGCAGCTTCAATCCTGAATCCTGTAGATTATTATTGCTCAGATCAAGATCCTTCAGACTGCTGGAGTCTGAACTGAGAACTGAAGTGAGAGCTGAACAGCTTTCCTCAGTTAGATCACACTTATTCAGCCTGAAATATAAAAAATATATATCGTCATCAAATATGTCATATTCCTGTAATTGTTTTTTTTTTTTTTTTTTTGAGTGTATCTGATGGTGAAATGTACTCACTTTAGTATCTTCAGCTCACACACAGGATTCTTCAGTCCCTCACAGATCTCTTTGACTCCTGAGTCCAGCAGACGGCTGTTGTTCAGGTTCATCTCTTTCAGGATGGTTTTGGAGGAGAGAACAGTAGCTAGAACTGAACAGCTTTTCTCTGTCAGCTCACAATTATTCAGCCTGAACACAAAAACAGAATTATTTATTATTCAACACATATTCAACACACATACAATCAACAGTTCTTCATATCTGCTCACACATGTGACTGGCAGTCTTTTATAATGATAAACAAAAGTTATAAATGTATAACATCACTCACTTCATTTTCTCCAGTTTGCTATGAGAGTCCATCAAAAGAGCAGATAGTTTCTCTCCATCCAGATCTCCTAATTTATCTTCACTCAGATCCAGTTCTTTCAGTAATAATGGACTTTTACCCAGAACTTCAGTGAGATGATCACATGCTTCCTGTGCAGCAGGACTTTTCAAAAACCTACAAGATATAGAAGAGAATTTTATATTAGTTTTTAATTTTACAGTTGTATGCCTTTTGCAGCTCTCATCTTCCTCAGAGCCCCAGCTCAGAAAACAGAACATTCCCACTTATTGTATAGTTAGTGTATTAGAGAAAGGTTCAGTTTTATTTCCTAGGTTTTCAGATAAGCTCAGTCTACAAAAACATACAATAAATAGTTGTGTTTGTTTCTATTTTCCCTCACTCCCTACATCTGATAATGTATGTACAACTGCTATTGATTGATACACACAGAGCCGATCCTCCCTATACGCAAAGTACGCAAGCTGCGTAGGGCCCCCAAAACACCAGGGGGCCCTCTTGCTCTCAAAGATGATGTAATTTTAGTTTCGTTTTTGAATTTGGCCAGCGGTTATGACAACATGAATGTTCATTTCTTTTAATGCGGTGCGCTGTCGCCCTTTCTACGTAAAAATCAGGCAAATCATGTAACGTGAATGTCATACAGTCTCTTGCTTGAGACAAAAAAATATATAAATTTGAAAGCGTACCGAGTGGAAGTGGAAGTGAGTGGAAGAGTGTTTCTCAAGCGCTTACCGTGAGCGCAATTCGAGACAGAGTGAACATGGACAAATGCGTTTCATAATTCATAAGTCGTACACCCCAAACACCCCCACCCCCCAGCTGACACAGTTTTGCATAGGGCCCCCAAAAGTCTAGGATCGGCACTGCGTACACACCAGTTTTATGGAATGGATAGTGCTTACTGTTTAAAGAAATAAACAATTAGTAAGTTTTGTGTAGTACAAGTGTTGGTAACTGATCTGCATGACTGTTAATACAATGTGTTTGTGGCAACACAAAAAATATATGTATCTGCCAATGTTAATATTGCATTTTTTATATAATGTTTGATTTCAAGATGATTAATTAAACACTAGATCAAAACAAGACATAATTGACTGATCATTGATGTTACATTGAAGCATGATTAGGGTGCAGTTTTTAAATCACCTGATGGTCTTTAATGAACACTGTTCATCCTGTAGTAGATCATTGAGCTGCTTCACTCCTGATTGTCCAGGATCATTTCCTGTGAGATCCAGCTCTATCAGGTGTGAAGGGTTTGATCTCAGAGCTGAAGCCAGAGCTTTATAACCTTCTTCAGTGATACTGCAGTCTGAGAGTCTAATAAAAAGAAGAAGAAGAAAAAAAAGAAGTAGTAGTTGTTATTCTTAACTCAGTTAAGTTCAGTTGTTTATTCTTTGTTAAAACACAGATCATCTTACTAGTACCATGCTTTATAAATAACATCTGACTACTACCTGGAACAACATAATCTAATTCTCATTAACTTACATTCAGTTACAGTATATAGTACTATACATAGAGATACAAGCACTGAAATGGAAATTTCATCCTCAGTAGTATTATTTTTTCAGTTAACATAATGAAATAGACATTTTCAAGCATATATTAACATGCAAAAATGTAGATTTGAAAATACACACTTAAGTTTTCCCATTCTGCATTGTGTATTTTTCAACAAAGGACAGATTTTCTCAATTCCTGTGTTTCGTAGTTTATTCCCACTCAGATCCAGCTCTACCAGGTTTGAAGGATTTGAATTAAATACTGAAGTCAGAGCAGCACAACCTTCTGCTGTAATACTGTTATTATTCAGCCTGCAGAGACAGAAAACAAAGACAGGAAATATTCTTCAGTTTATCTCAAAACCTTTCTTATTGAACAACAATGATAATTTTATTCCAAAAAAGATACTGAAAATATAACATCAAAATAATGTCATGTGTGGAAGATATTTTACATTTAAAAGTATAAAATAATATGAAATACTTACATCAGTGTGTTGAGTTTACAGTGTTTATCCTGCAGTAGAGCAGCGATCTGAATCACTCGTGTGTCTCCTAGTTCATGTTCACTCAGATTCAGCTCTTTCAGGAGTAACGGGTTTTTACCCACAATTCCAGTCACATACTGACAGGCTTCATCTGCAGTAGGACCCAAAAACCTGCAGAAGAGAAGATGAAGTAGGATTCAATTAAATTACCTCACCATTTAAGATGTAATGGAAAGAATAGTAAATATTGTTAAAAACCCATTTTTTTTTTTTTTTTTTTATCTTGAAATCACTAACTTTGGTACAACAATGACATATTTTCTCACTAAAACAACATTTTTTTTAATAAGTAAATTGCCTATATGTGACCCTGGACCACAAAACCAGTCTTAAGTGTCAATTTTTCGAAACTGAGATTTATACCATCTGAAAGCTGAATAAATAAGATGTAATAACTTGCCACTGATGTATGGTTTGTTAGGATCAGACAATATTTGGCCGAGATACAACTATTTGAAAATCTGAAATCTGATGGTGCAAAAAAATCCAAACATTGAGAAAATCACCTTTAAAGTTGTCCAAATGAAGTTCTTAGCAATGCATATTACTAATCAAAAATGAAGTTTTGATATATTTATGGTAAGAAATTTACAAAATATCTTCATCGAACATGATCTTTACTTAATATCCTAATGATTTTTGGCATAGAAGAAAAATTGATAATTTTGACCCATACAATGTGTTTTTGGCTATTGCTACAAACATACCCCAGCGACTTAAGACTGGTTTTGTGGTCCAGGGTCACATATATGATTAATTTTATATTATTTCATCACATCTGACCTCAGTGTCTTCAGTTTACAGTTTGGATCCTGTAGTAAATCACTGAGCTGCTTCACTCCTGATTGTCCAGGATCATTTCCTGTGAGATCCAGCTCTATCAGGTGTGAAGGGTTTGATCTCAGAGCTGAAGCCAGAGCTTTATAACCTTCTTCAGTGATACTGCAGTCTGAAAGTCTAGAAAATAAATACATAATAAACACGAAAAACTACATTTATTATACAACATCCACATAAGTCTATAAATACATTATAAATACATTTTTCCTCTTTGGATAACAGGTAAATCAGTTTTGGGTGTAATGGGTTAATATAAATCAGTAACCTTAATTGTGATCACATTACAGTGACCTACAATTACACTAAAATAACATTAATGTGATGTTATGCATGTGTTAGTGCAACCACAGACATTTTAATTTACTATAATCTCTGGTGCACACACATACATTACAAGACATACCAACTCTGGATTGTGCACCTGAAGGTGTGACATCTACAGTGAACAGCCAATCACACAAAACACAGTTCAACACTATAAAACATTCCACCTTCTTGAGAAAAAAACAAAAACAAAAAAAGGGAGTAGAACAGAGTTTGCTAAAACTAAACTCAAAGTTAACATGTGTAGCCTCTGAAATTGGTTTTGTGCAGCAGGCCTCTGTACACATATGTATTTAACATAAGCAATGTCCCCACACACACACACACACACACACACACACACACACATAAACTGACTATATTAAAAGCCACAGTTTACAGTAAAATTTTAAGTTTTTATTTAATTTTAAAGTTTTAATCAAAGGGGTCATATGATGCAATTTCAACTTTTCCTTTCTCTTTGGAGTGTTACAAGTTGTTTATGCATAGATAAGATCCCTGAAGTTGCAAAGACTAAAGTCTCAAAACCAAAGAGATATTCTTTATAAAAGTTAAGACTCGACCACGCCCCGTAAAATGGCTCATTCAAACACGCCCCACATGTCTACGTCACGGTGTGGGAAGATTTTCATAACGTCGGGCAAATGTTTACGCAATGAAAGAGGGCGGGACTTTTATTCTCGCTGTAGTATTGTTGCTGCTGCTGGCGCCATGTCCTGGAGACGCTGTGTTTCATTGTGAAAGTGAAAGTACTTTGTTTGGGCTTCTAAAAGAGGACACAACTAGAAATCAGTGGTTAAGTTGTGTTTACAACACTGTTCCAGAACAGTTCAACCCAAATATTAGAGTGTTTGCAGCGCATTTTATGGAGGACTACTTCCTGAACCTGGGAGAGTAGCCTACAATGCCAGCTGTGCTCAAAGACTGTTTCTATAAAGTGGGACAATTCCAACTTTGCAAGGACAGTCTGACGCTTATGACTCACAGCCTGTAAGTATGTTTTCATATTTAAAGAATTTCCTACTGACGATTCAAATGCGAGTTTTGAGCAGTGTAGAGTAGCGCTTATTGTTTGACGTTTCTCTGATCACAAATGCAGACATGCAGACAAATGCAACGCGACACATAAAAAGACAGTATAAGTCATTATAATCAGTAATTGTGTCCCCACTGGATGCAACAAATGCCTCGTTTGTAACGGGTTTTATTGTTTTTGTGTCATCGTGCCGGGACACGGCATCACAATACGGTAAGGGGCGTAACATTTCCGTCTCACGCTTGAGCTATTCGGCCAATCACAACGCACTGGAGAGCTGGCAAATCAGAGCACGCCTCGCTTCTCAGAACGATGAGCTTTGTAAAAATCGGCAAGTTTCAGAAAGGCGGAGCATAGAGGAGCAACAGTAATGTACAGTATGTGGAAAATAATATGTTTTTTGAACCTTAAACCGCATAAACACATTGCATTACACCAAATACACAAAATAATGTTCTTTTTAGCAAGATCATACGACCACTTTAAGATTGTGGGGGTTTAACAAGTAACTTAAAATAGTTATGGGATTAATTTGATCTGATTATTATCTTATAGAAATAATTAATAATATGTATTACTTATTTTTTTCCATCTATCTCTTTTGTTAAATGTAAAAATGTAGTGAAGTAAAAAGAATGTTAATAACTATTCAAATAATTAAAATCTAATAAATATTCACTCAACCCTTTTACCTGAGTTTCTTCAGTGTGCAGTTTGTATTTTCTAATCCGTTCTGGAGTTTCTTCACTCCTGAATCCTGCAGATTATTGTTGCTCATGTCAAGCTCTTTCAGACTGGAGTTTGATCTCAGGACTGTAGCGAGAGCTGAACAGCTTTCCTCTGTTAGACAACACTTACGCAGACTAAAATATTGAACACAAGAGATAACATTCATAAACAAAGTACTTAATGCTTATATTAGGTCTAAACCAATGTATGGTTCATCTGATTGCTTACGGTATTTGAAAATTTACAATTAAAAAATAGGTCTGAAACTAATGTTTATTTTGGAAAATGATTAATTTGTTGATTATTTCAATATTGTTTCATAAATAATAACCATGAGAAATTATTTAATTTTCTAAGCTAAAATATGTGTATACAGTGAAAGCCATGCCAACATTGAAATACAATATTTAAAAATCACAAATACATTATAATTATGAAAATCGTAAAGCAATTTAATTAGTAATTTTTCATGATAATTAACCTAATCAAATGGACATTTATTAATCCAATTTAAATCTAGCATGCAGTCTAATATGCAGAATTGTAGTTAAATAAAATTACACACTTTAGTTTTTCTAATCTGAATTGTGTATTTTCCAACAGAGAACAGATCTTCTTCATTCCTGGGTTTTCTAGTTTATTTCCACTCAGATCCAGCTCTATCAGGTTTGAAGGGTTTGAATTAAATGCTGAAGTCAGAGCAGCACAACCTTCTGCTGTAATGCTGTTATTATTCAGCCTGCAGAGAAAAAAACAAAATAAAGATAGGAAACAGTATTCAGTTTATTTCAAAACCTTCTCTACTGAACAATAATGATAGTTTTAGCCCAAACCAGTTAAAGTTATTGTAAAGTATTAAACCATGAGAAATACTCACATCAGTGTGTTGAGTTTACAGTGTTTATCCTGCAGTAGAGCAGCGATCTGAATCACTCGTGTGTCTCCTAGTTCACATTCACTCAGATTCAGCTCTCTCAGGAGTATCGGGTTTTTACCCACAATTCCAGTCACATACTGACAGGCTTCATCCGCAGCAGGACCCAAAAACCTGCAGATGGGAAGATGAAATAGGGAAATCAGTAGGTAGTATTTGTTTATCTTGAAATCACTTGAATTCTGATGCAACAACAAATTGTGCAGAATACTGAATTAGTGAAATGATGTTTGTTAATAATTTGCCTGCATATAATTTGTTTTGTATTATTTAATTATCTCTCACCTCAGTGTCTTCAGTTGATAGTTCTGATCCTGTAGTAAATCATTGAGCTGCTTCACTCCTGATTGTCCAGGATCATTTCCTGTGAGATCCAGCTCTATCAGGTGTGAAGGGTTTGATCTCAGAGCTGAAGCCAGAGCTTTATAACCTTCTTCTGTGATCCTGCAGTCTGAAAGTCTGGTTTAAAATAAAAATAAAGGTTTAAAAATAAACAATAAAGTAAGTAAAGTAAAAATAAAAATATCACTTAAAAACAGTTTTATATCATAAAATCATCAAATGAACTTTCTCTTATAAGTAAAGAAAAATGCATTGTTTGCATAATTTTAACTTTGATGTTATGATTAAAATCAAACAATATTCATTGAGCTCACCTGAGTTTCTGCAGTGTGCAGTTTGTATTTTCTAATCCATTCTGGAGTTTCTTCACTCCTGAATCCTGCAGATTATTGTTGCTCATGTCAAGCTCTTTCAGACTGGAGTTTGATCTCAGGACTGTAGCGAGAGCTGAACAGCTTCCCTCTGTTAGACCACACTTAGACAGACTAAAATGATGAACACGAGAAGGAGAATTTATAAACACGAAATACCTGGTGCCTACATTCAGTCTCTGAGAAATCAATCTCTGGGAAATACTGTTTTGTCACCTGATTTAAGATCAATCTACAATAATAAATGAAAACAACACTCACTGAAGAGCTTTGAGTTTACAGTGTTTATCCTGCAGTAGAGCAGTGATCTGATTCACTCGTGTGTCTCCTAGTTCACGTTCACTCAGATTCAGCTCTCTCAGGAGTAACGGGTTTTCACCCACAATTCCAGTCACATACTGACAGGCTTCTTCTGCAGCTGGACCCAAAAACCTGGACACAGGAGAAGTACACTGACATTACCTGCCATTTAATGATTTATTGCAATCTTGTTTTAAAGGGTCTTCTGTCATTTCAAAGCTTTTATTAATGCCTTTTTGATGGTTTAATTTTCTTCCAGCTACAAACATTTGCATTTTACTATTTTAATAACACTTACCTCAGTGTTTTCAGTGTTTTTGATGAAAACCACCATCCCTTTTGTGAATCACTGAGCTCCTTCACTCCTGATTCACCCGGATCATTTCCTGTGAGATCCAGCTCTATCAGGTGCGAGTTCGATTTTAGAGCTGAAGCCAGAGCTTTATAACCTTCTTCAGTGATACAGCAGTTTGAAAGTCTACAAAAAATAAAGCTTAATTTTAAATAAATTTTAACATTTAAATTTAACATTGTGTTTCAAATTAATTAATTGCTGCACAATATGCTGAATCACAATATATAACTATACCACACCAGAGCTGAATACATTATCAGATGTGATAAACAAAAACAGACACATAAGAAAACCACTTCAGTTTATTTATTTATTTATTTATTTATTTTTTTATGGACTACAGCCATGTCTTCACTTCCCATCTGGGAGAAAACTCTCTCAATCACCAATGAGTCAGAATAACATCTTTGGAGTTTGTCACTGTTCAAACCTGCTAGAACGTGATTGCAATTTCAATACCATCGAACCTTCAAACCTTCAAGACTTTCATCCAAGACTGCATCCAGACACTCATTCAACGGCCAAAGCAATGCAAGTATCATACATTTAACTAAATGGAACAGAGGTTTAGAATAAGCTGTAGACCCCATCTACAGAAAACGGTGTTGATGGTTTCACTCAGGTGCTAACTGAGTCCTTTTCATAGTTTCATCCTCTGTTTCTCTAATAGTTTCATTCATTCAGTCTCATGTGCCCCTCCCCCATGTGTGTGTGATTGTATGTTTGTTTGCTTACACTAGTTGTGTGTTTGTGTTTAGTTAATAAAATGTTGTGCACAAATTACATGGGTTTCTGACTGTCACTGCTTGGATAATGTCCCTTTAACAAGCCGATTTTGTTACATGCTCTGCTGCAATAGTACTTGAAAGAAAGTTATTTTCTGTGGCCACAAAAATCATTTTTAGAGTTGAACTGAAATTACACTGAATGCTCTCTGGATGAACAGATTAGTTGATGGTAATAATAAATCCGCTACAGTTACAACTGGCAGCTGATATAAATAATTGTAATTAATTATAATTAATTGTAATTATTTGCTACATTTATTTTATTTTATTTTTAATTATGTCATTTTTTATTACATTCAACAAAAAAAAATCTTTACGTTTTAATTTTAGTTTTACCTAGAGATAATACCACTGTTATGAGAGAAAAAAAAAAAAACCTTACAATTTTTTCACCTCTGGAAGCAACCAGACTCAATAAATATATAATGTTAAGTGTAGGTGATGTTGAAATGTACTCACTTTAATATCTTTAGCTTAGATTTTTTCAGTCCCTCACAGATCTCTTTGACTCCTGAGTCCAGCAGACGGCTGTTGTTCAGGTTCATCTCTTTCAGGATGGTTTTGGAGGAGAGAACAGTAGCTAGAACTGAACAGCTTTTCTCTGTCAGCTCACAATTATTCAGCCTAAACACACAAACAGCATTATTTATTATTCATCAAATATTCAACACACATCAAATCAACAGTTCCTTCATATGTGCTCACATGTGACCGACAGTACTTTATACTGAACAAAACAAAAGCTATAAATCATGTTCACTCACTTCATTTTCTCCAGTTTGCTATGAGAGTCCATCAAAAGAGCAGAGAGCTTCTCCCAATCCAGATCTCCTAATTTATCTTCACTCAGATCCAGTTCTGTTAGTACTAATGGATTTGTACCAAGAACTTGACTCAGATAGTCACACGCTTCCTGTGCAGCTGAACTTTTCAAAAACCTACAGGAAGCAGAACATTTAGAAAATTTAAATGAGGTAGTCTTGTTAGAATTGTATGCCTTTTGCAGCTCCCGTCCTCCTTATGGGTCCAGTGTAGTATTAAAGTATAGTAAAGAGTAGGATGTGTTATTCATAATTGTGATAAATATTATCAGTTTTGCTTAATAGAAATTCAGTAAATTCCTCTTTATGTCATTCTAATTCTGCATTTGCTTTATTTGTCACATTAACTAGTTGCACACATCTGAATATGTCTGTGGCTAATTTTGAAATACTGAAAGGCTCTTATTACCTGACAGTCTTTAATTTACAGCATCCACCCCGCAGTAAATCAATGAGATCCTGCACTCCAGATTTTCCAGGATAATTTCCTGTGAGATCCAGCTCTATCAGGTGTGAGTTTGATTTCAGAGATGAAGTCAAAGTTTTATAACCTTCTTCAGTGATACTGCAGTCTGAAAGTCTATATATATATATAAAAAAATCTGTTAAGTACTACACCCAATGCATTAATAGCACCTGCTTCATTTGAGTTTCATACAAGTTAAAGTTCTCTTTAAACACAAATTTCAAAGCTAAAATGAATCTTTCATTTTAGTCTCCATAGCCATCTTAATTTTTTTTTTCAGTTAATCTAATCAAATTGAGATTTATTAATGTATATTATCATGCAGAAATGTAGATGAATAAAAATACACACTTCAATTTCTTCAATATACATTGTGGATTTCTCAACATAGAACAGATTTTCTCGTTTCCAGTCTTTCCTAGTTTATTCCCACTCAGATCCAGCTCTATCAGGTTTGCAGGATTTGACATAAACGCTGAAGTCAGAGCAGCAAAACCTTTTTCTGTAATTCTGTTGTTATTTAGCCTGCAGAGAAAGAAAACAAAGACAGGAAAATTTATTCGGTTTATTATAGCCACAACACACAACTTCATTAACAGAAAGGTTTTTAAAGCCAAAGACACTGGGCCTCCCATCTGACACAACATGCATTTTAATGCCACAACAAACCTAGCTGTCATGAATCCGGTCTATGAACTTCCATTCACTCACCACCAGAGGTCACTATTCCATTACACTGACTCTTGCACTACACTACTGTCGCACGTCACCCACGGACTACCGTTCGGACTCTGTTTATGCCCTGCCTGGATTATTTCTCTGTACCTGGACTATCTCTCTGCCTTGCCCTTTAGATATTGTTCGCTCCTTGCCTGGATTATTTGTCACGTTTCGGATTACCTCTCTTGTCTAGCCCTCTATATACCTGTTTGCCAGTTGTTTGACCCTGCCTGTATTTTTGACCTTGTTTCTTAATAAAGCTTGCACTTGGATCCGCACGTCTCACGTCTCATCAGCCTCGTTACAGAATACTTGGCCGCACAAGGATCCAGCAGCTTTAAACGGACATTTGTCAGGTATGGACACAAGAAGAATTCTGTTTGCCCTTAAACAAGGCCCATGATCACTGGAGAATCATATATGAGAATTTTTAGCCATTGCAAACTATTCAGATTTACCGGACATGATTTTGATAGAAATTTTCTGTGATGGCATAAATCAACTGTTACGGTCTAAGCTTAGACGCAAGGGTCCGCGTTTATCACTCGCTCACTTGATGGATTATGCTTTGTTGACTGTTGGCTATTTGTGCATGGTGGGTTTCGCGGAGGAAGAACGTGACACCGAATTCGTGACTGAAATGGCGGCCGCACCGGAGCGCGCTCACATGATGGAGGCCACAACAACGCTCCGTCAAGTCACAACTGCCATTCATTCATGAGTCTCTTCACATCACAGCTGATCTGCCAGAGTCTCTTCACATCACAGCTGATCTGCCAGAGTCTCTTCACGTCACAGCTGATCTGCCAGAGTCTCTTCACGTCACAGCTGATCTGCCAGAGTCTCATCACGTCTCAGCTGATCTGCCAGAGTCACGTCACGTCACCGCTGACCATCCAGAACCACGTCACGTTGCAGTTGATCTGCCAGGGTCTTGTCACGTCCTGTCTGCCACACCCAGATATTCAAGGTCAGTCCTTCGGTATCCTAGTCTGGTATTCAGTGTGAGGGATGTACCGCTAGTGTCTGCACGCGCAGCTGGTATCCCCAGATCCACTCACTCCAACCCTTCTGTCCCTGAACTAATTTCCCTGTCCGAAGTGCTTCCCTTGATGGGAATCGCTTTATGTTGCCTTTGGGCTGTGTACACCTCCACAGAACTGCCCGAGGTAGCGGCATCCACTGAGATGTCTCCAGAGGTGGCGGCTGATGCTGCCGAACCTCTTGGGGTAGTGACGCTCGTTGCTGTGTTCTCCGAGACGAGGGCACCAGCTGCAGCTTCTCCAGAGGTGGCGGCACATGCTGCAGAACCTTCCGAAGCAGCGGGGCTCACTTCAGCTCCTTGTGTGGTGGTGGTGCCCAGCAATATTCTCTCAGCCTGTCGAGTTGCGGTCGAGGAGACTGTTACCGCTGTAGAACTTCCAGAGATGGCGGCGGCCGCTGCAGAACCTTCGGAGGTGTCAGTGGTATCCACTAACCAACACTTGTCTTGCTCTGTCACGGCCACGGAGGCCGTCTGTGATTCCTCGTCTTGCCCTGTCACGGCTATGGAGGCCGTTTGTGATTCCTTGTCTGGCTTCGTCACGGCCACGGAGGCCGCTTTTGAACATTTGTCCTGCACTAAACGGCCGAGAAGGCTATCCCTGAACTCTCGCCCCGTTCTGAAACAACCATGGTTGCTGATTGTGAACTGTCTATCCGTGTCACCTCTACCAATGTGTCTGATTTTGAACTGTCTGTCTTGCCTGTCTCTGGCAAGGAATCTAAACCTGAACTGTCTGTTTTAAGCTCTAAACCTATAACTGCACCCCATGTTTGTCCTGTTAACCCTGTCACTGCCAAAGAGATCATTAATGAACAGTCTGTCTGTCCCCTTCCAGTCAATGAGTTTGATCCTGAGCTATCTGTCTGTCCAGTTTCAACCTATGAATCTGAGTTTGCCAGTTCAGTCGTCACTAATGCTCTGGATTTTGAATTATCTGTCTGTCCTGTTTCTACGAATGAATCAGGCTTTGAACTGTCTTCCCGTCAAGTTCCAGTCAACGAGCTGAATTTTGAACTGTTTGTTTGTCCAGTCACTGTCAATGAGTCAGGTTTTGAACTGTCTACCCGTCTAATTCCAGTCAATGAGCCAAATTTTGAACTGTCTGCCTGCGCAGTTGTCACTAGGGAAAATATTTATGGACTTTTTGTGTACCCTGCCTCGGTCCTTGAGACTGTATATGCTCTCTCTGTCTCTTGTGTTTCCGTTTTTCCTAAACTCCTATCTCTGCTGTGGGTTCCTGATCGGCCTGATCCGTCGTGGTGCTCTCCTGATCTGTCGTGGTGCTCTCCTGATCCGTCGTGGTGCTTTCCTGATCCGTCGTGGTGTTCTCCTGATCCACCGTGGTGCTCTCCTGATCCGTCGTGGTGCCCTTCTGCCCTGTCTATTCTGCACTGGTGGGCTCCTGTTCAGTCTGCTCCTCCGTGGAGGTCTCCTGCCCTGTCTGCTCCGCACTGGTGGGCTCCTGCTCAGTCTGCTCTGCCGTGGAGGACTTCTGCCCTGTCTGCTCCGCACTGGTGGGCTCCTGCTCAGTCTGCTCCACCGTGGAGGTCTCCTGCCCTGTCTGCTCCACCCTGGTGGGCTCCTGCTCCATCTGCTCCACCCTGGAGGGCTCCTGTACTGTCTGCCCTGCCCTGGTGGGCTCCTGAATCGTCTGCTCTGCCCTGGTGGGCTCCTGCTCCGTCTGCTCCGCCCTGGTGAGCTCCTGTTCAGTCCTGGTCTCCGGCTCCGCCCTGGTTTCCTGCTCCGTTGGCTCCGCCCCAGTTCCGTGCTCCGCCTTGGTTCTCTGCTCCACCCTGGCTTCCTGCTTCGCCGGTTCTGCCTGGGTGTCCTGCTCTGCCGGCTCTGCCTCAGTCCCTGGTCTTCCAACTTCCACGTGGACCTGGCCCTCCATTCCTCCCCCTGTTCCACCTCCACTCCACCACCCTCCTGGATTATATTGCTATAGGGGCTATGTCATGAATCCGGTCTATGAACTTCCATTCACTCACCACCAGACGTCACTATTCCATTACACTGACTCTTGCACTACACTACTGTCGCACGTCACCCACGGACTACAATTCCCATCATTCTTTGCACTAAGTACAAGCAGCCATCTCCCTAATCACACGCTCACACCTGAGACTCATTACACAATCACACACACTACATAAGCCATGGACTTTCTCAGTTACACTGCCGAGTATTGATCTGCATTTAGCACTCTTCCAGCACTAGCTGCCTTACTGTGCCATTCCGTGTTTCTGTTCAGTTCTAGTAATGTTCTGCATTTTTCACTCCCCTAGTGTTAACTGTGATACGGAACCTGTTTCTTGTTTTGTAGTCTGTGTTCCCTGTATTTACTCCTGTCTCACTGTTCGGACTCTGTTTATGCCCTGCCTGGATTATTTATGTGTACCTGGACTATCTCTCTGCCTTGCCCTTTGGATATTGTTCACGCCTTGCCTGGATTATTTCTCACGTTTCGGATTACCTCTCTTGTCTAGCCCTCTATATACCTGTTTGCCAGTTGTTCGACCTTGCCTGTATTTTTGACCTTGTTTCTTAATAAAGCTTGCACTTGGATCCACACGTCTCATGTCTCATCAGCCTTGTTACACTAGCCTAATACAAGTAAAAACTTCTTAAGCAATTAAGTAAATAAGTAAACAATCTGTGATAAAAGCAAAATCAAACTACAAGCAATAAGACAAATAAACACCAGAACAAAGACGCAAATTAGTTTTTTTTTTTTTCATGTAGCCTGTTATTCAAGTACAAAATACTACAAAAAATGGTGTCATTAAATATGAAATAAAATGAAACTGCGGGGACTGCATAAATTAAATATGCTACATAAGCTTTTCAGTCAAGAGCAGCAGGTATATTAGGTTGCTGTCACTTTAATACTGAATGCATAGATTTAATTCATTGATACACATCTGATTTTCTCCCAACTGTTTATGCTCACTTTAGACATATCTGACTGTGTTTACCTGAATACACGTCAAGTCAGGCATTTTGATACATAATGTGTAATATGTAAATATAGTGTATTGTTGTATTGTACATGCTTCAGGTGTGTGCGCACACAGAGCCACCTGAAAGCTTGTGAATAGAGAATACAGTTGCAGCACGCTTCAGAAAGCATCTGAAATCAACATCTAAGATAAGTGAATTCTCTTTTACTTATTTCACTGAATATTGCACGGTCTTTTCCTTATTTAAAGAATTTGCCACTGACGATTCAAACGTGAGTTTTGAGCAGTGTAGAGTAGTGCTTGTTGTTTGTCATTTCTCTGATCACAAATGCAGACATGGTAATATTTATGTGGCGCGATGCGTAAAAAGACAGTATAAGTCATTATAATCAGTAATTATGTCCCCACTGGATGCAACAAATGCCTCGTTTATAATGGGTTTTTATTGCTTTTGTGTCATCGTGCCAGGACATGGCATCACAATATGGTAAGAGGCGTAACATTTCCGTCTCACGACTGAGGTATTCAGTCAATTACAACGCACTGGATAGCTGGCCAATCAGAGCACGCCTCGCTTCTCAGAATGATGTGCTTTGTAAAAATCGTTTCAGAAAGGCGGGCATAGAGGAGCAACAATAATGTACAGTATGTGGAAAATGATGTGTTTTTTTAACCTTAAACCGCATAAACACATTGCATTTATGCAACTGTGTTTATACAGCTGCAGCAACATTCAGTCTAATGTTTGTGATTGTTGTGAGCACACCAACAAGTTATGGTCATGATAACAGGTTTAAATGAAATAAGAATTTGTGTTTGTTTGCACTTTAACTGGGATTCACTATATTTAGCTGCGTAACCTCTATGCCACGTTCGTTTATTTCTATGGTTGATGTTTTCATCAACTGTGCGGTTTATTTTAGCTGCACGCAGTGTCTGAGTCCTAATGGCTTTCTGTACAAATAAGACTTTAAAAAAAAAATTCAATGACAATAATCAAAATGTAATATAAAGTGGTATTCTGTTTTAAAGATACTTATACTGTACACTGTAAAGTATAAAACAATGTACAATACTCACATCAGTGTGTTGAGTTTACAGTGTTTATCCTGCAGTAGAGCAGTGATCTGATTCACTCGTGTGTCTCCTAGTTCACATTCACTCAGATTCAGTTCTCTCAGGAGTAGCGGGTTTTTACCCACAATTCCAGTCACAAACCGACAGGCTTCATCTGCAGCAGCACCCAAAAACCTGCAGATGGGAAGATGGGGAAAAAAAAAAAAAATGTATAAAATTTATTTCTTAAAACCCTAGTAGTCTTTTTTATTAACAGTCTAATATTAACCCTTTCACACATAAATTTTAAATTCTAGTAGAATTCTAGTCATCTTATTGTTTCCATGGTGACGTGTCATACTTGTCACAAGACATACTGCATTAACTATAGCTCTGTGTGCATAATGTATCGCATTTATTTAGTTCTCCCTTTTGTATTCAAAATATTCACAAATATGTTAACTATATTACAAAACATATGATATTCCAATTCTCAAATATGTGCTAGTAAATGTATTTGGTTGTTTAAACACATTTATAGTAATCATATTAATTAATCTATAACGGGCGATGTGTTCCGCCATATTAGTTTTTGAAAGACACACGTCACGGTTTGTAGTAAACTCAAAAACGAACACAATGATAATGAATTAAACAATAGTATTTTTAATATAGCACTCAGTCCATAGAAGACACAGGTAACACCTACAAAGCATTAACGTGGTCAGACCCACTGAGCAGAAAGAGAAACTTAAGTACTGGTGATAATGAACTGAACACAGCTGAGCCGAATGACAAATCAATTAACAACCATGACAACAAACTAAGGAAAATGGTGCAAACTTAAAACAATGACATCCAAACTGAGTATTAACGTGACAGTAAGTGGCTGGTGAACTGTGAGAAGAATAGAATAAACTTTGTTACCTACATTATATTAATAAAACACATCAAAATATAGTTGAAAGGATCATTATTGCTGATTCCATAGTCTTTAGTGTGTATTTTACAAATTTTATATTTTGTTTTTGTTTTATATATATATTTATTTTTTTTGCTAGAACTTATGTGTATCTAAATGCCTGAATCCTAAAATAAATATTATGTGGTTGAAAATACTGCATAGTTGTGATATATGTGCCAAGCACAGAGCGCATTCGTCTCTGGCTAAGTGGCAGCCAAAGAGTGAAATCAGGTCTGACTCTGAATTTAGCAGTCGGTCACTTGATGCACTGAACGTTGTAATCTCACCTCAGTGTCTTCAGTTGACAGTTCTGATCCTGTAGTAAATCACTGAGCTGCTTCACTCCTGATTGTCCAGGATCATTTCCTGTGAGATCCAGCTCTATCAGGTGTGAAGGGTTTGATCTCAGAGCTGAAGCCAGAGCTTTATAACCTTCTTCAGTGATACAACAGTTTGAAAGACTAGAACAGGGGTGAAAATGGAACATTTATGTGATTAATTCATTATTCTAGAAATTCAAGAAATGAGTTTATTGTATGTCAGATTACTTTTTTCAAGCAATGAGTAAAGTAATGCATTGCTTTTTAAATTAACAACAAGTTAACTGATTTACTTTTTCAAACAAGTAAAGCATGTTATTCTTTTTTTTTTTTCATTCATGCCGGAATGTTTCAGTGGAATGCTGTTGTACTTATTTGCAGCACTGGATTAGTTCTGTCAGTGAGCTCTCATGTGCAGCAGTCAGAAACCTAAACTGCCATCGTCATGACAACCAGTGCAACAGGACAAAATGTTGACTACAGAATGACTTCAACATTTTTTCACATGATACATTGTGAAAATTGAACTACAGCATTGTGAAAATATTCAGGTGAGAAAAAAATTGCTTCCTGCAATTACAATTGTAAATAATGTTTATACATAAAAAATAATGCTTATACATGCGTATACATGCTATATAAACAAACACACACACACTTTTTTACATGATTATTTACTGATGAGTAAATATTTAAACAAACAAAAGGCCCAGAGTTACACAGCAACTCACCTGAGTTTCTCTAGTTTACAGTTCTCTTTCAGTCCATCAGAGAGCAGCTTCACTCCTGAATCCTGCAGATTATTATTGCTCAGATCAAGATCCTTCAGACTGCTGGAGTCTGAACTGAGAACTGAAGCAAGAGCTGAACAGCTTTCATCTGTTAGATCACACTGACTGAGCCTGAAAATAATAATTGAACATTGCATTTTCCAATTAATTTCAAGTTTCCAAGTAATGTGTGTGTGTGTGTGTGTGTACTGGTATATATGGTTTACGAGAACACAAATGTGCATAATGACATGGGTACTACAACGTAAACATGGTTTATGAGGACACTTCCTGTGTCCCCGTAAAACAAAAGGCTTAAAAAACATACAAAACGGTGTTTTGTGAAATTCAAAAATTGCCAGTAGTTTCCTGTAAGGGGTAGGGTTAGGTGTAGGGTTGGTGTAGGCCAATTAAGTTGGCACAGTCTGATAGGTCCAACTCAATCTGACCTAATGACATCATTATCATATGGCTCAGCTGATTGGTTTTCTCTTGTATCCAGGGTTGCCAGGTTTTCTCAGCAAAACCTGCCCAATTGCTACTCAAAACTAGCCCGATCGCTTTTCAGTGGGGATTCCCAGTAAAAATTGCGTTCCGGTACACATTTTTTTGCGGAGTCCCCCTAATAAAAGTCGCATTCCAGGGGCTAAATATCACATTACTGGGGTCGCTTCAACCCACGGACATGAAAAACATCCCGCGGAAAGAGCGTTAAAGTAGCCCAATTGACCGTTCTCAAAACCCGCCCACCCTTAGTTACTGTTGCCATGACCAACAAACAATGCCGCTCTCGCACTACACTCATGTTCTCACGCAGTGAAAAATACATTGCAGAGTAAAGAGGAAACTGACAACACACCGACAGAGAAGACAGAGCAGGTTACTTCTGATATGAAACAAGGTCTCAGGACCCTCAGCTTTTAAATTGAGTCATTTTTAAAGAAATTCAAACAATAAATACTGTTTTGTGGCTCTTCAATGTGTCATGACAGATCACTGTATTGCCTCAGTTCAAACACGTGAACCAGTTGTCTTTTCATATTTACAGAAAAATGAACATGAATAAACATAAACAGAAAGTTTTATTTCAACAGCGGAACACGGCATTTTTCAAGTTTAAGTCCACCGAAGTAAATCTACTCTCCTGTCTGATTTGTGGTTAAGCCTAGAAGGGATACTGCGGCTACTGGGCATGCATATTTACATATTAACCTATAAAAATGGTTTTACAAAAATACATAGCACCATAGTTTCATCACTTTAGAGTGTCGCAGTGTTGGGCTTTTTGCAGTAAAGGACCTGTCATAGTTTTATGAGTGGGAAGATGACAAGAAGCGTCACGGTTAACCTGCATTGAAAACAAATGAGCGCACATGTGCATATAAAGCTACCATTCGGGGCGAAGTTCACAGGATTTTGTCCACAGAATGATAAGAGCACACGTTTTAACATATTATTTTATTATTTAACACTCAGTATTTAAGCGCCATGCATACAGCGCCGAACATGACAGATTTTCTGGTACGCAAAATAAGTAAAGGAATACCTTAGCTTATTGCCGTTACCGTGGCAGCCAACAACAGTGCAGCTTAACCCTCTGCACAATTTTATATTTAGTTATATTTAAAAAGTTTCAATTCAGTCAATCTTTTTTACCCCGTTTTAACATGGATTTCTATGGAGACAGGTCGTAGCTGTCAGGCAAGATGGCGGATAGCAGTGGCAGCACATAATATCCACGTTTTGATTGGTCAGATCGCTTGTCAATCAAGCTCTTTGCGAACGGTCAATTCCGCTGGAAAACCACAGACTTGGCAACACTGCCTGTATCAGTATCCAATGAGCTCATTGCTCAATATTCAAATACCTGGCTTTCATTTGCTGTAGCAGTTTAGCAGCGCACTTCAGAACAGCTGAAATCAACATCTAAGATAAGTGAATGCTCTTTTGATCCATATCGCTGTGTTTATTTGCATGGTCTGCCTAATTGAATACAAAATGAGCAACCATAAACAAGTTTAAACTAAGTGTCATGTTAGCAGTTTGCATTGTATGCATCAGTGAAATATTAAGCTTATTAGCAGCAGCATTTAGCATCTGTGTTTATACAGCTGGAGCAAAGGCAGTTTAGAGCATGTAATTGCTCTGAGGACACGCCGATAGTAACGGACATGAAACAGATTAAACGAAATAAGCTTTGTGTATGCATTCAACTGAGGTTCACCATAAACATCGGCGTAATCTCAATGTCACGTTCGTTTTTCTAAGGTCAATGTTTTCATCGTGATGAGTGTGTGGTTGATTTCAGCTGCATGCAGCGTCAGAAGCACGCGCTTATCGCAGTCAAATCAATCACAATATTGCGGAAAGAAGGGAATTAAGAGTTATCGCTTAAGATCACTATCTATGGTTGATGTAGTCCTGAATGAAATGCATTATGGGTAATGTAGTTCAGAGAAATGTGCTCATGTGACGTGTGCTCTAGCTGTGCTGTGTATAGTTCAGGAAACTGAGAAAGAACATTTATATTCTGCTTTATTTCAGTGTATTCAAGTCAGTTCACCCAGGAGTTTTGTGCACTGTAACCCCGATATCTTTTATCTACATAATAGAGTAAATGGCATGCATTGGCTAACTTTGTCCATCTTCATTGCACGAACATGAATTAACGAGCAGTTACGCTGCCGCTGGGACTGATGAAGTGTAGATATTAACAGCAGATATCAAATGACTAAATTATGATATTTGCTCAGGTGGATGCTGGGGTTTTATCTATCGGATTGCAACGTATATCCATTTTGTTAATTAACATTAAACATAGCGCGCGTCTAATTAGAGTTAAGCCAGTTGGCGTGGTAGAGAATGCACACATAGTTGTAGGCCACTATTGTTAAGCCGGTCGGCATGGTAGCCAAGGCTCACATAGTCATAGGCCACTAGTGTTAAGCCAGATGGTGTGGTAGCCCAGGCACACATAGATAGTATTACATGCGGTTCACATGGCTCTTTGTAGCAGTATTACATGCGGTTCACATGGCTCTTTGTAGCAGTATTACATGCGGTTCACATGGCTCTTTGTAGCAGTATTACATGCGGTACACATGGCTCTTTGGAGCAGTATTACATGCGGTTCACATGGCTCTTTGTAGCAGTATTACATGCGGTTCACATGGCTCTTTGGAGTAGTATTACATGCGGTTCACATGGCTCTTTGGAGCAGCAGCAATACATTTGTCTTAGCGATAGATCTGCTTTGTGGGGGGTGTCTCGTCTTTCCTTGTCTGTTCATCTTTTTGTGTGTGGATACATGCATGTCCACTGATGCAGCAGTTTATCCTTATATTCAGCGGCATGCATATATTGGCTTGTATTGTGTTGTGTTCCGTGTCTCCTGCTTTGTGGGGGGTTATTCATATGTGTTCCTACATGCTCACAGCAGCATGTTGTGGATGTTTTGGCAGTAGCAAGTCTCGGTGTGTGTATATATATATATATATATATATATATATATATATATATATATATATATATATATATATATATATATATATATATATATATATATATATATACACACACACACACGTGTTTGTGTGTTGTGGTCACCTAGTTCCCTAAATGCCACTTAAAATGAGTGTCTGTGAGATTATAAAAAATGGAATGCTACAAATTAAATATCAAGTGTCAATTAACAAAATTCTTAAATTAATTAAATCTCAACGTTTTGACAGAAGGGAAAAGACAGAGGAAACCGAATATCTAGTTAAACTATATTATTGTGATTATCTTGTTCAGTGTAGCTGATGGTGTAATGTTCTCACTTGAGTATCTTCAGTTCACACACAGGATTCTTCAGTCCCTCACAGATCTCTTTGACTCCTGAGTCCAGCAGACGGCTGTTGTTCAGGTTCATCTCTTTCAGGATGGTTTTGGAGGAGAGAACAGTAGCTAGAACTGAACAGTTTTTCTCTGTCAGCTCACAATTATTCAGCCTGAACACATAAACAGCATTATTTATTTTTCAACACATATTCAACACACATCAGATCATTTGGTATTTATTTATGCTCACAGATGTGACTGACAGTCTTTTATAATGAATAAACTGAAGTTATAATGTATAAATCATGTTGACTCACTTCATTGTCTCCAGTTTGCTGTGAGAATCCATCAAAAGAGCAGAGAGCTTCTCTCCATCCAGATCTCCTAATTTATCTTCACTCAGATCCAGTTCTGTCAGAAGTAATGGACTTATTTGCAGAACTTTAGTGAGATACTTGCACGCTTCCTCTGCAGCAGGACTTTTCAAAAACCTGCAGGGTGTAGAACAGAATTAAGAATTTAGGTTTTTGGACGAGAGACATTATGTTTCCGCTTCTCGAGAGTTTTGGGGTTGGCTGCTAAGAAGGCTTAGTCAGAGGGTGTTTAGCCAATCTGGAAAAAGAAATTCAGATACTTTAAGTGTCTGAATGAAAACCATGAAAACTGTGTACAGGACAGGTTATATTAGTCATTAGTGGACCATATAGCTAAGATGCTAATCGTGCTCCACATGCAGCCGCTAGATGGCACAATCCATGCACAAAATAAATGTATTTAAAAATAGCATTTAGTAGACTGTTCAGTAACTGTTTAGGGTCAATTTGCTAGTCACGTGGAACATATTTCTTACAGAAGAATCGCACATCTGTTCTGTTAATACAATGTAATATAATGCTCCTAATCTTGCATATTGTATGTGCTGTGATGTGATTAAAAAACTAAAAGACATGACTTCTCAACTGATTATTGATGCAGCACTGAAGCATGGTTGCAGAAAGTTAATTTTAAAGTACAACTTTAAAAAATATTGTAAGATTTCTCCACCTGATGGTGTTCAATTTATAGCACCCATCCTGTAGTACATCATCAAGCTCCTTCACTCCTGATTGTCCAGGATCATTTCCTGTGAGATCCAGCTCTATCAGGTGTGAAGGGTTTGATCTCAGAGCTGAAGCCAGAGATTTATAACCTTCTTCTGTTATACTGCAGTCTGAAAGTCTACAGAAGAGAAAATAATAGTTTTCTTTGTTGAGATACAGTTTATCATACAGATACTGAGCTTTATAAATAACTTCTAACTAACAAAAATGTATGCTTATCTAGTGTGTTTTTCTCCCAAAGAGTCTAGAAATAGATGCATTAACCAAATCCTTGATAATTTAAACTTAATAAATTAATAATTTGCCAAAAAGTACATTTTGGCATTATTCATTCACCCCCATGTTGCTTAAAACTAAATTCCTTGAGTCAAACACAAAAGCAGATGTTAGGCAGAACTTTAACCCCAGTCTAAGTGAAACTATATGAAAATAATAAATTGAACATTATTATATATTAACATATAGTAATTTGGATTAATATCAATACACACTTCAGTTTTTGTAATCTGCATTCTTTGTTTTCTACCAGAAGACAGATCTTTTTAATTCCTGAGTTTTCTAGATTATTTCCACTCAGATCCAGCTCTATCAGGTTTGAAGGGTTTGAATTAAATGCTGAAGTCAGAGCAGCACAACCTTCTGCTGTAATACTGTTATTATTCAGCCTGCAGAGAAAGAAAACAAAGAAAGGAAACAATCTTCAGTTGATTTCAGCTACAATACTAACCCTCTGGTTGTATTTTATCCGAAAGTACGTACCTAATTTTTTTGAGTGAAAAAAAAAGCATTTTTTTATGAATAATTTTCACAATATGAGATAAATTATGAAAATTTGCACTGTTTCTCACACTAATGTGCTTTAATGTTTAATTGCGAAGTTTGCTTTTAAATGCTTTTTATTTTGTACAAAATTGCAAAAAGTCACACTTGTGGTGTTGAGGTGCCTACTTTCGGATAAATGAGGCTTACAATTAAGCAGATGCAAATAGAAACACAAAACCAGTCCTAAATGAAAGAAAACAAGTTGTCAATAAGAATGAATCCAATATTTGGTGATAATATAGCATAATGAGAGATTTATAAGCAATTGTTTGGAGTCTGGTCATTTTTGACCGGGAACACCACAAGTATTACTAGGTGAAATAAAACCCACAAAAAAATACGAAAATTCTAAAAAAAAATTCTGATAAGTACTTATACCCTGTGTGAACAAAGTCAGTAAGTTTGAGTCCAATGCAATAATGTTAACTAGTATTTTCGGGAAAAAGAAAATCTTCTCTTGACCCGAACACAACCAGATGGCTGATACAAAGCTAATAACAGAAGGATAAATCTATATCATGGTTCTTATTCTGCAAACACTTTAAAGAACAACGACAGCATTCTTAAAATGTCAAATTCTCACTTCAGTGTGTTGAGTTTACAGTGTTTATCCTGCAGTAGAGCAGCGATCTGATTCACTCGTGTGTCTCCTAGTTCATGTTCACTCAGATTCAGCTCTGTCAGGAGTAACGGGTTTTTACCCACAATTCCAGTCACATACTGACAGGCTTCATCTGCATCAGGACCCAAAAACCTGCAGAAGAGAAGATGAAACAGGATTCAATTCAACTAAACTTTGTGAAGAAATTGTATCTTGAACAACAGACTTTATTTGTGAAATAATATTTTTATTAATAATTCAACTGTATATAATTTATTTTTGTATTATCTCATCACATTTCACCTCAGTTTTAGATTATAGTTTGGATCCTGTAGTAAATCACTGAGCTGCTTCACTCCTGATGGTCCAGGATCATTTCCTGTGAGATCCAGCTCTATCAGGTGTGAAGGGTTTGATCTCAGAGCTGAAGCCAGAGCTTTATAACCTTCTTCAGTGATACTGCAGTCTGAAAGTCTAGAGGAAGAACAAAAAAAAATAAATAAATAAAAAAAAATTAATTTAGCATACTAATGTTTTTTTTTTTCTTTTTTTTTTTTACTATTGTAAAATATATTAGTGATTCATTTTTAAATTCCACAAATTCAAACCTGAGTATCTGCAGTGTACACTGAGAGTTTCCCAGTAGAGTGGAGATTTCAGTCACTCCAGAGTTTCCTAGTTTATTTCCACTCAGATCCAGCTCTATCAGGTTTGAAGGATTTGAATTAAATGCTGAAGTCAGAGCAGCACAATCTTCTGCTGTAATAAAGATGGAATTAAACCTGTAGAACAGAGAGAAAAAAAAACATACATACTATTATGTAACTAGTAGCTTTGTCTCTTATTACTTTAGTCCACTAAAATGAGATTTACATGACATTATTTTTTTCAGTAGTTGGCCTTTTTTAACACATTGACTAAATGTGTTACTTCAGCTTACTTCAGCTTAAATACTTACTTCAGCTTTTTCAGTCTACACTGTTCATTCTTAAACAGAGTCGAGAAGATCTTCATTCCTGAATTTTTGAGTTTAGTCTCACTCAGATTCAGCTCTGTCAGATTTGAAGGGTTTGAATTTAAAGCTGCAGCCAATAAATGACAATCTTCTTCTGTGATATCGCTGTTATTCAGACTGCATTAAGGGAAAAACAGTTACAGTTTCAACTAAATATTTGCTAAATTCTAAACAGGTAGTTGTTAGAAGTGGTAAACTATATATAAAACATCCAGCAGAAAGTTCGTAAGTACTGAAATTGTCATAATAATGATAAAACTTACATCAGTGTGTTTAGTTTACAGTGTTTATCCTGCAGTACAATAGCAACTTTCTTCAGTCCTATGAGTCCTAGTTCACATTCACTCAGATTCAGCTCTCTCAGGAGTAACAGGTTTTCACCCAGAACTCTATTCACATACTGACAGGCTTCATCTGCAGCAGGACTCAAAAACCTGCAGAAGAGAAGATGGAGGAGGATTCAGTTCATTTCACCATTAAAATTGGAGTAATGAAAAATAGCAGCCAAATCTGATGGATAAATGTGTGCAATGGTTGTATTTACTTTTATGCATCAAATTGCATTAGTGATTTTTTTTTTTTTTTTCTATAAAAAATTCACAAGCACATCATTTAAGTTTGTATTATTTCATCATCTCTCACCTCAGTGTCTTCAGTTGACAGTTTGGATCCTGTAGTAAATCATTGAGCTGCTTCACTCCTGATTGTCCAGGATCATTTCCTGTGAGATCCAGCTCTATAAGGTGTGAAGGGTTTGATCTCAGAGCTGAAGCCAGAGCTTTATAACCTTCTTCAGTGATACTGCAGTCTGAAAGTCTAACAAAAAGAGATTTAACACAAAATGCATTTGAGCTTTTTTGGCAGCAATATTAATTGTATCCAAAAATATCATTACTACTTATTTCTCTGATTATGGAGGCAATACATAATTTATTATATTACAGAAGCATTTCTTTCCCTTTCTTTATCATACTACAGTAATTTTGTTGGGATCCTGTAGATGCCCTGACATATGTGCTAATTTCAATTACATTTACCATCGTACTGGCAATAGTTTCATTACATTAAATTTAGCACACATTGTGCTACAGTAATAACATGTATGTACACTATATCTGGGACATTTAAACTTGACGAGTAAAAAAATATATATATATATATATTTCTAAGGACAGTAAGATAAATATACAGCAAACATTATTTTACAAAACTTTTGAATACTGGATTATGTAGGCCAGAATTTTTTCTGCAACATGTTGTGAAAACCATCCTGTTCCAGAAATAAGGTCACAGAAACTTCCCTGATTGTTTTCTGTATTTTACAAAAGCACAACATTTTGTTGTTTGTTGAGTAGACCTTTTGCAGTTTCAAATTATGTCTTCTTTTTATCTGCATGACCATACATTACATAGTATTGCAAGTGCTGTTATAAGGGGAAAAAATCCAAGTGATTGTGCCAGGACCTCAGTCATCTGCAGAGGGTTAACTTTAAACAAACAAACAAAAGAAAATGTTATTAAAATCAAACAATGATTCACTGAACTCACCTGAGTTTCTTCAGTGTGCAGTTTGTATTTTCTAATCCGTTCTGGAGTTTCTTCACTCCTGAATCCTGCAGATTATTGTTGCTCATGTCAAGCTCTTTCAGACTGGGGTTTGATCTCAGGACTATAGCGAGAGCTGAACAGCTTTCCTCTGTTAGACCACAATTACGCAGACTAAAATGTTGAACATGAGAGAGAGAATTTACAAACACAAAGTACTTGATTGATTATATCTAGGGATTACTTAGAAATTTTGTGTTTTGGCCACCTGGGTTCTTTAAAATACTTCAAATGTGCAATAATAAATACAAACAATACTCACATCAGTGTGTTGAGTGTACAGTGTTTATCCTGCAGTAGAACAGCGATCTGATTCACTCGTGTGTCTCCTAGTTCACGTCCACTCAGATTCAGTTCTCTCAGGAGTAACGGGTTTTTACCCACAATTCCAGTCACATACTGACAGGCTTCATCTGCAGCAGGACTCAAAAACCTGAAGACATGAGTAGTGAAGTGGGGACATAAAAGCCAGTTTGGTTTGTACATTCATTTTAACAACATTAAGTTAAAGAGGGTGAACTTTATAATTCAACAAACTATGCACGTACGTGCTAAACACTTTGTTACGTCCTGCGAACGTATTTGTAAAATGTGCGATCTTGGGAGAGTGATCTTGATCTTGGGAGAGTGAATAGTCATCTATTGGGCATGTTATGTGTTGCATGTTTGCTCTCTTCTCTCACTCTTGCTTGCTTGCTCGCTCTCTCTCTCTCTCTCTCTCTCTCTCTATCTCTCGCTGTCGCTCTCTCTCTCTCTCTCTCCCTCGCCCTGTCACAGACCGCTAATTGGGTTTCAGCTGATGCTCATCGTCCATCAGTACTGAGTGAATGCCGCAGAAAACCAAGAAGTATAAGCAGGGGCGTACTGGGGCTAAAAAGTGGCCCTGGACATTTTGGCACAGAGCGGCCCACCACACCGTAAACCCACCAGCTTATTAGAGCTATTTTTAACACCACTTACTAACATGTAAATATTACACAATACAGAAATAAAAATGCCTAAAAGTATTATCATTAACATTAATAAATGACTGTCATACTTCTTTACATTATAATTTGTCTTCCTGGTGTATCCTATATGGCAATTTGTAAATAATATTTTTACACATCTCTTTTACATAGAGGGACAGTTTAATGTCACTAAAGTTAAATGTCTACCATAATATCAGCCCATATAACAATGCTGTGCTCTATGACTTGGAATGTGCACAGTGTGGACAGTTTTTATTGTGCCTTTCAATTTGTTGACAATAGATTTATTTTATATGATGAAGAATTTTATGATGATAAAAAATACAGTAAACTGTAATATGTGAAATATATAAAGTTACAATTTAGAATAGCAGTTTTCTATGCAAATATACAGGTGCATCTCAATAAATTAGAATGTCATGGAAAAGTTCATTTATTTCAGTAATTCAACTCAAATTGTGAAACTCGTGTATTAAATAAATTCAATGCACACAGACTGAAGTAGTTTAAGTCTTTGGTTCTTTTAATTGTGATGATTTTGGCTCACATTTAACAAAAACCCACCAATTCACTATCTCAACAAATTAGAATACTTCATAAGACCAATAAAAAAAACATTTTTAGTGAATTGTTGGCCTTCTGGAAAGTATGTTCATTTACTGTATATGTATTCAATACTTGGTAGGGGCTCCTTTTGCTTTAATTACTGCCTCAATTCGGCGTGGCATGGAGGTGATCAGTTTGTGGCACTGCTGAGGTGGTATGGAAGCCCAGGTTTCTTTGACAGTGGCCTTCAGTTCATCTGCACTTTTTGGTCTCTTGTTTCTCACTTTCCTTTTGACAATACCCTATAGATTCTCTATGGGGTTCAGGTCTGGTGAGTTTGCTGGCCAGTCAAGTACACAAACACCATGGTCATTTAACCAAATTTTGGTGCTTTTGGCAGTGTGGGCAGGTGCCAAATCCTGCTGGAAAATGAAATCAGCATCTTTAAAAAGCTGGTTAGCAGAAGGAAGCATGAAGTGCTCCAAAATTTCTTGGTAAATGGGTGCAGTGACTTTGGTTTTCAAAAAACACAATGAACCAACACCAGCAGATGACATTGCACACCAAATCATCACAGACAGTGGAAACTTAACACTGGACTTCAAACAACTTGGGCTATGAGCTTCTCCACCCTTCCTCCAGACTCTAGGACCTTGGATTCCAAATGAAATACAAAACTTTCTCTCATCTGAAAAGATGACTTTGGACCACTGGGCAACAGTCCAGTTCTTCTTCTCCTTAGCCCAGGTAAGACACCTCTGACGTTGTCTGTGGTTCAGGAGTGGCTTAACAAGAGGAATACGACAACTGTAGCCAAATTCCTTGACACGTCTGTATGTGGTGGCTCTTGATGCCTTGACCTCAGCCTCAGTCCATTCCTTGTGAAGTTCACCCAAATTCTTGAATCGATTTTGCTTGACAATCGTCATAAGGCTGCAGTTCTCTCGGTTGGTTGTGCATCTTTTTCTTCCACACTTTTTCCTTCCACTCAACTTTCTGTTAACATGCTTGGATACAGCACGCTGTGAACAGCCAGCTTCTTTGGCAATGAATGTTTGTGGCTTACCCTCCTTGTGAAGGGTGTCAATGATTGTCTTCTGGACAACTGTCAGATCAGCAGTGTTCCCCATGATTGTGTAGCCTAGTGAACCAAACTGAGAGACCATTTTGAAGGCTCAGGAAACCTTTGCAGGTGTTTTGAGTTGATTAGCTGACTGGCATGTCACCATATTCTAATTTGTTGAGATAATGAATTGGTGGGTTTTTGTTAAATGTGAGCCAAAATCATCACAATTAAAAGAACCAAAGACTTAAACTACTTCAGTCTGTGTGCATTGAATTTATTTAATCCACGAGTTTCACAGTTTGAGTTGAATTACTGAAATAAATGAACTTCTCCACGACATTCTAATTTATTGAGATGCACTTGTATAGTAAAAATAATAATAATAATAATAATCTGTGATGTGCAGCTGAATTTTCAGCATGATTACTCCAGTCTTCAGTGTCATGTGATCCTTCAGAAATCATTCTAATATGATTATTTGCTCAAGAAACATTTATGATTATTATCAGTGTTGAAAACAATTGCGCTGCTACATATTTTTGTGGAAAATGTGATAAATCACCATTCAGTCTGGAGGAAAATAAAAAAAAATTCAACAAGGTTGCATTAAATTTATTTAGCTGACAGTAAAGATATACTTATTACAAATTATTTATATATCAAAATGCTGTTCTTTAACTTTGTATTCAACAAATAATCCTCAAAAAGTTAGTGTCACAGTTTCCACAAAAATATTAAGAGACAAAACAGTTTTCAGTATTGTTAATAATAAGAACCATTATTAATAACTGAGCACAAATAATAACTGAAAATAATTAAGCAGCAAATCAGCATATTAGAATGATTTCTGAAGAATCATTTGACATTGAAAACTGGAGTAGGTCTAATGATACTGAAAATTCAGCTTTGATCACAGAAAAAAATATATATTTAAACGTTAAACCATTAAAACATGTACATTAAAATATCTTAAAAGCTTTCCTAATCACGGCACTTGAAAGCGAAAGTCTTCAGATTTACAGTGTTCTACAGTAAGTTTGAGAATTAAATTTTTAAAGATTTTTTAAAACATTTTCTTAGACACTTTAAAATTATGGAAGAAATATAACGATATACATACACGACTGACTCAAGTGGGCAGCGTGGGCCATTCGTCTGGGCCAATGGACGGAAATAGGCTACGTACATTTACTATAATCCATGCTTTATATTTACGCGACGGGCCGGCTCACACTGTACAGCGGCCCACCGGGAAAACTCCCGGTGCTCCAGATGGCCAGTCCGCCACTGAGTATGAGACAGCAAAGAAACAAAGCTGGAGTGCTGACGGCTTAGGGGTGTGCGATATTGAAAAAAAATTATCTCTATTTTTTTGGGATTTTTTCGATAACGATAATCAGACAATATTTTGCCGAGTGTGTTATTGTGCTGATATCTGACTACCGTGGACAGCTGCAGTTTTTGATATCCTTGATATCCTTTTGATATGTGTGGTCAGTTTACATCAGTGATAAAAAAAATAATCTTTTCATATAAGTTTAAATTGATTTTTACCTTTTATGGGCAATTTTACCTTTAATAAAACCATTTTTTCTAAAAGTGTGCATCTTTTGAGTCAAATTGTCACATTTAATCAGTCAATTAGAATAAGATGACATTTAGGCTGTTACCAAACAAATGAAACCAGTATCAACAAAATTAATATTTGCAGAAATTGCATCTGAAGTGGCATTTAGATGTATTTACACACTGTTTAATGCAGCTCAGAGGGATATGGAGTGCTTTAACCTGCATTTACAAATGCATAATGTTTTGATATTTTAAAGACAAAACATTGAATACTGATATTTGAATTTTTTTAAAATGAACAGATACTTTGAATGTGAAATTAAAATCGCCAGTAGGTGGCAGCAAGTCAATGTTAATAAGTGAGTTATTGCGACTGAACATAATCATTTATTTTAAATGGTTGATTCATTCAGGAACGAAACAACATCGTCATATTGCTCAGAGATGCAAAACAGTGCTGTGGCTGTTTGGAATTATTTGTTTGTTGGCAAAATGGAGCAAAAACAGGCAATATTGTGTCTAAAACGTAAGTCTCTTAATATTAACTTATTGTTTATTGAACTGTTGTATAAAATCAATATCACATTTGTAATCATGCTTATTTTTAAAGAAAAATCGGAACTATTCGTGTAATTTTAACTATATGAAATTATATACATTTTATACATACATTACAATACATACATTTTCTGCCACCATATCTTGAATTTTGTGATCATTCATCATGCAGTGAAAGAACACACTCTAAATGCGCACGCGCTCTAGTCTAGACTTCATCACGTAATGTAAGCGTGCACTCCGTAGGTGTTTTGTTTGGTTTTTGCTAAATACTCGATAATGTCACATTACATATCGTTAAAACAACAATTACGATATTATCGCAGACGATATATATCGCACACCCCTAGTATGGACATGTCCCTAACGGCCTACTAAATCTATGCCTTTAGGAGAAATAAATTGACATTACCTGCCATGTAATGATATATTTTCACAAGCTTGTGAAAAGGCCTACAGTCATTTTAAAGCTTTTTTCGAATGTTATTTTTGACTGTTTAATTCTCCTTCAGCTAAAATGTTTTTAAGAATGTTAAGTTTTTAAGTTTTCGAATGTTAATATTTTAACACTCACCTCAGTGTCTTCAGCTGACAGTTTGGATCCTTTTGTACATCAATGAGCTGTTTCACTCCTGATTGTCCAGGATCATTTCCTGTGAGATCCAGCTCTATCAGGTGTGAAGGGTTTGATCTCAGAGCTGAAGCCAGAGCTTTATAACCTTCTTCAGTGATACTGCAGTCTGAAAGTCTACAGAAAATAAATACATGAGTTAAAATTAAGAGTGTGGTTCAAATTATTGAATTACTGCACAAATCTGAAAATATGAATCACACTAAATCAATAAATCACATTACAGCGGAATAAATGGTCAGATATGCAGATAAACAGATAACAAGATATGCAGGAACACAACTTCTAGTTTTAGCCTGCCATCAAATTGGAATGAATCAGAAGGATTTGTATAGTTACAAATGTTCATCAAATGAAGCTGAATGCCAATTAGAGGCAGCTGTTGCACCGCATTAATTCATGCATTCACTGGTACAGCGACTGTGGCGACGGGACGTGACGTCTTCGTTCCCTCCTTCAGGGAACGAGGGTTACATACGTAACCAAGACGTTCCCCTTTCAGTCGGTCACTCCGAGTCACGTGGGATGACCGACGAAAATGGGATCCCTACCAAAGCGCCACGGGAGCTGCCCCTTCCAGTGCCCTGTGTAGGCCTCCTGACCCTTCCTATAAGGCAGACGATAGGACCGGGCTCTACACAGAGAAGGTCAACTACTGTTGTTCCTTGAGCAACCCAAACAGTAGGACTAGGATAACACTGGGAAGTGTGCCCTTCCACTTGGAAGAGGCACACTATAGAGTCACCTCTTCCCACAGGGGGTTAAGTGACATTCAGACATGTGAAGTAACCCCGTAGGGCCCTATTGCACATGGAAGTCTCTGAGATGGTTTAGGCTGCATCATTAGAGATGGCAGAACGTGGTCTGCCAGGGGAAACACGGCTCTAATAAGCATACCGTGGAATACACATATGGGATCCCGGCAGGGTCTCTCATATGGGCACTAGCCTCGCACCAGATTTCAAGAATTCATTGGCTGAAAGGCCTGGCGCTGGACACTCCGCCACATCCGGATTCTGGAGTGCTGGAGGACTCGACAGGGTTTGCCTGGTTAAGGAACTCTCTGGAGAATTAGGCGTATGGACGCCGCAAGCCGACTCTGAGCCGGCCCTCTCAGTGCCACTACCCGTTTGAGGTGAGAACACAGGAGGAAACCGGTTCAACACGTAGGCTATAAAACCTAACGAACATGTTGGGAGTCGCCCAACCCGCAGCTCTACAGATGTCTGCTAGCGAGGCACCACGAGCCAGCGCCCAGGATGATGCGACACCCCTAGTGGAGTGAGCACACAACCTGAGAGGGCAGGGCACACCTTGTGCTTCGTAGGCCAAGGCGATGGCATCCACTATCCAGTGGGCCATCCTCTGCTTGGAGACAGCCTTCCCCTTCTGCTGTCCTCCGTAACAGACAAAGAGCTGTTCTGAGGTCCTGAAGCTCTGAGTTCTATCCACGTACTGTTGCAGTGCGCGTACAGGACAGAGCAAAGCTAGGGCTGGGTCTGCCTCCTCCAGGGGCAGCGTAGTGCAGGTTCACAACCTGGACCCTGAAGGGAGTGGTAGGAACCTTGGGTACATAGCCGGGCCGGGGCCTCAGTGTTGCACTGGAGTCAGCCGGCCCAAACTCAAGGCACGACTCGTCGACCGAAAATGCCTGCAGGTCCCCCACCCTCTTGATCGAGGCCAACGCAGTCAGGAGTAGGGTTTTCATAGAGAGAAACTTCAACTCGACTGACTGCAACGGCTCAAAGGGGGCAGTTTGTAGGGCTCTTAGCACCAATGCCAAATCCCAAGAGGGTAGGGAGGGAGGCCTAGGAGGATTTAACCTCCTGGCCCCCCTAAGAAACCTGAAGACCAGATCGTGCTTCCCCACCAACCTCCCCGCTATGGGGTCGTGGTGGGCAGAAATAGCAGCAACGTACACCTTAAGGGTGGAGGGGGACAGCCTACGCTCCAACCCCTGTTGCAAAAAGGAAAGCACGGATCTGACCAAACATCTCCGGGGGTCCTCATGGTAAGAGGAACACCATTCAACGAACAGGTTCAACTTCAGCGTGCTGAAGCGATAGTGAGAGCTACCTCCTGGGGCAGGTCACCTAGAACCTCCGCGTCCCATCCAGGGACCACACATGGAGTTTCCACAAGTCTGGACACGGGTGCCAGAGGGTGCCCTGTCTCTGAGAAAGCAGATCCTTCCTCAGAGGAATCGGCCAGGGAGGGGCTGTCGCAAGGAGCATGAGTTCCGGGAACCAGGTCCTGCTGGGCCAATATGGAGCCACTAGCAGGACCTGCTCCTCGTCCTCCCTGATCTTGCACAGTGTCTGTGCTAGCAGGCTCACTGGGGGAAACGCATATTTGCGCAAGCCCTGGGGCCAGCTGTGTGCCAGTGCATCCGTGCCGAGCGTTGCCTCGGATAGGGAGTAGAACCACTGGCAGTGGGTGGTTTCCAGAGATGCAAACAGGTCTACCTGAGCATCTCTGAACCGACACCAAATCAGCTGAACCACCTGGGGATGGAGTCTCCACTCCCCAGGAAGTGCCGCTCGAGACAGCTCGTCGGCCGCCTGATTGAACACTCCTGGGATGTGGATGGCACGAAGGGACCTCAGATGCTTCTGACTCCAGAGGATGAGGTGGCGGGCGAGTTGCGACATGCGATGGGAGCGCAAACCACCTTGCCGGTTGATATACGTAACGGTCGCAGTGTTGTCTGTACAGACCAGAACGTCCCTGCCCCGAAGGCGCCCTCTGAGGCGGCGCAGGGCAAGGCGTATTGCCAGCAACTTGAGGCAATTGATATGCCAACGCAGTAGGGGACCCGTCCAAACCCCTGATACTGCATGCCCGTTGTACGTGGCACCCCAGCCGGTGGCCGAGGCATCCGTGAATACCACAGCATGCCTGGATACCTGCTCCAGGGGCACTCCTGCCCGAAGGAACGAAGGATCTGACCACGGGCTGAAGGTTTTGCAGCAGGCCGGTGTAACCTGAACCCGATGAGTACCGTGTTTCCACGCCCACCTCAGGATTCAGATGAAAGTACGCGTCCTTCAGGTCGGTCGTTGCAAATCTAGGGGACGGACGCACCCAAAAATGCGTTTCTGCGTCAACATCTTGAACGGCATCTTGTGAAGTGCACGGTTCAAAACTTGCAGCGGGGACGCCGGGCAAACTGAATCGCTTAGCCAAGTCTGATGGTCCGCAGGAGCCACCGAGACGGACTGGGGAGCGCTAGCCAGGCTCCGAGAGACCGTACCAGCGGGACCAATGGGGCCACCAATGTACCCGCGGTGGGGCAGCGAGGTGGAACACAGGGACCGGCCCCGGGGCCTGTGACGGCCTGGCCTGTGACGGCGGGGAGCGGGGTCTGGGTGTGTAGTGTAATGCTCACCTGTTTCCTCCTTGTGTGGGAGGAGACACAGGAACCCGGCTTGAGGCTTGTGACAGCCCGGCATGTGACGACTTGAAGCGGGGATTGGAGTGCTACCGCTCTTACCTGGTTCCACGAATGGGCAGGAGGGGTGCTCTTGGGCAACCACCCGCTGCCTGCTGGCGAGAGAGGAGGAGGGAAGTGATCCCGTGATGCACGGTTAACCGCTTTCCTCCTCTTGAGACCCAGAGATTGAGGAAACCGCTCTTTTACTGATGTTTTGAGTACCGCTGGCTGCTGGGCCAGCAGCGGAACAAAAACAAAATGAAACAAAAGATTCTCCAACCGGCCCTCCTCCGGGGGAGGGAGTGGTGCAGTCACCATCTCCCGATGAGCAGACTCCTCCATCTCTGGGTCGCCTGTCTCAGGGCCTCTTGCACTTGCGCTTGCCTCCAGGTTTGGCGGGGGCCTGGACGGGCTGGGCGTCCTGCCTGCGACCGGCTCCACGACGCTGCCTGGTGGAAGGCTGCTGCAGCTGCGTGGGAGCGGGGGCGGCCGCAGGGGGGTGCCCACGGTGACGAGCAGGCTGAGGGGCTGTAGCCAGAGTGGAAGCAGCAGGTTTCCTCCGGCGCATGATGTGCTTGATCACCTCAGTCTGCTTCTGTGCTGCCGAGAACTGCTGGGCAAAGCTCTCGACAGCGTCGCCGAAAAAGCCGGTCTGCGACACGGGAGCATTCAGGAACTGTACCTTCTCCTGCTCCTTCATGTCAGCGAGACACAGCCAGAGATGGCGCTCCTGGACCACTGGCGTGGACATCGCATGACCCAGAGACTGTGTGGTCACCTTCATTGCTCGAAGCGCGAGGTCCGTCGCAGCACGCAGCTCATGTAGAACCGCCAGGTCGTGACCACCCTCATGCAGGTCTTTCAGGGCTTTGGCCTGGAGGACCTGCAGTAACGCCATGGCGTTGAAGGCAAAAGCCGCCTCCCCACAGGCTCTATAAGCACTCCCAGTTAGACCTGACAAATACTTACAGGCCCGTGAGGGGAGACATGGGTCACCCCGCAGAGTGGTAGCGGCTGTTGGACACAGTTGCATGGCCACAGTCCGCTCCACCGAGGGGATGCACGCATACACCAAAGCGGCCCCACCATCGAGGGTGGTGAAAGCGGAGGAGCCACAAGATTTGTTTCGGGCAGTGAAAGGTGCCTTCCACGATCTTGTAAGCTCCTCATGCACTTCCGGAAAGAATGGCACTGGAGGGGGGTGCTGAGAACCAGCACGACCCCCACCGAGAAACCACTCGTCCAGCCTCGAAGGATCGGGACGCGGTGGAGGATTCCACACTAGCCCAACATTCTCGGCGGCCCGGGAAAGCATAGCCGTCATCTCTGGGTCTGGCTCGAGCAACGCAGCCAGGTCGTCATCCCCAGAGAGAGAGGGCCTGCCCTCCGATGCAGTGATTGACATCTGGTCATCAGAGGGGGCACCGAAGGAAACGCGTGGTGCACCCCGTCCAGCAGAGGGCCCAGCGCGCTCCTTCGGCAGCTCCACCGGCTGCGGAGTGCTTGAGGGGTGAGGAGCTCCACTTGGGGAATCCCTCACCGTAATCCTCAAATCACCTCTGACTCCACCGGATCCAGCGGCATGCATGCCGGATCGCGGCAGAGGCAGAGGGACTCCGCCATGTTTGATATAGCAGAGTCTATTACGCAACTCCGAGATGGTCATGTCCCCACAAGAAGAACATGAACCATCCACGAAAGCCTCCTCAGCGCCCAAACACGTGAGGCAGCGATCGTGACTGTCCTGAGGCGCCAGGAAACGACCACACCCAGAAACACACGGGTGATAAGACATCTTTAAAAAGACGCGATCACCCGTGTTACTCTTAGAGAAATTGCTCTTTCAGAGAAATGCTCTATTAATGCTGAAGCACGCAGCAGAGCTGGCCACCACACACTCCTAGTGTGGCTGTCAGCAGGAAGACGATCTTTCTCTCCCGGACACCGTGACCATCGCTGCTGCGCCGTAACGCCCGTACTCGCTCGCAGAACACTCTCTTGGAAAGGGAGAGCAGTAGCTTCAACCACTACCGCTCGGCTCCGAAGCGAAAGGATGAATTAATGCGGTGCACCAGCTGTCTCTTATGCTCACGCTGTGATCAGCGGCAGCTGGATGCAATAATCGCATGCCAATGTCCATTGGCTCGTTTAGTTACACTCGAAGTGGATTGGTCTCTCTGGCGAGATCCCAATTTCGTCGGTCATCCGACATGACTCGGAGTGACCGACTGAAAGGGGAACAGGTGTTAAACTAGGGCCCAGGTCAGGAAGCAGACAGACTGGCTAAACCGACCGTCTGCTAGCCACCTCACGCCACAGAAGTCAGTTAATTATCAGCACATAGAGACTCCTTCACCTAGATATCACACTATAGAGACTGTGTCTGTTCCCCGTACTAGAAAATACAGAAAACGTCCAAACCAAAGTAATAGTAACAATTTAATTGATGTTCAACAAATAAAAAATGTTTACAATACAGAGAAACAATTGATAAAACTTGGCTTACTGAATATCAGGTCCCTTTCTACAAAAGCACTATTTGTAAATGATTTGATCAATGATCATAACCTAGATTTGCTCTGTTTGACAGAAACATGGCTAAAACCAGATGAATACATTACTGTAAACGAGTCTAACCCCCAAGATTACTGCTATAAAAATGAGCCACGTCCAAAAGGTAAAGGGGGAGGTGTTGCTACAATTTATAGTAATATTCTCAGTATTTCTCAGAGGGCAAGCTTTAAATATAACTCGTTTGAAGTTATGGTGCTGTGTATAACATTATCTAGAGAAACACGTATTAGTGATAAATCCCCTGTTATGTTTGTACTGGGTACTGTGTACAGGCCACCATGGCACCACACAGACTTTATTAAAGAATTTTCTGATTTTCTATCTGAGTTAGTACTGGCTGCAGATAAAGTCTTAATGGAGCGCAGCTGGAGGAAAACAAAACTAGAGGTATTTCGTATAGCTTGGCGGGAAAGTACCCTATCCTACAGAAAAGCATTAAAAATGCTAGATCTGATTACTTTTCGTCTCTTCTAGAAGAAAACAAACATAACCCCCGGTATTTATTCAATACAGTCACTAAATTAACGAAAAATAAAGCATCAACAGGTGTTGGTATTTTTCAAGAGCACAGCTGTAATGACTTTATGAACTATTTTACTTCCAAGATCGATACTAACAGAGATAAAATTGTAACCATGCAGCCGTCAGCTACAGTATCGCATCAGATACTGCACTATAGATCCCCTGAGGAACAATTCCACTCATTCTCTATTATAGGAGAGGAAGAATTGTATAAACTTGTTAAATCATCTAAACCAACAACATGTATGTTAGACCCTATTCCTTCTAAACTACTAAAAGAGCTGCTTCCAGAAGTCATAGATCCTCTTTTGTCTATCATTAATTCATCATTGTCATTAGGATAAGTCCCCAAAACCTTCAAATTGGCTGTTATTAAGCCTCTCATTAAAAAAACACAACTTTACCCCAAAGATCTAGTTAATTACAGACCGATCTCATATCTCCCTTTTCTGTCAAAGATACTAGAAAAGGTAGTATCCTCACAATTATATTCCTTCTTAGAGAAAAATGGTATCTGTGAGGAATTCCAGTCAGGATTTAGACCATATCATAGTACTGAGACTGCTCTCATTAGAGTTACAAATGACCTGCTTCTATCATCTGATCGTGGTTGTATCGCTTTATTAGTTCTACTGGATCTTAGCGCTGCGTTCAAACACTATCGACCACAACATTCTTTTGAATAGACTAGAAAACTTTGTTGGCATTAGTGCAAGTGCCCTAGCATGGTTCAAATCGTACTTATCTGACCGCCATCAGTTCATAGCAGTAAATGAAGAGGTATCATATCGATCACAAGTGCAGTAAGGAGTACCTCAAGGCTCAGTACTAGGGCCGTTACTTTTCACGCTTTACATGTTACCCTTGGGAGATATTATCAGGAGACATGGTGTTAGCTTTCACTGTTATGCTAATGATACTCAGCTCTATATTTCTTCACGGCCCGGTGAAACACACCAAATTGAGAAACTAACGGAATGCATAGTCGATATAAAAAACTGGATGACGAGTAATTTCTTACTGCTAAATTCTGAAAAAACAGAGGTGTTAATTATCGGACCTAAAAACCCCACATGTAATAACCTAGAACACTATCTAACACTTGACGGCTGCTCTGTCAATTCTTCTTCATCAGTTAGGAACCTAGGTGTGCTGTTTGATAGCAATCTTTCATTTGAAAGCCATATTTCTAGTATCTGTAAAACTGTGTTTTTCCATCTCAAAAACATATCTAAATTGCGACCTATGCTCTCAACGACAAATGCAGAAATGCTAATTCATGCGTTTATGACCTCAAGGTTAGACTATTGTAATGCTTTACTGGGTGGTTGTTCTGCACGCTTGTTCAATAAACTACAGTTGGTCCAAAATGCAGCAGCTAGAGTCCTTACTAGAACCAGGAAGTATGACCATATTAGCCCGGTTCTGTCAACACTGCACTGGCTCCCTATCAAACATCGGATAGATTTTAAAATCTTGTTAATTACTTATAAAGCCCTGAATGGCTTAGCTCCTCAGTACTTGAGCGAGCTCTTATCATATTATAGTCTTCCACGTCCGCTGCGTTCTCAAAACTCTGGCCATTTGATAATACCTAGAATATCAAAATTGACTACGGGTGGCAGATCCTTTTCCTATTTAGCACCCAAACTCTGGAACAATCTACCTAACACTGTTCGGGAGGCAGACACACTCTGTCAGTTTAAATCTAGATTAAAGACACATTTCTTTAACCTGGCTTACACATAACACACTAATACACTTTTATTATTCAAATCCGTTAAAGGATTGTTAGGCTGCATTAATTAGATCAGCCGGAACCGGGAACACTCCTCATAACACACAATGTACTCGTTACATCGTAAGAAGAATGGCATCTACGCTAATATTTGTCTGTTTCTTTCTTATTCTGTTTCTCAGTCCATGTCCAGATCAGATGGTGGATCGGCGCCGGGAGATGATGTCTGCGACCCTGATCGTCGGCGGAGGCCGGACACCTGGATGAGCCCCGGGGACATATCCCCAGTGAAGACCTCGACTTAAATACAATAAAACTAAAAATAAAACAAAATAACTAAAAATATAATAAAATGCCTAACTACATAATACTATTATTGTTAGAAATTGCAACAATATAAAAATAGAAATATAATACATTTAAAATTTAATTAAAACAATAAGTAAAAAAAAAAAACAATAATATCCTGGCCAGAGGAGAACTGGACCCCCCGACTGAGCCTGGTTTCTCCCAAGGTTTTTTTCTCCATTCTGTCACAGAGGGAGTTTTGGTTCCTTGCCGCTGTTGCCTCCGGCTTGCTCAGTTGGGGACACTTAATTTCTAACGATTATCATCAGTTTGATTTCATATATACTATTTAAACTAAACTGAGCTAGACAATGACATCTCTGAATTCAATAATGAAATGCCTTTAACTGAAAATTGAGTGTTTAATCTTATTATACATTACTGACACGCTATCCTGCAATTTGATACAGTTAAGTGCTTTGACACAATCTGTATTGTTAAAAGCGCTATATAAATAAAGGTGACTTGACTTGACTTGACTTAAAGGGGTAGTTCACCAAAAAAATGACCAAATCAATACCTGTGGCTCCTGATGATACATTGAGGTCCTATGAAGTGAAACAACCAGTCTGTACAAGAAAATGAGCATTATTTACAAAATTACTACCTTTAATCCACAGCCTATAGGCAAACGGTTCTCAGCACGTTCATGATTGTCTGAAGCACGATCTTCCCCTGTCGTGTAATGACATATGAGTAATTGGCGAGGCTATGAGTGAGCCTGAGTGGGCATGGGCCCACCCAGTGAGAAGCTGGTAATTTTTCAAATTGATGTAGGGTAAACGTACCTATTAAGCTCACTTCCATTTTTAAGCCCAGATTATAAAAATAAAAAATAATGTAATATCCTACTTGATGTCTAAACCCATTGATGTGTTTGTTACTACATACCTCCCGTAATTTCAAGTCAATCAGATCATTGCACACTGAGATATGAGTATCCATGTGTTCACACTGTTTTGAAAGCTGTCTGAAAACTTTGTTCATAAAACTTAATGTTCAGACTTTTGCATATTATAACCTGGAACTTGGATGTGGGAAATAATTGAATTAAAATTATAATTAAAAATGCTAGGAGACACGTGACAAATGAAAACAATATGTGTTCTAAAATCGGCAGAAAATATCAAACATGTTTGATCTCCTTCGACTGGATGAAATCAAAGCCTGAAGCTAAAAAATTGGAGTCTGTGACCATCATAAACTACGTGATTTTCTATTAGATATGTCAGCTCAAATCTACAGACTGGCTCTGATCTTTGGCAAATAGCATCAACTTCTCCAGACTGTAAATGTGTGGAAAATCAGGCCAAAAATCGTGTAGTGTATTCCAGCCATAAGAGACTATAGATAAGTTGACATGCATTTAATAAGAAGCTTCATGAAGAGGCTAGTTTCTGTGTTCATCCCCATGAATGAAATGTTTTATTAGTTTGTTTTATTTGATTTTTGAATGTGTTACTTAGCTGAACATGGACTAGAATAGATGTTGTAATGTGCTTAAATGACACTTCACTATGAATATATAACTGATCAAATTTAATGCTTTGTTGCTTGATTTTAGTGTTTTTTTTTTTTTATTGACTTTGTACCTTCAAATAAAACATTTTTCAATTGTTCTTTAAAAAGGTTGCTTAAAATAAACAAGAATTTTTTAATAAAACATGATGTGAGCTTTATGGGAACAGGGGTGTGCTTAAAGGGTACAAAAATGTACCCATTAAGCACAGCCAGACTTTTTGAATTTAATGATGTATATCTTAATTTAAATACTAAAGTCATTTAAAATAAAATTAAATATTTTTGTGTGAGAGATTAATATTTTATTTTAACATAACTTCTTGTAATGTAAACAATATCTTGCGCACTAAAAATGTCTCAATGTAGATTTTGGTGAGCTTAATAGGTACGTTAATCCTAATTTATTAAACAACAACAATAATAATAATGATGATAATAAACGTCTTTTTTCACTATAACTTTGTATATTTAATTTAAAGAGATATTATACGCGAGTTTTCATAATAGTAATATTCTAGAAGTGGTATGTATGTCTTTCTTTTGTAAAGAGCTTGTTTTAATAAGCAGTATTTATTATCACATGGAATGCTGCTTTGAAACCAAGTCCATTTAGACTAAATCTTCAAAATCTCCAGCTGAAAATATGCAGTTTTTTTTTTTTGTTTTGTTTTGTTTTTTTCTGAAAACATCAGTTAACAACATCTATTTGTCTTTGGAGCAGCTGCCTGATTGCCACCTCTGACACACAAAATTGATGAGATGACAGAAGCAGTACCCCGACTAAAATGTTGGTGACAGTCATTCTTATGTAAACATATAAGCATGTAAACATTACTGAGGTCAGCAAAAAGTATTGTGGTTGTTTACATATACCCGACAACATGCAAATAATATAATTACCAGTGTAGCTGATGGTGAAATGTACTCACTTCAGTATCTTCAGCTCACACACAGGATTCTTCAGTCCCTCACAGATCTCTTTGACTCCTGAGTCCAGCAGATGGCTGTTGTTCAGGTTCATCTCTTTCAGGATGGTTTTGGAGGAGAGAACCATAGCTAGAATTGAACTTTTCTCTGTCAGCTCACAATTATTCAGCCTGAACAAAAAAAAACAGCATTATTTATTACACGTCAGATCAACAGGTCTTCATATCTGCTCCACATGTAAGTGAAAGTCCTTTATAATGACTAAACAGTGATGTTATAATGTATAAATCATGTTGACTCACGTCATTTTCTCCAGTTTGCTATGAGAGTCCATCAAAAGAGCAGAAAGTTTCTCCCCATCCAGATCTCCTAATTTATCTTCACTCAGATCCAGTTCTTTCAGTACTAATGGATTTACACCGAGTACTTCAGTGAGACACTCACACGCTTCCTGTGCAGCAGGACTTTTCACAAACCTAAAGGAAGTAGAACTTAAATTAGATAGTCTATGCTATAATTTGATGTCATTTGCGGCTCTCATCCTCCTTATGGGTCCAGTGTAGTATTAATACCAGTTATGATAACTGCCTCCAGTTCAACTGAGAAAATGTACAAAACTTGAGTTTCAGACTCATGAAATTCAGTCGTTTACTGGTATGGAATTTAAGTTCTACTTTGTGTCATTTTAATTCATAATTTAATTATCCATTTGTCTCCTCTACATAGTTGCACAGCTGTGGCTTCTTTGAAGACAATTTTCACCTGATGATCTTTAATTTACAGGATCCAACCCGCTGTAAATCAATGAGCCCCTCCACTCCTGATTGTCCAGGATAATTTCCTCTCAGATCCAGCTCTGTCAGGTGTGAGTTTGACTTCAGAGATGAAGTCAAAATTGTATATCCTTCTTCAGTAATACTACAATCTGAAAGTCTATATATAAAAAAGATTGATTTAATGATATCACCTGCTTCATTTAAATTTCTAAATATTTCATATAAAATTTAATGTTGTAAGCTATCAAAGAAAAAAAAAACTGAAATTAAAATTACATTTTAGTCTCCATAGTCATTTAGATTTTTATCATTTGATATACCAAATAGACATTTTGTAATGTATTCTGTATCTTTGTGGTTTTGTAAACTTAGCTGGTAATTTTCCTCTGTCCCTGTTTCGTGTGCTCCCCCTCATTAATTCCTGATTGTTTGCACCTGTGTCTTGTTAGTCTAATTCCTCCAGTGTATTTAAGCCTTTATGTTTTCTGTGTTCATTTTCTGGTGTTGTCATTGATGAAAGTACTGTTGGTGTTCTCAGTTCTGCTCAAGCTTCTCCCATGTCACCTTGTTTTTTGTTTTTTTTTTGTTTTTTTTTGTTAATATGTGACCCTGGACCACAAAACCAGTCATAAGGGTCAATTTTTCGAAATTGAGATTTATGCATCATCTGTTAGGATAGAACAATGTTTGGCTGAGATAAAACTATTTGAAAATCTGGAATCTGAGGGTGCAAAAAAATCTAAATATTGAGAAAATCACCTTTAAAGTTGTCCAAATGAAGTTCTTAGCAATGCATATTACTAATCAAAAATTAAGTTTTGGTATTTACAGTAGGAAATTTACAAAATATCTTCATGGAACATGATTTTGACTTAATGTCCTAATGATTTTTGGCATAAAAGAAAATTCAATAATTTTGACCCATTCAATGTATTTTTGGCTATTGCTGCAAATATACTCCAGTGACTTAAGGGTGCTTTCACACCTTTAGATTGACTGCTTTTTTCCGAAACAGGGATTAAAATTATTACAATGTTGCTTTTTATTCTTGGTGCGGTTTGCTTTCACACGGCAAAGTTTCTAAACAGACCAAATTTGTTAATACAAGACACATGCGAGTAAACTGTTCTCTCATTGGTCAAAGTTCCACGGTTTATTTTCCGGGATTCCACAGCTGTCACGGCTGTCATCCGTCAGGATGGAACGACAACAGCTTTGCGGGCTTGTTGTTGTTTTGTTTTTTTTTGTAGCTGTCATTATAATAATTTATCATTTTGAGCAGTAATACAGGATTCATTGGGAAACATTTTTAAAATGCACCTACTACAAAGAAGAGCAATAAAACGGCATTATAAAATGAAAAAGTGTGATTTGATTTTGAATGGCATACACGTGCTCAGCCACAGACATTCACAGGTTCATTTTGAGGTATTAGCAAAACAACAAAGCTAATGCTTTTCATGGATCTTACGTAATTACCCATCGTACACTGTGATATAGCCTGGTTCGTTGGTCCGTTGGATCGGATTGCTCTCTCACTGCAACCGAACTGCTCCAGAGTTCGTTTTCAATCGAGCCGAGACCACCTCGTTCAGGCGATCTCGGGCTAATTGTTTTGGCGCAGATCCGAGTGTGATTGCCGTGTTCACATATGCCCAAACGAACCGAGATAAGGGGGGAAACGCGCCAGGTTTCGAAACAACGGGCCAGGTGTGAAAGCACCCTAAGACTGGTTTTGTGGTCCAGGGTCACGTATTAAATTTTAGTGAATCAAACAAAAGCACAAAGATATAGAAACATTACACACTGATAAATGTATATTCACACACAGACATGTACATAAGTGAAATTACACACTTCAGTTTCTCTAATCTGCATAGTGCATTTTCCAACAAAGGACATATTTTCTCAATTCCTGTTTTTTGTAGTTTATTTCCACTCAGTTCCAGCTCTGTCAGGTTTGAAGGATTTGAATTAAATGCTGAAGTCAGAGCAGCACAACCTTCTGCTGTAATACTGTTATTACTCAGCCTGCAGAGACAGAAAACAAAGACAGGAAACAGTATTCAGTTTATCTCAAAACCTTCTTTAATAAACAATGACAGTTTTAATACAAAACAAGTGAAAATATAACATCAAAATAACATTGTATTTGAAAGATATTTTACATACAGAAATATTAAACTATTTACAATACTCACATTAATTTGTTGAGTTTACAGTGTTTATCCTGCAGTAGAGCAGCGATCTGATTCACTCCTGTGTCTCCTAGTTCTCGTCCATTCAGATTCAGCGCTCTCAGAAGTAATGGGTTTTCCCCCACAATTCCAGTCACAAACCGACAGGCTTCATCTGCAGCAGGACCCAAAAACCTGCAGAATGGAAGATAAAGCAAGATTAAATTATGTCCTCTACTAGGGATGCTCCGATCAATCGGCCGGAAATCGGAAACGGCCGATAATCACATTTTATGACTCAATCGGTACTCACTACATTTGGCCAATCTCACGAACTGAACGCAATTTGATGACGTCAACGCGTGTGGACTTTAGGGGTTGCATCGACTAACCTAGTCGACTAGTCGACTTTAATGCTCTGCTATGACGCTTTAAGCTTGACGTCGACTAGTCGCTGGTCCTATAGGGGGCGCAACAGTATAAGAAATCTCTGAAGGACTTCCACATTTACACTCCATTTCCAAACAGTTAAAATGACAAATAAATGCATTCTCTGAAAGCGCTCCACAAGACATGTGTGATTATATTACTTGATGCTCGAAATTGAAGGGGGGAATGCACATTTTAAACCACTTATAGTACAGGTCAGTTAATCGCTGTTCTAATATAATGCACTGCTGCTCAGTAACGCACACACATAGGCTTCAGACAGTAGTGCGTACATCACGCTCAGATCGCGCGTGCACAGAATCGTTCAGCGCGGAAATGTATTGTCAACACTGTTCTTTGATTTCTCAATAAAATAGCTTAGAAAAAAACTTCAAGGATATATTTCTTAATAACTAAATCCCACAGCTTCACTACTAGTAGAGATTCGCTGCCAGGTAGAATCAATTCACACACACAGTCGCTCTCACTAATGCATTCATATGAATGTAATCTTTTCTGTGCTACTTTATCTGTATCTGATTTAGAACGAGCAGAAATCTGTGAGAAATATAACGACCCAAAGACAAAAGAACTGATAAAAATTAGCTGTTATAGGAGAAATAGCCATGTGGGCAGCACTGTGTCACAGCTCCACACTTATTTGTTCATTAATGACGTCATCAGCGACTAGTCAACTTCGACTCGACTTTCATCACATAAACATCGACTTTAAAAAATCAGAAGTCGTTCAACTCCTAGTGGACATACATGATGCGTGGGGACTTAAATGATTTGGTGCCGCAGTCATGTCATCACCGGTGTGGAAATGCTATGACGTTTCGAGAAACAATGAATAAATCGCTACTTGTTGTGTATGTTTTGCATGATGATATGATGAATGGATGTTCATTTTTAACAGCAGATTCAGTGACGTTAGAGCTGATCTGTGCATCACTGCACACATCTGCGGTGCGTTACGGCTCCATGGCCACCGGAGCTGATTGCGGCCGCTCTAGTCAGTGCTTGTGTTTATACCAGCCACGCTGCAGCATGTTTCTGAAGCAGCTCTCTGCACTGCTTGCCTAAAAATAGACTATTGTGAGTTGGCACAGCGTGGCCGGAACAAAAGGTTGTCGGAGCCGTAAGGGGTAACTGTAACATAATACGCTGATCGTGGGCTGCTTTTAAATAAACATTTATTTATAAAACAAAATATCTTCTTTGCCCATATTAGCCTACTCAATAGCATTAACACAGGCTTTATTCCTTTCAAACTCTATCTGGAATGTCACAGTTTCTGTCACAGCAACTTTCCGATCAGGCGAACACACACACACACACACACACACACAAATTAAATCGTCTGCCTGATGAAAAAATGTATTTAAAAAAAAAAAAATGTAGTTAATATTTGCATCATTTATGATTTATTTTAACCACCCGAAAATAATCAGAATGCATTTTTTTTTAAAATTACTCGACCCGCGGATTATCCGCAGCGCCCGTGGATATAACCGTTATCGAACTACTACGTTTTGTTCTTTCAGTAGTTTAAATGTTTTCAGTCTTATATTGGATAGTATAAAACCTTGTGTTACATCAGACTTCTCCATGTTGAAGTTAAATGTTTCTATTTATTTGTCCTCTCTCTAACATTGGACAATGTTAAATTAAACCTAATGAGTTGCATCAAACTACTCCAATTAGTTCTTTTAGGAGTTTAAAGGTGTTTTTTTTATTTTATTTTTTTTATTAATTTTGTCCTGCTCAGACTTGTATTGGACAATGTTTAAGTTACATCAGACTTCTCAATTTTAGGAGATTAAATGTTTATTTTGTCCTCCACAGTTCACTATTGGATAATGTTTAAATAAACCTTGTGGGTTGCATTAGACTGCTCCATTTAGTTTGTATTTATTTCTGTCTTATATTAAGTATCCTGATATACATAATGTTATGCATAAACCCCATTTTAAGGCATATTAAAATGTTCATGGAATAAGGAATATTATTTATATAACATTATATATAAAGCTTGAAGCATCAGAATTGGCATCGGTATCGACCAATCACCATGACAAGAAATCGGTACTCGATATCGGCTGCAAAAATCCTGATCGGAGCATCCCTATTCTCTACTAAACTTGGTATAATGAAAAAAAATCTAAAATCACTGCTTAAAACCTACATTAAAACTTTTAATACAAATCACCATTAATAATAACAACAGATTACTGTATTAGTGAAATATGTTTTCTATAAAAATAATCCTTCATGTAATTTATTTTGTATTATTTCATCACGTCTCACCTCAGTGTCTTCAGTTGACAGTTTGGATCCTGTAGTAAATCATTGAGCTGCTTCACTCCTGATTGTCCAGGATCATTTCCTGTGAGATCCAGCTCTATCAGGTGTAAAGGGTTTGATCTCAGAGCTGAAGCCAGAGCTTTATAACCTTCTTCAGTGATAATGCAGTCTGAAAGACTAGAACAGGAATGAAAATGTAACATTCAGATTAACTGATTTTTCTAAAAATGTTCTGAACAATCTAAATCCATTAAAGCAAACATTTTGTGAGATGACAGCAAAAATAGGACCTTTAGTATGTCAGGCATTAACTCACCTGAGTTTCTCTAGTTTACGGTTCTCTTTCAGTCCATCAGAGAGCAGCTTCACTCCTGAATCCTGTAGATTATTATTGCTCAGATCAAGATCCTTCAGACTGCTGGAGTCTGAACTGAGAACTGAAGCGAGAGCTGAACATCTTTCCTCATTTAGATCACAGTTACTGAGTCTGAAAATAATAATATAAAATCAATATTATGGATATATAACTGTACCATTATTGTAGGAAGCAGAGGTGTTGAGAATGAAGCAGCACCAGAGAAACTGGAAAATTACCAATGAAATTTGATCATTAATGTATTTTTTTCCCCAGCATTTAACAAACATGTCAGATGGGTTGGGGATCTCCCAGAAGAGAAATGCTCAATATTAGGGATGCTCCGATCGATCGGCTGGTAATCACATTTTATGACTCGATGGGTACTCATACATTTGGCCAATCTCACGAACCGATCACAATTTGATGACGTCAATGCGTGAGGACGTACATGATGCGTGGGGACATAAATGATTTGCCGCCGCTGTCATGTCATTGCCGGTGTGAAAATGTTTTGAGAAACAATGAACAATTTGTTATTTGTTGTGTATGTTTTGCATGATGACTGAATGGATATTTCAGTTTTTAACAGCAGATTCAGTGACGTTAGAGCTAATCTGCGCATGTGTGGCCACAGTCAGTGCTTGTGTTTATACCAGCCACGCTGCGTCATGCTTCTGAAGCGGCTCTCCACGCTGCTTGGCTAAAAACAGTCTTTTGTGAGTTTTCACAGCGTGGAGGACGGAACAAAACCTCGTCGGAGCCGTAAGGGGCAACAGTAACATAATACGTTGATCGTGGGCTGCTTTTAAATGAACATTTCTTTATAAAAAAAAAAACATCTTCTTTGGCCATATTAGCCCACTCACTAGCATTAACACAGCATTAACTTTATCTGGAATGTCACCGTTTCTGTCACTGCAACTTCCCGATCAGGCGAAAACACACACAAATTAAATCGTCTGCCTGATGAAAAATGTATTTTAAAAAAAAATGTTAATATTTGCATCATTTATGATTTATTTTATCGCAGTGTCTATTCCTTGATAGCACACGTACATCTCGGAGACGTCTATTTGACGTCTGCATTTATATCTGCAAGGCGTATTTTTTAGGGTGTTTGCTCATCTGCAATACGTCTATAGGACGTTTCCTTTTAGATGTCAAATAGACGTCTATTAGATGTCTTTAAGATGTCTTTAAGATGTTTATGATTTAGAATGTATGTAAAACTGACATCTGAAGGACGTCTGTCAGACGTTTGTAGACAGCAGACACTTTCCAGATCAAGAGATCTTTAACAGACATCTTGCAGACGTACGTGTGCTATCTGGGTTTACACTAAGTGCAAATAGCCTGTCTTGTTGGCAAAGGCTATTTACACGAACTCCGCCCACTAACGTGTGATTGAGTTAGTCAACACTAAAAAAAGATGCTAAATTAACATCAGTTTCAGTGGCTTAGATGGTAAAACACTTGCTTTTTGATGCGATCGACCCGAGTTTGAGCCCGCCTTTTGTCAAACTTTTTTTCTCTCTTTTCAAATCTCATATTGCATCAGAAAGGCATTTGTTTTAAGTAAAAATTAAGGAAATAATTAAGTTGAAAATAAGAGTATTGGGTAGGGTTAGGGTAGATGTAGGGAGGGCTTTATTGTCCCAATAAGGTGGCATCCAGTTAATAATTTGAATTAAAACTATAATTTACACTCAATACGTTATTATTGCGTACTGTTTTATAATGTACTACAATACTGAGGTGCAGATAATTGCCACTATTTGCAATAAGTAGTATAAATAGCAGAAAATCTTGCTATTTTAACATAGTGTAAATGTAATCTACAGCTATTTGCACTTAGTGTAAATAGCATATCTTTAAAAAAAATACTGCTATTTTCACTTGGTGTAATAGAATCCATTGCTACTTGCACTTAGTGTAAATAGCATTCATCACTATTTACGCTTAGTGTAAATAGTATCTATCACTAAAAAAAAAAAATGCTATTTGCACTTAGTTCACCAGAGATGGAAACTTGAGTCTGCGACTTGGACTCGAGTCGCACTTAAGTCGCATAAATAAAGACTTGGGACTTGACTTGGACTCGTGAACTAGCTGACTCCAGACTTGACTTGGACTCGTGACTTGTGAGACTAGTAAAAAAAAAACGCAAGTCATTTGGTATGGGAGTTTATACGAATGTATCTCTGAGGGGTACTGGCTGTCTTTAGAAAAGTTTAGAACTTCTTTAGAAGTTCCATCTCTACTATTTGAGCTACAGGGCTTTCCTGTAGCTCAAATAGTAGAGCATGGCGCTAGCAACGCCAAGGTCATGGGTTCGATTCCCAGGGAAAGCAAGAGCTGATAAAATGTAGAAACTGTAACTTGAATGCAATGTAAGTCGCTTTGGATAAAAGCGTCTGCTAAATGCATTAATGTAGATGGTATTCTCTTTTCATCTTGCCTCTGTATAATGCATAAAGTAGTGTTCATAACTGCAGCGCTGCTTTGTTTACAGCGGCAACCAAGGATTGCTGTTCAAGCACCACCTGCTGGCAGAGAGTGAATCTGCATTCTGATTCAGCCCGTCTGCTGTTTTGTTTCGTGCAGATGTTTTATGTAGAATAGTTTCACAAAACAAGTCAGACCATTTCGAAATTATACAATCCAATTTAGATTAAAAACTGCTCATGCTGCATGTATGCAGCCTATTTGTTTGGATTGTGTTGTGTTTAAAATACAGTGGTTGCTTCTAATTTTAAATTGAAAAAGAGCACAGACAAAGCCTTAGTTTGTTTATATGAGATTTCTTTCATTTGTGTTATTTATTTGATTGATTGGGGTTTGTTTTAAAAATTCAATTTAGTTTTGTTGTTTGACACATTTCAATTTTACAAAAGAAATGTGCTGCATTTTGTCTGACAATAAATTGACACCTTTTCATTCCTAATTAGTCTTAAGTTTTTTTTTCTTAGAAAATCATATTGTGAAATCAGTATTTCAAAACGGATTTGGCCTCAATTACTAGCTGAAAGAACTGTTGCTAATAAATAGAACAAAGACTTGAGACGTGACTTGGACTCCAACTCAAAGACTTAAGACTTGACTTGGACTCCACATTAAAGACTTGAGACTTGACTTAGACTCGACCTCAAAGACTTGACTTGGACCTCAGAGACTTGTGAACATGTCTGATCATCACTACCACTGACGTCAATATTCTGAGTAGTTTCCTGTCAGCGGCTTATTTTCTCTACTCAGAATGGTGATAAAACACTAACTCAATCAAAAGACCACAACGATCTTTTGTATTAAGAACTGAAAGAGCTCTGTGTCACGACGCATGTTCGAGAGAAGCCTCGTGACATCTCGTGAAGCAATGCATGGACTATGTTATATCCGACAGGAAAACAATGATTAAATTAACTGATGCCCTCAGGCATGCAAACACAGGATCTGCAACATGAGTGTCCCATGACTCGCTTTCTGCTTGTCTGCATTTTCAACTTTTCTCTTACAACAATAGAAACACAAACTTACATAGAGGATCTCTAGAGACAATCATTTATTTCCATTGCTATTAGAGCAAGTGTATCAACAAATAATATGTTTGATGTTTTGTACATGCTTGATATGTTATTGTAACCAATGAAGTTTAATCAATGTGCATAACCTTTTATTAGCAGAGCGTGTAAAGATGCGTGTGAACTATGTGAAGTTTGGTCTTGAAAGGAAGTTTATTTTAAATGCAAAATGTTGAAACAAAACAAAAGTGCATATTATATACAGTGTTCATAAGGTGACATTTTTAACAGAACTTGCAGAGATATTCCCCACGTGGAAGATTAAAACATTAGGCTAATCTGTGTCCAAAGAGGAACAGTACGGGGCATGGCTCTGCTCTGCAGGGACAATTCGATTGGATCAATCGCCGTGGGATGGACAAAATTCAGCCCGCTTTAAGAACCAGGGACACACAGCCCTCCCTTGCTCTATGCTCGCGGCTTGCTGGCGCTCTCGATTTTTGGCTCTCTTCAAAGAGCTAACAGCTATAACATCAGGCTATGAGACTCCAGAGCTACAAACACTTCGTCGGAACTTCGTTTGAAACTTCGGGACTGCCAGAAACTTCCAAAGCTTAGTCTCTGCAAACAGACTCCAGAAAGCTGAACGCGTCGTCACGTCACAAGGAAACCAACCAATCGCCGGAGGGCTTTCCCTGAAACACGTCACCCAAAGACCGCACAGCAGCCAATCAGGAACGCCGTGTTTCCCTGAGACAAGCCAGGTAAGGAAACCCCGTTCGGCTGATAATCGTAAGTAAAACAAACAAAATCTCTATATCTTACTGAACTGGTTAAATTAATCTTTCAGCAGTAAAGATCACTAAGAATCTCTGCTTGTGATTTCAAGTTGAATTTAGAGACCTTGTAGAAGACGAGTCTTAGAATTGTGGGAATTTTCTTCAAATTGCAATAACTCATTTCCTGAACGTGTGTGTGTGTGTGTGTGTGTGTGTGTTTGAGTTAGTTTACTGTACCTTAAAATAGCAAATAAATCTGTGCCATTCATAAAGAATCTTTGTCTTGTCTTGTGTCGTGTATTTTAAGGTCAAACTTTGCCCAGATCACGCTACGTTTGCTCAAAATTAACCTAAAACCCAATTGTTTATTATCATTGGCCATGATATAAACAGAATTGCTAAGATACACTAAGTGCTAGACACTGGACGGAATAGTCAGAGTGTATGCTTTAAATTTTGAATCAGTCTAATCAAATCAACCCGAATCTTTAGGATTCTGTTCCCTAAAAGCTAAAATTAAGAGCTAAATCCTTACAGTTATTACACATATGTTCCCCTTTCAGTCGGTCACTCCAAGTCACGTCGGATGACCGACGAAATTGGGATCTCGCCAGAGAGACCAATCCACTTCGAGTGTAACTAAACGAGCCAATGGACATTGGCATGCGATTATTGCATCCAGCTGCCGCTGATCACAGCGTGAGTATAAGAGGCAGCTGGTGCACCGCATTAATTCATCCTTTCGCTTCGGAGCCGAGCGGTAGTGGTTGAAGCTACTGCTCTCCCTTTCCAAGAGAGTGTTGTGCTAGCGAGTGCGGGCGTTACGGCGCAGCAGCAGTGGTCACGGTGTCTGGGAGAGAAAGATCGTCTTCCTGCTGACAGCCACACTAGGAGTGTGCGGTGGCCAGCTCCCCTGCGTGCTTCAGCACTGAAAGAGCATTTCTCAGAAAGAGCAATTTCTCTAAAAGAGAAACACGGGTGATCGCGTCTTTTTTTATGATGTCTTATCACCTGTGCGTCTCTGGGTGTGGTCGTTTCCTGGTGCCTCAGGACGGTCACGATCGCTGCCTCACGTGTATGGGCATTCAGCACGCTGAGGAGGCTTTCGTGGATGGTTCATGTTCTTCTTGTGGGGAAATGACCATCTCGGAGTTGCGTAATAGACTCCGCTATGTCAAACATGGCACGCCGCTGGATCCGGTGGAGTCAGAGGTGATTTGAGGATTACGCTGAGGGCTTCCCCAAGTGGAGCTCCTCACCCCTCAAGCACTCTGCAGCCAGTGGAGCTGCCGGTGGAGCTGCCGAAGGAGCGCGCTGGGCCCTCTGCCGGACAGGGTGCACCACGTGTTTGCTTCAGTCCCCCCTCTGACGACCAGATGTCGATCACTGCATCGGAGGGCAGGCCCTCTCTCTCCGGCGATGACGACCCGGCTGCGTTGCCCCCTTCGGGTGTGGTAGCGTTGTCCGAGCCAGACTCAGAGATGATGGCTATGCTTTCCTGGGCTGCCGAGAATGTTAGGCTCATGTGGAATCCTCCACTGCATCCCGATCCTTAGAGGCTGGACGAGTGGTTTCTCAGTGGGGGTCGCGCTTCTCAGCGCCCCCCTCCAGTGCCATTCTTTCCAGAAGTGCATGAGGAGCTTACAAGATCGTGGAAGGCACCTTTCACTGCCCAAAACAAATCTTGTGGCTCCTCCGCTCTCACCACCCTCGATGGTGGGGCCACCTTGGGGTATATGGGCATCCCCTCGGTGGAGCAGTCTGTGGCCATGCAACTGTGTCCAACAGCCGCTACCACTCTGCGGGGTGACCCGTGTCTCCCCTCACAGGCCTGAAAGTATTCGTCAGGTCTAACTGGCAGTGCTTATAGAGCCTGTGGGGAGGCGGCTTCTGCCCTACACGCCATGGCGTTACTGCAGGTCCACCAGGCCAAAGCCCTGAAAGACCTGCATGAGGGTGGTCACGACCTGGCGGTTCTACATGAGCTGCGTGCTGCGACGAACCTCGCGCTTCGCACAGTCTCTGGGTCTATATGTAGAGCCCTACATCTCTGGCTGTGTCTCGCTGACATGAAGGAGCAAGAGAAGGTACAGTTCCAGAATGCTCCTGTGTCGCAGACCGTCCTTTTCGGCGACGCTGTCAAGAGCTTTGCCCAGCAGTTCTCGGCAGCACAGAAGCAGACTGAGGTGATCAAACACATCATGCGCCGGAGGAAACCTGCTGCTTCCACTCTGGCCGCAGCCCCTCAGCCTGCTCGTCACCGTGGGCACCCCCCTGCGGCCGCCCCCACTCCCGCGCAGCCGCAGCAGCCTTCCACCAGGCAGCATCGTGGAGCCGGTCGCAGGCAGGACGCCCAGCCCGTCCAGGCCCCCGCCAAACCTGGCGGCAAGTGCAAGTGCAAGAGGCCCTGGGACGGGCGACCCAGAGATGGAGGAGACTGCTCGTCGGGAGATGGTGACTGCACCACTCCCTCCCCCGGAGGAGGGCTGGGTGGAGAATCTTTTGTTTCATTTTGTTCCGCCCAAAACATCAATAAAGAGCGGTCTCCTCAATCTCTGGGTCTCAAGAGGAGGAGAGTGGTGATCCGTGCATCACGGGATCGCTTCCCTCCTCCTCTCTCGCCAGCAGGCAGTGTGGGTGGTTGCCCAAGAGCACCCCTCCTGCCCATTCGTGGAACCAGGTAAGGGCGGTAGCACTACAGTCCCCGCTTCAAGTCGTCACACGCCGGGCTGTCACAAGCCTCAAGCCGGGTTCCTGTGTCTCCTCCCACACAAGGAGGAATCAGGTGAGTGTTACACTACATACCCAGACCCTGCCCCCCGCCGTCACAGGGCCCGGGGCCGGTCCCTGTGTTCCACCTCGCTGCCCCACCGCGGGTACATTGGTGGCCCCATTGGTCCCGCTGGTACGGTCTCTCAGAGCCTGTCTAGCGCTCCCCAGTCCGTCTCGGTGGCTCCTGTGGATCATCAGACTCGGCTACGCGATTCAGTTCGCCCAGCGTCCCCCCAAGTTCAGGGGCATTCGGTTCATTTCAGTCAAGGCCGTCGATGTCCCTGTCTTGTGCACGGAAATTGCAGTCCTGCTGGCGAAGGACGCGATAGAGCCGGTACCTCCAGACGATATGAGGTCAGGGTTTTACAGCCCTTACTTCATTGTGCCCAAGAAAAGCGGTGGGTTACGACCGATCTTGGATCTGCGAGTTTTGAACCGTGCACTTCACAAGATGCCGTTCAAGATGTTGACGCAGAAACACATTTTTGGGTGCATCCGTCCCCTAGATTGGTTTGCAGCGATCGATCTGAAGGACGTGTACTTTCATTCCTCGATTCTCCCGCGACACAGGCCTTTCCTGCGATTCCCGTTCGAAGGTAGGGAATATCAGTTCAAGGTCCTGCCCTTCGGGCTGTCCCTTTCGCCTCGCGTATTCACCAAAGTCACAGAGGCAGCCCTTGTTCTTCTGAGATAACGGGGCGTACGCATCCTCAACTACCTCGACAACTGGCTCATACTCGCACAGTCTCGAGAGCAGTTGTGCGCACACAGGGAACTGGTACTCAGGCACCTCAGCCAGTTGGGCCTTCGGGACAGTTGGGAAAAGAGCAAACTCTTGCCAATGCAGAGGATCTCTTTTCTCGGCATGGAGTTGGATTCGGTCAACCAGACAGCATGCCTCACCCAGGAACGTGCTCAGTCGGTGCTGAACTGCCTCTAGACTTTATCAGGTAGGACAGCGGTCCCACTGATACTCTTTCAGAGGCTCCTGGGGCATATGGCTGCAGCTGCAGCCATAGTTCTGCTCGGTCTGCTCTATATGAGACCGCTTCAGCACTGGCTCCATGGCCGAATCCCTAGGTGGGCGTGGAAATGTGGTACTCAACGGGTTCAGATTACACCAGCCTGCCGCAAAACCTTCAGCCCGTGGTCAGATCCTTCGTTTTTTCGGGCAGGAGTGCCCGTTCACGGATGCCTCAGCCACCAGCTGGGGCGCCACGTACCCCAGTGTGTCAGGGGTTTGGACGGGTCCCCAACTGTGCTGGCATATCAATTGCCTCAAGTTGCTGGCAGTACGCCTTGCCCTGAGCCGCCTCAGAGGGCGCCTTCGGGGCAGGGATGATCTGGTCCATACGGACAACACTGCGACCATTGCGTATATCAACCGGCAAGGCAGTTTACACTCCTGTCGCATGTCACAACTCGCCCGCCACCTCCTCCTCTGGAGTCAGAAGCATCTGAGGTCCCTTCGTGCCATCCACATCCCAGGAGTGTTCAATCAGGCATCTGACGAGCTGTCTCGAGCGGAACTTCCTGGGGAAGGTGGTTCAGCTGATTTGGAGTCGTTTCAGAGTTGCTCAGGTAGACCTGTTTGCATCTCCGGAAACCGACCACTGCCAGTGGTTCTACTCCCTATCCGAGGCAACGCTCGGCACGAATGCACTGGCACACAGCTGGCCCCAGGGCCTGCGCAAATATGCTTTCCCTCAGTGAGCCTGCTAGCACAGACACTGTGCAAGATCAGGGAGGACGAGGATCACGTCCTGCTAGTGGCTCCATATTGGCAGGACCTGGTTCCCGGAACTCATGCTCCTCGCGACAGCCCCTCCCTGGCCGATTCCTCTGAGGAAGGATCTGCTTTCTCAGAGATGGGGCACCTTCTGGCACCCGCGTCCAGACTTGTGGAAACTCCATGTGTGGTCCCTGGACAGGATGCGGAGGTTCTAGGTGATCTGCCTCAGGAGGTAGCTCTCACTATCGCTTCAGCACGAGCACCGTCCACAAGACGGGCCTATGCGCTGAAGTGGAACCTGTTCATCGAATGGTGTTCCTCTTACCATGAGGACCCCCGGAGATGTTCGATCAGAGCCGTGCTTTCCTTTTTGCAACAAGGGTTGGAGCGTAGGCTGTCCCCCTCCACCCTTAAGGTGTACGTTGCTATTATTTCTGCCCACCACGACGAGGGGAGGTAGGTGGGTAAGCACGATCTGGTCGTCAGGTTTCTTAGGGGGACCAGGAGGTTAAATCCTCCTAGGCCTCTCTCCCTACCCTCTTGGGATTTGGCATTGGTGCTAAGAGCCTTACAAACTGCCCCATTTGAGCTGTTGCGGTCAGTCGAGTTGAAGTTTCTCTCTGAAACCCTACTCCTGACTGCGTTGGCCTCGATCAAGAGGGTGGGGGTCCTGCAGGCATTTTCGGTCCACGAATCGTGCCTTGAGTTTGGGCCGGCTGACTCCAGTCCAACACTGAGGCCTCGGCCCGGCTATGTACCCAAGGTTCCTACCACTCCCTTCAGGGACCAGGTAGTGAGCCTGCAAGCGCTGCCCCTGGAGGAGGCAGACCCAGCCCTAGCTTTGCTCTGTCCTGTACATGCACTGAGACAGTACATGGATAGAACTCACAGCTTCAGAACCTCAGAACAGCTCTTTGTCTGTTACAGAGGACAGCAGAAGGGGAAAGCTGTCTCCAAGCAGAGGATGGCCCTCTGGATAGTGGATGCCATCACCTTGGCCTATGAAGCACAAGGTGTGCCCTGCCCGCTCGGGTTGTGTGCTCACTCCACTAGGGGTGTCGCATCATCCTGGGCGCTGGCTCGTGGTGCCTCGCTAGCAAACATCTGTAGAGCTGCAGGTTGGGCGACTCACAACACATGTTCTCACCTCAAACGGGTAGTGGCATTGAGAGGGCTGGCTCAGAGTCGGCTTGCGGCGTCCTTACGCCTAATTCTCCAGAGAATTCCTTAACCAGGCAAACCCTGTCGAGTCCTCCAGCACTCCGGCGTCCGGACGTGGCGGAGCGTCTGGCGCCAGGCCTTTCAGCCAATGAATTCTTGAAATCTGGTGCGAGGCTAGTGCCCATATGAGAGACCCTGCCGGGATCCCATATGTGTATTCCACGGTATGCTTATTAGAACCATGTTTCCCTGGCAGACCACGTTCTGCCATCTCTAATGATGCAGCCTAAGCCATCTCAGAGACTTCCATGTGCAATAGGGCCCTACGGGGTTACTTCACATGTCTGAATGTCACTTAACCCACTCTGGGAGAAGGTGACTCCGCAGTGTGTCTCTTCCAAGTGGAAGGGCACGCTTCCCAGTGTTATCCTAGTCCTACTGTTTGGGTTGCTCAAGGAACAACAGTAGTTGTCCTTCTCTGTGTAGAGCCCGGTCCTATCGTCTGCCTTATAGGAAGGATCAGGAGGCCTACACAGGGCACTGGAAGGGGCAGCTCCTGCGGCGCTTTGGTAGGGATCCCAATTTCGTCGGTCATCCGACGTGACGTCTCCGTTCCCTCCTTCAGGGAATGAGGGTTACATACGTAACCAAGACGTTATGAATAAACACCATTTTAAATGAATATTAAAATGTTCATTGTATAAGGAATAATTTTTGTGATTATTTATATAACATTATTACATATAAAGCTTGAAGCATCAGAATTGTCATTGGTATCAGCCGATCACCGTGACAAGAAATCGGTACTCTGTATAGGCTGCAAAAATCCTGATCGGAGCATCCCTACTTAATATGTTAAATTACCAGCACTGGCCAGCATTGGTAATTTTGTATTTTGTATTTTGTCCACTCCTGGAGGTTTAATATAGGATTTAATAAATATATAATATATTTTATGATTGCTGTGGTGTTGAGTGTAGCTGCAGGTGTAATGTTCTCACTTGAGTATCTTCAGCTCACACACAGGATTCTTCAGTCCCTCACAGATCTCTTTGACTCCTGAGTCCAGCAGATGGCTGTTGTTCAGGTTCATCTCTTTCAGGATGGTTTGGGAGGAGAGAACAGTAGCTAGAACTGACCAACTTTTCTCTGTCAGCTTACAATTATTCAGCCTAAACACAAAAACAGCATTCTTTTATTTAACACACACATTAGATCAACAGGTCTTTATATGTTTATCCACACATGGCTGATAGTCTTTATAATGAATAAATAAGTTATAATGTATTATATATAATATATTATATATGTATCTTTTTAAAATGTAATCATGCAGGGTTTTAAGGAAAAATCCTCTAAAAGTTCAGGTCATAGTTAGAAGAGAGGGGTTAGTGTGTGAACACTGGCGACCAGAAATCTGAATAGAAAGTTCCACAAGGCTTGATTCTTGCACTGTTCCTCTTTAACTTGTTTCACTAGAACAATAATATAAAAAGAATCAAACTGCTCGTCACAGCTATGCAGATGACATCCAGATCTACCTAACTCTATCACCCAGTGATTACAGTCCCACTGACTCCCTGAGCCAGTGTATTGATCAAAGTAACAGCTGGATGCACCAATTCTTCCTTTAAATAACTGAGAAAAACAGTGGTTATTGTATTTGGCAAAAAGGATGAAATTGTCAAGGTTACCCCAAAACTTTGGTAAACCCAGAATTTTAGGGATCACAAAACAAAATATCAAGTCAAGAAATTAGGTGTGATTTTGGATTTCAGAAGTCACACCAAGTAATAACTAAATCAGCAAACTATCATATCAAAAACATAGCAAGACATAAATGATTTTTTATATTGCACTACAACTTGATACAATTGTTTCATGCTTTCATCACTAGCAAAATGGACTACAATCACCTCACTTACAATCACCTACCTTCCCAAAAAGACCATTAGACAGCTGCAGCTCATACAGAACACAATGCTTCCACACACTCAGGTCTTAACATTGGCTTCTATGTACATTTAGAATGACTTTTATAGTATTATTGCCTGCTAATTCATTCAGTGGCCAGTTACTAAGATACAATGAGGATATGATAAATGAATAAAATGGGCAGACCACTCAGATCACTAGGATCGAGCCAATCAGAAATATCTAATGGCAAAAACTAAGTTACAAAAATATCAGAGATGCAGAGATCAAAACTAAAACTAAACAAAAAGAAAATACAACAATTAAGATTATACAAGCCATTTTACATTTACATACAGAAATTTACATACAGAAATGCTAAGTTTCAAAACAAGGTTTGTCTATGTTCAACAACACATAGGAATCAGCTTTCAGAAAAAAGTCAGTACGCACATTCAAATCCAGACTATAAACACTGTTTAGCAGTGCATTTACTGAGCATTGTGCTGCATTTACTGATTGCACTGTATCATTTTATTTCTGTATTTTTCTCTTTTGTTTAAAATGTTTTACATTTCTTCTTTGTATAGCACTTGAATAAGCATTGTGCATGAAATGTTCTACATCAGGGGTACTCAACATCCGGCCCGTCTGCATTAATTTTGTGGCCTGAGTCATGCAGAAGATTAATGTATTATTATTACAATTTGCGCTCAAAATATTAGGCAGTTTGATTTTTTTAAATTAAATGTATACAATCACAGTAGTTAAAGCTGCTCGATTTCTGCAAGCGCTGTAACTAACGTGCAATTAAAAAGCGACATGTGGCACACCCCACACAACTTAAAAGAGAAGCGTTGTCCATCAAAAGAGGACATTTAATAACATGATTTGACTCCACAACATCATTCGAGTGAAAAATAACTTCATTTTGTGAGCTGATGTGTGGTTTTTGTCACAGAATGAGGCAGATAATATATTCTATATGGTAATAAAGGCTATGTCCATTAGCATTGGATTATAAATATACTTTATTATTCTGAAAATACCAGAGATGGCTTGAAGAACACACCTAAACCATATATTGTCGCGTCGTATGTTTATTGTCGTATATTGTTGGATATTTAAATATATAGCCAGATCACAAACAGATTCAATTACCCACGCAATCTTGTTCATAAATGACAGGATTCAGCTAAGCTAGGAGCGCGGGGCACAAAGTAACGCGGGGTTAGTTGTAACACACGTGGTTTAAATATTTCCACACATGCTAGCATAACCAAATTTACAGTATTTACTAGTTACCATATTAACATTATATAGAGAAAAAAGTGCGCCAAAATTCAAAAGTCTTTTGAAGATATCTCTGAACATTTATTTTACCATAGTAAAATTAGTAAAATTATATTTCTGGCTCAAGTAAATTTTTCATCTCAGTTTTTATTACTCATTTAAAATGAGACAAATGCTATTATTTTAATCTCCAATCTGTTATTTACCAGTTTAGATTATTTTTTAATGCTTTGATAACTAGCAGAAGACAATAACCGGTTTTAAATTCCAGTTGCGCAGATGGGGTATGTTGTAACACTGCGTTACAATGTGTCCTGCCGTGCTATTCTATGACATTAGTGATGTAATTCACACTATTTACTTTAATAGATTTTAATGAGAAACGACGAGAAACAGGCGAATAAAGACTGACAGTCAATGTTTAATGTTCAGAAATTATTATTTCAAGATATGTAAAGCATTTTGGCTCATTTATGTGGGCCGTCCCAAGCCTGGTTGCAATGTGTTCATTGTCAAACTCAAAAATCTGATTATTTTTAATTCTTAAAAAAACGCCATTATTTTATTTAAAATAAATAATTATTTTATTTTATTGACAAAATATTTTAGTTTATCTTGTACATTTTTTCATGAGGTCAGATAACATTTTAAGCTGTCAAATAGTCATGTTACAACGTGCCCCTCAGATGTTACAATTTACCCCACCAATGGGGCACGTTGTCACATTTCACTTCCAATTTTTGAGGGCAAATAAAGAAAAACGTGTACACTAAATATGAATCAAAGCGGCATATTTGTACTAGACATTTCTGTGTTACAAACATTCAAATAATCACAGAAGTACTGGACTAAAAGTTTATAGTTCGGATATAAACACTGCTAAGCGATCAAAATAGAATAAATTTTGAAAGTGACTATGCTTCAAATAAAGATTGTATCAATTACAATGTAATACCAGCAGGTGGAGACAAGTGACTTAAAATGAGATTAGTTCAAAAAACGTTGATTCATTCAGGAATTAAACAAGTGAAGTCTTTATGAGCAAGTCATGAGGTTATGAATCATTTGTTTAACTTTTTTAATTAATTCGTTGAATATTGTATTCTGTAAATAGACTGCAGCTATTTTTTTCTAGAAACTCTAGTAAATAACATTATTTTGTTTAGTTGTCTTTTTTTCAGAATTATGGTGGAAGAATAGTGATATCTATTTTAAAAATAAAATATTGATACAATATAGTTAATATAAATATGAAAAATAATACTTTGTGAACTACATTTGCTCAAGAATGTTTTTAGTTTTAGCATTTTGAGTTTGTTCAGTACTCTGAGATAAGTAATAAACTGTATTTCTAAATCAGTAAATCTGCAAATATTGCCTTAAATAAAGTCTGATGTTGCAAATTGTAATTTGTGGCCCTTCGCATCATGTAGTTTAAATGCGGCCCGCTTCGCCTCTGAACTTGAGTACCCCTGTTCTACGTGAATAACCTTGCCTATAAAATCATGTTCACTCACTTTATTTTCTCCAGTTTGCTGTGAGAGTCCATCAAAAGAGCAGAGAGTTTCTCCCAATCCAGATCTCCTAATTTATCTTCACTTAGATCCAGTTCTGTCAGTAATAATGGACTTTTACCCAGAACTTTAGTGAGATAGTCACACGCTTCCTCTGCAGCAGGACTTTTCAAAAACCTACAGGAAGCAGAAGACAACTTTAGATTAGATAATTTTATACATTTTGCTGCTCCCATCCTGCTTATGGGTGGAGTTCAGCAAACATAGATCATTCCACTAATATGTTTCCATAGTTAATGTATTAATGTGAGGTTCCATTTAGTTTTTAGTTGTTCCTAGCTCAATTTAAATGTTACTCAGTTTTTTTAAACTTCAGTTGTTTAAAGAGAACATGATATTAGCAAGTGTAAACAAAACATTTTTGTTGTTGTTAAAAGGAAGGGAAAACACTTCAGTTTTATTCAGAGGCCAAACTGAGAAAATATTAAATTTGATGCAGTTGCTGATATTTATATGGCCAAAAAGTAAGATGAAATTTTGAAAGCTTGTAATGCAATGTCAGTGATATCTTTATAACAGTATAGCAGACTACTTACGTAAAACACATTTAAATATCAGTTGTCATTCTATATGCCCAAATAATGTGTCTTAGTGAAATTATATTCAATTATTTTTTTTTTAGTTTTATTTTTTCTTTAGTTTTGTGGGGTCAAAACATATAATGCAACACAATGCATTGATGATTTAGAAATGAACAAATAAATGTTCCTCAAAAGCCTGACATATAATATTTCATACATTTTAACACAATTAATTCATTACATTTATATAGCGCTTTTCTGCTTTTCTAAGCACTCAAAGCGCTTTACATTGTCAGGGGGTCTCTCCTCATCCACCACCAGTGTGCAGCATCCACCTGGATGATGTGACGGGAGCCATATTGCAGCAGAACGCCCACCACACACCAGCTTACTGGTGGAGAGGAGACAGTGATGAAGCCAATCAGTAGATATGGGGATTGTTAGGAGGCCATGATGGTCAGAGGCCAATGGGCAAATTTGGCCAGGATGCTGAGGTCACACCTCTACTCTTTTTGAAAGACATCCTGGGATTTTTAATGACCACAGAGAGTCAGGATCTCAGTTTAACGTCTCATCCGAAGGATGGTGCTTTTTACAGTATAGTGTCCCCGTCACTATACTGGGGTGTTAGGACCCACACAGACCACAGGGTGAGCACCCCCTGCTGGTCTCACTAACACCTCTTCCAACAGCAACCTAGTTTTCCCAGGAGGTCTCCCATCTAGGTACTGACCAGACTCAACCCTGCTTAGCTTCAGTGGGCGACCAGTCTTGGGTTGCAGGGTGATATGGCTGCCAATTATTATTATTATCATATTTGATACATTTTAACATGATTTTTGTAAAAACCTGATGTGTAGATAATCAAGCAAACCTAAGTTGATTCTGCCCAGTAAGTGTTCCTCTTGAAATATTACTAATATAAAAGTTATGTTTACTTTATAAAAACCAATAGATTTCACAGCAAAAAAGGTATGTTTACCACAACCTGAAGGGGGCATTTTTAAAATGATACAATCAGGCCTTTTAGAAAGTATTTAAAAAGCAAATCAATCAGATGATGTGTAGTAGATTGTGTACAATGGTTTTTCAGCAAATCATGTTGATAATTTAGAGGCCTTTGACATTTGATTATGTACTGATAATGCAATGAGTTTAAGGCTAATGCAAAGAAATACATGCTTCTGACAGTTGTAATCTTCCATGTGGCATTTGAAATAATTAATTATTTTGATCAAAACAAGATACAGCTTGTCAATTGATTGTTACGTTACAGCATGGTTGCAGAAAAGTTATTTGAAATGTACACTCTGAATACATATTTAAAGGTTTTAATCACCTGATGGTCTTTAATTTACAGCATCTATCCTGTAGTAGATCACTGAGCTGCTTCACTCCTGATCGTCCAGGATCATTTCCTGTGAGATCCAGCTCTATCAGGTGTGAAGGGTTTGATCTCAGAGCTGAAGCCAGAGCTTTATAACCTTCTTCTGTGATACTGCAGTCTGAAAGTCTGTATATGAAAGAAGTTGTTAAGTAATGCATGATCTAAAGTAAATAAACTAAATAAACTGAAAAACAAATTATTGCCAGAGAATGTGCAAAAATGTATTCTATTTTAAAATTGGCCCAATGTCTCATAGACTCCATAAATACATGCATTGACCAATGCTTTAATGATAACATCTTACTAAACCAACCATTTGCCCAACAATGAAAACTGTCATTATTCATTCACACGTACAGTATGTTGTCTCAAAACTTTACTTCCTTCAGATGTTAGACAGAATATTAGTCAAAGTGAAACTGAGGTGAGGAGAGTAACTGAAAGTGTCGCCTGCAGTTTTTTTTTTTTTTTATATTTTTAGGTAATCTAATCAAATGAACATTAAAAATAATGCAAATTCACATGTAGAAATGTACATTATTTAAAATACATACTTCAGTTTTTCCAATTTGCATTTTTTGTTTTTTAACAGAGGAAAAATCTTCTCTATTCCTGAGCTCTGTAGTTTATTTCCACTCAGATCCAGCTCTATCAGGTTTGAAGGGTTTGAATTAAATGCTGAAGTCAGAGCAGCACAACCTTCTGCTGTAATACTGATATTATTCAGTCTGCAGAGAGAGAGAGAGAGAGAGAGAGAGAGAACAAAAAAACAAAACAAAGACCGGAAACATTCTTCAGATTTTTTTCATTCACAACACACAATTAATAACTACAGAAAGATAATGATATCTATATGATGGTTCAACTAAATTTAGCCCTCTAAATAAAGAACCACAATGACAGTATTTTGAAAAAGAAATATCAAACAATATTAGAATTTAAGTGTATTTTATAAAGTAATAAACCATGTACAATACTCACATCAGTGTGTGTAGTTTACAGTGTTTATCCTGCAGTAGAGCAGCGATCTGATTCACTCGTGTGTCTCCTAGTTCACATTCACTCAGATTCAGCTCTCTCAGGAGTAACGGGTTTTTACCCACAATTCCAGTCACATACTGACAGGCTTCATCTGCAGCAGGATCCAAAAACCTGCAAAAGAGAAGATGAAGCAGGGTTCAATTCAACTAAACTTGGGGTAATGAAAAACAGCATCTGGTTCAGATGGTAAACAGGGTGTAATTGATTATCTTGAGTTATCATAAATTATTATTACAGAAATAATATTTCTAAAAATAATTATCTTGCATTATTTTATCACGTCTCACCTCAGGGTCTTCAGTTGATAGTTTGGATCCTGTAGTAAATCATTGAGCTGCTTCACTCCTGATTGTCCAGGATCATTTCCTGTGAGATCCAGCTCTATCAGGTGTGAAGGGTTTGATCTCAGAGCTGAAGCCAGAGCTTTATAACCTTCTTCAGTGATACTGCAGTTTGAAAGTCTTAGTGGAAGACAAAAAACAGCAACATAAAGTCTCAAATTTTGTTACTCATTTAGTACAAATTTTCATTTTTAATATTACAATATTTATAATTATCAAAAGTGACATTACTGACAGAAATTTTCTGTTCATGTTTAAATTCTCCAAATTCAAACCTGAGTATCTGCAGTGTACACTGAGAGTTTCCCAGTAGAGTGGAGATTTCAGTCACTCCAGAGTTTCCCAGTTTATTTCCACTCAGATCCAGCTCTATCAGGTTTGAAGGATTTGAATTAAATGCTGAAGTCAGAGCAGCACAACCTTCTGCTGTAATACTGATGCAATTAAACCTGTAGAAGAGTGTAAAGAAATAAGCTATGCATATAATTATGCAACTAGGAGCTTTGGCTTTTACTATGATGGTCCACCAACATGAGATTTACATGATAAATATATTTTTAGTAGTTGGCCTTTGTTGTACACATTGACTAAAATACTCACATTAGTTTTCTCAGACTGCATTGTTCATTCTTAAACAGAGTCAAGAAGATCTTTATTCCTGAGTTTCTGAGTTTAGTCCCACTCAGATTCAGTTCTGTCAGATTTGAAGGGTTTGAATTTAAAGCTTCAGCCAGAACATGACAATCTTCTGCTGTGATATTGCTGTTATTCATACTGTGTTAAGAGAAAAACAGTTACAGTTTCAACTAAATATCTGCCAAGAGTTAGTTGTTATTTAAGTCAACACTCTCTGATAAACGATACATAAAACACATCCAGCAGCAAGTTCATAAGTGTTAAACGTTCTCATAATAATGATGATACTCACATCAGTGTGTTGAGTTTACAGTGTTTATCCTGCAGTACCATAGAAAGTTTCTTCAATCCAGAATGTCCTAGTTTACATTCACTCAGATTCAGCTCTCGCAGGAGTAACAGGTTTACACCCAGAACTCTATTTACATACTGACAGGCTTCATCTGCAGCAGCACCCAAAAACCTGCAGAAGAGAAGATGAAGAAGGAGTCAATTCAATTAAACGTGGAGTAATAAATATAACATCTGATTCTGATGGAAAACAGTGAGAAATGGTTTATCCTGAATTTAATTTGACGCATTTAATTTGATTGCATTAGTAAAATTATATTTGTATTAATAATTCAACAGCATGTCACTGTATTGTTTCATCACATCTCACCTCAGTGTCTTCAGCTGATAGTTCTGATCCTGTAGTAAATCAACGAGCTGCTTCACTCCTGATTGTCCAGGATCATTTCCTGTGAGATCCAGCTCTATCAGGTGTGAAGGGTTTGATCTCAGAGCTGAAGCCAGAGCTTTATAACCTTCTTCAGTGATACTGCAGTCTGAAAGACTACAGTAAAAATATTAGAAATAAAATGCATTTGATCTTTTTTAATATAGGGCCATTTTGCAGCAATATTAATTGTATGCAAAAAAAAAAAAAAAAAAAGAGATTGATTGTGAGATTGTTATTGTGAGATCATTATTTCTGTGCCCCTGTAAATGCAGTCCAACATATAGGACTTTATAAAACGGTTAGTTCTGTTCCTCAGTTCTGATTGGTCAGCAGCTGTGTTTTATTCACGATACAGCACGGCTATGACCGCTTCACCCAAAGGTTCTGTGTATCACTGAGCAACATCCTTAGCAACCACCCTTAGCAACATAAAAAAATCAATAATATAGCATTAAAACTGTTCCGTGTATTATGTATTTCGGCAAAATTAACTGTTTGTTATTTATTTAATGAAGTATTTAATGAAGTTTAATGAAGTATGAGCCAACCTTGCTGGCGTTATGTTGCAACAGCGCCTCCACTTTCTCCGCCGGCTGAAAAGGGCAAGTCTCCCTCCACCCATCCTCACCACTTTTTACAGGGGCACCATTGAGAGTGTGCTGACTACCTGCATCACTGTCTGGTATGGGAACTGCAGTGTTGCTGACCGCAAGACCCTACAACGGACAGTGAACACTGCCACAAAGATCATCGGTGCCCCTCTCCCCTCCATCCTGGACATTTTCCTTTCACGATGCTCCAACAAGGCCACCAGCATCGTGAAGGACCCCACCCACCCCTCTCACAACCTCTTCCAGCTCCTGCCATCAGGTAGAAGGTACCGGAGCATCAGAGCTCGCTCTGTCAGATTGCTCAACAGCTTTTTTCCCCAGGCTGTGAGAGCTCTTAACTCCAATCCCCCTGTCCCCTTCTGAAACCATGAACACCTCAGCCCTCCCACCCCCCAACTCATAAATAACTATTGACAATTTTACTAAGTGCAATTCTGAATGTGCTACACACAGGTGAGTGGGCTATACAAACCACCTGTAGTAACGCACTCATCCCACTATATGCACACTAGACCCTTTCTACAAACACTCCCTGCCACAAAGTCTCTTAAGAAAATATATGTCTACTTGAACATTGCACTACAAAATAATACGTTTACTTGAGCATTGCACTACAAAATCTTTTTGCACTATGCACTGTCTCCCACAAAATCTCTCTTCTGCACAATAATGTACAAAATATATATTTTTTCTGCACAATTTCATGTACATATATCTCTTTGCACAATTTCATGTACAGTATTTATGTAAAGTTTTTTTGTACAGTCTCAGTTTGTGTATGTGTGGACAACTAGGTATAGCAGTTATAGTATTTTTAGTATATGTATAGTCAGATAGTTAACTGTTGTATAGCTCTATTGTTTTTCCTATACTTGCATTGTTGTATGTTTATCTTATGTTTAACTAGTATGTAGCACCGTGGTCCTGCGAGACACGACATTTCGTTCCACTATATGTCCACACATGTAGCAGAATGACAATAAAGCTCAACTTGACTTGACTTGACTTGATCTTTCATCTTTAATTTTGAGACCCTGCCCTTCCCCTGGTCTAATAAACACTTTTCATGCGGAGATGTGTTGATGTGTGTGCACGTCTGAGTGGAAGCCTACAGTTTCCGAAGCGAGGAGGGTATATTACTGTATTTATTAGTTTTCTGTTTCAGGTATGATTCTTTACACTGTAATGATGCTTGCAAACTCGCCGCGAATCGGTCTGTTTTAAAACTAAAAAACGGAAGACAGATGTTTTCTCATGCTGAGAGATAAGCAGATGTATGTGTGTGAGAAAATATCATATATGCTGTTAAAAAATAAATTACACAGCGGATGATAAGAGCTCCTATTCTCTGTTTTTATTTAAGCTCCATTATGAGAGGCATGTTCGGAACATTCCGTTTACTGTTGCTGTCAAGAACTATTTTTTTTTTTTAGCGGAAGGACAGCATTTAATGAACTTGCTTCAAAAAAGTAACATTTCAATACATCAATTTTAGGTTTTAATAACTTTTATTGTGTGGTAATCATTTTACCACACAATAAATGCTTTGCGTCGTGCCTAACAACGCCTTCAGCCGTGATTTATTCACGATACAGCACGGTCTCTCGTACCTTATTGTTTACTTAGAATGTTCAGTGACATCACCCTTGTGAAAAAGAAGTGTGCTTAATTACAGTAAAAGTGTACTTTTTGTGTACTTCAATTATTAAAAATATACTTTTTAAAAAGTGCACTTGCCTATAATATAATATAATTTAAATTAAAGGCCACTTAAGTGTACTTAAAGAGAGTATACTTTAATGACAACAGGTCTTAACATACATAAGTGCACTTTTTAAAAATGCACTTTATAATAATGTCTAATTAACACTTATTTTGATCTATTTATCAGTATACTAAAGCACATGTAAAATAATTGATTTTAATTTCAACTTGTGTGTTCTCAAAAAATTACATTTGTTAATGTATTTTAAATATATTTAGTCTATAATATATACTATGTGCATTAATGCACTTGAAATGTATATTTCTTCTAAACTTAAATACATTTTCTTTTACAGTATCCTCCAATAAAACTTATTGTTGAAATTTTCATCACCAGCTCTTGCACTATGAACTCTACGAAGTTTAATTTTCGACATAATATTTGACATACAGTGTCATTTATGAGAGTACTGTATTTGTATGTAACAGTACTGTACTTTACATCTGTGTACAGAATACTTTCAAAATCATTATGTTGTTCTAAGTCACTTAAACACATTTAATTGCATTAATTGCAAGCAAAAGTTTAACAGATCTAAAAATTAATTTGCATTCAAATACATTTGATTTTAATTAGATTAGGCTACACTGCACTGTAAAAAAATGACTGACTTTTAGTTAGGTGAATGAGTCATGAATGAGTCTAACAATAGTCTTTGGTCTAACTACACAATGAATTAGGACAATTTGAAATTGAACAAATGAAAAGCCTGAAATAACATGTAACCACAAGTATCTCTTTTGTTTTATGCGCATGCGCAAAAATACTACATTATGATGGCGCACTACTTCAGCAGAGTTTGAAAAATGCGCTGCGTGCCATGTTTCTGGAGTCGCGACGCGTGAGGGGGCGGCGCGTTTGGATGATTACAGATGAGACTTTATGTACTTATGTGTGTTCTTTTAAAGTATATTATTTATGAAATAAGTACACTTTATTAAAGTATACTTAAGTGCACTTCTTTTTCACAAGGGCATATAACTGCCAGATTCAAACTTGTGCTTTCACGCTTTGGCTGGCATTGAGCCAGAGACAGATACGCCTTTAATTACAACTATGCAGTATTTTCAACCACATAATATTTATTTTATGTTACATTTAATTATAAAACGGATATTTCCGGTCCTTGATTTTGATTGGTTGAGCCGCATTCGAAGCTGTTGTAAATTACACTACAAACATACACTTTGTTGCAACCACAACCGTTTCAGAGGAACTACATAGTTTGGCGGAAGAATAATGTTTTTATTTATATCATTACACTTCATTTGCTCTGTTTTATTTTGTGAAACCTTACTACGTATATGGAATAACCATTTTATAAAAGCAATAAACCCCATAAAGCCATGGTTTACAGTGAATTTATAACAGATAATTTATAACACCCCTTAGCTGTTATAAATTCACTGTTAACCACAGCTCCTTGGGGCTTATTGCTTTAATATACAAGTACTAGCAAAACAAAACAGTTTGTAAAATACAGACTGGCATACTTTATTCATATCGGACACACATTGTGTATGCAGCTATAAAAGTCACTCGATTCTTCTCCCAGTTCATGAACCACTTACTTTCATGTATTTTCGGAAAAATAGATGAATTTACGCATTGAAAATCAGACAGATACAATTCTCTGAATTGCAGTGCAAACTCACATGCCAGTGCCCATCCAGCATTACAACTAACAAGATCATTATAAAGGATTGTGAATGATAAAACACATTCACTTACAGGTATTTGAGAATCAGAATATTAGTTTATGACATAGTTAACAAGTTTATGAATATTTTGAATAGAATAGGAAAGAGTAAATGATACATTTGTGATACAACACTGTTGTGGCTGTGGTGTGTCACGTGACACGCATGACGTGCCGTCATGGAAATAATAAGGTGATGCGTTCTAAATAAACAGTCGCCTTAAAAAAACTCATGCTGGGGGGTCTGCTGGAATATTTTAAATTTATGTGTGAAAGGGTTAATTGGAAAAGTCTCATAAAACTACATTTAGCACAAATTGTGCTACAGTGATACAGTATGTGTTTAACATGTATGTACACTATTGAGAAAATCAAGTTTAAACTTTGAGAGTACAAATAAATCTGGTTAATGACAGTAAGATAAAAACATGAAATACATGCTAAACATAATTTCACAAGAGTTTTGAGTACTGAATTATGTAGGTCAGACTTTTTTCTACAACATGTTGTAGAAAATCCTTTTCCAGAAAGAAGTTCATGGAGACTGAGACGGCTGAAAGCACACCATGTTTTCTGTACTTTACAAGAGCACATTTTGTTTTATTGCTTGGAAACAAATAAAAGTAGATCATTATCAGTTTCAAATGATGTCTTTTTTATCTGAATGACCATAAATTACAGTGTACAAATGACATGTATTGCAAGTGGTTCCTGCAGGTAAGATAAAACTGAACTGAACTGAATGATGATATAGCTGAATCAACGATGAACTGCCCTTAAGTGAAATACTGACTGTTTGTTATTGTATACTGATACACTATTTTCCGGTTTAACACTGTAAAGCTGCTTTGACAAACTCTGTATTGTATAAAGTGCCATATAAATAAAGGTGACTTGACATGATAAAAACATAGGTGCCAGTGCCTCTGTCCACTTGATAGTATTAAAAAAACTTCAAATAAAAAAAAAAATGTATAAAACAATGTTATTATAAGAAAAAAAATATTTTTTCATTGAACTCACCTGAGTTTCTGCAGTGTGCAGTTTGTATTTTCTAATCCGTTCTGGAGTTTCTTCACTCCTGAATCCTGCAGATTATTGTTGCTCATGTCAAGTTCTTTCAGACTGGAGTTTGATCTCAGGACTGTAGCGAGAGCTGAACAGCTTTCCTCTGTTAGACCACACTTACGCAGACTAAAATGATGAACAGGAGAGGAATAATTTCTGAACACAAAGTACTTGATGCCAGTATTCAGTGATTACTGAATATTACTGTGTGTTGGCCACCTGATTCTATAACATGTTTTACACCTACAATAATAAATGAAAACAATACTCACATCAGTGTGTTGAGTTTACAGTGTTTATCCTGCAGTAGAGCAGCGATCTGATTCACTCCTGTGTCTCCTAGTTCACGTTCACTCAGATTCAGCTCTCTCAGGAGTAAAAGATTTTTAATTGGAAGAATTTCAGTCAGATATTTACAGGCTTCTTCTGCATCAGGACTCTGTAACAACCTGAACACAGCAGAAGTACATTGACATTACCTGCCATACAGTGATTTAAGTTCACAAGCTTGTGAAAAGGCCCTTAGTCATTTCAAAGCTTTTATAAATGTCTTTTGACAGCTTAATTCTCCTTATTCTAAAACTTTTTTAAGACTATTATTTTAAGAACACGTACCTCAGTGTCTTCAGTTGACAGTTTGGATCCTGTAGTAGATCACTGAGCTGCTTCACTCCTGATTGTCCAGGATCATTTCCTGTGAGATCCAGCTCTATCAGGTGTGAAGGGTTTGATCTCAGAGCTGAAGCCAGAGCTTTATAACCTTCTTCAGTGATACTGCAGTCTGAAAGACTACAGAAAATAAAACCATGAAATAAAATCAAATTCACAGATGAATGAATAACAGATATGCAGGAACATCACTTTTAGTTTTATTCTCCCATTATTTATTATGTGAGTGAGGCGATTAATTAACTTTTACCTGATGAATTTTAACTTAAACTGAATCAGAATGATTTGTACAGTTACAGATGTTCAACAAATGAAGCTGAATGCCAATTATCAGCTAAAAACAGCACACACTAACAATGCATTTTACCTTGGCCAGGTATGAAGTTATGTGCATTAAAGATCTACTGTCCCATGTTCTGTGTACATCTCATATAATATATACGTAATTATATATTATACATAATATACACACACACACACACACACACACACACACATATTAGATACATAAGTATCTAATTAGTTACCATGTACGGACACTACCTGTAAATGACCATTATTACCCACACTTGTCTGTATGTACAAACTAATTACCATGCATGTACAACTGTTAAGTACAGCCATGTTTCTCATCTGTTACCATGTACATACACTTCAGGTAAGTACCTTATGTTACACTCATTTGCCTGTAGGTACAAGATATTTACCATGTATTTACCAGGGAAGTACACGTACTGTAAAATAAAGTGCTACCCATTCAACATTACAGTGTAACTGAGAGATATCAATTTAACATTTATTAGATTTAAAAAATCACTTCTACTTTAGGTGAACTTCAACCAATCTTCACATAAACCCATTATAATAAATATCATATTTCCCTGTAACCTTCAGGAAGTAGGAAATATAAAGAAACTGAATAAAGTTCTCAAACACTACATTCTACTTTAAATAACGATTAATCCTTAAAGCAACAAAAGTTATTGATTTCCTCTCTTTTCTTTTGTTCTTTGATTAACATATACAGTGGGTACGGAAAGTATTCAGACCCCCTTAAATTTTTCACTCTTTGTTATATTGCAGCCATTTGCTAAAATCATTTAAGTTCATTTTTTTCTTCATTAATGTACACACAGCACCCCATATTGACAGAAAAATACAGAATTGTTGACATTTTTGCAGATTTATTAAAAAAAGAAAAACTGAAATATCACATGGTCCTAAGTATTCAGACCCTTTGCTGTGACACTCACATATTTAACTCAGGTGCTGTCCATTTCTTCTGATCATCCTTGAGATGGTTCTACACCTTCATTTGAGTCCAGCTGTGCTTGATTATACTGATTGGACTTGATTAGGAAAGCCACACACCTGTCTATATAAGACCTTACAGCTCACAGTGCATGTCAGAGCAAATGAGAATCATGAGGTCAAAGGAACTGCCTGAAGAGCTCAGAGACAGAATTGTGGCAATGCACAGATCTGGCCAAGGTTACAAAAAAAATTCTGCTGCACTTAAGGTTACTAAGAGCACAGTGGCCTCCATAATCCTTAAATGGAAGACATTTGGGACGACCAGAACCCTTCCTAGAGCTGGCTGTCCGGCCAAACTGAGCTATCGGGGGAGAAGAGCCTTGGTGAGAGAGGTAAAGAAGAACCCAAAGATCACTGTGGCTGAGCTCCAGAGATGCAGTCAGCAGATGGGAGAAAGTTGTAGAAAGTCAACCATCACTGCAGCCCTCCACCAGTCGGGGCTTTATGGCAGAGTGGCCCGACGGAAGCCTCTCCTCAGTGCAAGACACATGAAAGCCCGCATGAAGGACTCCAAGATGGTGAGAAATAAGATTCTCTGGTCTGATGAGACCAAGATAGAACTTTTTGGCCTTAATTCTAAGTGGTATGTGTGGAGAAAACCAGGCACTGCTCATCACCTGTCCAATACAGTCCCAACAGTGAAGCATGGTGGTGGCAGCATCATGCTGTGGGGGTGTTTTTCAGCTGCAGGGACAGGACGACTGGTTGCAATTGAGGGAAAGATGAATGTGGCCAAGTACAGGGATATCCTGGACGAAAACCTTCTCCAGAGTGCTCAGGACCTCAGACTGGGCCGAAGGTTTACCTTTCAACAAGACAATGACCCTAAGCACACAGCTAAAATAACGAAGGAGTGGCTTCACAACAACTCCGTGACTGTTCTTGAATGGCCCAGCCAGAGCTCTGACTTAAACCCAATTGAGCATCTCTGGAGAGACCTAAAAATGGCTGTCCACCAACGTTTACCATCCAACCTGACATAACTGGAGAGGATCTGCAAGAAGGAATGGCAGAGGATCCCCAAATCCAGGTGTGAAAAACTTGTTGCATCTTTCCCAAGAAGACTCATGGCTGTATTAGATCAAACGGGTGCTTCTACTAAATACTGAGCAAAGGGTCTGAATACTTAGGACCATGTGATATTTCAGTTTTTCTTTTTTAATAAATCTGCAAAAATGTCAACAATTCTGTGTTTTTCTGTCAATATGGGGTGCTGTGTGTACATTAATGAGGAAAAAAAAATGAACTTAAATGATTTTAGCAAATGGCTGCAATATAACAAAGAGTGAAAAATTTAAGGGGGTCTGAATACTTTCCGTTCCCACTGTATCACAGCAGCAGGGTTATTAGTTTATTTTGGCTGCTTTAAATGACTAGTTCACTTCCAGAATAAAAATTTCCTGATTATTTACTCAACCCCATGGTTTCCAAGATGTTTGTCACAAATCCTGTCCATGCACTTCCGGTTGTTCACCACCAGAGGTCACCCGCTCACTACATGGACTCTTGCACTACACTAACTGTTGCATGTCACCTCCAGACTACATTTCCCAGCAGCCATTTCACTAATCACACGCTCACACCTGAGACTGATCACACAGCTGATTCCCATTACACCCCTTATATAAACCATGGACTTCCGTTCACAGATCGCCGAGAATTGTATGCACTTATCGCTGTTCTAGCTTTAGCTACCTTACAGAGCCTGTTGTAGTTTTCTAGTCTTGCCTTGCCCATTTCGGATTGTATTTTCCCCTGCCTGGATTATTGCTTTGTACCTGGATTATCTCTCTGCCTTGCCCTGTTGGATACTGTTCGCCGATCGTCGACCCACGCTTGTCCTTGTTTACTCTTTGTCTTGCCCGTGTTATACTTGTTTGCCACTGTTCGACCCTGCCTGTTATGACCATGTCTCTTCTCAATAAAAGCTTGCATATGGATCCGCACGTTTCACGTCTCGTCAGCCCCGTTACAATGTTCATGTCTTTCTTTCTTCAGTCACAAGGAAATTAAGTTTTTTGAGGAAAACATTCTAGGATTTTTCTCCATATAGTGGACTTCTATGGCTCCCAATGGTTTGAACTTCCAAATTGCAGTTTCATTGCAGCTTCAAAGGGCTCTACACAATCCCAGCTGAAGAATAATAGTCTTTATCTAGTGAAACTTTATCTGAGTGGAGACGTGCTGAAATCGCGTTTGGTCTCGTACTGTATGGCGTACCTTGATAGTGTCTGCATTTATTGTGATTAACAGGAACGTGTGTTCAAGCGGCAGCAGAAGACAGTGTAAGAAATAGTCTTTGAGAGAAGTAGTCTATAAGCGGAAGTTAAAAGTAGCTCATAAGTGTATTTACTTGTCTCATTAGTGTTTAGCGCAGTTGCCGTTGCTAGGAAACGCTTGTTTTGTTTACTGAGTGGAGACGTGCTGAAATCGCGTTTGGTCTCGTACTGTATGGCGTACCTTGATAGTGTCTGCATTTATTGTGATTAACAGGAATATGTGTCCAGCTGAATTCAATTGGTGATTTGTTAGACGGGTATAAAAAAGGTTATTATACCGCGGCAGTGGTCGCGGCAGCCCTCGTGTGAAGCCCTCTTCGTGTGAAGCCCGAAGTGTGTAAAGACCATTGACTCTACCGTGCGACTCCACCGGACAGGGACACCGGCAAGGGATAAGTATCGCTTTTCATTTATTCTCTTTCCTATTACTTGTTTCACTTCTCTTTCAGTTTTTATAACCGTTTCTTACTTGTATGTTTGGCACAGTTATTTTTTTTAGGATTACTGTTAAACTAATGTAGTTTGATTTGTATATGTTATCTATTTAAATTTTAGTTACAGTTGTAGTAATGTTTGTCATTTTATTAGTTTTTTCCATTATGTCTGTATAAGTTATGTATTAAGTTTTAGGTTTATTTAATTTGAGTTATTTTAGTACTTCAACAAACTACATGGAAATTAAATAATATTGAATTTATGGATATGTCTGTGTGTGTGTACATACACGTAGTTGTTTTTGGTGTTTGACTTAGTTTTATGTTAGAATCATTATTACACTTATACCTTTTGTTCTCTTAATATTTTGAATTGTTTGTAGCTTTATTTTTAGTTTTCATTTAAATGTTAAGTTTAGAAATTGTCATGCATTTCTCATTTTTATTTAATTAAATTTTTTAATGTGTGTGTATATATACTATTTATAAAGTTTTAGCTTTTAGTATTGGATCAGTTTTAGTTGTTTTAATACTACAATTGATTGTTTCTGTTGTCCTCATTTGTATGTCGCTTTGGATAAAAGCGTCTGCTAAATGACTAAAAGTAAAAGTAAAAGAAACGATTGGTCATTTTCTAAAATACATATATATACACACACATTTTAACCACAGATGCTCATCTTGCACTAGCTCTGAGATGCGTCATGCGCGGTTAGTTTTTCATCTGTGTACTCCAGTTCAAATGTTAGGGTAGGGTGAAAATCTCCATCTCATTTTCTCCTCCAACTTCAAAATCATTGTTCTACCTTTTTTTTTCCTAAAGGGCCTTTGACTTTCTTTGCACGTTAGCTTTGTAAACACTGGGTCGGTACTTCCACCTACATCACGCTGACCTTTCCAACATGACTACGTAATGTGTGAGGTGAAAATGACCTATCGCTAGAAAAAAATAATAATAATTCTTGGCTGGGATTGTGTAGAGGCCTTTGAAGCTGCAATGAAACGGCAATTTGGAAGTTCAAACCATTGGGAACCATAGAAGTCCACTTTATGGAGAAAAATCCTAGAATGTTTCCTCAAAAAACTTAATTTCTTTGCGACTGAAGAAAGAAAGACATGAACATCTTGGATGACATGGGGGTGAATAAATTATCAGGAAATTTGGGGGTGAATAATTATCAAGGAGACAGAGCTGGGGTGCTCCAAAACAGATTTGAAAACCATTTCAGAGTTTTAAAATGTAACTCATATAACGAATACTTGCATGCACAGTGTTAAGGCAGTTTTAATTGCTTTTGGTAACTTAATGACTTGACTGATGACACAACTATGACATTATATTCTCGTAGTTTCTTTCAAGCTTTGATATGAAATGATACAGGCTACAGCACGCGCTGCCGCATTTGTGCGTTCAACTGAAGAGCACATGCTATGCGCACAGTATAACGGCTGACAGGACAGGAAGATTTGTTTTTACTAACATATCGCCTGACAACATCTCATTTGACTGCAGTTCACTGTTATTTTACTGAAGCTGCCTCATCACCTGTACCTTTTCCGCGCTCGTTTGACTAGCACCTGGTGCTGAAGTGAAGTTGGAGTGCACGGTTGAAAAGTCTCTTATTTGATGTTGTCGTAAAGACATTCTGCATCTAAATGAACGCAATTCTTGTCAAGAAAAAAAGAGACAGAAGCTTTTTGTGAACTATATTTTCAAGACTCATTGAAATTAACTGTTTAGTTTCTCATCATAATTCATAAACACTTCAATCTAAAACTCTCTTTGTTTCTAAGGTCACCAGGAGTCAGTTTCTTTTTTCCATGTGTGTTTAGAGTTGGATCTATACATTACCCTAATTTTAGAAAAAAGAAAAAAAAAAACAGTGTTAAGTTTGCTTTGTTACTAGCCCGTAGCCAGCTATGAGGTCACCTAAGTCCGGACCTCAGTAAATTTTTCATGTTCAAAAATAAAATTTGTTCTCTAAATAACTAATCTGCTGTTTAAAACGCCTCATATGAGTCTCTGCATGTATAATTCAGTTTAGACAGTTTGCAAGAATGTTTAGCATCCGTGGTATGAAAATGATCACTGTGAGACAATGCTTGGCTAAGTGAACGAGACAGTTCAGAGACTTCTGAGTGAGGGCGTAGGCACAGCCTCCGCCCTGATCTAGTTATTATAAGTGCAGAGATCTGTAGAACATGTAGGTTACAGAATGAAAAAAAAATTGCAAACACTAGCCATGAAAACGTCTATGATATTTCACTGAGTAGGCTATTGAAGTTAAATTATCACAAAGTCATGCAAACAACATTCATAAGAGCACTAGACAAAGTTATCTTTATAGCAATGGTTATTAATGAAAACTATAACAGTAATATGTATTGTTGAATGAATAATATACAACTGATAAAATTATACACCCCTAATCTATAGTAATGGTGCAATATGATATAATTTAACAATGCTCATTCCTCCAAAACAGAGAAAACATCTTTCATAAACATCTACATGTCTCTTTTAAAGTGTTTAGTGTATATGTAGGGGTTATTATAGCACAATGCTTAACCCCACCCCAGACCTCACTAATTTTCAAACCCTGGCTACGGCCATGCCTTGAACAAAAAAAAAAAAAAAAAAACATGTTATGTAAGCCACTGTATAAATTATTATATTTCAAAAACAAGTTGAAGTTGAAACATCATTATATAGTTAGATTTAAATGCAAATGTAAAAACTGCCTTATATGCAATTCACATGTCTGCATATTTTATTTGAGTGTTAATTATTATATAAATAAATATATAAAAAAATTGAAAATTGAATTTAATAGTTTGGATTCTGTAGTTTGGGTTGTCTAATTTTACAAATTCTACTATTGTTGTTTCATTGAAAGTAGTTTTAAGAGTTTTGTAGGCAAGAATGTAGTTGTTTAAACTTGAACTATGCATTTTATTTACAACCCCAACTCCAAAAAAGTTGGGCCACAGTGTAAAATGTCAATAAAACAGAATGAAATGACTTGCAAATGTCATAAACCCATATTGTATTTACAATATAACAATGAAAACATATCAAATATTTAAAGTGAGGAAATGTTTCCGCGGGGGGGGGGCACAGACACAGACAAGGCCATGGTGTTGTAATAGATGTAGCATACGGTTTAGCAGTGTTTGCTGAAATATGAATAGCCTTCCTTGAAAAAGATGTTGTCTGGATAGAAGCATATGTTGCTTCCAAAACCTGTATATACCTTTCAGAATTGATGATGCCTTTCCAAATGTGTACGCTGCCCATTCCAAAATGTTTCTGTGGCAGTTTCTTTTCCAGCCTTTGAGACGCTAGACTAGGCCATTAAATTCAAAATTACCTCATTTTTTCTTAAAATGGTACATTTCCTCAGTTTAAACATTTGATATGTTTACACATATGTTCATTTGTTTTCTATGTTCGATTGTGAATAAACCACGTGATCACGTTTCCACATTTTTCCACACATGTCCACATATGTTCATGTGTTCATATGTGATCACACAGGTTTCTGCATTTTTGACACATGTGATTTTAACATGTGAACTTCATGTGGTTTTTCTGTAAGGGTATGTAAACAAATATGCATGTAAACACAAAAGGAATTATTGAGTTCAGAATAAAATACCATGGTTAAGTTTACATATACGATAAATAAATAAAATAATTATCATGACATCAGTGTAGCTGATGGTGAAATGTACTCACTTGAGTATCTTCAGCTCACACACAGGATTCTTCAGTCCCTCACAGATCTCTTTGACTCCTGAGTCCAGCAGACGGCTGTTGTTCAGGTTCATCTCTTTCAGGATGGTTTTGGAGGAGAGAACAGTAGCTAGAACTGAACAGTTTTTCTCTGTCAGCTCACAATTATTCAGCCTGAACACAAAAACAGCATTATTTATAATTCAGCATATATTCAACACACATCAGATCAACAGCTCTTCATGTCTGATCACACATGTGGATGACAGTCTTTAATAATGAATAAACAGAAGTTATGTATAATGTATTGTTGACTCACTTAATTTTCTCCAGTTTGCTATGAGAGTCCATCAAAAGAGCAGAGAGCTTCTCCCCATCCAGATCTCCTAATTTATCTTCACTCAGATCCAGTTCTGTCAGTAATAATGGACTTGTACCCAGAGCTTCAGTGAGATACTCACACGCTTCTTGTGCAGCAGGACTTTTCAAAAACCTACATGAAGTAGAAGAGAACTTAGATTAGATAGTCATGTTATAACAGTTGTGTGATTGTGTTTAATTATTTTTTAATTAAAATTCAGTAAATTCTACTTCATGTTACTTTAATTCTTCAAGTATCCATTTGTCTCCTCTACATAGTTGCTCAGCTCTGACTCCATGTCTGTGGCTTCTTTGAAATATTTGAAGACATTAATCACCTGATGGTCTTTAATTTACAGGAGTCATCCTGTAGTAAATCACTGAGCTCCTTCACTCCTGATTGTCCAGGATCATTTCCTTTGAGATCCAGCTCTGTCAGGTATGAGTTTGACTTCAGAGATGAAGTCAGAGTTTTATATCCTTCTTCAGTGATACTGCAGTCTGAAAGTCTATAGAAAAAAAGGCTGTTAAGGTAAAGCAGCCAATGCTGTAATGATATCAGCTGCTTCATTTAAATATCTAAATATTTCACACAATATTTAAAATTGTAAGCAGTCAAAGAAAAAATTTAAACTGAAATGAAAATGACATTGTAGTCTCCGTAGTCATCTAGATTTGTATTATTTAATATATCAAATACACATTTCGTAATGTATTCTGTATCTTTGGGACTTTGTCAGTCTAATTGCCCCCTGTGTATTTGGTTGGCGCGAGGATTGGAATTGGGAACCGCTGATGTAGCCTGTTGTAGTAATGTTGTCTCTGGTATTCTGGTCTGTGAGCGTATATGCGTTCAGGGGGCATGGCTTTGGACGGCGATTGCAGGGAGGGCGGGACGTTCGCTTTTGGTGCTATCAGGCTAAAGTTAGCATTTTCCAAGATCTCCTACTGCACCTTTAATATTAAAGTATAGTGAATCAAACAAAAGCACAAAGATACAGAAAACACTACCATTTATAAAAGTACACGTACAAACATGTACATAAACGGAAATACACACTTCAGTTTCTCCAATCTGCATAGTGTATTTTCCAACAGAGGACAGATCTTCTTAACTCCAGAGTTTCCAATTTCATTTCCACTCAGATCCAGCTCTATCAGGTTTGAAGGGTTTGAATTAAATGCTGAAGTCAGAGCAGCACAACCTTCTTCTGTAATACTGATATTATTCAATCTGCAGAGAAAGAAAACAAAGACAGGAAACATTCTTCAGTTTATCTCAAAACCTTCTTTAAGGAATAACGACAGACCTTATCCAAGCAAGTTCCTGACAATATAATAAAATGTTATATTTTAAAGATCTGTTAACAGGTTTAATATGTTATGTATTAATCCATGTACAATACTCACATCAGTGTGTTGAGTTTACAGTGTTTATCCTGCAGTAGAGCAGTGATCTGATTCACTCCTGTGTCTCCTAGTTCATGTTCACTCAGATTCAGCTCTCTCAGGAGTAACGGGTTTTTACCCACAATTCCAGTCACATACTGACAGGCTTCATCTGCAGCAGCACCCAAAAATCTGAGTGAGTAAATGATGACAGAGTTTATTTTGGGGTAACCTGTCCCTTTAAATCTTTAATATAAATCTTTGTGTTAAGACTGATGACAACAACAGAAATAGATTGTGCTTCTCGTTGTATTCGAGAAAAGTATTTATAATCTGTATATGTATAAATAATCTGCATTTCATTTGTTGTATTATTTCATCTCATTTTACCTCAGTGTCTTCAGTTTACAGTATGGATCCTGTAGTAAATCATTGAGCTGCTTCACTCCTGATTGTCCAGGATCATTTCCTGTGAGATCCAGCTCTATCAGGTGTGAAGGGTTTGATCTCAGAGCTGAAGCCAGAGCTTTATAACCTTCTTCAGTGATACTGCAGTTTGATAGTCTAGAACAGAAATGAAAAAGTAACATTCAGATGATTAATCAGTTACTCTAGAAATTAAACAATATAAATCCACAAAAAAAATAATTATGTTCCTTTAACAAATTAATTTTAATTAATTTTAAACAAAATTCATGACTCAATATTGATGCAAACAAAAGGCCCAGAGACCTTTAATATGTCAGATATCAACTCACCTGAGTTTCTCTAGTTTACAGTTCTCTTTCAGTCCATCAGAGAGCAGCTTCACTCCTGAATCCTGTAGATTATTATTGCTCAGATCAAGATCCTTCAGACTGCTGGAGTCTGAACTGAGAACTGAAATGAGAGCTGAACAGCTTTCCTCTGTTAGATCACACTTATTGAGCCTGTAAAAAAAAAAAAAAAAAAAAAAAAAAACACTTTAAAAAAATTTATTCACATTCTAATTGCACAATGTAAAATATAAGTCCCAAACAAATTGGGAAGAGTCATAATAACCTTGTTTAATTTTATAATATATAGAGACAATAAAAAGCATTCACTTCCATTCATGGACATGCAAAAGGAGCAGGGTGAAAACACAAGAACAAGAAAAAAACTTTGCCTTGCTTTGCATACTGAAGTTTAGTGATCTCTGACTTGCGAATTTACAGAACGAAAATAGGTCTGACCAAGAGAAGATATTAAGAAAGATTTACAAATTCATAACTGTAAAGAGTAAACACAAAAATATTTAAAAGAAACATTTCTCATATTGTCCGTGTATCTGGAAACCCATCATTAGCCCTTTAATGTAGTTACATTAAAACAATAAATTTAGTCACATTATTTGTAAATAATTTCTAAAACAGTCACACATTCAGCTTTGCTTTAACTCAAATTGTGTCTGTTGTCACACAACTTACTCTAGTTTCTCTAATTCACACTTTACACTCTTCAGTCCAGTGCAGAGATAAATCAATCCTGAATCCTTCAGATTATTATTGCTCATGTTCAGCTTTTTCAGATTGGAATCTGATCCAAGAACTGTAGCCAGAGCTGAACAGCTTCTGTCTGTTAAGTTACAATCATTCAGTCTATAAGGGAAATCACAGAATTAGATTTGGTAAATACATAAATGTGAATATTTTTTACCTAAACATTAAATATATTGTAATTAGTTTTTTTTTTTTTTTTTTTTTTTTTTTTTTTCTTAGACACAGAGATATTTGCTACATAAAATAAACAATTTTAAACAAGCATGTTACATTTTGTTAAGGTTTATGGTTTTGATGTAGGGCTGAAACTAACATTATTTTGATAATTGATTAATCTGTAAATTGATTATTCAACAAATTAGCACTAAAGTGATACTACTTTTCTTTTTTTAATGTTGTCTTCTAATAATGTGCAAACTGCTGGCTATGTAACATTGTGAATGTATCAAAGCAGGTTATGATATACATTATGTGCAAAAAAAAATGAAACATTATGATCTAAAACTTTCACTCATGTGAAAACAGTAATGATATTTATACCCCATTACAACAGTCTGTACAGTTAATGTTCTCATTAAAGGGGTCATAAACTGAGAAACAAAATTTCCCTTGATCTTTAGACATACTGTATAAGAGGTTATTGTACTATAAAAACATCCCTTAAGTTTCAAAACTTTCTCGTTAGTCTAAAAACAGCTTATATTGAAGCCAAATGAGGCACATATCGATGTGGGATTTTCAGAAAGATTGAAACTAAAAGACAATGCTGTGCCAACTATATTGGATCCAACAGTAATGTCACAACACAGAAGTGTAAGTGTCCGTTCTTATTACATGGTCACTATTACTTTGTCTTTTAAACAGTTCACATGAGTATTTATACGTTTTTAGCATTTTAAACCTATTCCTACATACACAATCCTATATTCCTACATTACAATTACACATTCCTACATTAAACCTACATACACAATATGTATTTCTGTTTGTTTCAGTTACATTTGTTTCACTCGCATATGCATATTGGCGCTCAATTAATTCAATGAAGTTCAACAGAGACTTGCTTGCTGTCAGGCTGAACGTTTATGCAAAATGCAAATGCAGCTTTTTCTAAAATTTATATCTAAAGATACAACTGTAAAATGTAAGTTACAGTATAAACTGTGGAAAATGTCTTCAAATGCATTAAACAGAACACACATCTGCCAGAGCACCAGGGCCACGTTAAACTATATGCAAATGGGTTTGTTTTAAGTGCATAATATAAAGCATTCCACTATATTTTAGATTAATTTTTATCCATGTGTAATTGACTAATTTAAAATGACATGACTAGCAGCTACTTTTAGTGCAAAGCGCATAGATGTGATTACTCAATAATTACATTTCATTATTGATTTTGATTAGTTGTTGTAGCCCTAAATTATACTGATATCATTTAACCATATACAAGTTTAAGTAAGTTTTATGTGATTAAAAGAATATGAATATTAAAATAGAACATGGGAATATTCAATTAAACTATACAGAAAGATTAATTATGTCATGTTGTTTAGAATTTACTTGCAGGTGGTAAATGACTCAGAAAATTAAAGAAGGTTATCGACAAATGTGTTTTTCTGATGAGTGCAAAAATATGACAAATTACTAACAAAGCTTCTGTGCAAGTTTTTATGACTGGTGATAGTCGAATGAGACACTCGTCTGATTTCTTGAATTTCTGAAGCTCAAACTTCTTCATCTCCTCCTCTGATGTCAACAACACAAAAGCCAAAGCAGACCACTGGGCAGGTGAAAGATCAGAAGATGACAGACTTCCTTCTCTAAGGTGAGTCTGAATCTCTTTCACCAAAGTTTGGTCATTCAGTTCATTCAGACAGTAGAACAGATTTATGGATCTATCTGGAGAAAGATTATCTTCAAATTTCTGCTTGATGTACTGAACTACTTCCTTTTTGCTCTGGTCATTGTCGTCTTGCTGTGTCAACAGACCTCGTAACAGTGTTTTTTTAGACTCAAGTGACAAGCCGAGAAGGAAGCGAAGGAAAAGGTCCAGGTGTCCATTGTCACTCTCGAGTGCCTTGTCCACTGCAGTCTTGAGCAAATCAATCAAGGTTTCATTTTTGTTGTCCTGTTCTGTAGACTCTTGATCAAACACATTTCTGTTGTTGATGTCTAGAAACAGATGTGCATAAAGGGCTGCAATAAACTCTTGAATGCTCATGTGAACAAAGCAGTACATGGTACCAAGAATGATCCCTCTTTCCTCCTTAAAGATCTGGGTACACATGCCTGAATACACTGATGCCTTATAGACGCTAATACCACAAGCTTCCAGATCTGATTCATAGAAGATCAGGTTATTTCTTTCCAGCTGATGAAATGCCAGTTTCCCTAGCGACAGAATGGCATCTTTATCCCAGGAAACATCTGGTCTGTATTCTCCATCATATTTTTGACGGCTCTGCAGGATCTGAAAGCGGAGAAAGTGTGTGTACATTTGTGTCAGAGTCTTGGGAGTGTCTTCAGTATTTGATTCCTGCAGTGTTTTGGAGACGTCATCAGCCTGATTGTTTTTCAGATCATTATTTCTTTTCTCCTCTAAAATGTTCTGGAGAACAGTGGCTGAAATCCAGCAGAAGACTGGGATGTGGCACATGATAAAGAGACTCTTTGATTTTTTAACATGATCAATGATTTCTTTGGCCTGATTCTCATCTTTGAATCTTTTTCTGAAGTACTCTTCCTTTTGTGAATCATTGAATCCTCGTATCTCTGTCAGCCGGTCGATACAGTCAGGAGGAATCTTACTGGCAGCTGCTGGTCTGGTGGTGATCCAGATCTGCGCAGAAAGAAGCAGATTTCCCTTGATGAGGTTCGTCAGGAGAACATCCAGAGACGCTGGTGAAGATATATCAGACCACATCTCATTACCCTTAAAGTTTAGAGGAAGACGACATTCGTCCAAACCATCAAGGATGAACAGGACTTTGAATTTATCTTTTCTTGCAAGGTTCAATCCTTTTGTCTCAGGGAAAAACTGACTTACAAGGCTCATCAAACTTTGTTTTTTTTCCTCCTTTAAGTTCATCTCTCTGAATGGAAGAGGAAATATGAAAGTAATATCCTCATTTTCTTTTCCTTCAGCCCAATCCAGAATAAACTTTTGCACAGAGACAGATTTTCCGATGCCAGCAACTCCTTTTGTCAGTACAGCTCTGATCTGCTCGTCTTGTTCGGGTGCTTTGAACAAATTTCTGCATTCAACCTGTATCTCTTGTGACTCAGCACGCCTGCGAACATTTTCAATCTGTCTTACCTCATGTTCAGTATTGACCTGTTCACTACAACCCTGAGTGATATAGAGATCTGTGTAGATGTTGTTCAGAAGTGTAGAGTCACCATGCTTTGCAATTCCTTCAAACACACATTGATACTTTTTCTTCAGGTTTGATTTAAGCTGTCGTTGATGAATGAAGACCAGCTCATCTAAACAAACACAACAAAAACACTTTATCCTACTTTTCTTTCCTCATGTTATAAGTGACAGTATGACAGATGTTCATGAGCCTCTTACCTTTTAGAGTGTCTGCAAGTTCATCTTGCTTCATATTTTTTAGGAAGTATAGTGTGATATCAAGAGCTGCTTCTTTGACACTGCACATGTCCTCTGTAAAGTCCTGGACAAAGTATTGTGTGTTCTCTTTTTTTAACATTTTCTTAAACTTTTTCAGCTCAGTCTTCAGAAATGCAATTATTTTGTACTCAAGGTCCTAAAATCAAAGCATAAAAACAAAGATTACAACAATAAAATGTAATTAAATCTTACATCCACATATGAATATGAGGTTAAACAAGTTGCAGACAGGCAGCAGTATAAAAAAAAAAAACATTATTTAAGTTGTGATCACGTGAGAAATGTAACTACAAATAGCAATGGTATAGACAAAAAATTACATTTTTAGAACATCAGTATTTAATATTTAATATAATTTTAGAACATCAGTTATCATGAGTTATCACGAGTTATCATATCAAACTTGATCATTTTAAGTAAAATTATTGAAAATACCGCGAACAAATTTCAAACCAGTGTTTCCCTATATTCAATTTAGCAGGCACACTGCCACTACTGATTTATGAGCATTGCTGCTGCAATTTCACACGACTCATTGATGATCTTGATGCAACATTAAATGTTAGTAAAAAAACAGTAAAAACAAAAAAAATGTAACAGAAGTACCAGAATTGAGTAAGGGAAAATGAACATTTCCAAATGTCCATATGACTGTATATTATTCTGTAGTTGACTGTATATCATGCAAATCTGTAAAACTGCTAAATATTGATTGCATATTACTGTAACTTTAACTAACGTTTTAATTGAATCATTTCTTAAGTAATGTAAGTTAGAATAGATTGTGTGTCTTCCTACTGATAGCAGCACAAGCCATGCTGATATGAAAGCTGTAGAGGTTGTTTTTATGAGATGTTCCTCTACCAATATGAAAAAGAGTCCATCACGGCAGGGATGTGGACGTGTGCACAACTAAAATCATAAGGGAAACACTGTAGACATTAATTAACTGTTATTTTTTTAACAAATAAAATATGCAATTTTACATTTGTTGAATAATGTATTTAATTGTTATAATATAAACCTTATTTTACTATTTTGATTTTTTTTTTTTTTTAACTTTATTTAAGAATACAAACAATATTTTTTCCCCACCTGGAAGATCCAGACAAGATTTTCTCTGAAATTTTTTTTGAAGCGGTAATTCTGGAAGCCTGATTTCTCATATTGAATCCTGTTAGGAAATTAATTTCCGATATTAGAGAAATTTATAAGAAACAGTTTTTTTTTTTTTTTTTTTTTTTTTTTTTTTGCAAACAAATCCATTCTCAGCATCAGTATGATTGTATTTTTTTCTCTTTTTGTTTATGACTGACGACATCACATATCAATGTCAGAAAATGTCAGAAGGTCGTAGTCAAAGTCAATATCATCACACAACTGACATGACAAAATAAATGTTGTCTTTTTAGGAACAAATACATTTCTCTTGAACCTTTTGGTTTATGGGATGCAGAGTATTTAAACACTTATTGTAAAGTGTTAACTTTGCTTCAAAAGGCAGAATGTACACCCTTTCAAAAGCTAAGTTACATGTTATAGAAAAATTTATTATGCACTTTGGCATGGTCGATTATGTTGTAAATTAAACCTTTTAGTTCAATTGTGGTATCTAAAAGATATGTTTGTGTTCCCACCGGTTGAGAAGAAAAGTTGCCAGTTCCACATCATTCTTCATTTTCATTTGGGCCTTTAGAGTTTCCCACCGTGTAAATTCTGCACCAATATCTACTGTGGTCTTCTGTCCTTTGTTGCTAAATCACACAAAACAACAAATCATATGGAAACTAACAGGTTCAGGTTCTGTGTTTATTATTTTGGGCAAACAATCATCAAACCTGCATGAGAAAGAAAGAAATACTTGACTACAAGAAACTCCTTTGTTACTGATATCCGCACATGCTCTCTCTAGTCCTCCTCAGAAATGGGCACTTTACAAAGTGCAAAAGTTAATGGTCATTCCAGTTTATTCAGGTCATTCAAATTTACTCATTTATTTTATAAATGTATAGATGTGAAAATTAATATGCTGGTAATTCTACACATTTGATAAATCTAACTGAACAGAACATAGAAAGTTTTCGTTTAGTAACTAAAAAAGCAGCGATGTCCCTGCTACATAGTTATGTTATCTTGAACCCTTGTCTATGTTGCTGTTATGTTGCTAGCTTTCTTGTTCTTATCAATAACTATGACTCATTTATAATGAACACTGCACTGCGTTAACCACTCTCTTGCACATAAATTCATTTCAAGCCCTGATAATCAATCACACAGTTCTGCTATGAGTTAATAAATTTAATCAAATCAGTTAAATCAACTTAATTTCTAAACTCTTTTACATAGGAGAGGTGACTTAAGCTATATATTATTCTACCTGAATGTGATTACCAAAAACTTCCAGGCTACCAGAGAAAACCCTGCTGTTTCATGCTAACTTCCATTCTGCTGCTCTTTTCTATTGTTATGATGAAGATTCACATGAATCCCAGGAACTTTTCAAGGGTTTTCATGTGTAACAATAATCACATAATCACACACAAATAATAGGGGTACTTAACACTGTTACACTGACTTTTATTCAGCATTCATCAGCCAAAAAAAGTGTTAATGGGAAATGCATTTCTTCTTTTATCACAAATTTGCTTTATATTAACTAATAGTGTTATATTAACCAGTAGTAGTGTATTGATACCAAAATTTCAGTAAAACCTTTTTTCTTTTTTTTAAGTTATGAAATACCTTTTGATAGATGATGTTTTTTTCTCACTGAATTTCGGTGGTGCATCTTTTGACCAGTCACTCTTCACAGATGGAGAACTGGACACATCTGAGTCTGATCTTACACTAATGACACAAAGAACAGAGAGAAAAAAAACACCTTACTACAGCAGATTTGTCAGTCTCACTACGAGACTTAATGTAATTACATGCAGTATAGCCGTGCTTTTATCTTTCTCATGAATATGCATGGATGGTAGGACTGCATCAAACTAATCAAAAATGAAAATAATCAATTAATTGTGTCAACAGAAAACATCTGCCGGTCATGTCAATTTACAGTAGTGAATAATGCATTTCTATGGACAAAACACATGACATACAGGAGGATAAAAAGTGAGCTGCAGCAGAAAAATATAATTACTTCGTTCACTTGAGTGCATGTTCCTTAAACCAGTTAACATTTGGTCTGTGCTTTTGTTTTTTTGTTTTTTTCTTATTTTTAGATAAATTTATTTTAACTTTTTCATTAAAATGGTAAACAAGCAGTTGTTTTTTTTATTTTAAAAATATTATGTTTATATTTAACCCTTTTTGTAAATAATGCATAGTGTAGCTTACATAGATACACATTAAAATTGGAAAAAGGAGGAGAAAGTGTGCATACAGACAAAGATGCAAGAAAGAAAGAAAGATTTGCTGTGAATCAGAGTGATACTGAGCTAACCACCATCTGCATAGACAGCAAAACAAACCACAAGTTTAGCGGTACCACACACAATGCAACTGATTACAAGGTGACAACACAAACTTTATAAAAGAGGCTTCTCCATGTTGAATTTATGTACTATTCATATAGCATAATAGTGCATTCATATGGTACAATTTTGCTCCTAAAGCACCTAGTACAGACACTGATGGACAAATGCACCATGGTTTAATCAAAGCAAATCAAAGTCAAACATATTTAAAATACAAATGTGACTCTGGACCACAAAACCAGTCAATTTCTCAAAATCGAGATTTATACATCATCTGAAAGCTGAATAAATAAGCTTTCCATTGATGGGACAATAAGCCAGTGTTATGATAGGACAAAATTTGGCTGAGATGCAACTATTTGAAAATCTGGAATCTGAGGGTGCAAAAAAATCAAAATATTGAGAAAATCGCCTTTGAAGTTGTCCAAATGAAGTTCTTAGCAATGCATATTACTAATCAAAAATTAAGTTTTGATATATTTACAGTAGGAAATTTACAAAATATCTTCATGGAGCATGATCTTTACTTAATATCCTAATGATTTTTGGCATAAAAGAAAAATCTATAATTTTGAGCCATACAATGTATTTTGGGCTATTGCTACAAACATACCCCAGCGATTTAAGACTGGTTTTGTGGTCCAGGGTCACAAATACAAACAGCTGTGCATTTGTTTGTGCTTTAAATTATAGCTGTTACAGGATATGTGTGTATTTGTGTAATGTATTGTCAGCTTAGAAAAGCATGCATAATATTTTTGTGCATTTTGTTGTGTGTAATAGTGAATTACAGCATGCATCTGACACTTGAGAGTGAAATAAAAGTGTCTGAACTGTGGTGAGCACTAACCAGTGCTAAAAAGGAGGGATTCATGACCCTTTAAAAAGAAAAGCAGCTTACAAGACAAAACAAGACAGTTTTCTGTGATTCGTGGTTTTATTCAGTCAGACTCTCACATATAACAGTTGAAAAATTAGCTAATGCAGTGGTGTAATATAGAATGTGTGAAATACCTTTTTGTAGTTGATGTTTTTTTCTCACTTAAGTTCAGTTGTTCACCGTTTGACTGGTCACTCTTCACAGACACAGAACTTAAAACATCTGAGCATGAACTTTCTCTAATGACACAAAGAACAGAGACAGAAAAGAAAACATTTAGAAAACAAGTAGATTCTTTGGTCCCATCTGAAGGTATTTTAGTGTAATTAATTCCAGTATAGCCCAGCATTTGTTATTATCATGAATGTGAACGGATGGATGTACAGGAGTTGGACAAAATAATGTAAGAATCCATTATTATAGGGATTAATAAAATTTTGTAACATGATTATAATTTTTCATTGTTTATATTCTCTAGTCTCTTTATCAGTGTAATATAAGTCGTAACACTCTTTAGCTTTTGTAACTTTTTAAGCTGTCAGTGAAATGGATGACTTGTCAGACTTCCAAAAAATGGACCAATCATGGGAGCACATTTAGCAAGAGCATCGGTAACCTCAACAGCACGTTTTTTTTTTTTTTTTCTGTGTGTTTTAAGAGCAGCAATCTTTACTGTGTACATAAAGCATGGCAAGACTTCATTAGTAAAGAAGAATAGTGTGAGAAAAGTGAAAATGAATGATAAGAACCATCAAACACTACAAAGGATTGTGTCCGAACAACACAGGGTCTGTAAGGTGAATATTGAGATTTGCTGTCACTTTGCTGCAGTAGTTCTGTTTCAAAAAACTGACCACAGAGAACTTCACAAATCCATGAAAGAGCTGCAACTGCTAAAGCTTGTACCCTCCTCCAACATCTCTGAAGCAGCTGGCAGATGTTTCTAGACAACATTCAACTGGAGACTATTAAAAAGTTGCTTGAATCTATTCTAAGAAGTTTGGAAGATGTGTTAAAGGCAAATGGTGGTAAAACACCTTAGTAAAGAAATAATGCCTTTTTCACAGATTTTCACATTATTTTATATATAATCCTGTGTATATGTTTGGTTGCCAGGTCTCTTACATGTAGAATTTACGCACATTAGTGGATTCCTGTGCTATTGTATTGTTAGAAAGAAACTCCAGAGAGAGTTTTTGAAAAAAGCAACAGTTTAAAAGACAGCATTCTGTGATTTTTTTTTTTTTTCTTTTTTCGTCAAACTCAGCTGACAGCTGAAAATGCAATGCTGTAACATACAATGTGTGACATACCGTTTTGCTGAAAATGCTTTTTCCTCACTTAAGTTTGGTCCATCACCTTTTGATTGGTCACTCTTCAGAGACACAGATCTGAAAACATCTGAGCCTGATCTTTGTCTAATAACATGAGGAACACTTTACTACTGGAGATTTCTCTGTGACTGATATCTGCACATGCTCTCTCTAGTCCTCCACAGAAATCACACTTACTTGTCTGATTTGAAAGCACCAGTCGTTCCAGTTTACCGAGTTTTATGGTAGCTCCAGTTTATTCAAACATTTGTTTTATATAGTGGTGGACGAAGTACACAAATCAAGTACTTGAGTAAAACTATAGATACCATCAAAATATAACTCCAGTAAAAGTATTAAGTAGCCCTTTTCAATTTTGATGTGAAAATCACTGATCACTAAATTTACAATTTTAATTTATATTAATTTTTTAGATTAAATAATTTTATATTATTTATTTTATAAAGGGCTGTCAATAGATTTTTAATCAGATTAACTAAGTCAAATCAATATTTGGTGTGACCACCATTTGCATTTAAAACAGCTTTTATAGGTACTCTTGCGCATAGTTTTTCAGGAAGCTTTGCAGGTAGGTTTCTTCAAGTGTCTTGGAGACGTTACCACAGTTCTTCTGGATTTAGTCTTTCAAACTGCGATCACACTGCACACTTGCTCTCGCTCTTATTCAAGGTAAATCATCACCACTTCCATCCCCTACATGTGTTTTGTAGAACTAATGGCTAAAATGCATGTGCAGGTTACTTTAATGGGACCCAATGACTTCCTTGGATGAGGAAAACACAGACAGAATCCAGTCATAAAAATTTAATTTACTGTTTAACGCAAAATGTCACGGAATTTGCCAAATTTTGGACACATAATTTGAAAGTAGGTCAGATCACTTAAATCAGATTGTGATATGGACTAAAGTATGTGAATATTAAGCTGCAAAAGACTATTTAAAAATGAATCCTGCACGTACTGCATGTTTCTGTGTGAATGAATGGCGCAGATGTGACGTTTCATTTACTACACATCCCAAAGCACATGACACTCACAATGTTAAAATAACGCCCCCTAGTGTTTGCTTATGCAACTGTATTACTATGGCCATGCTTAGTAACTGTCTGAGCTACAAGAGCTACAATAATTGAACCGTTTCAAATAACTGATTCGTTATATAAAAAAAATTTGCCCTCGAACATTCGAATACATTTTATATGTAGGCATATATTGTTGTTGTTCTTCTATGAAATTATATGAGTAAGTATTTTGTCAGTATCATACAATTTTGGAATATTCATACTGCAGCTTTTGGCTAATTTTGAATCGGATTGTTTGACATATCCGTGAAACCAATTGTAAGAATTTTTTGTAAATATATTTTTTTGATTTAGTGTTTTGTTTGGTCAAGTTCTATCACATACACCACAGTGATGAAATTAGCTAACGCAACGCTGTAAATCAAAGCACATGAAATACCTTTTGGTAGTTGATGTTTCTTTCTCACTTAAGTTTGGTCCACTACGTTTCGACTGGTCACTCTTCATAGACACAGAGCTGATTACATCTGAGTCTGATCTTTCACTGATGACACAAAAAAACAGAGAGAAAAAACTCTTCACTACAGGAGATTCTGTGTCTGATATCTGCACACAAACATGCTGTCACGAATCCGGTCTATGAACTTCCGTTCACTCACCACCAGAGGTCACTCGCTCACCACATTGACTCTCACACCATACATCACGCTGGACTGCATTTCCCATCATCCATTGCACTGATGACACACACACAGCTGATTACACTGATTGCACACAGCTGATTGCACTGATCACACACCCTACATAAACCATGGACTTCCTCTTCCTCTTTGCCGAGTATTGATCTGCGTTTAGCTCTCTTCTAACGCTAGCTGCCTTACCGTGCCATTCGGTGTTTCTGTTCAGTTCCAGTGTCGTCCTGCGTTTATCACTCCCCTAGTGTTAGCTGCGATACGGAACCTGTCTCTGTCATTCTGTTTCTGTTCAGCTCCAGTATTGTCCTGCGTTTATCACTCCCCTAGTGTTAGCAGCTATACGGAACCTGTTTGTTGTTTTCTAGTCTGTGTTCCCTGTATTTACCCCTGTCTCACCATTCAGACTCTGTTTATTCCCCTGCCTGGATTATTGCTGTGTACCTGGATTTACTCTCTTTGCCTTGCCCTGTTGGATACTGATCGTCGACCCATGCTTGCCCTAGGACTACTCTTTGTCTTGTCCCTGCCATACCTGTTTGCCATTGTTTGACCCTGCCTGTGATTTGACTATGTTTATTAATAAAAGCTTGCACTTGGATCCGCTCGCCTCTCATCAGCTCCGTTACACATGCACAGACTCTCTCAATTTTTAAGTAACAGTCATTTCAGTTTAACTAACATTTAACCAGTCTTTTATGAATAAATCATCTCAGATGTGACATTAAATACATATGACTGTAACTTACATATATTCGATAAGCTTAATTGAACAGAACACAACATTTTATTGACTAAAATGGAGAATGGACATGTCCCAGATACACAGTTCTTTGAATATGAATGGTCCAATATTTATGTTTCTCTGTTACTTTAATAACAGCGGCACTGGAGCTGAAATGAACAAAACCTGAAAATTATTTGAGAACATTTTTCTTCTTTGGACTGTTCAAAGAGCCACACGGTCAATGTCACTCGTTTACTTATATTTGGTTAGTGACCTAGAACTAGTGCAGAATATTAATTTTTCTTCTTCATATTGCAACATTTGTTTTAAATTATTCAAAATCCTAAAACTGTTACTTATTTTTTAAGACCTTAGACAAAAACAGTGGAGTCTAATGTAATGATTTTCAATGTGGCCTCCTGTCAAAAGTCTTAGGAAAACATTATAGGTTACCGAGCTTTGACTATCTACAAATGCTGAAGAAACACAAATTTTACCTTTTGGCAGATGATGGTTTTTTCTCAGTTAAGTCTGGTCCATTACCTTTTGATTGGTCACTTTTTATAGACACAGAGCTGAAAACATCTGAGCCTGATATTTCACTAAAGACACAAAGAGAATAAAAAAAATCTTTATTACATAATGGTAGTCAGTTTTATTTGAAGAGATGTGTCATTAAATATAGTATAGCCATGCAGTTTCCTTTGCATGACTATTGATGGATACATTTACGTTTGGTTGCCTGATGTCTTTACATACTGAATTTAACTGCAGACCCAGAGAGAGAAGACACAATAAATACCTTTTGGCAGGTGATGATGGTGTTTCCACACTGAAGTCTGGTACATCACCTTTCGACTGGTAACTCTTCACAGACTCTAACTCTGAAATGTCACTAAAGACACAAAGAACAGAGAGAGGGAAAAAAAAAAAAAAACACAAAAAAACTTTACTACAGTTCTGTTCAGTTCTCTTTTAATAGTTGTCTGTACAAGTTGATTGTATTGTCAAAAAGTAAGTGGAGGAAAGCTATAATGATATAGTGCTTTGGACACTTTTTTTGTTGATGTTTGATCAACTACAAAAACCAAAGAAACTTCATTAACCTTTTCAGTGGTGAGTTTAAAATATTCTAGCAGTCCCCCCAGAGTGAGTTTTTTTAAGGCGACCGTTATTTTAGAACGTTTGCCCTTACTGTTTCCATGGCGACGCGTCATGATTGTCACGTGACACACCGCGGCCACAATAACACTGTATGACAGATGGATCGCTTTTATTTCGTTTTTCCTTTTTTATTTAACATATTCACAAACTTGCTCACCATGGCATGGACAATCTGATATTCCGATTCACAAATATGCGTAAATGAGTGTGTTTTGTCCTTTAAACACCTTTATAAATGATCTTGTTCGTGATCTGTAACGTGAGACGGGCGCCGCCATGTTTGTTCGCGCTGCAGTTCAGAGAGTCCTGTCAGTCAGTTTTACAGCACGTGAATTCATCAATTTCTCCAGAAATACATGCAAATAAGTGGCCGGTGAACTGGGTGAAGAATAGAGTGAACTTTATAGGTACTTACACTATGTGTATCTGATATGAATAAAACACATAGGCAAATTAAATTGGAATGGATTGTTATTGTTGCTTCCATAGACATCTGTGTGTATTTTACAAGCTCTAAATGTATTGTTTTACTAGTACTTATGTGTATTTAAATGTCTGAAACCTAAAATATGCATTATGCGGTTAAGAACATTGCATAGTTTTAATAATATTACAGTCGCAGTGCACGTCTCTCTCTGGCTCAGCGCCAGTAAACGCGCGAAACCACAGTTTGAATTTGGCAGTTATGTGACGTCACCGAACGTTCTAAATCCCATATGTGGGACCGTACCGCTCAAAAGGTTAATCTTGTTAACAGACAAAAACCATATCATAGACACTAAGATGCAAATAAACTGAAAGGAATGCGATTTCTCCCTATTTCTACCCTTTTGGGTAGAGTAATAAGTAATTTCTTGACAATTAAAAGTGTTATATAGCCCACTGAATCACGCTCGGACTTAATGCTGACAACAATGAAACCACTCGAGAGAGAACTGTCAGGAGATTTATTTTTCAGCATAAAAGAGGACCATGGTACAAGAGGTATACCAAATTATTGTTTTAAGTTTGAAAATATGGCAAAAGTAACACAGAAATTCAAAAACAATGGACTTGTGAAAAGTTTTCATTTAGTGATCACTGATGAGTGAGTTTTTGCTAGAAAATGAGCAGGAGAAACACCAAGAAAGTGTCTCAGAGCCGACAAAAGCTATGAAAAGAATGACACTTTATCTCACAGAGTACAACGCAGCCTGCAGAAGTGACATGCATGGTTGTTTATCTACACCAGAACTACCTGCTCTAGCCAAAGCACAATAAACTCATTTAGCTTTTTCCAAGGCCCATATTTACTAAATACAGACTTCTGTGAATCCATAATCTGGTCACATGAGACCAAGTCAATCATTTCGGATCTAACAGTATCCAAAATGTTCTTGTGTTGCTAGAGGAGGAGTACAGTGAGAAGTACCTGGTTCCCACAGTGACATTCAGTGGTAGTAAAGTTCCTCTACAGGAATGTGTTGAGTGCTGAAGATCTTTTTGTAATCTATCTATTTGTTTCCTTTTTATTTATTATACAATTAACAAAAGCAAAAAAGGCATCTAACACTAGCTTGCTCTATTCTTTTTCTATTATATCTGTATTATTTTTAGTTATTATATAATTAAAAAAAAAACCTTGCTACGTGTACAGCGTTAGGCTAACTGAGACTTGTCATAGCACTGTCATTGCTCTTTTGTTGATTTTGATTGCTTCCATTGTCCTCATTTGTAAGTTGCTTTGGATAAAAGCATCTGCTAAATGACTAAATGTAAATGTAATCAGAGGGGGTGTACTCATTAAAGCTGTGCACTGTAAATGCCACCGCCTGTCACACTTTGCACCAAACTTATCTTGACAATATACACATTATAATATAAACTGTTCTACCAGCTATGCAAGTAGAACAAAGGAAAATTCTCTCCATCTATTTCCCCAATTCTATGACTGAACTCTAGACTAGAGATTTTCCTGCCTACCTGAGTTGTTTTTCCTGAAACACAACCTTTGTATGGACTTGGACTAGACTTTTTCTAGGTTTTTCCTTCGTCACCCACATCATCAGTGTTGTTGATGCTTGACTCAAGTCAGCTTTATTTCTATAGCGCTTTAGAGTTTCAAAGCAGAAAGCAATCCAAATTCTTCTGTAAAGCAGCTCAAATAAGACAATATCACTCATTGACATCACTCAGTGATGTTTCAGTGCTGTCAAATTGATTATATTAAGGAACATTTAAATATCTGTTAGAACCCAACTGAGCAAGCCAAAGATGACAGTGGCAAGGAACCCAAATTCCATCAGGTGACAGTAATTCAGAAAAAAAACAAACTTTGAGATAAACCTGACTCTTTATTATACCTTTATGAACACAATCTCAATAAATTCTGGTTATGGGTTATAGCAAGTCTATTACCTAAATCAGCTAATTACCAATTTTGAGAAAAAAACACCCACTGTTTTTAAGGTTTTGTTTACAGGAAAAACTGAAACTTAAGTAAAGGATTCTCTGAAAGAAGGCTTACCCATGTTCCTCATTTAGACTCATCTCAGACGGAGAGTCCTTTCCTTGGTCCCCTGACATACTGCAGCTACACAGCCAGCGCAAACATCAGCACTGCTTTGTGAAATGTGTCAGCTGTTCAGCATGACCTGAAGATAACAATCTTACTGAGATGAATAACATGGCATTTCAGATGGACACATGAAAATAAAAGGATTATTATAGATCATTCCAAATACACATGGCCTAAATGTGCTAAATAGACATTAAGTGAGTAGTTTGCCACTGACATTGGTAACCAACAATACTTTACTTTCGGTATTGGAGTCTTTAAATAATCTTAGCTTTAGAAATGTTGGATTTCATCGAGATTTTATAACTTGACTGCATTCTACTTTCGATTTCGCATTACAATTAACGTTAGGCCTATTGCAAGTTAGCTATCTAAATGTTAAAGGCAGACTAAATGAAAGAAGTGTGGGGAAAAATACTTCAGAAAAATAATTAGTCAATTTTTACAAGCTTCATGCCAGGGGCGGATCTACCGGGGTGGCACAAGGTGGCAACTGCCACCCTAAGAAAAAGCTGTGCCACTCCACCTGCCACCCCAGAATTATCACAGAATAAAATATAAATGTAAGCAGTGTCTCATGTGCTACTTTTCAGCCGCGGCGATGACAGCGCGCGATGGTGCACGATGGTTGCACGCGCACGCAGCGCGCTCAGTGTAGTCGGCTTCATTAACAAATGACTCTTATGAGCCGGTTCTTTTTGAGTCAAAGACACAAAGCGCAGCCCATTCACTAACGAATTGTTTTTACATTTGTTCGTGAATCAGATACTGCTTCTCGGTTTATTCAGAAGTCCTCTGAGAAATCTAATCCCGTCCAGATATGTCTGAGATTCATCCCGTAATTGTTTGATCCGTTTCTCCGACCGCTCGCTCCACTTTCATCATGGATATAGGCCTTTCTGCCATATCGGACGAAACAATAACATGAAATCAATAAGAAGATGCCGATCTTCCTGTCCCTAACCTTACCCATATCCCACCTCAATAGCAGCAATAGTGTTTTGCAAATACAGTATGAACACAATAAGTACATTGTACTTATTTTTTGATGTAAGTACATAGTAGTTAAGGCCACCTAATATAAAGTGTGACCGATGATTACTTAATGGCAATGCAATATTTGTGCACATCCCCAAAAACTATGCACGGGGGCTTGCTTTGATTTTGCCACCCTAAAAATTATTTTCTAGATCCGCCCCTGCTTCATGCTTTAACATGCGTGGTGATCAAACAGCATTCGGTTATAGGCTAACAGTTACTCCTGGAACTGGCATACACATTCGCATTTAAATAAAGCTGAAATCCATTCATACACTCCAAATAATTGTAACAAGGTAAGTAATAAAGCTTACTTGCAGTAGTACAGACGGTCTTGTGTACAAGGAACAGAATCGAGATGTCTTTGAACACTTTCGGTTTTTTTGTTCGCGCTCTAGTTAGCGACAGATTAGATTATTGGGCAGGTGATAAAATCAAAGTTCTGTTTGCTATAAACCCCCTCCCACCCACTTCTCTCTCTCTCTCTCTCTCTCTCTCTCTCTCTCTCTCTCTCTCTCTCTCTCTATAGATAGCAAGCAGACGTTTATGCAACGTCGATTTTTGGTTGTAAGGGTCAGTATCGGTCGTCAATCAAATTTCGATGTTGAATCAACGTTCATTATTTGGTCGGTACATCAGAACGTTATTACGCCGAAAATAAAACATCGATTCAACGTCGAAATCACGTTGGTTTATCAGCCGACGCATCTGATCGAAATCATAACGTCTGAAACAGGTTGAAACTTGGTCAGAGGAATCGGAGATCTGCGCCTGCACTCTCACAGAGTGGAACAGGCCTGTAACTGTACCCGGGTAACTAAAATGTATTTTTATTCATTATTTTATATAGTAGTTTATCCGTCTGTCACTACATATTAGTGGATCCCTTGTCAAAAAATCCTATTGGAATTTCAGTTTATCCTTTAGGATCTTATTGGGTTCTTAGAATCCTATTGGACATTCCGATTGATTTTAATGGAATTTCACTTTGTCCTATATGTCTTTTTTTGTTTGTTTGTTTATTCTTAGAGTCCATTTTGTGTTTTATTTAATGGGATTAAAATGTTTCCTGTAGGATCTTTTATTGATTGTATCATATTGGACATTGTGATTTTTAAATTGAAATTTACTTTGTCCTGTAAGATCTTATTTGATTACTTTTTAAGAGTAACAAGGTTTGTACTTGTAACCCTTGTTAAAAATGCAGCCTATATGAACACACACACAAATATAACTGAAATTCATAATATTACAGTAAGGCAAAGATAATAAATATGACATTTCATAATGTTCGAATAAGTTAAAATGTATTACATGTGAGTAGGAATTCATAGAAACAGAAACAGCTATATATGGCAGGGCCGTAGCCCTGCAGAGTTTTGCTTCAACCCTAATCATGAACATCTGAACATCTGGGTTACTAGAAAAGGCTTGTTTGAGATGCGCCTCGCCTCGCCTGAAATGTAAACGAGAGTAGGCGGCTGCAGTCAGGGGAGGAGTGAAATAAGCAAGACGGACAGTTCTGAGCTCTCGAAGAAGAACAGAAGAGGCTTGTTTGAGATGCGCCTCGCCTCGCCTGATATGTAGACGAGAGTAGGCGGCTGCAGTGAGGGGAGGAGTGAAATAAGCGCAGTCAAGACGGACAGTTCTGAGTTCTCGAAGTGGAACAGACATGAGATCAAAGGCGGATATCGCGTTATTCTCACTCATGTGCTGTGCTGCTGATAAATGTGATATAATTTCAGTTCTGTTGCTTTTATATGAATATAAATATGATGAACAAGACACTCAAAGTGCTTGCTATTTAACTCCATACGAAAGGCGTATTTATCATCCATTTTTATTTTAATTCAAACATGTAGGCTATTTTAGATTTTTATAGAAAATATGACAACAATCACATCGCACACAGAGATCGCACTGTCATAGTGTTTGGGAACAATAAAGTGAGCATTGAGTATATATATGGAAATGCCCTACATTATGGTTGAAACAATCATATTCCTTTCAGGTGTTTGTTTAAAAGACATTTATACAATAGTACTATTCTAGAAGTGTTATGTTTGTCTTTCTTTTGTAAAGAGCTTGTTTTAATAAACAGTATTTATTCATCACATGGAATGCTGCTTTGAAACCAAGTCCATTTGAACTAAATCTTCAAAATTTTCTGACTGAAAATAGGCAGTCTCTTTTTCTTCGGAAAACACCAGTTAACAACATCTAATTGTCTTTGGAGAAGCTGCCTGAATGCCACATCTGACACACAAAATTGATGAGATTACAGAAGCAGAACGCCTGACCAAAATGTATGGAAGCAGAATAATGACAATAGTTTTTGAAACATAAAGCATGCTGAATTCCACAAATCGAAAAAAAAGATGCATTGCAATTAAGTGCTTGCATTTTAATGCCTTGTATTTCCAGGGCTTGCGTTATTAGGTCGTGGAATTTAACATAGTTGTTTATTTAAGCTGTGAATTTTTCAATTCAAAATATTTCACACACATTTTCATAATTAAAAATTCAATAATTCATAATCACCTTCCAAAATATTCAATCTGTTTAAAAATACAATGTATAATATTCAACAGGCAAATTTTGGTCATTTTATTTCACTTTCCGAATTCGCTGCCACAAATTCAGTGGTTAAAATTCGGCAGAAAATTCAGCGGTGCGCATCCGGGAACCGCAGGAATAGCAGTAGAGCACCGATGCATGATTCAGCTGATGTCGGTCGCTCACCAGCAGGTGGCGCAAGCGGCTGTTGATGAAGGCCATATGTGGATCAAGTCATTCATTTACAAAAACTGATTTGCAAAAATGGAACAAGAGCTAAGTAGAAGTTTTGATGATCGGGGCCATTATTTCGCTTGCTTAGTTTCTGTAACTTTGTATCATGGCTTGTGTGACGCTGTGCTGTAAGACGAAGAAGTACCACAAATTATCCATGTGCACTAAGAATTTTTTCGGTTCACACTTATTTGTCATGTGATTCCAAAGCAAAGTCCTACGGTGCCCGCGAGGTGATATGGTCGGTTCACTTAGTTTTGTTGTGGCCATGAGATCATTTTGTCGTGGTAACAACATCCCTATGTTGTGGCCTCGAGATGTTATGTTGAGGGGACGACATATTTTTCTCGTGGCCACGAGTTCAATGCGTAAGCAAACCTGCTTGACCATAGCAACCCGGGATTAATAGCTATTTTATTTATAATTAAGAAATTATTATAGAAATTATTACATTAAATCATTATTAACCATGGCTACCAGACTGTTTTACGTTCCATAGTCAGCATTCAAATGAAGTTTATCGTACACATAAAGTGCATAAAATAAAATAGGCCCCCAAGAAAACATTTTTATCCATCCCACAGTCTTGTAAATCCATTAACTGATTGTCTTTTTCCCGTAATATTTGTATAGGCCTGTTATTATTATTATTATTATTAGCCTATTATTATTGGTTATATTTTGATATTCGTTTATATTCGTTTTTTCCCTTCATTTCGATCTCTTTACTTAACGTTCTAAATTGTAAATAACAGCCTACTGTAAATGCTCGACATGCCAAAGCTTTGATTATGCTGACTGGAATTTTTACTGGAATGGAGTTTAAATTTAACATAGGCTATATTTCATTTAATTTCTGCTAATTAATAGACCATAATTATAAATACTATAGTGTTTTGTTGAGGAATTAATCATTCACGTAATTTCATTTGTAAATGAAAACACAACACGCTCATTTATCATCACACACGGGCATAAATACAATAATAAAGTCAAAACTTTATTGGCATAATTTTCAAGCGTTCACAGTATTTGCAAAATATATACTCAAATAATTACTCAAAACGATAATTGAAAGGGGAAATAAGCATATATAACCGTTACAATATGTTATACAGTGTATGGCCAGCAGGAGGTGACAGACCTTGTAAGGTTAAATTGTTGTGTGTGACGTCATTGAGATGCGCTAGCACGTGAAGTAAAGAAAGTAAAGGAGAGCACGGAAAGATCTGTGTTTCTGAGATTCCTTATTTAAGAGTGGTAATTGATTAACAGAGTGAACTAAGTTTAATTCAAATCAAATCAAATATCTTTATTGTCACACATCATGTACACAAGTGTACCGATGGTGAAATTCTTAGGTACAAGACTCTGTGCATTGGCAGTACAAGCAACAAGATATTAAAATTTACAATATACATAAACAAGAGTATACAACAATATACACACTTTACACAATATACACATTTGCACAGTATGCAATAAACAATATACAACTGTACAAAATCTACATTACACAATGTATATTACACATTATACACATTATACATTACACAATGTATATACATATTTCTATAATATACACATAGTAAATGCACGTGTTCTCAAGAGACTTATAGACGTATGTATAGCTTTTATATTTGACTTACAGTGATGTGTACTGTTAGTGTTTTACTATGAAGTTCAGTGCAGTAGTTAGTGCAGAAGAGAAGATGGAGCTGCATGTGTTATAAGCTGTGCAGTGCAAGACACGCTACAGTGCTGTCAGAGTCAGTGTGACTGGTGTGTAGATGGGATCCAGTGTGAGGGGTAGGGGTAGGTGGGTGAGTATCGTTTGCTATCTGGAGTTCAGCAGTCTGATGGCCTGCGGGAAGAAGCTGTCTCGCGTTCTGCTGGTTCGGGTCCTGATGCTGCGGTACCGTCTGCCTGATGGTAGCAGCGAGAAGAGTTCATGGCTCGGGTGGCAGGAATCCAAGTCCAAGTCCAATCCGGTAAAAGAGATGCTGCATTAACTCGGTCTGGTAACGATTAGTGTTTAATGTGCGTTCTGACGTTCGCTCTCATTTGCCAAATGCCCGCACATGCGCACTGAGGAGTGAGCGACGGTTGTCAATCACTGATCTAGATCAGTGTTGTCAATACATTCTTGTGATCTGTCGTCGATGGATTGTGGATATAAATGTTCGTACATGATAAATTTCTTAGAGCCTGTAAAATGTTTTCTGGGACCTGGTATGAATCAAAGCCAACCAACGTTTTTTCTTGGTATAGTTTTGTTTTTTTACTATTACTTTCACTTTCGTCTTCTTCGGTGGGTTTAACTGGTAGAGCAGCTGAACTGTTCGTACCGCCACCTGCTGGACTGGAGTGTGGAGAATATCAAGTACATACAGTAGAATTTAAACGATCAACATGGCATTTATTATTGTCCGTTTCTTAATCATTTTTAAAATAAACATATTGTAAATGCCTGACATCCTTAGGTTCTTTCCTACTGCATGTTCAATCCTTTGTTCCATATTGACAAATCTTACCAAATTCTAAGAAACATATATTTCATAAAAATACCATTAAATAATTTAAAGCAGCCTATTTAAGAGTTCCCTTCCCCACAAAGCAAAGAAACGCTTCAAAACCTTGAACGAAATACAACCTTCAAATAAATTCCTAAATTTATGAATTAATTTTGATGTACTGTACCTTGCCATTTCTGTAATTTCTCTTCTCATGATACAGAACATGTTTTTTTCTCTCATAGTATAACCAAAGACTGCTGTGTTTGTTTTATGTGATTAATAACTTTATAATACTGACCAAATATTTACACACACATGTAGATTCATTATATACCTCCTCTATTCATTACATTCAGAAATTAATTGAAACATTTCTCAGAAGCCCTTCAAACTGTTTGTTCTCCTTGTAACATAATTTACTTCAGAAATTAGGACCTAGATCAAAGTGTATCCATGTCTGTGTTTACAGAAAACATCTTTTTGATCACATCATTTGGAATTATTGCTTCATATTTAACCTAAATTATTTTCATATATTGTGCACAATACAAATATGAGCAGGTAATAACGGATGTCAGAGAGGATCAAAAGCAGAAATGTTTTAGTTATCTAGTTTTAAATAAATATGCACAACACTAGAGAGCTATTGAGACGCTGGGACACGGGTTCAAATCCGGCCTGGATCAAGTGCCCATCTCGTCCTCTCTATGATGTCATTTCCTGTAGTTGTTGTTTTTCATCATATGACAACAGAAAGACTTCCTGTATGATAGTAACACTGTCTTTAGATGACAACAGTGTTAATTATGTCAATGATTGTATGAAATAACTGCCAGTGAGATGAGAATGGGTTTTATAACATTTGTCTTTATGTATTAGTCAGATCTGCATGGCTGCTCATTCATATGTAATTTCTACAGGAAACTCTACAGCTTTAAACAGGAGAAACTCTACAGCTGCCAGAAGATCAGTTAGTCTGGACTGATGAAAGAGGAGAGACTCCATTCATGCCTCTTACGTCAGTCAAAGCATTATTTAATGAACCAAACACAATCAAACTCTTACTTGAATGTTTCTTCACAGAACTAAAAAATATATTTGTGCAGACACAAAACTGACATTACAAATTAAAATATAAAAATATATATACACATGTAAGAGATAAGATGTAAAAATAGAGAAATATAAAATATAAAAATGAATTTATGGCATAAAGAAATATAAAACTGACATTGATAGTACTGATTTGAATCTTTAAACATGCAGACTTACTTTCAGTTTATATTTCATGTTCATTTGATATATCTGAGAGCTTAAATTGTATTGCACAATCATGAACAGCAATATTTTAATTTCTTCAAAATTGAGTTGATTAATCACAACGTAATTATCTGAGTTTAGTCCTTATACCAAAGACTCATATCTTCCTGCTAATCCACCTCATTTGAGCGCTCATCATCCTCTTCTCTTTCCTTTATTTCACCTGCAAATAAAACCACAAAATATCATTTGTAAACACAAAACCAAAAATAAACATTCAACATTACTCACATGTATGTTTCTATTAATGCTGCATTATTAAATTTGAAAGTCTGAGCCTCTTCCACCTGTATGCTTTAGTTATCATTATTAAAAAGCAATACATAAGATCCAGTATAAAAAAAAAAAAAAACTGTAGTTTTGTTAAAGCATTGCTGTTTGAAGCTGTTTAAATTGGTTATCAAATAAATATGTCTGTTTATAAATGCACTGAATTCATAATAGCTGTAGATTTTGAAGTGCTTGCTTCTCACCAAAAATAACCCTTCTGCTGTCCTCAAAGATTTAAAACAGGTTAGGGGTAGGATTTTTTTTAATCTATGCTAATACTCTTAATTCATATTTGAATTTATAATGAACATTTTAAATTGATTACAGACATCACATTAAACATTAATTTATTACAGTACTTGCGAGGCTTGTCTGGATTCCTCATCTGACGGTTAGTTTTCTTGTACTGTTGATTTCACAGGTTCCTGAGCTTTTGGCCGGGGTGTAAACAATCCATTTATGTTGTTTAGACTAGCTCTTAACCAAAGTTCCTTCTCCAGGCTGTAAGGAGGATGCGAAAAAGAGTGTTGAGTGGGAGAAGCTGCAAATTAGTTACTGTATTTCAATTACTTTGAGTACAGAGTATAATAGACTTTAACAAACATTAAATTCTTGTAATCATGTTAGTTTCTGATTTTACATTATTTGGCAGACACATTTTTATAGATCAATTTTGGTAACACTTTATTTTAAGGACCAATTCTCACTATTAACTTTCTTATTAGCATGCATTTCCTTAGCATATTAGCTGTTTATTAGTATTTATAAAGCACATATTAATGCCTTATTCTGCTTGACCATATTCTAGATCCCTTATCCCTACCATATATCTAAACTTAACTACCTTACTAACTACTAATAAGCAGCAAATTAGGAGTTTATTGAAGCAAAAGTCATAATGGTTATTTGATAGTGAGAATTGATCCCCAAACTACAGTGACTACAGTATTTGTGTTTTAAATATAAATACATTCAAAATGCTTATCTGTGTTAGTATGACTACAAAAAGATGTTTACTCACCTCAGTTTACAGTACGAGTCTCGTAGTACATCAGTGAGCTGCTCCAATGAGTCTCCTCTAATACTGTAACTCAGATCAAGCTCTTTTAAAAACTGCAGTGCTTTTGAGTTTGTCAAAGACTGAGTTAAAGAAGAAACATCTGTAATGTCACAGTACTTCAGACTAGAAGGAGACCAACAGAAAGACAAAGAGACAGAAGAAGAGAGATCATTTTTACTTTCACCCAGTGTACGATGTTTATGATATTTAGAGTGCACCGTCACATTTGCCTTTTCTATATCACAGTAATATCACAGAAATATCACAGTCATCTCAATGTGAATCCATGTAATGAGGAATTTCATCTGATGGAAATTCCACTACATGAATTTTGCATCAAGTTCAAGTGAATTTGACGGGGAATTTCACAGCTTTGATGAAAAGTTGTTTGATTTGACAGTGAGCTCAGTGTGGGCAGAGCTTCAAAGTTATACTAATTATTCACAAGGAATGAGGCAATCTTTCATAACAGCATTGTTCAAGAATATAAAGTGCTGCATTATAAAGTAGAGACTGTCTGAATAAATGTTTCCCAGACAAGCTTCACATCCGATCCTGACTTTAAATGCCTGAAGAAATTTGCCATTCAAAGGTAAATATAACTGCACCTTACTGTATGATAGATAGAAAAAAAATACCAGCCAGTGGGAATTTTAAAAAGCCAATTCATAAAAAGACCCAAATATTTTACATGTATAATGCTATGCTCTACATTGCCAAAACGCTTAAAATTAAAACAAAAACAGAGCAGTTTAAAAAAACACTACATTATAGATAGCAAAGCAAATTAATGTCACAAATGAAGTCTTGGAGGCAGAAACACATTCACTTCTTTGCAACTTAATTATTTTTTGTAAATGCGATACTGTTATACTGTATACAGTTACTGTTCTCATACAAATATTTTTTGCACACATTTCTAATTAAATATTTAATCAAAATGCAGATTTTTGTCTTTTTTGGGGTCTGGTCTGAGGCACAGCGAGAAACAATTCTTATTCTGCTGATACACATCATATCCATCAGTCCATTAGCTAACAGCAAAATTAAGATTGTCACACTTTAAATGCTGTACATTATAATGTTACTAACTCTTTATTCTGTGTACAGTCACATCAACAAAACATAACAAAAAGAGGAAGAGAGATCATCTTCACTAGGGATGCAGTATCAGCATTGGTCTTTATACTGTTCTTGAGCAACTATACTCATTAAAAGGCTCCGATACACTACATGGCATCTGTTTTTGGTAAGAACTGCACTTGTGTCAAGACAAAGAAACAACAACAGAACAAACAGACAGCAGAAAGTAGATATCAGAGATTAAGAATGTCTTTTATGTAAATGTATATCATTAATAGAATATTACTATCATATTAATATGAATCAATAATATTAATAAGATTCTATTAATCGATATTCACACGTGTATAGCTGCTGTGCACAAGCTGATAAGTGAAGCACTGAGTGGATTGAGCGCTCATCTCTTTCTCACAGATATCACTGGAAAATGTGTAGTTTGGTCAGACATGTCACTAGCAAAGAAAGTAAAACAATGAACCTATCACTACTTGATTGTGAGGAGAAAGAAAGAAGGAGATAGAAATAAAGATATAAAACATAACACCTAATGTTGCTTAATAAAATAGATTTAGTGAAAAGTACTGTATTCACATAGTCAGGTCCATAAATATTGGGACATCGGCACAATTCTAACATTTTTGGCTCTATACACCACCACAATGGATTTCAAATGAAACGAACAAGATCTGCTTTAACTGCAGACTGTCAGCTTTAATTTGAGGGTATTTACATCCAAATCAGGTGAACGGTGTAGGAATTACAACAGTTTGCATATGTGCCTCCCACTTGTTAAGGGACCAAAAGTAATGGGACAATTGGCTTCTCAGCTGTTCCATGGCCAGGTGTGTGGTATTCCCTCATTATCCCAATTACAATGAGCAGATAAAAGGTCCAGAGTTCATTTCACGTGTGATATTTGCATTTGGAATCTGTTGCTGTCAACTGTCAAGATGAGATCCAAGAGCTGTCACTATCAGTGAAGCAAGCCATCATTAGACTGAAAAAACAAAACAAACCCATCAGAGAGATAGCAAAAACATTAGGTGTGGCCAAAACAACTGTTTGGAACATTCTTAAAAAGAAGGAACGCACCGTTGAGCTCAGCAACACCAAAAGACCCGGAAGACCACGGAAAACAACTGTGGTGGACGACCGAAGAATTCTTTCCCTGGTGAAGAAAACACCCTTCACAACAGTTGGCCAGATCAAGAACACTCTCCAGGAGGCAGGTGTATGTGTGTCAAAGTCAACAATCAAGAGAAGACTTCACCAGAGTGAATACAGAGGGTTCACTACAAGATGTAAACCATTGGTGAGCCTCAAAAGCAGGAAGGCCAGATTAGAGTTTGCCAAACGACATCTAAAAAAGCCTTCACAGTTCTGGAACAACATCCTATGGACAGATGAGACCAAGATCAACTTGTACCAGAGTGATGGGAAGAGAAGAGTATGGAGAAGGAAAGGAACTGCTCATGATCCTAAGCATACCACCTCATCAGTGAAGCATGGTGGTGGTAGTGTCATGGCGTGGGCATGTATGGCTGCCAGTGGAACTGGTTCTCTTGTATTTATTGATGATGTGACTGCTGACAAAAGCAGCAGGATGAATTCTGAAGTGTTTCGGGCAATATTATCTGCTCATATTCAGCCAAATGCTTCAGAACTCATTGGACGGCGCTTCACAGTGCAGATGGACAATGACCCAAAGCATTCTGCAAAAGCAACCAAAGAGTTTTTGAAGGGAAAGAAGTGGATTGTTATGCAATGGCCAAGTCAATCACCTGACCTGAATCCGATTGAGCATGCATTTCACTTGCTGAAGACAAAACTGAAGGGAAAATGCTCCAAGAACAAGCAGGAACTGAAGACGGTTGCAGTAGAGGCCTGGCAGAGCATCACCAGGGATGAAACCCAGCGTCTGGTGATGTCTATGCATTCCAGACTTCAGGCTGTAATTGACTGCAAAGGATTTGCAACCAAGTATTAAAAAGTGAAAGTTTGATTTATGATTATTATTCTGTCCCATTACTTTTGGTCCCTTAACAAGTGGGAGGCACATATGCAAACTGTTGTAATTCCTACACCGTTCACCTGATTTGGATGTAAATACCCTCAAATTAAAGCTGACAGTCTGCAGTTAAAGCACATCTTGTTCGTTTCATTTGAAATCCATTGTGGTGGTGTATAGAGCCAAAAATGTTAGAATTGTGTCGATGTCCCAATATTTATGGACCTGACTGTGTGTGTGTGTGTCTGTCTATATATATATATATATATATATATATATATATATATATATATATAGTGATTCCCCACATCACTACAGGAAAACATTGATTTCCATAGCACCACACTTGAGCAGCTCTAAATGTCTGCTGTGCTATTAAATGAATACAAAATACAATAGAACAATAGAATGAAACAGTGAAAGTCACAGAAGCTCATACAATACATTTTACAATACACAACTTATATGGTTCATATTCTTTTGGTTTCTCTAATATTAAAAAAATAAATAAATAAATAAAAAAAAAAAGTTCACAAATGCTATGAAAATACTGCTATTGGTAATCGGTATCCAAAATCGGTGAACAAAAACAAAAATATTGGTCTTGTTCTGGAAACGTGGCATCAGTGCATGTTTAATCCTTACTTCACCAGATCACAAAATACTCCGACACATCGTGAGATATTGAGTACAAAGTGTCTTCATTAAACTGTTGAAGTGATTAAGCATTTTGATGTTACTGACCTCAATCTCTCCAGTTTACAGTGTGAATCCTTCAGTACGTCACATAAGTGATTCACTCCTGTGTTTTTTATTTTATTCCAGCTCAGGTCCAGTTCTCTCAGGTGTGATGGGTTTGATTTCAGAGCTGAAGTCAGAATGAGACACTGTTCCTCTGTAATACTGCATCCAGACAGACTGAAGACAGGAGGAGAAAAGACAATGAATCAAATGCATGTACATGTGTAAGTTAAATTCATCATGAGAAAATGTCATAGTGTCTCTAATTCACCAGCAAACCATGGAAACTTAATTATAGAACCATGAACCAATTGATAATTTGATTAGAGGATACTAGTAACAACACAAGTCTGGAGCATCTTCACACTTGCACAAAAAAAAAAGTTTGTGAATTATAAATGTAGATTAAAATACAGAATATGACATTTAAATGGTCTATTTTCATGTTCATTTGAGAAAATTAAGACAATTTTATACATGAATCACAATTTAATGTTTTTTAGAGTGTAGTTTACCATCAAAGAATAAAAAATTGCTTAAAACAGATTTAGTGACAGGTACTGTAAAGCATGTAACAATCAAGTCACTCAAGTAGAACTAGTTTTTAGTCAATTCTCAAATGTGTCTTTTTTGCAGCAATGATTTGTCAGATAGATGTCAGTATATGAAACAAATTCATAAATCACAAAGTTTATATTGATTCAAAGTAAAAATAAAAAGAACAATTCTTATTCTACTGATACACATCATATCCATCAGTCCATTAGCAAACAACATAAGATTGTTACATTTTAACTGCTGTACAGTATAATAATACTAACTTTAGTTTTTCCAGCTTGTATTGTGGGTTCATCAGTAGATCACTGAGGTGTTTCACTCCAGAGTCTCCGAGTTGATTCCAGCACAGGTCCAGTTCTCTCAGGTGTGATGGGTTTGATTTCAGAGCTGAAGTCAGAATGAGACACTGTTTCTCTGTAATACTGCATCCACAAAGACTAAAGACAGGAGGAGAAAAGACAATGAATCAAATGCATGTACATGTGTAAGTTAAATTCATCATGAGAAAATGTCAGAGTGTCTCTAATTCACCAGCAAACCATGGAAACTTAATTATAGAACCATGAACCAATTGATAATTTGATTAGGAGGATACTAGTAACAACACAAGTCTGGAGCATCTTCACACTTGGACAAAAAAAAAGTTTGTGAATTATACATGTAGATTAAAATACAGAATATGACATTTAAATGGTCTATTTTCATGTTGTTCATTTGAGAAAATTAAGAATTTTATACATGAATCACAATTTAATGTTTTTTAGAGTGTAGTTTACCATCAAAGAATAAAAAATGCTTAAAACAGATTTAGTGAAAGGTACTGTAAAGCATGTAACAACAATCAAGTCACTCAAGTAGAACTAGTTTTTAGTCAATTCTCAAATGTGTCTTTTTGCAGCAAGGATTTGTCAGATAGATGTCAGTATATGAAAAATTCATAATCACAAAGTTCATATTGATTCAAAGTAAAAATAAAAAGAACAATTCTTATTCTACTGATACACATCATATCCATCAGTCCATTAGCAAACAACATAATAAGATTTCATCACACTTTAAATGCTGTACAGTATAATGATACTAACTTTAGTTTTTCCAGCTTGCATTGTGGGTTCTTCAGTAGATTTCTGAGGTTATTCACTCCAGAGTCTCCTAGTTGATTCATACTCAGGTCCAGTTCTCTCAGGTGTGATGGGTTTAAACACAGAGCTGAAGTCAGGAGGAGAAACTGTTTTTTTGTAATCCAGCATCCACACAGACTGAAGACAGAAAGAGAACAGATAATGAATCAGATCTGATGATCAGCAAAAGCAGTGGTTCTCAAATGTTTCTCAACCCTTACCACCCCATCAAATAACCGTCTTCACTGAATATTAAAGTTGATTATTATTTTGTGTTTATAATGAGAACTCATATTTACAGTACCATCCGTATGTTTGGGGTCATTATGATTTTAAGAAATGCAATACTTTAATTCAAGGATCCATTCAATTAAACCAAAAAGACCGTAAAGAAAAGTGCTTCTTTTTTACAGTCAATTATTTGAGAAAAGTGTAAGAACATTTATTTACATGAGTTGTTAAGTAAGTTGGTGATTTTCAGTGCTACAGCTTTGGTGATGTTGAGGTTTCTTTCACTCTTTTTCTGACACTGATCTTGTTGCTCCAAAGGTTAAAGAGACTTGTTTAGAATATATCCACAGGGCAATTTTTACAGAAGAGCTTTCAGTTTGTTCTGCCTTTCCTGGAACTCTTGAACACCCTTTTTACTGCAGTGATTTAACCTCTAAATTCTGGGTGGATGTTTTTAATTATCTTTCAGTGAAAAATAATATTTATCCCTTATATTTATATACGTATATATTTGGTATATTTCTTAAGATTCTGTGAGAATATTTCAAAGTTTGCTTTTGCTTTTATACTTCAAATAAAACTAAGTAGAAAGATTGGAAACATATGAGTTAATGAGTAATGAGTAATGAGTTGAGCTTTGTCATTCCGCTACATGCGGGGGCATACAGTGGAACGAAATGTCGTGCCTCACAGGACCACGGTGCTACATAAATACAGGCATGCAGCAATGAAGTAAAACAATATAAACCTATACACAAACTATCCTACTGATAGATTTTGACTATAAATATACTATCTATATAAAAAAAATTACCTATACATAAACTAAAAAATACAAACTATACAAACTATACGAATGCTTCAGATAAATACTGTACATGTGCAAAGAGAGACAATGTGAGTTCAAGCAGCTGGCTGGGGAACAGTGCAGGATGATTTGTAGTGCATGAGCATGTAAACATACATATGTTACTGATATTACTGAGTCTTTTTTTGGGATTTGTGTGCACACAGCAGTGTGTGTGAAAAGTGACTAGTGCGCATAGAGGAAGGGAGAGAGTGTGCTACTATAGGTGGTTTGTACAGGCCCACTCACCGGTAGCACTCTTCGATTGCCCAAACAAAGTTCCATAAGTTCCAGATTGTCCATGTTTCAGGAGGTAGGGGGTTTGTATGGGGATTCAGAGAGGGGCGGGGTGACTTGAGTTCAGGGCTCTCACAGCCTGGGGGAAAAAGCTGTTGAGCAGTCTGGCAGAGCGGGCTCTGATGCTCCGGTACCGTCTACCTGATGGTAGGAGCTGGAAGAGACTGTGGGAGGGGTGTGTGGAGTCCTTTACGATACTGTTGGCTTTGCTGGAGCATCGTTTGAGGAAAATGTCCAAGATGGAGGGGAGAGGGGCACCGATGATCCTTGCAGCTGTGTTCACTGTCCGCTGGAGGGTCTTGCGGTCTGCTGCAGTACAGTTCCCGTACCAGACAGTGATGCAGCTGGTCAGCACACTCTCAATGGTGCCCCAGTAGAAAGTGGTGAGGATGGGTGGAGGGAGACTTGCTCTTTTCACCCGGCGGAGGAAGTGTAGGCGCTGTTGTGCCTTCTTGGAGAGTGACATGGTGTTGGTGGTCCAGGTGAGGTCCTCTGTGATGTGCACCCCCAGGAATTTAGTGCTGCTGACTCTCTCCACAGGCGAGCTGTCGATGGTCAGTGGGGGGTGATCAGCGGAGTTTCTCCTGAAGTCCATCACAACCTCCTTTGTCTTCTCCACATTGAGGGACAGGTTGTTTGCACCACACCATTCAGCCAGCTGTGCCACTTCCTCTCTGTAGTGCGTTTCATCGTTGTTGCTGATGAGACCTACCACTGTTGTGTCATCAGCGAACTTGATGTGGTTGGAGCTGAACTTGGCAGTGCAGTCGTGGGTCAGCAGCGTGAAGAGCAGCGGGCTGAGCACACAGCCTTGTGGGGCACCTGTGCTCAGTGTGGTAGTGCTCGAGGTGTTGTGGCTGACACGGACTGACTGAGGTCTTCCGGTTAGAAAGTCCAGAATCCAATTACAGAGGGAATTGTTAAGGCCCAGTAGGTTTAGTTTATTTGTGAGCTGTTGTGGGATTATTGTGTTGAATGCTGAGCTGAAGTCAATGAACAGCATTCTAACATAGGAGTCTTTATTTTCTAGGTGGGTAAGAGCCAGGTGGAGGGTGGAGGAAATTGCATCGTCTGTGGAGCGGTTTGGACGGTATGCAAACTGGAGCGGATCGAGTGTGTTGGGGAGGCTGGTTTTGATGTTGTGCATGACTAACCTCTCAAAGCACTTCATTATGATTGGAGTCAGTGCTATGGGACGGTAGTCATTTAGACAGGACACAGGTGATTTCTTTGGTACCGGTATGATTGTTGTGGATTTGAGACATGTGGGGACGACTGTCTGGCTCAGCGAGGTGTTGAAGATATCTGTTAGGACATCTGTCAGCTGTACAGCACAGTCTTTCAGTACACGGCCAGGTATGTTGTCGGGACCCACAGCCTTGCGTGGGTTAATCCTAGATAGGGTCTTCCTTACGTCGGCTGGAGACAGACAGAGTGCCTGGTCGTTGGGAGGTGTGGGCAGTTTTTGTGCAGGTGTGTCATTCTGCATTTCAAACCGTGAATAAAAGTGGTTGAGTGTATCTGGGAGGGATGTGTCATCATCACAGGCCTGTGGCGGGGGCTTGTAGTCTGTGATGGTCTGAATGGCTTGCCACAGACTCCGTGTGTCTCTGCTGTCTGTAAAGTGATTGTTGATTTTTTGAGCATATGACCGTTTTGCATTTTTGATGCTGCGGAACAGATTGGCTCTTGCTGTTTTGAGGGCTGCTTTATCTCCTGATCTGAAAGCTTCATCTCTGGTCTTTAGCAGCCCACGAACCTCTGCTGTCATCCATGGCTTCTGGTTGGCGCGTGTGGTGATGGTCTTTGTGACTGTCACATCATCTGTGCACTTTTTGATGTAAGCAGTCACAGTTTCAGTGTACTCCTGTAGGTCTGTGTGGTTGTTGTAAGTGGCTGCCTCTTTAAACATGTTCCAGTCTGTGTCCTGGAAGCAGTCCTGCAGTGCAGAGGTAGCATTTTCTGGCCATACTGTGATCTGCTTTTGAACCGGTTTGGCAAGTTTGAGAAGTGGTCTATATGCTGGGATTAGCATAACAGAGATGTGGTCCGAGTACCCGAGGTGGGGGCGGGGTTCGGCTTTGTATGCGTTCTTAACTGTTGTGTAAACAAAGTCCAGTGTGTTGTTTCCCCTTGTTGCAAAGTTCACATGTTGGTAGAACTTTGGCAAAACTGTCTTTAAGTTTGCGTGGTTGAAGTCACCGGCTATGATGAAAAAGCCGTCGGGGTTATTTGTTTGTTGTTCGCTGATGGCGCTGTACAGTTCGTGAAGCGCGTCCTTAGCGTTTGCACACGGAGGAATGTAAACCGCGACAATAACAATGGCCGTGAACTCCCGCGGCAGATAGAACGGTCGACACTTCACAAACATAAACTCCACCAGTGATGAACAGTGTTTAGATACTACCGCAGCATTGTTACACCATTTTTTGTTGACGTAAACACACAAGCCACCCCCGCGAGTCTTACCAGACAGTGATGAATCTCTATCCGCTTGGTAGCAGGTTAGGCCATGCAGCTGAATGGCGGAGTCCGGGATGTTGTCGTTTAGCCATGTTTCAGTGAAAACAAACACACAACAATCCCTTTCCTCATGCTGTGTAGATCGACTGAGTTGAATTAAGTCCAGTTTGTTTTCCAGAGAGCGAACGTTTGAGAGCATGAGTGTTGGAAGAGCCTTGTCTTGTGGGGTTAGCCCTCAGCCTAGCTCGTATACCTCCGCGCTTACCGCGCTTCCGTCCTCTCTCACACCGCTTGCGACGCCGCCTTGTGCGGGTAGCGTCAGTAGGCGAGGCCGCGGTCTCGAGGTCCGGCTCCAGCAGTAAACAAAGGCCTCGTAGCTTCTCAGTAGCCGCCGGCGAGAGTTTGTGTTTGTATGCGTTGTCGATATCCAAAAGGCTTTGGCGATCATAGATGTATCCCGGAGTGATCTCCCGATGAATTAGCGGTAAATTAACACTATTTGGAGACGAACAGACGACATTAAAAGACATAAAAGCACCGTCTTTGGGATCCGGAGAAGCCGCTGCGTCTGGGCGCGCCGCCATCTTGGATTTTTTCTTCTTGGATATGCTCCTCATTTTCAAAATAATTTCAATTTTAGTGCTGTCCTAAATCATATCTTTGTTATAGTCATGATTAAATTTCATTTTTTTCAGAGCTTTCTTTTCTCTGTGTGTGTGTGTGTGTCAGTGTGTTGTGGTATATAATGTTGATATGTTCCGTCTTGCATTATACATGTGCAATAAAAATGCAAAATGTGCAATAAAAAATTTAAAGTAATGAGTAAAGACATGAATAATGTTAATAAAGATTTCTATTTTAAATCATTTCAAATAATTCACATTTCTATTTTCCATTTTGTATTTATAATTTCAATCTTTCTGTTCATCAAAAAAATGAAAACACCTCTACACAATTAATGAGCATCATAACCATTTTCAGCTATATATGTATATATATATATATATATATATATATATATATATGTATATATATATATATATATATATATATATATATATATATATATATATATATATATATATATATATATATATATATATATATATATATATGTATATATATATATATAGCTGAAAATGGTTATGATGCTCATTAATTGTGTTAATTGTGATAAACATTTTTGACCCACTGAGTAAAAGGGTGACACTGACACAGAAGAACATATATATATATATATATATATATATATATATATATATATATATATATATATATATATGTTCTTCTGTGTCAGTGTCACCCTTTTACTCAGTGGGTCAAAAATGTTTAGGTTTGTTGTTCTCAGCCACACTGTTTACAGCAAGGTTTCCTCAGTTAACTACATTAGCTGACACGGACTAATGCTGAACAAGACCTCTACAGCATTCAAGTAAATTTCAACATTTACTAAAACATTTGTTTCAATTAAAAGTTGTATAATCTTAAAGCATTGCTCTAACATGTTAACATGAGCATTGACAAAAGTTTATTAAATGCTGTAAAAATAAGCATTTCTCATTTTAGTTCATGATGGTCAATGCATTGCTTAATGTGATCAAATGAGACTAAGTTATTATTTACTTACAATTGTCATAATTCAGTATGATAAATCAATGTTCTGTATGTTAAACAATTACAAGTCAGTTTGTTTTAAGTTTGTTTTGGAACTGTTGGGCAATAACTTTGTTTTTTTTTTTGTTTTTTTGTTCTGGTCAATTTTAAGATTTTGCTTGCATAACTACTACTACTTTCAGAGAAGTAGAAAGAGCACATACAAAACACACATTTAAGTGTTTATTACACTTTCAATTACAATAAGTGCTGTCAATTTAACTCATTTATTTGAAGCAAATAATTATGGGGGAAAAACACAACACTTTTAACAAACCCTGCCTGGCCCAGTATTTCATCTGACATTGCATGCAGCTGCTGGACATAAATCAAGATGTGATGTAGCCCATGACAATTTTGTTACGTGACCCTAAAATACTAGATAAGAGGGCAAATGAAGCCCCTGTATGAGTTGTATCTTATATTTACATCATATCATGTAGTTTAACAAGAGCAAGAGTGCTGTTTTCCCCAAATATTTGCAAATGTGATACTGATTTTATACAACAGTTCAATAAACAAGAAGTTAATATTGTGTTACATTTTACACAAAATATTGTCAGTATTTTTGTAAACAATGCCACAGCAGAACTGCTGTGCCTTTCCAAGAAACACAAAACGGTGTCTTGTTCTTGAATGAATCCTCTTTTTTGAACAAATCAAGTGAGCCAATGATTCAGTGACCCATTCATAAAGACAGTCACTTGCCTTGCTTCTGAATGAAGCAGCCGTTTGAAACATTCATTTAATGAAATAAAAAAACTGAACGACTCACTCATTAAGACTGGTGGTTTGGTAATAATTACAATAAATAAATAATATTAATTTCAATAATCAATATTTAAAAAAAAATATGGGGGGGGGGGGCTTTGTTCTGAAACAAAACTGGTTTGCACCAGTTTGTTCTGACACTAAACTGGTGGAGCGTCACATTTTTTGTTGAATTGTTTTTAATAAGTAATTTGCTTCACAACCCTTAGCTTTAAAAATCACCTAATTTTAAGCACACATCAGTACACTTTCAAGATAAATCTTGTGTAGATACGAAATGTATACTTTTGAAAATAAAATGTGTGTACATACATTTAGCCTATATTACACAGAATTAACACATGAAAGTTATTTTTATCATTGTTCTCCATCTACAGTAACTAAAATAATTATTGACCCATGATGAGAGCTAAGCTAATAATTATTTGTTTCTTTGATTGGCTGTTTAGCTTTAATACTCCACATTGTGAAAAATGCCTCTGGCTTAAACAAATGAGAAAATAGTATCATCAAGTACAATACTATTAGTATTAAAAGTAATGTAACATTTTAAATTTTGTGAAATACTCACATCAGTGTGTTGAGTTGACAATGTTTATCCTGCAGTAGAGCAGTGATCTGATTCACTCGTGTGTCTCCTAGTTCACATTCACTCAGATTCAGCTCTCTCAGGAGTAACAGGTTTTTACCCACAATTCCAGTCACAAACTGACAGGCTTTCTCTGCAGCAGAACCCAAAAACCTGCAGATGATTCAATTTAATATGGTTATTTTATTTCATTATTGTTCATAATGACAAGATCTAGTTGCTTTTAGCACTTTTACTTTGAACATAAATACACAAAAAATAATTATGACTTTTTGACTTTCATTTACATTTACATTTATGCATTTAGCAGACGCTTTTATCCAAAGCGACTTACATTGCATTCAAGTTACAGTTTCTACATTTTATCAGGTCTTGCTTTCCCTGGGAATCGAACCCATGACCTTGGCGTTGCTAGCGCCATGCTCTACTATTTGAGCTACAGGAAAGCTGCTACTTTCAAATATTTAATTTAAAGAAACGTTGTGACAGTGCAAAAGTCCTGAGGAGCAGAAGGCAAAAGCTCACTAGATCTTGATTTTCAGTACAAATATGGACAGTAAAGTTACCATTTTGATTGGTCTCAAGGTCTTTCTGGTCACCGAACATTTGTTAAGACCTGGAGACTCATAGGGGCTGCTTTCACAAAACATTTTATCTATCACAAATAGTTCTCCTAAACAGCAGTAAAAGTTCTGGTAAGAGTTTCCTCTTAAAACCTAAACTGCTGAGACCAACTTTTACTAAGGAATGGGGAGAAATTTTAGGCGGGAAAGAGTGGGTTGACCTCGTTACTATAGATGATGTCATGAACCTTACGAACTAAGCCCACTGTGATTGGCTGATATGGGATGAGTCTATGTCATAGAAATATTGTAGCACCAGATACCATGTTGCCATATTCAAATAAAGATTATTAAAATGTAGGCTAATTGTCACTAAGTGTATGTTCAGCTAACTGTCAGCCTCTTACATGTCTGCATCTCACACTCAATTAGCAGATATGCATATAAGCAGCCTTTTAATTAACAGACTAGAATAATCATGGCTGATATGGAGGACGAGAAATGACTTCAGTATAAATAATTAAATGAATGAATGAATGAATGAATGAATGAATGAATGAATGAATGAATAAATAAATAAATAAATAAAGAAATAAAGAAAGAAAGAAAGAAAGAATTAAATGCTGAAATAATGTAGAAATACATGAATAAATGAAGAAATAAATAATTAAATGCTGAAATAAATAAATGCAGATATGCATAAATGAATGAAATTGTCAAGTGTAATTTTTAAATTGTACTAATTTTGTACCATTTGTGTTATACTACATTTATGCATTTCTACAATTATTTATATTATTTTTTTTTCTGTGTCTGTATGTTAATGAGGTAGGCGGTCCTAACCTCTCTCAATGCAGGATTGGTCAACTAGGTAAACCAGTCAGAACAACCATTTCTGTTAGAAACGAGAGACAGCAATTAGCCTAGTTAGCCTGATAACTTTATTAACTGCGGTCAAGCCAGCCGCGTCTTGAAAATACACAAGCCGTTTCTCAATACCAAGTAGTGCTGGGCGGTATACCGGTTCATACCAAATGCCGGTGTTTATTTTTCTTATGATATGAATTTTTAAAATACAGCAATACCGGTGTCATTTAAATAACGTTCAGAATGCGACACTGTTTGAGAGGGGTCTCTTTTCACTGTTGCATTGTGGCGAGGACACAGCTGTATGTTACTAAGCGTGAAAGTTCTGAAGCTGTAGAACTAGTAGAACGTGATGACACAGAAGAACTCATCCACAATATCCACCGCCCGCTGCCATCAGCTCCCGCGTCTCACACACACGAGCACGACTTTACCACTATATTTAGCGACTTTCAGACCCTTTTAGCGGCTTTTTTCCATAGAATATACAAACTGACAAACCTAGCGACTTTTTTGGATAAACCTTAGCTATGGTTCAGTTGGAAGATGTCTCCAGTGCTGTCCCGCGTGCGCGAGATCTGACTCTCCCGGCACAGTGATGCCTCTCTCGGCATCTGTTCTGTGCAGTGAGCGGCAGAGAAGCACCGCATTCAGCTGGCCGGACCGCAGCAGACTCGTCAGTAAATGAGTACAAAACAGCGTTTCCAAGCACCTGCCACTAACTGACTGTTTGGAATTATAAATATGAGCATAGCTCATCTGTTAATATTATGCAATTTTTTTTTTTAGTTTGTTACTCAGACTATGAGACAAAAAAAGTAATATAGCCAAAACCACCGCATAGCCGCTCTAGTGTAACATTAGATGTATGTTGATTTTATCAGACGATGTCACGAATATAAATGAGAGTGACTCCTGGTTAACATGTATTAATGGGTCGTGTTTAGTCACTATTTAGTGTGGAATTTTTCTACAATATTCGCTCATCATGACAGTAAAATAGGACATTCTAAGTCAATCTACTGCAGTTTTTCCTCTCTCAATCAGTAGAAAATGTGGTTAACACCCGGTCACGCATGAAAAAAATAAATACCGTTATATACCGTGAAACCGGTATAATTTAGAAAAATACCGTGATATAAATTTTTGGTCATACCGCCCAGCACTAATACCAAGTACGCAAAGTTCAAACTTGCGTCCCTGGTAGTTCCAACTTGGCAAGTTCGACTTGAGATGTGAACTCCTGAGAACGGGAGGACGCAAGTCTGGTGTTCTGGTGAACTGAGTTCCCCTGTTTCCCCCTCACAACTTCAGTATGAAAATCATGGCATTAAAATCTGAAATAGCAGAAAGTTTCTGTAAGGGGTAGGTTTAAGGCCGTTTCACACTGGACGCGATGCGAAAAGGCAAGGCGAAGCGCCGACGAACGGTGCTTTCTCACCTAGCCCTTTAGGTGTAGGGTTGGTGTTATGATGCTGTTATGACAGCATCTTCACATTCATTTTGACCGCTTCCAGCTGGCTTGACTGTGTATTTTCAAGACGCGGGTGACCGCGGTGTTTCGAGCACATGTGAAGCTGGCCTGCTGCGTCTGGCGAACACAGCTGGATCAAGGTCTATGTCTATATCAGCACGGAGCTGATAACTAATTCATCGACTACACGTTCCAAACTAAACAGAAGGTAGTTGTTTGGTTCATGATCTACATCACTTGCTATTAAACGCAAATCATTAACAATGGTAGTGTCCACAGTAGTACAGCCATAACGAAAACGATCCTGTTTAAACAATCCTGAATTGAGAGAGGTTAGAACCGCCTACCTTATTAACATACGGACACAGAAATAAATAAATGTAGAAATGCACAAATAAATGTAAAAATAAATAAATGTGGAAATACATAAATAAATGCAGAAATAAATGTAGCATAACACAAATGGTACAAAAATAGTACATTAAAAATTATACTTTTGACAATTTATTCATTCATTTATGCATATCTGCATTTATTTATTTCGGCATTTAATTCCTTATTTCTTCATTTATGTATTTCTACATTATTTCAGCATTTAATTATTTCTTCATTTATTTATGTATTTATGTATTTCTACATTTATTTATTTATTTCTGCATTTATGTATTTATTCATTTATTTAATTATTTATACTTAAGTCATTTCTCGTCCTCCATAGGATTATTGATGGTATTGTCTAAGTATGTTTTGTCTTATGTATTGATTTAAAAAAATAATAATAAAAAAAAATAAATAAATTAAAATCACAATACTGAATATCAGCACATTTAGAGGTTCATAATGTATATTTAACTTGTACTGTGGCTTGTATCACAACTAAACTGTGCTGACATTTATCACCAATAACATAACACTCTCAGATGCAAAAAAATTTACAGTTTACTGTATTAATAAAAAATTATTTTGTATAAATATTTAACCTGCATATCATATATTTTGCATTATTTCATCACGTCTCACCTCAGTGTCTTCAGTTGACAGTTCTGATCCTGTAGTAAATGATAGAGCTGCTTCACTCCTGATTGTCCAGGATCATTTCCTGTGAGATCCAGCTCTATCAGGTGTGAAGGGTTTGATCTCAGAGCTGAAGCCAGAGCTTTATAACCTTCTTCAGTGATACTGCAGTCTGAAAGTCTAGAGAAAAAGTTGTATAATAATGAAAATTTACCATGTGTTTTAAAATAATTAAAAACGTTTTTCTTACCGTTAAAATCTAAATTGTATTATGAAAAAAAATAAAAGTTAAATGAAATCAAACAATGTTTCAGTGAAGTCACCTGAGTTTCTTCAGTGTGCAGTTTGTATTTTCTAATCCGTTCTGGAGTTTCTTCACTCCTGAATCCTGCAGATTATTGTTGCTCATGTCAAGCTCTTTCAGACTGGAGTTTGATCTCAGGACTGTAGCGAGAGCTGAACAGCTTTCCTCTGTTATACCACACTTACGCAGACTAAAATATTAAACAGGAGAGGGGAAATTTACAAACACACAAAAAAAAAAAAAAAAAAAAAAAAAAACTTGATTATTGTTTTCTGATCACTGTTCTGTTCACCTCATTTCTTCAAGATATTTTAAATGTGCATCATTAAATGTAAACAATACTCACATCAGTGTGTTGAGTTTACAGTGTTTATCCTGCAGTAGAGCAGCAATCTGATTCACTCCTGTGTCTCCTAGTTCATGTTCACTCAGATTCAGCTCTCTCAGGAGTAACGGGTTTTTACCCACAATTCCAGTCACATACTGACAGCCTTCATCTGCAGCAGGATTTTGTAACAACCTAGAAACAGGAGAAGTACACTAAAATTTTACAACTGTACATTGCAGTGCTGCATTCTACAACAATGAAGATTATCTTAATATTTTTATCTTAATGCACTTAGTAGTACTCTTTCACACCAAATTCAACATAAAAGGCACTGTTGTAGAAATCATACTTTGTTTTCTTCTTTATGTAAATGCTCACAATTAAATATGACCACAAGTACAAACAGACAGAGATAAAAGATGGTTTAATTGTTCTTTAGCTAAAATGTAAAAACTACTGCATTCAAGGACACTCACCTCAGTGTCTTCAGTTGACAGTTCTGATCCTGTAGTAAATCACTGAGCTGCTTCACTCCTGATTGTCCAGGATCATTTCCTGTGAGATCCAGCTCTATCAGGTGTGAAGGGTTTGATCTCAGAGCTGAAGCCAGAGCTTTATAACCTTCTTCAGTGATACTGCAGTCTGAGAGTCTACAGAAAATAAAAACATGAATTAAAAGTAACAATTGGCTGAAAGATGTGTAGATCATTTTAAATAACTGAACAGCTAAAGTAGTTCCAGGCAGGTCTTGACTGCTTTACAGTTCCATATCACTTCATCAGATTACTTTCCTACAGCCTACAACAGCAAACGGACTAAACCCAAAGCAAAAGGATTACGAAAAAAAGATTCCCTCTATTTTGGGAAATGGCACATCATATTCTGGCTAAGAACAGTTTATGAATATTTTATTGCTTTATACACATTAGAAAACCAAGATAAATTTTAGCAGCATGAAAAAAAAGAATAAATTTTATACAGAAAGTAAGCAAAGAACATCCCATCACTGAAGCCTTGAGTGACTAGTGTGTTATGTCCTTTTGTAAAAACCATTACAATCAATCAAGCTGTGCAAAAGGAATCGTATCAGCACTTTTTTTTTTGTTTGATGAGTCAATGAGTGTGTGCACTGAACAAAACTCTAGCATTTTCAGTGCTGACTAATCTAAATACTTCTGGATTTGCCATTACATTCATATGCTTAACAGAAATGTGTGTGATTGGTTAAAATGCTACACGCTTTTTAGGTAAAATGTGTAAAAAATAAAATCTGATGTAACATCAGCAGATCTAAATTAAATGTTTTGCCCCTTATCGTGAATTTGGCGTGCCATTTTTGCCCCAAGCCCTTGTTAATTTCAACCCTTTTTGGGTTGTGCATAATATATCTTTAACCTAGGAAAAATATAACCGTCAACAAATGTTATAGCTATTTTATTTTGTTTTTATTACTGTGATTAAAAATAACACTTGTGAGGTTAATAATGGCTTTTGTGTGTCTATGCAAGTTTAGTGAATGAAGACCACTGTCTACAGCAAAAAACAATACGGTATTACTGGTATTATAGTATAATTCAATTATTTCTACTACTGGAGGTGAACAGATTAAAAATAAATGAATAAATAAAATGTTATAATATTCCAGTGATTGCTGTGGTGTTGAGTGTAGCTGATGGTGAAATGTACTCACTTGAGTATCTTCAGCTCACACACAGGATTCTTCAGTCCTTCACAGATCTCTTTGACTCCTGAGTCCAGCAGACGGCTGTTGTTCAGGTTCATCTCTTTCAGGATGGTTTTGGAGGAGAGAACAGTAGCTAGAACTGAACAGCTTTTCTCTGTCAGCTCACAATTATTCAGCCTGAACACAAAAACAGCATTATTTATTATCAGCACATATTCAACACACATTAGATCAACATAGGGGTGGGCGATATGGCAAAAATATCATATCACGTTTTTTTTTTTGTTTTGTTTTTTTTTAAATATCACGATTTCACGATTTTATCACGATTCTTTGTCATGTTGGTTTTACTAATTTGTCTGAGCAGTGCAGCCAAAATAATTTCCCTGTTATAAAGACAAAGTCTTTCAAGGTTACAAAATATAAAAAAAGAATGGTGGCTATTTAGGCCAAAGTGGGCAAAGATAAAAAAAAAAAATAAAATAAAAAAAAAATATCTGTCGTCATTATTTTATCTTTGTCATTAAAAATAAGAACAAAGATACACATTACAAATACACTTAATATACAAGTAAAACAAACAGTGCTTTATTTTCAGGTACAATAGGTGTATTTAGCAGGAGCAGTCAAGAAATTGAATGAACATATAAAAATAAAACACTTTATAGATTGATTATATTAAAGCAGCTGTATTATTTTTTTTTTCAGTCAAGAGTAGCGAGTTATTTTTTCTCTTTGCGTTTTGTTGTTTTAACATTAAAGAATAAAAATTCTGTCACTGTCTGTCGATTCTGTCGTAGTGTTTTATATTAATACCATCATTTACTCACTCAAAATTAGTTTTAAACCTGAATGAGTTTCTTTTTTCTGCTGAACATAAATGCTATTTTGAAGTAAAACCAAACAGTTACTGGTCCACAGTGACTTCCATAGTATTTTTTCATCAAATTCAATGTGGACCAGCAACTGTTTGGTTACCCACGTTCTTTAAAATATCTTCTTTTGTGTTCAGCACAAGAAAGAAATTAATACAGGTTTGGGACAACATGTGAGTGAGTAAATAATGACAGAAATTCAATTTTAGGGTGAACTATCTCTTTAATGACAGTGGGCAGCATGTTTAGAACTGTCCCTTTAAGACCTGCGCGCAACTAACAGGCACCCATCCATTTTTCTCTCAACTGTTTACTTTAATTTTAGACATAACCAGCTGAGTCTATACATAAACCTTGTGTGTTTTGACAATATTAGCGCAAAAGATAACTTAGTTGAGTAATCAGGAGCTATTAGACATGCTTTTTAGTGCGCGCGCTTCAGGTGTACGGGCTCATAAAAAACGCACGTCAGACCAGCGCGTGACTGAAACGTTTAACCGGCAAGACTTTAAAACACACGCAAATAATGTAGTTTTGTGATTGAGAGTAAGTGCAGTGTCCCGTGAGAGTTACTCTACCGCTGAGTTAACACTGATGTGAATGTATGTGGCGTTGTACAGTATATTGATACGGCGGCGCCAGAACTGCAGCTGATAATGTGCGCTGTAGCGCGATACTACGATATTTCTTCCAAAGCAGATCGTGGAGACATTTTTATTGTCAACGATCAAAAATCGTCATATCGCACACCCCTAGATCAACATATCTGCTCACAAGTCACTGGCAGTCTTTAATAATGAACAAACATAAGATATAATGTATAAAATCATGTTGACTCACTTCATTTTCTCCAGTTTGCTATGAGAGTCCATCAAAAGAGCAGAGAGTTTCTCTCCATCCAGGTCTCCTAATTTATCTTCACTCAAATCCAGTTCTTTCAGTAATAATGGACTTGTACCCAGAACTTTAGTGAGATACTCACACGCTTCCTCTGCAGCAGGACTTTTCAAAAACCTACATGAAGTTGAAGGCAATTTTAGATTACATAATTGTGTTGTAATTTTATTCCTTTTGCTGTTCCCTTTCTGCTTAGTGTGATGTTGCATTTGGTTTTTAGTTGTTTCTAGAGTTTGGAATTGGTTTCTAAAACATTTCTTTTTGGCGTGTTTTACACCTATAATCTAATGTTCACTGAAGGCTGCAAAGAGGTTTTTTGTGTGTGTGACAACAAAATAAGAACTTATATTTTAATGAATAATTCTTTATAAATTTCAAATATTTTATTATATTTCAGTTTGTACAGATGGAATAGAACCTGTTATTGGTAAATGGAAACAATACTTTTCTGGTGTGTGAAAAAAAGGAATAGCAACCAGTTACTGATGTTCTGTTGCAGCATGGTTGCAGATAATTTTTTAATAAATATTTAAAGGTTTTAATCACCTAATGGTCTTTAATTTACAGAGTTCATCCTGTAGTAAATCACTGAGCTGCTTCACTCCTGATTGTCCAGGATCATTTCCTGTGAGATCCAGCTCTATCAGGTGTGAAGGGTTTGATCTCAGAGCTGAAGACAGAGCTTTATAACCTTCTTCAGTGATACTGCAGTCTGAAAGTCTAAAAAACAAAACAAAAAAAAGTTAATAATGAGCCTCAGGCATACTCTAAATTAGATAAAAGTAGTAAACAAAAATTTTGGCCTTTTTTCAGTTGCATTTTTATAGTTAAGCTAATCAAATTAACATTAATAAATGTATATAAACATGCAGAAAAGTACACAAATGAAAATACACACTTCAGTTTCTCGGATTTGCATTGTGTATTTTTCAACAGATGACAGATCTTCTCTATTCCTGTGTTTCGTAGTTTATTTCCACTCAGATCCAGCTCTACCAGGTTTGAAGGATTTGAATTAAATGCTGAGATCAGAGCAGCACAACCTTCTGCTGTAATATTGTTATTATTCAACCTGCAGAGAAAGAAAACAAAGACATTAGATAAGATAAATTGATAAGATAGATCAGGGGTTTTCAAACTGTGGGTCACAGAGTGGGACAAGGTGGGTTGCACAAAGTCACTTGGCTGCAGCTAAATTTGTGTTTCAATGACACGCACAGTTCAGTATAGGGCTACATGATATACAGGGTTCTTACACCTTTTCCAAATTCAAATTCAAGCACTTTCAAGGTGCATTAAGTCAGGGCTTAAAGTTCTCCGGCACCGTGCCGGATCTCCGGCGTGCAGCGTTTGGCTTGCGGAAAAAAAATAATCCTACATTTAAAAAAAAAAAAAAAAAAAAAAAAAAAACTTATCACTTTCGAGTCCATGAGTTCGCCTACCAATGGTATGAGACGAGCACAGCTTTCACTCTCAACCAAATTAACATAACTAGCCAATCAGAATGTTCTGCTCTTATAAACACGAGACGCGCATAATAGTATCCAATTGCAGAGTGGCAGCCCTGATGAATGGAGAAGCATGACACTTTAAAAAAGCTGCGAGGCGCAATGGTCAAAGATGTCCATCTAGCGCATATTTACATAGAAAAACTAATTAAAAAGCAGCGGAGCTTTGTAAACGGCTCAGAGTAATCATGTCTAGGGCTGTGACAGTGGCAGATTTTTACCACCGCGGTGGTAATGGACCAGCTACCTCCGGTGGCGCGGTGTTGTGATATTAATATATATAAAATTTTGAAACGCAAAAAATAAATAAAAATAAATGAGGTTCGATCATCTATTAACAAACGTGTTTATTTTAGCACTTCCATCAGTGAACATGTAGCCTGCAAATCACTAAAATAAATATCCAATAAATAATAGTTAAATAGGAAAGTAGCCTTAAATAAAAAAGCTAAATATACCCGGTCTACCGGACGCGAGCGGTGCGGCGCGACAAGATAAAACTCTATAGAACTCATTATAATCAGTGATGCAGTCTACACTGGATGCGACATGACAAATCCCACATAATAAACTGCCTCGGCCTATTTATTACATACTGACAAAGTTCAAATGTCCTGTGTAGACAGACTCAACCTGTCTGGTTGCGACGCGGCGTGACACCTGTCGTGTCCGGTTTAGACACGGTTCGCTGTTCCGCCACCAAGAAAGCGGGCGTGTTAAATCCGTTCTGCACGCGCTCTCTGTGGAATGGGAATCGCGGAGTATGTTGCCATATTTCATGTTAGCATCTACCGCTGTCTCGTTTGTATTTGGCCAGTTTGGAGAAAGCCTCACCAATACCAACCTGACCAGTTTGCGATCACGTGAACTTGGAGACACTTGTACAAACGCGGATGGTTGACATGAATGGAGATGGCTCCAGATCGGCGATGTAGTATTTGGTTTCCCAACAAGGTCCATTGCTCAGCATGAAATAAATTTGCTGAATGCAGAATAAACTGTATTTTCCTGCGCTCAAATGTGCCAATCTAAAGGAAACGCCGTGTATGGAGTTTGAGGTAATTTGTGAATTAGCATAGACTTTTTCAATTGTTACTGTTATTACACTTGTATACAAACTTTGTATTATGCTTGTTATAGAGTCTGTGACGTCATGTGCACTACTGCCGGTGGCAGTAGACAAAGTGACGTGGTTGTCACGGCGACCGTCACAGCCCTAATCATGTCATCTCCATAAGAACCATATGATTGCCAGAACAAATTTACCGGGATTTTTGAAAAGGTCCTGTTCACACATGATCTTTTAATGAGAACTTTCTGGTAATTTACCAGTAAAGACTGTATGTGTGAAAGGGGCTAAACTCTTCCTCTGCATATGCTGTGTATTTGAATTGCTTAATGTTCATTTGGGAAAACAGTGTGCATTCTCACTAGCTTTGTAACGTAAATCATTTATAAATCTTTGCCAACACAGGAGAATACATCAACCTATTTCTAAATATGCTATTTATTGTACATCGTGATATTAAAATAAAAGTGTTTGAATTTGCATGTAGCCAAATATAAAAATTTAATGGATTTAAAAGTCGTTTAATCACACTGTAAAGTGAAACAGGCCGTTGGCGCCCTCTGCATGTATTTGTTATAATACAATGTACTTCAGTTGGTTATGTTCATATTATGTATAGGCATATTACATTATGTATTTTAACAGTGTTGTTCAATAAAACCATGTAATTACTTGGTTTTGATATTTTATTTGAGGCAATTATTATTGCCTCATCGTTAGTTTATATATAAATGGCTGTACTAAAGCCTGGTTTTCACTTAGGTTTGTTTGTGTTACTAAAACATATCAGATTACTCTATTGTCAAAATAATCAGTAGATTAATTGATTACCAAAATAATCATTAGTTACAGCCCTAGATTAGTTAAAATATTTTAAAATACAACTGCATTGTTTTACTTTTTGTAATTAAAAGACAAATATTTTGTCATTGAAAATTTCTTTAAAATAATATTAAAATATTGTCTCTTTATAGTGAACCAAGTATGTATATTTTGTCTCATCTTGTGAGCTAAGTGTATTGTCACTCCCCTAGTGTCAATAAGCGGTGATATAGCTCATAATTTTCCAAGTGTATGATACAGCTTTCATTCTTCAGGTCAACCATATATTCATGAAAAAAATCAGTTTGAATAAGGAAAGCAATAACTTTGCCATAGTATCCTTTCAAATGTTAAAGTTGCCACAGTCATGTGTTGCCATACAACCCCCCACAGAAAAAAATTCAGGCTCAGGATTTTTTTTTTGCTTTAACCCCTGATTAAGATTTTCCAGCACTTTAAACTCTGGTAAATTACATGTTTACACACACACACACACACACACACACACACACACACTTGAGCTTTTCACTTTAAATTAGATGTTATTGTGCTGTTAAAAACCACCGGTCTGAATTGCATATAGCATTGCATAATATAAACAGCCAACATAAAGTATATAAACTATAAAATAAAAATAAAGAAAGAAATAATTTACAGGGTACCAGCAGGATTTTTAAAATAAAATTTAAGGCTTTTTAGGACCTGAACAAATCAAATAAGTAAGCGGGGTAGGGCAATGTCTATGATAACATATTAAACCATAAAATCACTGCAAAAAAAAAAACACGATTTGCAGTTCAAATACAAGTTTTCACAAATAGAGTTTTATAAAGTGACAAACTTCACATTTCAGCCTTTAAAATATTTTTAAGAAATAAAGAAAAGGGATGAGTCTGAAATATAAAGAATTTTGTTTTTCAGTGGCTTTCATGGCAGAGGATGAATTTGCATTTTCAATAGCCTAAGCTCACCTGCTGTTTTTGTTTAGAACAAAAAGCTTGTGCCTTCAAAAATCTAAAACATTTAAACAGTAAGATGTCTTCTGTGCTTTAAATTAAAATAATTCTTTACACTTTTGACTCATCCCTTTCCTTTATTTCTTAAAAATAGTTTAAAGGGGTCCTATTATGCTCTTTTACAAAGTTTTGATTTCGTTTTAGGGGTGTACTATGCTCTCATGTTTGGTGGTTAAAAACGCATTATTTTTCACATAATTTACATTATTACAATACCATTCTCCCCAGCCTGGCACAGATGGCTCGAACGCTGCTTTATCAGACATTACATGAAAGATGAAATGAAAATGACATCCAAAATTTTCTGAAGACAGTCAGTTTCCATCAGAAATACAGTGATATAAAAACACCCGCACTGGGTTTCGATTTTGAAACGTGCATTCGAATTTCAGGAGGCGGGATTTATTTTAATAATATTCTAATGGACCAATTTGTGATGTCACAAATACAGGAAAACAACTTTGTAGTCCAAACGAGCCATTCGTTGTAGTTCTTGAAAAGGGATTTTTTAAAAACGAAATATCTCTCTTTGGAGTTCACTTTGAGATTTGTAACTTTGTAGATCTTTTTTATGCCCAAACATACACACTACACACTGACTAAAATTCAAAAAGTTAACAAGCATAATAGGACCCCTTTAAAGGCTAAAATCTGAAGTTCTGTCTGCCACTAGGTGGCACATACAGCGGTATACAAAGCAGCACTATGCTCATAAACGCTACTTTCAGACATTTATATGTCTGGGAGATTAAACAAAAATGCCATTGAAACTTCACTGAAGGCAGTCGGTTCACTTCAGAGATACATTAACAAAAACACCCACGCTGCATTTTGACTTTGAAATGTTTATTTTATTATTTCACTTTAATCGTGATAGTCATAATTAACATATTTCGTTTAACTGAGCATGGGCATTTTTGCTTACCTTTTAAAGGCCTTGAAAAAAGCAGAATTTACAGGAGACTTTACATTATTTGAACCATAATTTGTATTTGTCGTTTTCAAGCCAAAGCTCACTGAAGCGGCAAACTCCCGACGTGTTTTTTCAGAGACGCGCCTCAATAAAGACCAACAGATCACACTACAGCCACATGCGCTGACTCCAGCGGAGCTGTAGCTTATTTTGTCCAAAAAAACAAAATTTAAATAAAAATAAATATATAGTATTCCGTAAGAAAGCGAATTATGATGAAACCAATGCAACTGCATTTTCAAGCACTTTATCCAAAATCCAACCACTTTTCAAACCTTGAAAACACTATGTTAAAATTCAAGCATTTTCAAGGATTTCAAGCACCCGTACAAACCCTGGATATACCTACATCAATTACGAATTGCAGTATTGCTTAGTGCGATTTTCGAATCGCAAAGGCTGCGCTTTAAAACGTGTTGCGTGTTTTGAAGTGCAGGCACGCACAAGTTGTAATAACAGTGAGGGTCTCAGAGCAACGGTTCATTAGTAAAAGGCTTGGTCCGCATTATTAATGAGAAGAAACTCTCTCACTTCACTGTGCTGTATTCTGCATGAGACTGCAAAATTCAAATGCTGAATTGAATTGAAAACTGTTTCAGGTATGGTCATATATTTCTATCGTCAGTTTGAACTCTGCGCTATATCTTTCCGAGAGATATAAAGAGTTTGTTGTTTTCGTTCCTTCATATGCATTTAGCTATAACGAAATGGTCTGTAAAAAGCATTAAACATGTATGGAATGAGTGGGGCACAAACGAGGGGTTAATTGTAACATTATATGATTTAATTTTATTTTATGATTTCTACAAGCTAGCATAACAAAATTTACAAAATGTCCTGTCATTTCCTTGCCATATCATCACTATATAGAGAAAAAAATGTGCCAAAGTTCAACAATCTTTTGAAGATATCGCTGAACATTTATTTAACCATTACAAAAGTAAATTTCTGGCTGAAGTAAATTTGTCATCTCAGTTTTTAGTTTATTTAAAATGAGACACACCTGTTTATTATTTTTACAATTATTTCACAATTATTTTAATCTCCAAACTGTTTTAGATAGTTCTGCTTCGCTTCTTATGCTTTGCTTAAAAAAAAAAAAAAAAAAAAAAAAAAAAAAAAACAACACAGAAGGATCATGAATGCATTTTCTGTGATGAACCCCACAGTTCATAGCCGCACAGGAGTGAGTGTATTTTGAGTTATGGACATATATCATAGACTCATTGACCTCTGTAAATGAAGAAATTAAAACGTAAATATTAATAGTGAAATTTTACAGTTTTTCTATAAAATAAAATGGTTATTTTTCTTGCATACTTCATTCATGCCATATTAAACTTTTAATTAAGATTAAGCTTACAGTAATGTCAATTGTTTTTTATCTCAAATATTTTGGTGGGTCTTGAAATAGATTATACTTGTCTAAGTGGGTCATGGAATGGAAAAGTTTGGGAAACCCTGTGATAGATCAATTAATCACAATCCTTACTTTAAAGTAAAACAATAACAGTGATTCTTTAGACTGTAAAAATGTAACATTAACATTTTTTGTAAAGTATTAAACTGTGTGAAATACTCACTTCAGTGTGTTGAGTTTACAGTGTTTATCCTGCAGTAGAGCAGCGATCTGATTCACTCGTGTCTCTCCAAGTTCACGTTTACTCAGATTCAGCTCTCTCAAGAGTAACGGGTTTTTACCCACAACTCCAGTCACATACTGACAGCCTTCATCTGCAGCAGAACTCAAAAACCTGCAGAAGAGAAGATGAAGAAGGATTCAATTCAATTCAATTCAATAAACTTGATCTAATTAAAAAAATAGCATATGATTCTGAGTGTGAAATGGTTTATTTTGTATTAGTACCTACCTTGAAAAAGGCTACAAGCCGAAACGTTGGTTAATAAATAGCCTATGCTTAAAGCTGCAGTCCATAACTTTTCTGGGTGTGATCCGAAATCAATATTTGAGCAAGTACATAATCAGCCAGTGTTCAAAACTATCGCCTCAATTTAGCCCGATTCACTACGGTTAGCTTATAATAATGTTTTCTGATTTGAGTGGTACGGGTAGGTTTCGTGGTAAATTCAAGCATGCTGCTGCCTCATTACTTCACGTCTGTAAACATAAAGAAGTTGTCCTGGCTACTAGGCTATAGCATGTGAGGATCCTGCAGGTGGCAGATCGTTTATAGCCTTTTCTCACAGCAGCTAGAGTAATTAAAGGTATAATTTTGATGGCGGATTGTAATCCAGAAAGGATTATGTGTTTATGAAACACGTGAATGAAATTAAATTATATTCCAGTTTTAAATGTGCTTCTGATTACAGATAGTCTGGGATTACACAAGATTTGTATTTTAAAGAAAACCAGTTAGAAGGGAGCATAGTTTGCTTTTTGGGTTAAAAGAATTTCTTAATATGAAATTGAATGGTGTGACAATTAGATTAGACTGTACAGAAATTGAAATCTACACGCTAATACACTATACCCATAGTCACACAATGCTGATGTTGTTAACATTAATAATTTGAGAATAAAGTATAACAATAATAATAATAATAATAATAATAATAATAATAATATGCACGGTTTGATGTGAAATGAGCTAACTGATTGTTAGATTTAAATCACCATTGGTAGCGCGATTTATTGTAATACTTTTTTTCCTCAGTTGGTCAGAACAAACGTGGCAGACTTGTTACTTGTTCAGATGGCAATATACGGTGAAAATTTTTATTTGGGTCATATATTCCAAGACATAGGCTAGAATCTGTGATTTCTAAGTACAGTATCCACACCGGTGCGGTGACTGACAGACTGACACCTCAAAACATTAGATTAATCCGCACACGAGCCGTGCCGACTCACAACCCCACGCATGGAAGATAATTCTGCAAGCAGCTGCAATTCCAGGTTTTCAAACAGAGATGGCGACAAAGAGGCAAAACGTACGGACTGCAGCTTTACGTGAGTGTGCAGTTGTTCTCTTTCAATTAGATCTTATTTTGTATTAGTGAAATAATATATATATATATATATATATATATATATATATGTGTATGTATGTATGTATGTATGTATATATATATATATATATATATATATATATATATATATATATATACACACACACACAAATAATTGACCTGCTTGTAATTTATTTTGCATCATTTCATTGCATCTCACCTCAGGGTCTTCAGTTTACAGTTTGGATCCTGTAGTAAATCACTGAGCTGCTTCACTCCTGATTTTCCAGGATCATTTCCTGTGAGATCCAGCTCTATCAGGTGTGAAGGGTTTGATCTCAGAGCTGAAGCCAGAGCTTTATAACCTTCTTCAGTGATACTGCAGTCTGAAAGTCTAGAACAGAAACAAAAATAAATTAGTTATTCTAAAAATTACCTGAATAATAGAAATTGTATTTAATTCTTTGTACAAATGTATTGAAAGTTAGTTGCAAAAACTGATCAGTGACTATAGAGGCATAGACAACTTTAATATGTTAGACATCAACATCACTTTCAGGGTTTCAATCATCTAAAAGTCTTTGGTCTGTATAATCTACAGAATACAAACGACATCAATATGGTTTAACATGGTTTAATATGGTTTAAGTTTTGGAACTAAATGTGACAAAATTGAAAAAATAAAATAAAATGAATAAATAAAATATCCTCCACAGTGGTGTAAAACACTAATAAACAACTATAGGACCATCCCCATCTGCTCCCTTAAAAGGACTAGGCCTTTATCAATCCTGTCTCATATATTCTTAAAATAAATGCCGATTACCAGATCTCACTCTGCTTTCTGTGGAACATTATTAACCAGCTCTAATATGATCTAAATTCTGACTCAACAATAGGATTGCAACTGATTAAAATCACTAAATTATAATTTACAATAAAGAACAGCACCATCTAAGTGCTAACTCTAGAATATCTACATGTATAAAGACGTCTACACTACCATTCAAAAGTTTGGGATCAGAAAGAATTTTAATTTAGTTTATTAAAGAAGTTTCTTATGCTCATCAAGGCTGTGTTTATTTGATCAAAAATCTAGAAAAAAAAATAGTGAAATATTATTATGTAAAATAACATTTTTCTATTTTAATATACATTAAAATCTAATTTATTCCTGTCATGCAAAGCTGAATTTTCAGTATCACATGATCCTTCAGAAATTATTCTAATATGCTGATTTATTATCAGTGCTAGAAACTGTTGTGCTGCTTAATTATTTTTTTTTTTATTTTTTTTTTTTGGAACCTGTGATACTTTTTTCAGGATTCTTTGATAAATAAAAAGTTACAAATTTATTACATTTATTTAAAATAGCAATATTTTTTAACAATACATACTACCGTTCAAAAGTTTACGGTCAGCAAATTTGTATTCTCTCTTTTTTTGAAAGAAATTAAAACTTTTATTCATCAAGGATGTGTTAAATTGATAAGAAGTGATAGCACAGATTTATATTGTTAGAAAAGATGGTAACACTTTACAATAAGGTTGTATTAATTAACATTAATTAATGCATTAGTTAACATGAACTAACAATGAACAACTCCACTGTTGAGGATTACTTAATATTTTGTTATATGTGCAAGAGAACGAAAACAAGATAGCATGAAGCACGCTGTCATAAGGAAGTAAACACAGAGGCTACTGAAGTGTTTATGTGTTCATTTGTAAGATGATGTACTGCGAAAGGCAGCGAATTCATGACCAGGTGATAAAGAGGACCAGGATTAGGAGAAAGTTTATTTTTTATTTTATTTTTTTTTTTATTTATGGTACAACCCAGCAAGTTTAGATTGCATAGAACGGTCTCTGTAATACACTGTAAAACAACATTAAATTTAACGAAGTTGATGTGAAGTCCGTTAAATTTAAATATAGCGTGGGAATTGAAGATCGGATTTATCTCTGTTTTGCGACAACACATTTATGTGGCCAAGTGTAAATGGAAATGTTTTAACAAATCAGATAGATATCCAATCAGTGAAAATACATGAAATGACCAGGTGTAAACAGGCCCTAAGAAAGACCAGTATGTAAAATCTTTGAAGTGATTTCTGACAGTGTGGCATAATAACAAATGTCAATCTAGAGTGACACAAAAGTTGCATGAATTCCATTTTGGTTGTTCAGACTGCAGTCTGATCAGATTTAGTACCACACATGTGGAAGTGGCCCAAATCAGATTCGAAAAGATGTGAAAATGGTTTGTGCTGTTCACACTGTCATGAAACTAAAGGAGTCACATATGAGCAAAAAAAAAATCTGATTTGAGCCACATTTTCCGGCAGTGTGAATGTAGCCTTATTTACATAGTGTCAACTAGGGGTGTAACGATTCTCTTGTTTTTTGGATGCATCAATTACAAACTCAGTGCATGACAATGCATATGCATCGATCTTAAAACATGGATTTTTGAATCGTGAATCATTGATTTCGACCAATAATCGATTTAAAATGCTAAGAATCGAATGAATCCTGATTTCTATAGCGATTCAATGCTTTAATATATATACTATATATGCATTAAATTACTACAAGCATGAATTAATGGAGACCTTGAACAGCATTTGTTGGAGCCTCACATCTCTCCTTCACACACTCCACTATTTACCGGATTGTGCTCGCACTCCGTTCGTAGCTCTTTTTGAGCAGCCAATGTGTGATCTCTCCTTAGTACTCGAGGCCAGTACTGCTACAGTAAAGTAGTTTTACTTTTCTGTAGTTTTTCTGTGGCTCTCGTTAATACCATTGACATTACCCTGAGCAGTTGAAGGCTGCGCATTTATTGTGTGGAGGGAGCCAAAACAAGTCTAAAAGCATATACTTCAGTTACACTTTAAATATCTTGCATTTAAAGATATTTATTATTCAAAGATCATACAACCCTCTTCATTAATGACATTAAAACACATTTTATTAAGAAACACTTAAGTAACTCCAAATAAAGATTAATTATATTTTTTTATATCAGTAAGTCTCAAGCGATGCAGTAAATATGTTAATAGATTAGTCTGAAATAAATGTTGGCAATTTTAAATATATAACGTTTTACTTTTAGTGAATTTCTTCATATGCCATTTGTCATGCCATAGCATCATTAAGCTAACATCTAACAATGGACAAAAGTGTTTTTTTTTGGCCCTCACTCTCTTACTCCATAAAGGCTGTATAATTTGCCCTCTGACTAAGCATTTAAGGAATTTAGGAGAAGCATTTAAATAATCCTGTGAATGCACTTAAAGAATGCAGAATCAAACTGTTAATTGAATCGCAACTAATTTAATTGTGAATCGTCTCGAATCAAATAATTCTGAATTTGCAAAAACAGTTCTTGAATCAAAACCTTAAGAATCGTGAATCGAATCGATTCCCTGTTTACCCAAAGATTCACAGCCCTAGTGTCAACGCTTTGTTATAATTTGTGAGCGTTCAGCGTTTTGAGCAGTGTGTGGATTACAAACGCATCTGATTGGCCACTGTGTTCAAAAAAATCAACAGATATGTATGTGATTGGCTACACTGCTCAACGCTCCAAAAACACCTTGAAAACAGAAACCTTTGACCTTTTCCAGACAGTAAACACAGATAAGCAATGGATCATCTGACAAATCTGTTTCGACCATATGGTATTATCACAGCTTCAGCTGAGGGTGCTCTTGCTTTCATGTAAACAAAACATTAGTAACCCTTTTATTCAAAGGTTTAATTTACTTCCCATAGATCATAGGTCCAACCTAAACATCTTCCAGCACCCCTGGTGTATATTATATATTTAATTTATATTTTAAAAGCATGTATTTAGCCCATATATAACAGCTCACATTAGCCCATATAATTAAAAAAAATAAATAAAAAAAAAAAAAAAGTGTCATTGAATGCCACATGACATTCATGACATATTTGTTTTGGCTGGATTTGAAATATCATTATCATCAGTTTCCCAAGGAAAAACAAACAAACAAACAAACAAACAAAAAAAACGTGAATATAAATTATATTTATGAGTGTTAAATAAACTCTTTAGAAATTTGCCATTCAAACCAACCACAGGCGATCAGAAAAAAATTAGCATTCTTATACATTTTTCCAAAAAAGAACAAGAAAAAACTGTTTTCACAGGAAGTTCGGTAGCTGCACTACAGAAAGCAGAGCGAACAATGAAGTAAAGGGTCCTTGCTAAGAAAACGATACACCGTCTAGTCTTGTAGCATCGGTGTAAACTGGCAGGTAACATCATTACAACGGATGAGAATGGCAAGACACTTTGCGTCAAAGCCCATAGAACCCATTATAAACAATGATTCTGTCACTGAATGCGTAGATGCAAATACTGCAGATGCCTCATTCTATTTCTGATGCACCCCATGTTCTTGTGCTACTGACAACTAGGCAAAAACAAATGGAAAGTTCACTTTTATGCATGCAAGATGATTACTTAAAACATCAAAATACACATGCAGACTATTTTTCCAGTCATGTATTTCATCATTAAGGTTTTCTCATAAACACTGATCAGATTGGGTTCTCATGAACAATCTTATGTCTAGTCTCACCACTAGCAATCAGCAGTGAAAAACTGTACTCATTGCTCATTTCATACATGTAGCTCTGTTGAAATATTGTATCCATACAAGATCAAGCCTGTTCTAGTGCCATTCTCAGAATTATACTTCTGATCATTATCCAAGTCAGGTTTGTAATACGTGGCCTGGTTTTATGACTTTTCAATCATTATTAGTTAGTTGCTGTTAGCTTAAATTTAGAAATTGTGCTTTTTAACACTTTGATAATGAAAGTTAGACAATATCAGGCAAATATAGAAGATATAAATCCAGCATTTGTACACTGTACATATTTTTGAAAAAGAAGATTTTTTATGTGTATTTAGTTACATTCAAATAATTCATTTTTAAAGAGTAAAAATATCTAAATCATCTGTTGCCACACAACTTACAAGGTCTGGTTGAGCTCAATGTCTGTTGTCATACAACTTACCTCAGTATCTCCAATTTACACTGTATGTTCTTCAGTCCAGTGCAGAGCAGCTTCACTCCTGAATCCTGTAGAGTATTATTGTTCAGGTTCAGCTCTTTCAGACTGGTATCTGATTCAAGAACTGCAGCCAGAGCTGAACAGCTTTTGTCTGATAAGTTACAATCATTTAACCTACAGGGGAAATAAATCACATCACAGAATTAGGTGGAACATATACAATATTTTTTTATATTATAATTAATATATTTACATTATTTTACATGAACACGGTGAGCCACACTAACATATCTTTTCAAAAACTAGTAATTTCTGTATTTTAGTATTTTTGATTCAATGGAATTTAGATAAAATTAGTGTTTCCTCTACATTCATTCTGCAGTGGCGTGCCGTCACACCAAAAATCATCCCCGCTACGGCTGCAGCTTCTCAGTGACATCATAGTTTTGCCGCTCACATCATTCACAGTCGAGGAATTACCGGAGGAAACAGAACAGGGCTTGAATTTTTGCGCAGGATTGTGGGTATTGAGGATAATTCAGCTCATTCGCGCAGGTGCTGCGCTTATAGCACGATGACAGATGACGGAATGTATCATTTGCACGTGGTTTTGAGTCTTGCCAATTTAAAGTGAAAGAGAACTTAATACAGTACTGTGCACTCTCTTATAGACCATTTTCTGTGCGCCTACACCCAGAGCGCGCCCACATAAAGCCGCCTCTGAACCAGCACGCAACTACACAATTGAGTTATGTTTTGCGTAGGGCTGGGCGATAATTCGATAACGATAATTATCGCGATATAATTTTCCTCGATAAACCGATATGAAGAGTTCGATAAATGTTTGATATAATGTTTATGTGCCAAAAGCGGAACGAAACAGCGCGACTCATTTGAATCACGCCACACGGACCACGGATCCGCTCGGATCAAAGTTCAAACTGCCACACGGCGCGAGCTCACTAGAGCAGATGCGTTTACTCCCTAAAGCACTAAACCCTGCTGTTACATCCAGTGTGAAGCGCTTGCATTCAGCAATGAACACAAATGTCTCTGTGATTTAAACTAGTTTAAAGCCAGACAGGAGAAACACTGTGTGCAACGAGACAGTCAGAAGGCTTTTCAATCTACACATCGCCATCATTTACCATGGATTTACTGTAGTAACACTCACTGCACCATGGTATTGTGGCAGAAATGTGGGATATTCACATTGAATTTTATTATAAGAGTAATGGTATATAAATTATAGTGTATGTATTTGTGATTAAGCTATAGCATGTGTGCATTTATACTGAATGTTTTTAGACTACTGTTTTTCATACAAACAGGCTCTTACCTAAAAAAAAAAAAAAAAAACACATTTATATTTTTACCATGCTATTGAGGTGCTATATTTTAAATGTATGCTACTATGGGAGAACAATGCTTAATTTAAAAAAAAAAAACTTGGAGAGAATGAATTTAATCATATAAAACTGAGGTTGGTACAATTTTTACAGATGTTTCTGATTTTAATAAATGAAGTGAATAAAAATTTACCAAAAATTTGCATCCTAACTCAAGCTACTATCAAATGTAAATTTCTAAGAGACAAAAAAGTGATATTATTATTAATATTACCAGGCAACCCAAACCTGTTTCTTGATTTGAAACAATATCACTCATTAGAACATGCAGAAACTAAGAAATAAATTTTTCTATTTAGATATTTATTTTAAGGAAAATTATTGGTCTGGTTTCTACAATTTTCACTTTGGATCAAAATTCTGGCTTTTAACTTGAAAGAAATAAAGATTTGACATTTATCGTGATAATTATCGATATCGACTGATATGAAAAAAATTGTGATAATTTTTTTGGCCATATCGCCCAGCCATAGTTTTGTGCCTTATTGCGTGTAAACCGCCAAATACATACAAAATTATGTCAAAATGCCCGTCTTGGCGAGTGTTTATGTAAACACAGTTGTTTTTTTATTAAACAAAGTATATAGGCTATTAAGTGAATGTAAACATTTACAGTATATTAAATCCATGCATGAGGTCTTAAAGAGACAACAGCCTAAATAAAACTGCTGCAGTCTGTCATTACTGTTTATTTGTACAGTGAAGACTATTCAGTGTTATTTTACAGCTGAATAGATTATTCAGTTTCTGTAGCAATTCTGTACCTACATATTATAGTTTGACCTACCTGAAAAAATTAAAGTACTGTTAATTTCATTTGTATCTTATTGTTTTTGTTTGTGATATTGCTTGCCATTTATTTATTTGTTCTTATTTTATTACTTACTATTTGCTTGTGTTTTTTAGTTAAAATAAATTAAATTCTGAGATTGAGTACACATGATTCTTGGGTGGGGAGGGAGCGTGGTCCATGTGCCACCACAGCTGGAAAAAGTCCTAGAGGAAATACAGGAATTACATAATTTTTCTTTAGTTTAGGCATCTGAATAAAACTGATGTGTTTTTTCTTTCTCAAATATGACAATGAGTTAATATGTTATATTATATGGGCCACGGAAGTCTGATATCTCAAAACAAAATACCTTTTTTACACCCCTTTTATATTTGGTCTCAAAATTCAATGAAATGTTTTAAAACATTTGAAAACAATAATACATTTTTACATAGATGTAAAGATGGCACCGCTAATAAAAAAAAAAAAAAAAAAAAAAAAAAAAAAAAAAAAAAGTATAAATAATTAGCTTTGCACTTTAATTCCCCTTTACTCATAAAAGCAAGCCAAAAAATAGATGATAAAAAATATAGCATGAAACATGTTTACATATTTTATATGTAATGTATGATCACTAAATGTATGATCACTAAAGTATGTAATATATGATCACTAAAGAATCACTATAGAGCAATGTGGATAATTGCATACTCCAAATTAAACCATAACATGACAAAACATTTTAAATGACTTACAGTGCTCTTTTGGAAGTTTTGATGACTGCTGATAGTCTAATGAGACACTCGTCTGATTTCTTGAATTTCTGAAGCTCAAACTCCTCCAGCTCCTCCTCTGATGTCAACAACACAAAAGCCAAAGCAGACCACTGGGCAGGTGAAAGATCACCAGATGAAAGACTTCCTTTGCTAAGGTGAGTCTGAATCTCTTTCACCAGAGTTTGGTCGTTCAGTTCATTCAGACAGTAGAACAGATTGATGGATCTCTCTGGAGACAGATTATCTTCAAATTTCTGCTTGATATACTGAACTATTTCCTTTTTGCTCTGGTTATTGTCATCTTGCTGTGTCAACAGACCTCGTAAGAGTCGTCGATTGGACGGGAGTGACAGACCAAGAAGGAAGCGAAGGAAAAGATCCAGGTGTCCATTGTCACTCTCAAGTGCCTTGTCCACTGCAGTCTTGAGCAAATCAACCATGGTTTCATTTTTTCCCTGTTCTATAGAGTCTTGAACAAACACACTTTGCTTTTTGATGTCTAGAAATAAATGTGCATAAAGTGCTGCAATGAACTCTTGAATGCTCAAGTGAACAAAGCAGTATGTGGTACCAAGAATGATCCCTCTTTCCTCCTTAAAGATCTGGGTACACATGCCTGAATACACTGATGCTTTACAGACGTCAATACCACAGGCTTCCAGATCTGTGTCATAAAAGATCAGGTTATTTCTTTCTAGCTGATGAAATGCCAGTTTTCCCAGTGAAAAGATGGCTTTTTTATCCCAGGAAACATCTGGTCTGTATTCTCCATCATATTTTTGACGGCTCTGCAGGATCTGAAAGCGGAGAAAGTGTGTGTACATTTGTGTCAGAGTCTTGGGAGTGTCTTCAGTATTTGATTCCTGCAGTGTTTTAGAGGCGTAATCAGACTGATTTCTCACATCATTATTTCTTTTCTCCTCCAAAATGTTCTGGAGAACAGTGGCTGAAATCCAGCAGAAGACTGGGATGTGGCACATGATAAAGAGACTCTTTGATTGTTTAATATGATCAATGATTTCTTTGGCCTGATTCTTATCTATGAATCTTTTTTTGAAGTACTCCTCCTTTTGTGCATCATTGAATCCTCGTATCTCTGTCAGCCGGTCGATACAGTCAGGAGGAATCTTACTGGCAGCTGCTGGTCTGGTGGTGATCCAGATGAGAGCAGAAGGAAGCAGATTTCCCTTGATGAGGTTTGTTAGGAGAACATCCAGAGAGACTGGTGAATATACATCACGCCATGTTTCATTTCCCTCAAAGTTTAGAGGAAGACGACATTCATCTAAACCATCAAGGATGAACAGGACTTTGAAATTATTCCTTCTTGTAAGGTTTAGTCCTTTTGTCTCTGGGAAAAACTGAGTTATAAAGTCCATCAAACTTTGTTTTTCTTTCTCCTTTAAGTTCATCTCTCTGAATGGAAGAGGAAATATGAAGCTGATATCCTGATTTTCTTTTCCTTCAGCCCAATCCAGGACAAACTTTTGCACAGAGACTGATTTTCCGATGCCAGCAACTCCTTTTGTCAGTACAGTTCTGATCTGCTTGTCTTTTTCAGGAGCTTGAAACATCTTTGGGCATTCAACCTGTATCTCTTGTGATTCATTACGCCTGGAAGTAACTTCAATCTGTCTCACCTCATGTTCAGTATTGACCTGTTCACTACAACCCTGAGTGATATAGAGATCTGTGTAGATGTTATTCAGAAGTGTAGAATCACCTTGCTTTGCAATTCCTTCAAATACACACTGATACTTCTTCTTCAGGCTACATTTTAGCTGATGAATGAAGATAAGATCATCTAAAAACAGAAACAAAAAAAAAAGACAACAGTTTCAGTCCACTTTCTCTAATACATTCATAAGTGACAGATGGTCATCAGTCTCTTACCTTCTAGAGTATTTGCAGCTTCATTTTGTTTCATTTCTCTCAGGAAGTAGAGTGTGAGATCAAGAGCTGCTTCTTTGATGCTGCATCTGTTTTCATTAAAGTCTTTCACTAAAGACAGCAAGTTCTCCTTTTTTAATATTTTCCTAAACTTTTCAATCTCATTCTTCAGGAATGTGATTACTTTGCTCTCAAGATCCTACAAAGAAAAAAAAAAAAGAAAGAAAAAAAAAAGAAATTGAAATAATTTTGTGTTCAATAACATATTTATTAACATTAAACACTTATGTTTTCTTACCTGAAAAATCCCTAGAAGATTGTCTTTGAAATTCTCATGGTTCCTACGAGTCTGGAAATCTGAATTTAATGTCTCACATTGAAGCCTGTTAACAAATAAATAAAATACTGTATTTACAGGCAAAACATTGTAGAAATCTTTAGAAATTAGAAATTATTAGAAATTTTTAGCAATGAGAAAAAGAAAGCACTAGCTTTAAAATAGGGATGCACCAAACGTTACAACCAAAATCATTTGGCCGAAAATAGCAAAAAAACAAAAACAAAAAAGCTCTTTCGGTGTTCGGCCGAATAAGAAAAAAGACAGAATAAATTGTACCGAACAATGACGTGACACGATCAAATAGAGGCGCGCACTAATGCAGAAACATGTCTGCAGTGTGGAAGCATTTAAAATTGTCGGAGAAAGATGCAAAAATCATTACAAGCACCGACCGTGTTTAGTACTGCAGTGCATGTCTTCGATGAGAAGAGGAAGGGTGGTTGAAGCTGGTTACTGTATGATGATTGAAATCGCAAAATGGCTTCAAACGATTAGTAAATAAACTTCAGAACATTGTTTTCTAATACGCACACGGACTGCATGTATTCAAACAGTGCTGCACGAGCTCGAGGCATATCTGCTTGTTAGCCAGAGTTCAAAGTCCAAAGCGCGAGGAAAATCTGCGCTGAAACTGTTACTCGTCAGCTGCTCAGTAACATTTTTATGCATTTTCAAAATAAAATGAGAAAAGTAAGACAATAATAATGATAATAATTACAACAGCTCTATTAATACATTTATTATAACACTCACACAGTGTTCAAATTGGGATCTGTAATATTTTCTAGTGTTTTAAAAGAATTCTCTTCTGCTCAGCAAGGCTACATTTATTTGTACAGTAAAAAATACATAACTGATTGAAGAAGGGGGTCTCAAATGGCCAAAAAAATATTATTTGACTAACATTCATTTTAAGTTAAATTGTGCTAAAAAGTGTTAAGTAAATATTTTTAAATTATTGTTTTGTAATTGATTTTTTTTTCTTTGAAAAGCTAGACAAAACAGTAAAAAGCACACTTTGGCTATTTAATTTATGCATTGGTGAAAAAAAATTTGGAGAAAAATATATGGAGGAAAAAATGCGAAAAACCGTGTTCAGTTTCATTTCGGTGCATCCCTTCTTTAAAAGATTAGTTCACTTCCAGAATAAAAATTTTATTCTGGGCACCATTGAAGTCTACTATATGGATAAAAATCCTGGAATGTTTTCCTCAAAACTCTTAATTTCTTGGCAACTGAAGAAAGAGAGACATGAAACTCTTGCATGACATGGAGGTGTGTAAATTATCTGTAAATTTTTATTCTGGTAGTGAACTAAACCTTTAGCGCGTACGATCACACCGGTGTGATTAGAATGTTCAGCACATCATGTGATCAACTGCTAAATTCAAATATGCTTTCGTGCTTTTCTGATGGACGCACTCAGCACTTGGCATATATCAAAACTATTCAGTGTTTTCAACCACATAATGCTTAATTTAAGTTTCAGACATTTAAATTCATATTAAATTCATTACATTCATTCAATTCAAGTATTAGCAAAATATACATTTCTAGTAGGGCTGCACGATATATCGTTTCAGCATCGATATCGCGATGTGCGCATCCGCGATAGTCACATCGCAGGATGTGCGATGTTTAGTAGGCCTGATCATTATATTTATACTGATCGTTTTCTTTGCTCACACACAGACACCGTGTCTACTCCGGACGCGACAGCTGTAAAGAGATACCCATTTTTAAATAAATTTAGTAGCAGAGCTACTGCAAGCGATTTTCAGTGCTGGAAATCCATTTATCCTTTGTTGAAACTTCCGCGTCGTCGAGGAGAACACATCACGGATGTTTAGCAACGGCAGGCGCCAGGAAAGCGCAAGCTCCCGAGCGCTTTGGAAAGGAGGAGGAAGTGGCGCGGCGGGAGTTTTCCACGCGTTTGCAGATGCACCATGTGAACGGCCCCAAAGTCTTTCTACACTGGATGCGACAAAGCGACCGTTGCCAATCGTGTCAACTTTGTGTCAGTACGTCATAAATAGAGCGAGGCATATCAGTTTACTGGCGGGGATTCGTCGTGTCGTGCCGCATCCAGTGTAGTACGACACATATGCGCGAAACCGTGTCAAAATGCATGTCTCCATGTATCCTTGTAAAAAAAAAAAAAACAGTTGCTTATGTCTTAGGTAAACAATTGAGAAAGAAAGAGGATAACAATAACAGCAGTTTAATGTCTCTGTTGCTTTCTGTGTCATAATCAAACAACAAAACAGAGAAAAATCACTTTTGTAGCTTTAACACAGATTTATTAGATTTAATTTATACAATGAAGACTGTGTTATGCAGTGTTATTTTACATTTTATTATTCAATTTCTGCACCTGAATACTGTTGGACTTGCCTTAAAAATACAAAGCACTGTTTATTTCATTTGTATCTTTGTTCTATTATATTTATCTATGCTTGTAAATTGTTTATTTCCTATGCTGATTTACTCACCTACAAAATCAATATTTTTTTCTCTCCAAATAGAGCTATTCAAGTCATTTGGTGATTTTTTTTTTTTTTTTTCATATCGCAATATATATCGCAGAAAAACAAAATATCGCAATGTGAGTTTTTTCCAATATCGTGCAGCCCTAATTTCTAGTTTGTAAAATACACACTGACAAATAGGTAAATGGCAAGAACGATCCTTACAAATATAATTTTACGACATGTTTTATTGATATCATATACACACAGTGTAGTTAACAATAAAGTTTACTCTATTCTTCTCTCTGTTCACCAGAAACTTACTTTAATGTCGGGAAGAAAGGATGAATGTATGTATTGTAATTCCTACAGCTAGGATTCAGCACAAACTAACTTGGCAGCACCCATCACCCGTTATAGATCAACTAACATGGTACATTATCATAAAGGTGTTTAAACTACCAAATACATGTACTTACACGTATTTGAGAATCAGAATATCAGATATTTCATAATATAATTAACACGTTTGTGAATATTTTGAATAAAACAGGAAAAATTAAATAAAAGTGATACATCACTCATTCACAGCTATTGTGGCTGGGCATGACACAAGCGTGTGTCACAAGCATGATGTGTCACCATGGAAAAATGGTAATGTAATATTTGAACTAACAAAAAAAAAATTCATATTAGATATTCACTGATAAACTTTATATCACAGTCTATGTGTGACCAAAATTAAGAAACATATGAAATACCTTTTGTCAGGTGGTGTTTTTCTCTCACTGAAGTTTGGCATGTCATCTTTTGACCGGTCACTCTTCACAGACACAGAGCTGAACACATGTGACCCTGATCTTACACTAATGATACAAAGAACAGAGAGACAAAACACTATCACACAGGATAATTTAAAAATTCACACAGTATAATTTAAAAATTGTAAGGCTGCAAATAATAATTAAATACAGTATAGCTGTGCATTTCATGCTACTATGACTATGGATTGATGGATATATTCATGTTTGGCTGCGTGATCTTTATTTTCCATGCTGAATGTACGTGTATGCCTCTTAGTGATTGCTGTGTAGTTGTTTTACTGAAAGAAGTTCCAGAATATGCTCAATAAAGGCCATTAATATTGTGGTCAGTAATTTATTTCAAGTTTTCTTCAGTCAAGTTCTATCACATACCCCTGTAGATTAATAATGCATTAACGCTATAATGTACAACACATGAAATACCTTTTGGTAGATGACGTTTTTTTCTCACTGAAGTTTCTATAAACTTTCTATAACAGTCTATGTTTGACCAAAATTAAGAAACACATGAAATACCTTTTGGCAGGTAGTGTTTTTCTCTCACTGAAGTTTGGCATGTCATCTTTTGACTGGTCACTCTTCACAGACACAGAGCTGGACACATGTGAACCTGATCTCACACTAATGACACAGAGGAGACAAAGGGGGAAAAAAGAACAACACTGACTGTGGCATTTGACAACAATTTTCATAAATTTAGCCATTTTATACACTGTAATTTAAAAAGTTGTGTACAATTATAACACTTAACAACACTGCTGTTCTATTACCCAGGCCAAAAAAAAAAAAAAGCTGTGAGAGAGTGAATAAATTTGTACTTTTGCAAATATGTCAAAAATGACTTTTCTTTTCATATTTTAAATGTTTAGAATCTACTGGATACTTTTTGAATGTTCAAAAATTGCACTGATAAAATTAATTCATACTGTAGTCCCAAAACATCTGCAGTCATGGTAGAAGCTCTGTATGTTAGTTAGTTACTATTAAGTTTGACTTCTCCATAAAGCCCTGTTTGCCATGTATAGTTTAAAAGTATTTGCAAATTAAAAAGAAAAAGAAACTTCAGTAGTGTTTAAAATGATTCTCTGAAAATAGACTCAGTCTTACCTCTGTTTGTGAGAGAGACTCATCTCAGATGGAGAGTGTTTTCCTCGCTCCTCTGACATACTGCAGCTGAACTGACAGCGCAAGCATCAGCACTGCTTTATGAAAATAGTCAGCTGAGCAGTATGACCTGGATATGATAATATGTTACTGAGGTCAATAACAGGGCAGTTACTCAAGAAAATAATGAGGGGGGAAAAAAAATCTACTATATAATACTTGTAGCTTCCTGGCTTAAAAAAAAAAAAAAAAAAAAAATGTTGAACTCTTCGACTGATGATTTAAAGATCCGTCACCATAGATTTGCAGTAATCACCGTCAAATGCCATAAGACATCACAAATCACCGTAAGAGCTTTGTATAAAGAAAACAAACAAAACAATATAAATAAACCTTGAAACAACCATACATCAGCAATTTAACACCTAACATCACACAAACAAATAACCATACTACTTTACATAAAAGAAATCCAAAACAATACAGATAACAAAGTCAATATTTTACCTTATTCTCCATTTAAACCAGGAACTAAATCCTTGAAGTTCTCTTTACCCGTAAACCTTTGAATGAATCGACCACGTGCGTCTTAGCTGTACTCCGTACTAGAATGCTTTGAGCACGCCACAATATATCCGTTTACGCGGATGAATGTCAAAATAAAAGACTTTGCTACCACAAGACGTATAAACAAATAAAAACCCAAAATCCAACAATTAACCATAATACACATTCAGAATAGACAATGTAATAAATCATTTAAGGAATATGAAAAAAATTGAAAAGTAAACAGTATAAAAGAAAACAACAACCAAATCATCAACAACACTATATAAAGTGTTTTACAAACAAATTTCGCCATATAGAATAAACTTGCAGTATTTCTTTTAAATAATACTTTTTTAATCTTCATGTTTTAACATCCACACACTTCAAAATATGTGTTTGCGTAATTTCAGGCAGCTACATCAATTTACTGCGGTCAAGCCAGCCGCGGTTTGAATATACACGGTCAAGCCAGCAGCACTTTTTTTTGGTTTACGCGTCTAATTGCGCACTTACGGTACGGGTGCTGGGAGCGGTCAAAATGGATGTAAAGAAGCTGTCATAACGGCGTTTCCTTTGTACTTTTGCTGACATTTTCAATAGATTGCTGTTCACGGTGACCCAAAATATGTCTACATTAAACGTAATTTAACCCTAAAAAGACCATAAAGTGACATCAGAATTTGTATTTATTGCTATTTTATCATTTTATATCATGACATAAATAATACAATTTCAGGATTTTTTAAATAACTTGAACATTGAATTAATGTTTGTTAATATTTTTTTGTACATTAACATTTGTATTGTACATTTATTAATATACATAATTTATCAATGTTACTATATACATACATACACACATATATATATATGTGTGTGTGTGTGTGTGTGTGTACCTTTCAGCTGATACTTGTTTAGAGTGACTATTACTGTATTAATTTTCAAGTTAAATCTAATGTACAATCTCTGTACTAATTAATAGCAAATCACACCAAATCTCAACGTGCATTCACACATTTTCTCATAAGCACTTACTCGTAAAAAGCTTTCCTTTATAGGTTTGCTCTTTCTTCCAATTGATTCATGTTAACAGTGACCCTGAATATTATTATAATAATTTTCAAATATTTTTACTGTATAGTTTTGGAGAAAATTAAAGGCAAATTCACCACAACCATCTAATTGCATAAGCACTTTTACACCATGTCTCATTTTTAAACACTCATAAAAATCTTTCCTTTATAGGTTTGCTTGTTTTATCAACTGATTCCTGTTCACAGTGACCCTGACTATTACTGTAATAATTGTCAAAGATTTTTACTGTATAGTTTTGGACAAAATGAAAGGCAAATTCACCACAACCATCTGAGTGCGTAAGCACTTTTACACCATGTCCCATTTTCAAACATTCATAAAATTCTTTCCTTTATAGGTTTGCTTGTTTTATCAACTGATTCCTGTTCACAGTGACCGTGACTATTACTGTAATAATTGTAAAAGATTTTTACTGTATAGTTTTGGAGAAAATTTATGGCAAATTCACCACAACCATCTGAGTGCTTGTGCACTTTTACACCATGTCCCATTTTCAAACACTCACAAAAACCTTTCCTTAATAGGTTTGCTCTTTCTTCCAATTGATTCCTGTTAACAGTGACCCTGACTATTATTATAATAATTTTCAAATATTTTTACTGTATAGTTTTTGAGAAAATTAAAGGTAAATTCACCACAACCATCTAATTGCATAAGCACTTTTACACCATGTCTCATTTTCAAACAGTCTAAAAATCTTTCCTTTATAGGTTTGCTTGCTCTATCAACTGATTCCTGTTCACAGTGACCCTGACTATTACTGTAATAATTGTCAAAGATTTTTACTGTATAGTTTTGGACAAAATGAAAGGCAAATTCACCACAACCATCTAATTGTATAAGCACTTTTACACCATGTCTCATTTTCAAACACTCATAAAAATCTTTCCTTTATAGGTTTGCTTGTTTTATCAACTGATTCCTGTTCACAGTGACCCTGGCTATGACTGTTATAATTGTCAAAGATTTTTACTGTATAGTTTTGGACAAAATTAAAGGCAAATTCACCACAACCATCTGAGTGCGTAAGCACTTTTACACCGTGTCTCATTTTCAAACACTCATAAAAATCTTTCCTTTATAGGTTTGCTTGTTTTATCAACTGATTCCTGTACACAGTGACCCTGACTATTATTGTAATAATTGTCAAAGATTTTTACTTTATGGTCTTGGAGAATATTAAAGTTAAAATCACCTCAAATATCAAAGAACATTACAGAGAAATACAGTTTAATAATAAATGATAAATTTATGATCACTTAAACTTGATTTTGCTTTGGTGTGTGTGTGTGTTTTTTTTTTTTTTTCCCAGCAACGTTTCAATTAAAACTCTTCCAGAAAAGGCTCAAAGGTATCATACTAAACAGTGATTTCTTAACAACTTGTCCTCTTTGACACACACAACAGTGAAGTAGTATGTACAAGTAGTATATACAGAAATAATAGAAAGTCTGGACTAAGCCATTTACAGACAGTTGACTGATTGTTGTCATGTTTCTTTTAAACTTACATTTATAATCCAACTACAGTAGATATGTCCTGTATTACCTTAACATCTTAGAGCATTTCTAATAAACAAAATTCATAGTTTCATTCAGCCTGTTCCTCACACATGAAATTGTACATATATTTCTGCAAAAGAAATTTTAAGACCAAGTGATTCATTTTAAATTTTTGTTTGAAAGTTTAATATTTGCTTTTTATTTTCCGTGTAATCAGTGAGATACTGTAGGATCAAAAAAAACAAAACAAAACATAATTTCTGTATTAAAGCAATTTTATTTTAATTTTAAAAATAATTTACTAACTACACTAACAAGTGCAACAGACTTCGCAAACTGCTTAAAAATAAAAAAAACACATTCACAAACATAAACAAAAAGACATGCATTCCTGAGACTCTGCATATAATGGAAATTGTAAAATAATTTAAGTACTACTAAAATTACTTCACACTTGACATTTGCAAAACTTTACATGGCTATATTAAAATGAACTGACAACAATTTAAATACTAATGAAACATTTTCAGTATTTAAAGCAATGTATAAGCAATGTAAACAGTAATGAACCATACTTCCCATACACTCATTTTACTTCCCACATTGGCTTCAGGAAAAAAAAAAAAAAAAAAAATCTGTTTTAGATTTTGTCAGTACAATTGGGGCAGTGCCAGTCATCATCCCCAGTATTGGCATTTTGGGGTATCTGTGCGCAGTTTGGATGATACCACCTCTTGCATGAAGTACATTCAACCATGACTTCAGTGCAGTGCGCAGTCCTGCATAAGCAGTACACATTCACAAGTGTTTGTGTGGATTTTGCCTTGTTAAGTCTTGGCTCTGTTTTGAAATGTATTTCGAAAATTCTGCTCTCAATCTACCCTCGCGGAACTGGCAGTTTTCTGGCCTCAGGTTACAGCATAATGCAAAAGCAAATACTATTGCAAACAAGCCACAGTTGCTTGAATTTGACTGTTGTTGGACAGGAGGGTAAGTAACCAAAAAATGGTCTTCCACTGGCCTAAGCAACCATGACAGGATTTGTTTTTCTTTGTTGTACATCACTGTTGACAGACTGTCGTATAAGCAAACCTGATTTTTTGGACAAAACAGGTTGCTAGCAGTTACCCAGTGGTTGCCCCCAGTGTGTAGAATTTGTACAAACTGCCCGCTTGGAGTACCCACAACACCTCCATTATGTAAAATGCTGAATAAAAGAGTTGATTGAAACCCATTAATGTGAGGGTACTCATTTGCAAGCAAGTATGAATGGACAAAGTAATAGTCATGGTGCCTGTGAATAGGAATCAATTGATAAAACAAGCAAACCTATAAAGGAAAGATTTTTAGGAGTGTTTGAAAATGGGATATGGTGTAAAGGTGCTTATGCACTCGGATGCTTGTGGTGAATTTGCCTTTCATTTTCTCCAAAACTATACAGTAAAAATATGTGAAAATGGATACAGTAATAGAAAGGGTGACTGTGAATAGGAATTAACTGAAAGAAAGAGCAAACCTATAAAGGAAATATTTTTATGAGTGTTTGAAAATGGGACATGGTGTAAAAGTGCTTCTGCACTCGGATGCTTGTGGTAAATTTGCCTTTCATTTTCTCCAAAACTATACAGTAAAATGAGTTGAAAATGGAACCAGTAATAGTCAGGGTCCCTGTGAATAGGAATCAATTGAAATAACGAGCAAACCTATAAAGGAAAGATTTTTATGAGTGTTTGAAAATGTGACATGGTGTAAAAGTGCTTATGCACTTAGATGCTTGTGGTAAATTTTCCTTTCATTTTCTCCAAAACTATACAGTAAAAATATCTGAAAACTCATACAGTAATGGTCAGGGTCCCTGTGAACAGGAATCAACTGACAGAACGAGCAAACCTATAAAGGAAAGATTTTTATGAGTGTTTGAAAATGGGACATGGTGTAAAGGTGCTTATGCACTTAGATGCTTGTGGTGAATTTGCCTTTCATTTTCTCCAAAACTAAATAGTAAAATGAGTTGAAAATGGATCCAGTAATAGTCAGGGTCCCTGTGAATAGGAATCAATTGATAACACAAGCAAACCTATAAAGAAAATGTTTTTATTAGTGTTTGAATATGGGGCATGGTGTAAAAGTGCTTATGCACTTAGATGCTTGTGGTGAATTTGCCTTTCATTTTCTCCAAAACTATACAGTAAAATGAGTTGAAAATGGATCCATTAATAGTCAGCGTCCCTGTGAATAGGAATCAATTGAAATAACAAGCAAACCTATAAAGGAAAGATTTTTAGGAGTGTTTGAAAATGGGACATGGTGTAAAAGTGCTTCTGCACTCGGATGCTTGTGGTGAATTTGCCTTTCATTTTCTCCAAAACTATACAGTAAAAATATTTGAAAATGGATACAGTAATAGACAGGGTGACTGTGAACAGGAATCAACTGAAAGAACGAGCAAACCTATAAAGGAAGGTTTTTTATGAGTGTTTGAAAATGGGACATGGTGTAAAAGTGCTTATGCACTCGGATGCTTGTGGTGAATTTGCCTTTCATTTTCTCCAAAACTAAACAGTAAAATGAGTTGAAAATGGATCCAGTAATAGTCAGGGTCCCTGTGAATAGGAATCAATTGATAACACAAGCAAACCTATAAAGAAAATGTTTTTATTAGTGTTTGAATATGGGACATGGTGTAAAAGTGCTTATGCACTTAGATGCTTGTGGTGAATTTGCCTTTCATTTTCTCCAAAACTATACAGTAAAAATATTTGAAAATGGATACAGTAATAGACAGGGTGACTGTGAACAGGAATCAACTGAAAGAACGAGCAAACCTATAAAGGAAGGTTTTTTATGAGTGTTTGAAAATGGGACATGGTGTAAAAGTGCTTATGCACTCGGATGCTTGTGGTGAATTTTCTCCAAAACTATGCAGTAAAAATATTTGAACATTATTAAAATAATAGTCAGGGTCACTGTTAACAGGAATCAATTGGAAGACTGAGCAAACCTATTAAGGAAAGCCTTTTACGAGTAAGTGCTTATGAGAAAGTGTGAGAATGCACATTGAGTTTTGGAGTGATTTGCCTTTAATTTGTACAAAAATTGTACAGTAGATTTAACTTGAAAATTAATACAGTAATAGTCACTGTAAACAAGTATCAGTTGAAAGGTACACACACACACACACACACACACACATAGCCTATATAGTAACATTGATAAATTATGTATATTGATAAATGTACAATACAAATGTTAATGTACAAAAAATAATGTATTCACAAACATTAATCCAATGTTCAAGTCATTAAAAAATCCTGAAATTGTATTATGTCATGATATAAAATTATAAAATAGCAATAAATACATATTCTGATGTCGCTTTATGGTCTTTTTAGGGTTAAATTACATTTAATGTAGACATATTTTGGGTTACCGTGAACAGCAATCTATTGAAAAAATCGGCAAAAGTACAAAGGAAACGCCGTTATGACAGCTTCTTCACACCCATTTTGACCGCTCCCAGCACCCGTACCGTAAGTGCGCAATTAGACGCGTAAACCAAAAAAAAGTGCGGCTGACTTGACCGTGTATATTCAAACCGCGGCTGGCTTGACCGCAGTATCAGATTGGAGTAACTTTAATACTTCCGGACACATAAATGGTCTCCTGCAACTTCATATTTAAATCAAGATTATACAGTATGAAAAAAATGCTTATTTTATTCCACCAATTGAGTGTGATCGGAAAAAAAAGTCTTAAAACTTACTTACAGTCTACTTAAGTAGATATGTAGAAGTAGGCCTATCTGTCAAAGGCTTGTTGTTTGTCTCGCGGTGCGATTCTAAAGCAAAGTCCAAAGATCTCCGTGTCGTTAGACTGCTGTGTTTGCAGACTTTGTTATCGATTAACAGCGTTGACTGGCTGTTCTGATGTCCTCATTTGTTATAGCATGACCACTGTGAGCGCTGATGGACTGTGGATTAAATATACACTTAAATATAAACTTGTGGCTGTGATAACTTGAAATATTTAAAAAGGTTTTCCGGGACGGACATCGAATGGATCAAATCCAGCGAGTACCATTTTCTCTTGCTCTCCTTCTTCTTCTTTGACGTTTAATGGCGGTTGGCAAACCAGCTTTGGTGCATATTCCGCCACCTACTGGGATGGAGTGTGAGGCATGGATATCAGAAGTAAAAAACGAAAAAAAAACAAAATTATGTATATATTCTATATTTTCTTATATAACTTTGTTGCTTTCAAAAAAGAGATAAGGAAACAGGTTGAAACTTGGTCAGAGGAATCGGAGATCTGCGCCTGCACTCTCACAGAGTGGAACAGGCCTGTAACTGTACCCGGGTAACTAAAATGTATTTTTATTCGTTATTTTATATAGTAGTTTATCCGTCTGTCACTACATATTAGTGGATCCCTTGTCAAAAAATCCTATTGGAATTTCAGTTTATCCTTTAGGATCTTATTGGGTTCTTAGAATCCTATTGGACATTCTGATTGATTTTAATGGAATTTCACTTTGTCCTATATGTCTTTTTTTTGTTTGTTTGTTTATTCTTAGAGTCCTATTGAATTTTGTGTTTTATTTAATGGGATTAAAATGTTTCCTGTAGGATCTTTTATTGATTGTATCATATTGGACATTGTGATTTTTAAATTGAAATTTACTTTGTCCTGTAAGATCTTATTTGATTACTTTTTAAGAGTAACAAGGTTTGTACTTGTAACCCTTGTTAAAAATGCAGCCTATACGAACACACACAAATATAACTGAAATTCATAATATTACAGTAAGGCAAAGATAATAAATATGACATTTCATAATGTTAGAATAAGTTAAAATGTATTACATGTGAGTAGGAATTCATAGAAACAGAAACAGCTATATATGGCAGGGCCGTAGCCCTGCAGAGTTTTGCTTCAACCCTAATCATGAACATCTGAACATCTGGGTTACTAGAAAAGGCTTGTTTGAGATGCGCCTCGCCTCGCCTGAAATGTAGACGAGAGTAGGCGGCTGCAGTCAGGGGAGGAGTGAAATAAGCAAGACGGACAGTTCTGAGCTCTCGAAGAAGAACAGAAGAGGCTTGTTTGAGATGCGCCTCGCCTCGCCTGATATGTAGACGAGAGTAGGCGGCTGCAGTGAGGGGAGGAGTGAAAGAAGCGCAGTCAAGACGGACAGTTCTGAGTTCTCGAAGTGGAACAGACATGAGATCAAAGGCGGATATCGCGTTATTCTCACTCATGTGCTGTGCTGCTGATAAATGTGATATAATTTCAGTTCTGTTGCTTTTATATGAATATAAATATGATGAACAAGACACTCAAAGTGCTTGCTATTTAACTCCATACGAAAGGCGTATTTATCATCCATTTTTATTTTAATTCAAACATGTAGGCTATTTTAGATTTTTATAGAAAATATGACAACAATCACATCGCACACAGAGATCGCACTGTCATAGTGTTTGGGAACAATAAAGTGAGCATTGAGTATATATATGGAAATGCCCTACATTATGGTTGAAACAATCATATTCCTTTCAGGTGTTTGTTTAAAAGACATTTATACAATAGTACTATTCTAGAAGTGTTATGTTTGTCTTTCTTTTGTAAAGAGCTTGTTTTAATAAACAGTATTTATTCATCACATGGAATGCTGCTTTGAAACCAAGTCCATTTGAACTAAATCTTCAAAATTTTCTGACTGAAAATAGGCAGTCTCTTTTTCTTCGGAAAACACCAGTTAACAACATCTAATTGTCTTTGGAGAAGCTGCCTGAATGCCACATCTGACACACAAAATTGATGAGATTACAGAAGCAGAACGCCTGACCAAAATGTATGGAAGCAGAATAATGACAATAGTTTTTGAAACATAAAGCATGCTGAATTCCACAAATCGAAAAAAAAGATGCATTGCAATTAACAGTGCTTGCATTTTAATGCCTTGTATTTCCAGGGCTTGCGTTATTAGGTCGTGGAATTTAACATAGTTGTTTATTTAAGCTGTGAATATTTCAATTTAAAAATATTTCACATACATTTTCATAATTAAAAATTCAATTATTCATAATCACCTTCCAAAATATTCAATCTGTTTAAAAATACATTGTATAATATTCAACAGGCAAATTTTGGTCATTTTATTTCACTTTCCAAATTCGCTGCCACAAATTCAGTGGTTAAAATTCGGCAGAAAATTCAGCGGTGCGCATCCGGGAACCGCAGGAATAGCAGTAGAGCACCGATGCATGATTCAGCTGATGTCGGTCGCTCACCAGCAGGTGGCGCAAGCGGCTGTTGATGAAGGCCATATGTGGATCAAGTCATTCATTTACAAAAACTGATTTGCAAAAATGGAACAAGAGCTAAGTAGAAGTTTTGATGATCGGGGCCATTATTTCGCTTGCTTAGTTTCTGTAACTTTGTATCATGGCTTGTGTGACGCTGTGCTGTAAGACGAAGAAGTACCACAAATTATCCGTGTGCACTAAGAATTTTTTCGGTTCACACTTATTTGTCATGTGATTCCAAAGCAAAGTCCTACGGTGCCCGCGAGGTGATATGGTCGGTTCACTTAGTTTTGTTGTGGCCACGAGATCATTTTGTCGTGGTAACAACATCCCTATGTTGTGGCCTCGAGATGTTATGTTGAGGGGACGACATATTTTTCTCGTGGCCACGAGTTCAATGCGTAAGCAAACCTGCTTGACCATAGCAACCCGGGATTAATAGCTATTTTATCTAGAATTAAGAAATTATTATAGAAATTATTACATTAAATCATTATTAACCATGGCTACCAGACTGTTTTACGTTCCATAGTCAGCATTCAAATTAAGTTTATCGTACACATAAAGTGCATAAAATAAAATAGGCCCCCAAGAAAACATTTTTATCCATCCCACAGTCTTGTAAACCCATTAACTGATTGTCTTTTTCCCGTAATATTTGTATAGGCCTGTTATTATTATTATTATTATTAGCCTATTATTATTGGTTATATTTTGATATTCGTTTATATTCGTTTTTTCCCTTCATTTCGATCTCTTTCCTTAACGTTCTAAATTGTAAATAACAGCCTACTGTAAATGCTCGACATGCCAAAGCTTTGATTATGCTGACTGGAATTTTTACTGGAATGGAGTTTAAATTTAACATAGGCTATATTTCATTTAATTTCTGCTAATTAATAGACCATAATTATAAATACTATAGTGTTTTGTTGAGGAATTAATCATTCACGTAATTTCATTTGTAAATGAAAACACAACACGCTCATTTATCATCACACACGGGCATAAATACAATAATAAAGTCAAAACTTTATTGGCATAATTTTCAAGCGTTCACAGTATTTGCAAAATATATACTCAAATAATTACTCAAAACGATAATTGAAAGGGGAAATAAGCATATATAACCGTTACAATATGTTATACAGTTTATGGCCAGCAGGAGGTGACAGACCTTATAAGGTTAAATTGTTGTGTGTGACGTCATTGAGATGCGCTAGCACGTGAAGTAAAGAAAGTGAAGGAGAGCACGGAAAGATCTGTGTTTCTGAGATTCCTTATTTAAGAGTGGTAATTGATTAACAGAGTGAACTAAGCTTAATTCAAATCAAATCAAATATCTTTATTGTCACACATCATGTACACAAGTGTACCGATGGTGAAATTCTTAGGTACAAGACTCTGTGCATTGGCAGTACAAGCAACAAGATATTAAAATTTACAATATACATAAACAAGAGTATACAACAATATACACACTTTACACAATATACACATTTGCACAGTATACAATAAACAATATACAACTGTACAAAATCTACATTACACAATGTATATTACACATTATACACATTATACATTACACAATGTATATACATATTTCTATAATATACACATAGTAAATGCACGTGTTCTCAAGAGACTTATAGACGTATGTATAGCTTTTATATTTGACTTACAGTGATGTGTACTGTTAGTGTTTTACTATGAAGTTCAGTGCAGTAGTTAGTGCAGAAGAGAAGATGGAGCTGCATGTGTTATAAGCTGTGCAGTGCAAGACACGCTACAGTGCTGTCAGAGTCAGTGTGGCTGGTGTGTAGATGGGATCCAGTGTGAGGGGTAGGGGTAGGTGGGTGAGTATCGTTTTGCTATCTGGAGTTCAGCAGTCTGATGGCTTGCGGGAAGAAGCTGTCTCGCGTTCTGCTGGTTCGGGTCCTGATGCTGCGGTACCGTCTGCCTGATGGTAGCAGCGAGAAGAGTTCATGGCTCGGGTGGCAGGAATCCAAGTCCAAGTCCAATCCGGTAAAAGAGATGCTGCATTAACTCGGTCTGGTAACGATTAGTGTTTAATGTGCGTTCTGACGTTCGCTCTCATTTGCCAAATGTCCGCACATGCGCACTGAGGAGTGAGCGAGGGTTGTCAATCACTGATCTAGATCAGTGTTGTCAATACATTCTTGTGATCTGTCGTCGATGGATTGTGGATATAAATGTTCGTACATGATAAATTTCTTAGAGCCTGTAAAATGTTTTCTGGGACCTGGTATGAATCAAAGCCAACCAACGTTTTTTCTTGGTATAGTTTTGTTTTTGTACTATTACTTTCACTTTCGTCTTCTTCGGTGGGTTTAACTGGTAGAGCAGCTGAACTGTTCATACCGCCACCTGCTGGACTGGAGTGTGGAGAATAGCAAGTACATACAGTAGAATTTAAACGATCAACATGGCATTTATTATTGTCCCTGTTTTTGGATCATTTTTAAAATAAACATATTGTACATGCCTGACATCCTTAGGTTCTTTCCTACTGTATGTTCAATCCTTTGTTCCATATTGACAAATCTTAACAAATTCTAAGAAACATATTTCATAAAAATACCATTAAATATTTTAAAGCAGCCTATTTAAGAGTTCCCTTCCCCACAAAGCAAAGAAACGCTTCAAAACCTTGAATGAAATACATCCTTCTAATAAATTCCTAAATTTATGAATTAATTTTGATGTACTGTACCTTGCCATTTCTGTAATTTCTCTTCTCAAGATACAGAACATATGTTTTTTTTCTCATAGTATAACCAAAGACTGCTGTGTTTGTTTTATGTGATTAATAACTTCATAATACTGGCCAAAATATTTACACACATGTAGATTTGTTATATACCTCTTCTATTCATTACATTCAGAAATTAATCTCTACCCAACAAAACGGACGAACTCCTTCTGCTCTCCCGGACAAACAGGGACTTTTCAAACTCTGCTGCTCTGTGTTTCACGGAAACCTTGCTGAACGACGCCATTCCGGACAGCGCGTTACATCTTCCGAGCTTTCAGCTGTTTAGAGCGGATCGCGAGGCAGAATCAACGGGGAAATCACGCGGCGGCGGGACGTGCTTTTACATCAATGAGAGGTGGTGTACAGATGTAACTGTGTTAAAGAAGATGTGCTGTTCAGATCTAGAAACGCTCTTCATTAACTGCAAGCCTTTCTACTCGCCGCGGGAGATTCACTCGGTCATTCTCGTGAGTGTTTACATTCCTCCGCAAGAGCACGTGAGCTCAGCTTTACAGAAACTCGCTGATCAGATCACAGAGACTGAGCAACAACACCCGGACTCTGTTTTAATCATTCTCGGGGACTTTAATAAAGCAAATCTCTCCCGTGAACTGCCAAAATACAGACAGCATGTTACATGTCCCGCCAGAGACGGTAATATATTGGATCACTGCTACACAGCGATAAAGGACGCATATCACTCTGTTCCACGAGCAGCTTTAGGACTCTCTGATCACTGTTTGGTTCATCTTATACCAACCTACAGGCAGAAACTCAAATCTGGAAAACCTGTATTAAGAACTGTTAAAAGATGGACTAATGAAACAGAGTGGGTTTTACAAGCCTGTTTCGACCTTACTGATTGGACTGTTTTTGAAGCTGCCGCAAATGATCTGGATGAGCTCACAGAGACTGTAACATCTTACATCAGTTTCTGTGAGGATATGTGCATTCCTACCAATACTCATCTAACTTACAACAACGACAAACCATGGTTCACTGCAAAACTCAGACAGCTCCGTCAGGCCAAAGAAGATGCTTACAGAAAGGGGGATAAAGTCTTGTATAAACAGGCCAAATACACACTGGAAAAGGAGATCAGAGTGGCAAAGAGGAATTATTGCGGCAAGCTAAGGAAAAAATTCTCTTCCAGTGATTCTGCTTCAGTGTGGAAAGGTATGAAAGAAATCACCAGTTACAAGTCACCATCCCCCAGCACTCTGGAGAATCAACACCTGGCAGACGGTCTGAACGAGTTCTATTGCAGGTTTGAAAAAACACCCCACACCCGCCCTGAACACCTCTCCACACAACCGTTCACACCTCCAGCAACCCCCCTCTCCCCCACACCTGCAATTCAGATCAGCGAAGATGAGGTGCGCCAGGTCTTCAGGAAGAACAAAAGAAGGAAAGCACCAGGCCCAGACGGTGTGTCACCAGCCTGCCTAAAAATCTGTGCTGACCAGCTGGCCCCCATCTTCACACAGATCTTCAACAGATCTCTGGAGCTGTGCGAAGTCCCCTCATGCTTCAAACGCTCCACCATCATCCCCGTCCCAAAGAAACCCAAAATTACTGGACTTAATGACTACAGACCTGTGGCTCTAACATCTGTGGTCATGAAGTCATTTGAAAGACTGGTTTTGGCTTATCTGAAGTCCTCCACTGGACCCTTACTGGACCCCCTGCAGTTTGCCTACAGAGCAAACAGGTCTGTGGATGATGCAGTCAACATGGGACTGCACTTCATCCTGCAGCATCTGGACAGACCAGGGACTTATGTGAGGATCCTGTTCGTAGACTTCAGCTCCGCTTTTAACACCATCATCCCGGACACCCTTCAGAATAAACTGACACAGCTCTCCGTCCCCACCTCCGTCTGTCAGTGGATCACCAGCTTCCTGACAGACAGGCAGCAGCTAGTGAGGCTGGGAAAATACACATCCAGCACCCGCACCATCAGCACTGGAGCTCCTCAGGGCTGTGTTTTCTCCCCACTGCTCTTCTCCCTGTACACTAATGACTGCACCTCTAAAGACCCCTCTGTCAAGCTCCTGAAGTTTGCAGACGACACCACACTGATCGGCCTCATCCAGGATGGTGATGAGTCTGCCTACAGACAGGAGGTTAAGGAGCTGGCTGTCTGGTGCAGTCTTAACAACCTGGAGCTCAACACTCTCAAAACTGTGGAGATGATCGTGGACTTCAGGAGGAACCCCTCTGCACTCCCCCCACTCACCATCATGAACAGCACTGTGACTGCAGTGGAGTCATTCAGATTCCTGGGCACCACCATCTCCCAGGACCTGAAGTGGGACAATCACATAGACTCCATTGTGAAAAAGGCCCAGCAGAGGTTGTACTTCCTTAGCCAGCTGAGGAAGTTCAACCTGCCACAGGACTTGCTGAAACAGTTCTACTCCGCCATCATTGAATTCGTCTTCTGCACTTCAATAACTGTATGGTTCAGCTCAGCTACCAAATCTGACCTCAGAAGACTACAGAGGGTAGTCCGGACTGCTGAGCGAATCATTGGTACAACCCTCCCCACTCTCCAAGAACTGTACTCATCCAGAGTGAGCAAAAGGGCTGGCAAAATCACTCTGGACCCCTCACATCCAGCACACTCCCTCTTTGAACTGTTACCGTCTGGTCGACGCTACAGAGCTCTGAGCACCAGAACGACCAGACACAGGAACAGTTTCTTCCCTCAGGCAATCCATCTCATGAACACTTGACATTAAAAGTGGAACACACAACACTGTTGTAATTTATTTATTCAACACACATACTTATTTTTTCATTTCAGATTTGCACATATTAGACCTGTACACCATAATTGTCTATATTATATATTGTGTTTTTGCTATTTGTACATTGCCTATTTGTATATTATTCTTTTATTATCTGTGTCTTGTCCTGTTGCTGTCTTTCTGTTGCACTGTAGAGCTTCTGTCACAAAAACAAATTCCTTGTATGTGTAAGCATACCTGGCCAATAAAGCTCATTCTGATTCTGATTCTGATTCTGATAATTGAAACATTTCTCAGAAGACCTTCAAACTGTTTGTTCTCCTTGTAACATAATTTACTTCAGAAATTAGGACCTAGATCAAAGTGTATCCATGTCTGTGTTTGCAAAAAACATCTCTTTGATCACATCATTAGGAATTGTTGCTTCATATTAAACTTAAATGAACCTAAATGAGAATGGGTTTTATAACATTTGTCTTTATGTATTAGTCAGACCTGCATGGCTGTTCATTCATATGTAATTTCTTCAGGAAACTCTACAGCTTTAAACAGGAGAAACTCTACAGCTGCCAGAAGATCAGTTAGTCTGGACTGATGAAAGAGGAGAGACTCCATTCATGCCTCTTACGTCAGTCAAAGCATTATTTAATGAACCAAACACAATCAAACTGTTACTTGAATGTTTCTTCACAGAACTAAAAAATATATTTGTGCAAAACTGACTTAATACAAATTAAAACTAAAAATATAAATATATATATATATATATATATATATATATATATATATATATATATATATATATATATATACACACACATGTAAGAGATAAGATGTAAAAATAGAGAAATATAAAATATAAAAATGAATTTATGGCATAAAGAAATATAAAACTGACATTGATAGTACTGATTTGAATCTTTAAACATGTAGACTTACTTTGTTTATATTTCATGTTCATTTGATAAATCTGAGAGCTTAAATTGTATTGCACAATCATGAACAGCAATATTTTAATTTATTCAAAATTGAGTTGATTAATCACGTAATTATCTGAGTTTAGTCCTTATACCAAAGACTCATATCTTCCTGCTAATCCACCTCATTTGAGCGCTCATTATCCTCTTCTCTTTCCTTTATTTCACCTGCAAATAAAACCACAAAATATAATTTGTAAATACAAAAACAACAAGTATTCAACATTACTCACATACATGTATGTTTCTATTAATGCTGCATTATTAAATTTGAAAGTCTGAGCCTCTTCCAGCTGTATGCTTTAGTTATCATTATTGATAAGCAATACATACAGTCAGTGTAATAAACTTTAGTTTTGTTAAAGCATTGCAGTTTGAAGCTGTTTAAATTGGTTATCAAATAAATATGTCTGTTTATAAATGCACTGAATTCATAATAGCTGTAGGTTTTGAAGTGCTTGCTTCTCACTAAAAATATCCCTTCTGCTGTCCTCAAATATTTAAAACAGGTTAGGGGCACAGTATTTTTATTTATGCCGATACTCTCAGTTCATATTTGAATATATAATGAACATTTTAAAATTTGATTACAGACATCACATCAAACATTAATTTATTACAGTACTAGTGAAGCTTGTCTGGATTCCTCATCTGACGGTTAGTTTTCTTGTACTGTTAATTTCACAGGTTCCTGAGCTTTTGGCCGGGGTTTAAACAATCCACTAATGTATCTTACACCAACTCTTAACCGATCTTCTTTCTCCAGGCTGTAAAGAGGAAGTGAAAAACAGTGTTGAGTGGGAGAAGCTGCAAATTAGTTACTGTATTTCAGTTACTTTGAGTACAGAGTATAATAGACTTTAACAAACATTAAATTCTTGTAATCATGTTAGTTTCTGATTTTACATTATTTGGCACACACATTTTTATAGATCAATATTGGTAACACTTTATTTTAAGGACCAATTCTCACTATTAACTTGCTTATTAGCATGCATTTCCTTAGCATATTAGCTGTTTATTAGTATTTATAAAGCACATATTAATGCCTTATTCTGCTTGACCATATTCTAGATCCCTTAATCCTACCATATATCTAAACTTAACAACTACCTTACTAACTACTCACAAGCAACAAATTAGGAGTTTATTGAAGCAAAAGTCATAGTTAATAGTTATTTGATAGTGAGAATTGATCCCCAAACTACAGTGACTACAGTATTTGTGTTTTAAATATAATACATTCAACATGCTTATCTGTGTTATTATGACTACAACAAAGAGATGTTTACTCACCTCAGTTTACAGTTTGGGTCTCGTAGTACATCAGTGAGCTGCTTCTTTGAGTCTCCAATCATATTGTTTCTCAGATCAAGCTCTTTTAGAAACTGCAGTGCTTTTGAGTTTGTCAATGATTGAGTTAAAGAAGAAACATCTGTAATGCCGCAGTACTTCAGACTAGAAGGAGACCAACAGAAAGACAAAGAGACAGAAGAAGAGAGATCATTTTTACTTTCACCCAGTGTACGATGTTTATGATATTTAGAGTGCACCGTCACATTTGTCTTTTCTATATCACAGTAATATCACAGCAATATCACAGTCATCTCAATGTGAATCCATGTAATGAGGAATTTCATCTGATGGAACTTTCACTACATGAATTTTGCATCAAGTTCAAGTGAATTTGACGGGGAATTTCACAGCTTTGATCAAAAGTTGTTTGATTTGACAGTGAGCTCAGTGTGGGCAGAGCCTCATCAAAGCTATACTAATTATTCACAAGGAATGAGGCAATCTTTCATAACAGCATTGTTCAAGAATATAAAGTGCTGCATTATAAAGTAGAGACTGTCTGAATAAATGTTTCCCAGACAAGCTTCACATCCGATCCTGGCTTTAAATGCCTGAAGAAATTTACCATTCAAAGGTAAATATAACTGCACCTTACTGTATGATAGATAGAAAAAATACCAGCCAGTGGAAATTTTAACAAGCCAATTCATAAAAAGACCCAAATATTTTACATGTATAATGCTTTGCTCTACGTACATTGCCAAAACGCTTAAAATAAAAACAAAAACAGAGCAGTTTAAAAAAACACTACATTATAGATAGCAAAGCAAGTTAATGTCACAAATGAAGTCTTGGAGGCAGAATGTTCTGCAGAAACACATTCAGTCCTTTGCAACTTAATTATTTTTTGTAAATGCGATACTGTTATACTGTATACAGTTACTGTTCTCATACAAATATCATTTCTTGCACACATTTCTAATTAAATATTTAATCAAAATGTAGATTTTTGTCTTTTTTGGGGTCTGGTCTGAGGCACAGCGAGAAACAATTCTTATTCTGCTGATACACATCATATCCATCAGTCCATTAGCTAACAGCAAAACTAAGATTTTGTCACACTTTAAATGCTGTACATTATAATGTTACTAACTCTTTATTCTGTACAGTCACATCAACAAAACATAACAAAAAGAGGAAGAGAGATCGTCTTCACTAGGGATGCAGTATCAGCAGTGTTCTTGAGCACTTATACTCATTAAAAGGCTCCGATACCAAAAACAGATGCCATGCACTGTATGTACTGTACTTGTGTCAAGACAAAGAAACATCAACAACAGAACAAACAGACAGCAGAAAGTAGGTATCAGAGATTAAGGATGTCTATTATGTAAATGTATATCATTAATAGAATATTAATATCATATTAATATGAATCAATAAAATTAATAAGATTCTATTAATCAATATTCACACGTGTATAGCTGCTGTGCACAAGCTGATAAGTGAAGCACTGAGTGGATTGAGCACTCATCTCTTTCTCACAGATATCACTGGAAAACGTGTAGTTTGGTCAGACATGTCACTAGCAAAGAAAGAAAAACAATGAACCAATCACTACTTGATTGTGAGGAGAAAGAAAGAGAAAGAAAAGGAGATAGAAAGAAAGATATAAAACGTAACACCTAATGTTGCTTAATAAAACAGGTTTAGTGAAAAGTACTGTATATATATATAAAGTGATTCCTCACATCACATCAGGAAAATGTTGATTTCTGTAGCACCACACTTGAGCAGCTCTAAATGTCTGCTATGATATTAAATGAATGCAAAATACAATAGAACAATAGAATGAAAGTGAAAGTTACAGAAGCTCATACAATACATTTTACAATACACAACTTATATGATTCATATTCTTTTGGTTTCTCTAATATTAAAAAAAATCATAAATGCTATGAAAATACTGCTATTGGTAATCGGTATCCAAAATCAGTGAACAAAAACAAAAGTATTGGTCTTGTTCTGGAAACGTGGTATCAGTGCATGTTTAATCCTTACTTCACCAGATCACAAAATACTCCGACACATCGTGAGATATTGAGTACAAAGTGTCTTCATTAAACTGTTGAAGTGATTTTAAGCATTTTGATGTTACTGACCTCAATCTCTCCAGTTTACAGTCTGAATCCTTCAGTACGTCACATAAGTGATTCACTCCTGTGTTTTTTATTTTATTCCAGCTCAGGTTCAGTTCTCTCAGGAGTGATGGGTTTGATTTCAGAGCTGAAGTCAGGATGAGAAACTGTTCCTCTGTAAGTCTGCATCCACAAAGACTGAAGACAGGAGGAGAAAAGACAATGAATCAAATGCATGTACATGTGTAAGTTAAATTCATCATGAGAAAATGTCAGAGTGTCTCTAATTCACCAGCAAACCATGGGAACTTAATTATAGAACCATGAACCAATTGATAATTTGATTAGAGGATACTAGTAACAACAAGTCTGGAGCATCTTCACACTTGGACAAAAAAAAAAAAAGTTTGTGAATTATACATGTAGATTAAAGTACAGAATATGACATTTAAATGGTCTATTTTCATGTTGTTCATTTGAGAACATTAAAACAATTTTATACATGAATCACAATTTAATGTTTTTTAGAGTGTAGTTTACCATCAAAGAATAAAAAAATGCTTAAAACAGATTTAGTGAGAGGTACTGTAAAGCATGTAACAATCAAGTCACTCAAGTAGAACTAGTTTTTAGTCAATTCTCAAATGTGTCTTTTTTTCAGCAATGATTTGTCAGATAGATGTCAGTATATGAAACAAATTCATAATCACAAAGTTTATATTGATTCAAAGTAAAAATAAAAAGAACAATTCTTATTCTACTGATACACATCATATCCATCTGTCCATTAGCAAACAACATAATAAGATTTCATCACACTTTAAATGCTGTACAGTATAATGATACTAACTGTAGTTTCTCCAGCTTGCATTGTGGGTTCTTCAGTAGATTTCTGAGGTTATTCACTCCAGAGTCTCCTAGATGATTCCAGCTCAGGTTCAGTTCTCTCAGGTGTGATGGGTTTGATTTCAGAGCTGAAGTCAGGATGAGACACTGTTTCTCTGTAATACTGCATCTACACAGACTGAAGACAGAAAGAGAACAGACAATGAATCAGATCTGATGATCAGCAAAGGCAGTGGTTCTCAAATGTTTCTCAACTCTTACCACCCCATCAAATAACTGTCTTCACTGAATATTAAAGTTGATTATTATTTTGTGTTTATAATGAGAACTCTTATTATAATTACAGTACCATCCATATGTTTGGGGTCATTATGATTTTAAAAAATGCAATACTTTAATTCAAGGATCCATTCAATTAAACCAAAAAGACCGTAAGGTAAAGTGCTTCTTTTTTACAGTCAATTATTTGAGAAAAGTGTAAGAACATTTATTTACATGAGTTGTTAAGTAAGTTGGTGATTTTCAGTGCTACAGCTTTGGTGATGTTGAGGTTTCTTTCACTCTTTTTCTGACACTAATCTTGTTGCGCCAAAGGTTAAAGAGACTTGTTTAGAATATATCCACAGGGCAATTTTTACAGAAGAGCTTTCAGTTTGTTCTGCCTTTCCTGGAACTCTTGAACACCCTTTTTACTGCAGTGATTTAACCTCTAATTTCTGGGTGGATGTTTTTAATTATCTTTCAGCGAAAAATAATATTTATCCCTCATATTTATATACAGTGGGTACGGAAAGTATTCAGACCCCCTTAAATTTTTCACTCTTTGTTATATTGCAGCCATTTGCTAAAATCATTTAAGTTAATTTTTTTTCCCTCATTAATGTACACACAGCACCCCATATTGACAGAAAAACACAGAATTGTTGACATTTTTGCAGATTTATTAAAAAAGAAAAACTGAAATATCCCATGGTCCTAAGTATTCAGACCCTTTGCTGTGACACTCATATGTTTAAGGTGCTGTCCATTTCTTCTGATAATCCTTGAGATGGTTCTACACCTTCATTTGAGTCCAGCTGTGTTTGATTATACTGATTGTACTTGAGTAGGAAAGCCACACACCTGTCTATATAAGACCTTACAGCTCACAGTGCATGTCAGAGCAAATGAGAATCATGAGGTCAAAGGAACTGCCTGAAGAGCTCAGAGACAGAATTGTGGCAAGGCACAGATCTGGCCAAGGTTACAAAAAAATTTCTGCTGCACTTAAGGTTCCTAAGAGCACAGTGGCCTCCATAATCCTTAAATGGAAGACGTTTGGGACAACCAGAACCCTTCCTAGAGCTGGCCATCCGGCCAAACTGAGCTATCGGGGGAGAAGAGCCTTGGTGATAGAGGTAAAGAAGAACCCAAAGATCACTGTGGCTGAGCTCCAGAGATGCAGTCGGGAGATGGGAGAAAGTTGTAGAAAGTCAACCATCACTGCAGCCCTCCACCAGTCGGGGCTTTATGGCAGAGTGGCCCGACGGAAGCCTCTCCTCAGTGCAAGACACATGAAAGCCCGCATGAAGGACTCCAAAATGGTGAGAAATAAGATTCTCTGGTCTGATGAGACCAAGATAGAACTTTTTGGCCTTAATTCTAAGCGGTATGTCTGGAGAAAACCAGGCACTGCTCATCACCTGTCCAATACAGTCCCAACAGTGAAGCACGGTGGTGGCAGCATCATGCTGTGGGGGTGTTTTTCAGCTGCAGGGACAGGACGACTGGTTGCAATCGAGGGAAAGATGAATGCGGCCAAGTACAGGGATATCCTGGACGAAAACCTTCTCCAGAGTGCTCAGGACCTCAGACTGGGCCGAAGGTTTACCTTCCAACAAGACAATGACCCTAAGCACACAGCTAAAATAACGAAGGAGTGGCTTCACAACAACTCCGTGACTGTTCTTGAATGGCCCAGCCAGAGCCCTGACTTAAACCCAATTGAGCATCTCTGGAGAGGCCTAAAAATGGCTGTCCACCAACGTTTACCATCCAACCTGACAGAACTGGAGAGGATCTGCAAGGAGGAATGGCAGAGGATCCCCAAATCCAGGTGTGAAAAACTTGTTGCATCTTTCCCAAAAAGACTCATGGCTGTATTAGATCAAAAGGGTGCTTCTACTAAATACTGAGCAAAGGGTCTGAATACTTAGGACCATGTGATATTTCAGTTTTTCTTTTTTAATAAATCTGCAAAAATGTCAACAATTCTGTGTTTTTTGGTCAATATGGGGTGCTGTGTGTACATTAATGAGGAAAAAAAATGAACTTAAATGATTTTAGCAAATGGCTGCAATATAACAAAGAGTGAAAAATTTAAGGGGGTCTGAATACTTTCCGTACCCACTGTATGTATATATTTGGTATACTTCTTAGATTCTGTGAGAATATTTCAAGGTTTGCTTTTGCTTTTACACTTCAAATAAAACTAAGCAGAAAGATTGGAAACATATGCTCCTCATTTTCAAATTAGTTACAATTTTAGTGCTGTCCTAATTCATATCTTTGTTATATTCATGATTAAATTTCATTTTTTTCAAAGCTTTCTTTTCTGTGTGTGTGTGTGTGTGTGTGTGTGTGTCAGTGTGTTGTGGTATATGATGTTGATATGTTCCCTGTCTTGCATTATACATGTGCAATAAAAATGCAAAATGTGCAATAAAAAATTTAAAGTAATGAGTAAAGACATGAATAATGTTAATAAAGATTTCTATTTTAAACCATTTCAAATAATTCACATTTCTATTTTCCATTTTGTATTTATATTTCAATCTTTCTGTTAATCAAAAAATGGAAACACCTCTACACAATTATTGAGCATCATAACCATTTTCAGCTATATATATAATAGCTATAATAATAATAAGAAATGTTTCTTGAGCAGCAATCAGGATGATTTCTGAAGGATCACGTGACTCTGAAAGCTGGAGTAATGGAGCTGTAGCATGAGAGGAAAAATACATTTTAAAATATTTTCAAATAGAAAACAGTTTCAAACTGTAGATTTACTGTTTTTACTGTATTTTTATTAAATAAATGATATTTCTTTCAAAACCATTTATAAACCTTACCCTGAAACCTTGAAATTCTCTCGTAATTGGATTTTTTAATTTCAGAAATATCAAGTTATAAAACATTCCTTCTCTTCCACTCACTTTATGTCAAATTTAAGACTGGTTCTTCTGTGTCAGTGTCACCCTTTTACTCAGTGGGTCAAATATGTTTAGGTTTGTTGTTCTCAGCCACACTGTTTACAGCAAGGTTTCCTCAGTTAACTACATTAGCTGACACGGACTAATGCTGAACAAGACCTCTACAGCATTCAAGTAAATTTCAACATTTACTAAAACATTTGTTTTAATTAAAAGTTGTATAATCTTAAAGCATTGCTCTAACATGTTAACATGAGCATTGACAAAGTTTATTAAATGCTGTAAAAATAAGCATTTCTCATTTTAGTTCATGATAGCCAATGCATTGCTTGATGTGAACAAATGAGACTATTTTGTAAAGTTATTATTTACTTACAATTGTCATAATTCAGTATGATAAATCAATGTTCTGTATGTTAAACAATTACAAGTCAATTTGTTTTAAGTTTGTTTTGGAACTGTTGGGCAATAACTTTTTTTTTTGTTGTTGTTCTGGTGAATTTTAAGATTTTGCGTGCATAACTACTACTACTTTCAGAGAAGTAGAAAGAGCACATACAAAACACACATTTAAGTGTTTATTACACTTTCAATTACAATAAGTGCTGTCAATTTAACGCATTTATTTGAAGCAAATAATTATGGGGGAAAAACACAACACTTTTAACAAACCCTGCCTGGCCCAGTATTTCATCTGACATTGCGTGCAGCTGCTGGACATGAATCAAGATGTGATGTAGCCCATGACAATTTTGTTACATGACCCTAAAATACTAGATAAGAGGGCAAATGAAGCCCCTGTATGAGTTTTATCTTATATTTACATCATATCATGTAGTTTAACAAGAGCAAGAGTGCTGTTTTCCCCAAATATTTGCAAATGTGATACTTATTTTATACAACAGTTCAATAAACAAGAAGTTAATATTGTGTTACATTTTACACAAAATATTGTCAGTATTTTTGTAAACAATGCCACAGCAGAACTGCTGTGCCTTTCCAAGAAACACAAAACGGTGTCTTGTTCTTGAATGAATCCTCTTTTTTGAACAAATCAAGTGAGCCAATGATTCAGTGACCCATTCATAAAGACAGTCACTTGCCTTGCTTCTGAATGAAGCAGCCGTTTGAAACATTCATTTAATGAAATAAAAAAACTGAACGACTCACTCATTAAGACTGGTGGTTTGGTAATAATTACAATAAATAAATTATTATTAATTTCAATAATCAATATTTACAAAAAAAATATGGGGGGGGAAACAGTTTAGTGCCTGTTTTGTTCTGAAACAGGCACTAAACTGGTGCAGCGTCACATTTTTTGTTGAATTGTTTTTAACAAGTAATTTGCTTCACAACCCTTAGCTTTAAAAATAACCTAATTTTAAGCACACATCAGTACACTTTCAAGATAAATCTTGTGTAGATACGAAATGTATACTTTTGAAAATAAAATGTGTGTACATACATTTAGCCTATATTACACAGAATTAACACATGAAAGTTATTTTTATCATTGTTCTCCATCTACAGTAACTAAAATAATTATTGACCCATGATCAGAGTTAAGCTAATAATTATTTGTTTCTTTGATGGGCTGTTTTTCTTTAATACTCCACATTATTGTGACTGTGATGTTGACAGAAAAATGCCTCTGGCTTAAACAAATGAGAAAATAGTATTATCAAATACAATACTATTAGTATTAAAAGTAATGTAACATTTTAAATTTTGTGAAATACTCACATCAGTGTGTTGAGTTGACAGTGTTTATCCTGCAGTAGAGCAGTGATCTGATTCACTCGTGTGTCTCCTAGTTCACATTCACTCAGATTCAGTTCTCTCAGGAGTAACGGGTTTTTACCCACAATTCCAGTCACATACTGACAGGCTTCATCTGCAGCAGCACCCACAAACCTGCAGATGATTCAATTTAATATGGTTATTTTATTTTATTTCATTATTGTTCATAATGACAAGATCTAGTTGCTTTTAGCACTTTTACTCTGAACATAAATACACATAAAAATAATTATGACTTTTTGATTCTCAAATATTTAATTTAAAGAAACGTTGTGACAGTGCAAAAGTCCTGAGGACCAGAAGGCAAAAGCTCACTAGATCTTGATTTTCAGTACAAATATGGACAGTGAAGTTACCATTTTGATTGGTCTCAAGGTCTTTCTGGTCACCGAACATTTGTTAAGACCTGGAGACTCATAGAGGCTGCTTTCACAAAACATTTTATTTTAGCACAAATAGTTCTCCTAAACAGCAGTAAAAGTTCTGGTAAGAGTTTCCTCTTAAAACCTAAACTGCTGAGACCAACTTTTACTAAGGAATGGGGAGAAATTTTAGGCGGGAAAGAGTGGGTTGACCTCGTTACTATAGATGATGTCATGAAGCTTATTTATTTATGAATAAATAAATTTATGAATAATTTATGAAGCCCTTTATTTATGCATTTCTATATTTCAACATTTATTTATTTCTGTGTGAGTATGTTAATGAGGTAGGCAGTCCTAACCTCTCTCAATGCAGGATTGGTTAACTAGGTAAACCAGTCAGAACAACCGTTTCTGTTAGAAACGAGAGACAGCAATTAGCCTAGTTAGCCTGATAACTTTATGAACTATGTGTATTACAAGCCGTTTCTCAATACCAAGTTCAGACTTGTGTCCTTGGTAGCTCCGACTTGGCAAGTTCGACTCGGGAGTGTGAACTCCTGAGAACGGGAGGACGCAAGTCCGGTGAACTGAGTTCCCCTGTTTCCCCCTCACAACTTCAGTAAGAAAATCATGGCATCAAAATCTGAAATAGCAGAAAGTTTCTGTAAGGGGTAGGTTTATGGCTGTTTCACACTGGACACGATGCGAAAAGGCGAGGCGAAGCGCCGAGGAACAGTGCTTTCTCATCTAGCCCTTTAGGTGTAGGGTTGGTGTTATGATGCTGTTATGATTAGTCGATGAATTAGTTATCAGCACGGAGCTGATAACTAATTCATCGACTACACGGTCCAAACGAAACAGAAGGTAGTTGTTTGGTTCATGATCTACATCACTTGCTATTAAACACAAATCATTAGCAATGGTAGTGTCCACAGTAGTACAGCCATAACGAACACGATCCTGTTTAACCAATCCTGCATTGAGAGGGGTTAGAACCGCCTACCTTATTAACATACGGACACAGAAATACAGAAATAAATGCAGAAATAAATGTAGTATAACACAAATGGTACAAAAATAGTACAATTAAAAATTACACTTTTGAAAAAATAATTTATTCATTCATTTATGCATATCTGCATTTATTTATTTATTTCAGCATTTAATTAATTACTTATTTATTTCTTCATTTATTTATGTATTTCTACATTATTTATTTCAGCATTTAATTATTTATTTCTTCATTTATTTATTTCTTCATGTATTTATTTATGTATTTCTACATTTATTTAATTATTCATACTTAAGTCATTTCTCGTCCTCCTTAGGCTGATTGATGGTATTGTCTAAGTATGTTTTGTCTTATGTACTGCTTTAAAAAAAAAAAATAATAAAAAAATAAATAATAATTAATTAAAATCACAATGCTGAATATCAGCACATTTAGAGGCTCATAATGTATATTTAACTTGTACTGTGGCTTGTATCACAACTAAACTGTGCTGACATTTATCACCAATAACATAATACTCTCAGATGCAACAAATTTTACAGTTTACTGTATTACTAAAAAATTATTTTGTATAAATATTTAACCTGCATATCATATATTTAGCATATTTCATCACATCTCACCTCAGTGTCTTCAGTTTACAGTATGGATCCTGTAGTAAATCACTGAGCTGCTTCACTCCTGATTGTCCAGGATCATTTCCTGTGAGATCCAGCTCTATCAGGTGTGAAGGGTTTGATCTCAGAGCTGAAGCCAGAGCTTTATAACCTTCTTCAGTGATACTGCAGTCTGAAAGTCTACAGAAAATAAAAACATGAATTAAAAGTAACAATTGGCTGAAAGATGTGTAGATCATTTTAAATAACTGCACAGCTAAAGTAGTTCCAGGCAGGTCTTGACTGCATTACAGTTTCATATCACTTCATCAGATTACTTTCCTACAGCCTACAACAGCAAACGGACTAAACCCAAAGCAAAAGGATTACGAAAAAAAAATTCCTTCTATTTTGGGAAATGGCACATCATATTCTGGCTAAGAACAGTTTATGAATTATTTTATTGCTTTATACACATTAAAAAAACCAAGATAAATTTTAGTAGCATGAAAAAAAAAAAGAAATTTTATACAGAAAGTAAGCAAAGAACATCCCATCACTGAAGCCTTGAGTGACTAGTGTGAAGGGGAAGTCGTGGCCTAATGGTTAGAGAGTTGGACTCGTAACCTAAAGGTTGCGGGTTCGAGTCTCGGGCAGGAATTGTAGGTGGGGGGAGTTGAGTGTACAGCGCTCTCTCCACCCTCAATACCATGACTGAGGTGCCCTTGAGCAAGGCACCGAACCCCCAACTGCTCCCCGGGCGCCGCAGCATAAACGGCTGCCCACTGCTCCAGGTGTGTGTGTGCACTTTGGATGGGTTAATTCCAGAGCACAAATTCCGAGTATGGGTCACCATACTTGGCCACATGTCACTTCACTTTTGTCCTTTTGTAAAAACCATTACAATCAATCAAGCTGTGCAAAAAGTATGTTTGCATCGTATCAGCACTTTTTTTTGGTTTGATGAGTCAATGAGTGTGTGCGCTGAACAAAACTCTAGCATTTTCAGTGCTGACTAATCTAAATACTTCTGGATTTTCCATTACATTCATATGCTTAACAGAAATGAGCTGCATTTATTTATTTATTTCAGTAAGAGCTGATAAAATGTAAAAAACTGTAACTTGAACACAATGTAAGTCGCTTTGGATAAAAGCGTCTGCTAAATGCATAAATGTAAATGTAAATGTAGAAATGTGTGTGATTGGTTAAAATGCTACACGCTTTTTAGGTAAAATGTGTAAAAAATAAAATCTGATGTAACATCAGCAGATCTAAATTAAATGTTTTGCCCCTTATCGTGAATTTGGCGTGCCATTTTTGCCCCAAGCCCTTGTTAATTTTAACCCTTTTTGGGTTGTGCATAATATATCCTCAACCTAGGAAAAATATAACTGTCAACAAATGTTATAGCTATTTTATTTTATTTTTATTACTGTGATTAGAAATAACACTGTTGTGAGGTTAATAATGGCTTTTGTGTGTCTATGCAAGGTTAGTGAATGAAGACCACTGTCTACAGCAAAAAACAATATGGTATTACTGGTATTATAGTATAATTCAATTATTTCTACTACTGGAGGTGAACAGATTAAAAGTAAATAAATAAATAAATAAATGTTATAATATTTCTATGATTGCTGTTATGTTGAGTGTAGCTGATGGTGAAATGTACTCACTTGAGTATCTTCAGCTCACACACAGGATTCTTCAGTCCCTCACAGATCTCTTTGACTCCTGAGTCCAGCAGACGGCTGTTGTTCAGGTTCATCTCTTTCAGGATGGTTTTGGAGGAGAGAACAGTAGCTAGAACTGAACAGCTTTTCTCTGTCAGCTCACAATTATTCAGCCTGAACACACAAACAGCATTATTTATAATTCAGCATATATTCAACACACATCAGATCAACAGCTCTTCATGTCTGATCACACATGTGGATGACAGTCTTTAATAATGAATAAACAGAAGTTATTATGTATAATGTATTGTTGACTCACTTAATTTTCTCCAGTTTGCTATGAGAGTCCATCAAAAGAGCAGAGAGCTTCTCCCCATCCAGATCTCCTAATTTATCTTCACTCAGATCCAGTTCTGTTAGTAATAATGGACTTGTACCCAGAGCTTCAGTGAGATACTCACACGCTTCTTGTGCAGCAGGACTTTTCAGAAACCTACATGAAGTAGAAGAGAACTTAGATTAGATAGTCATGTTATAACAGTTGTGTGATTGTGTTTAATTATTTTTTAATTAAAATTCAGTAAATTCTACTTCATGTTACTTTAATTCTTCAAGTATCCATTTGTCTCCTCTATATAGTTGCTCAGCTCTGACTCCATGTCTGTGGCTTCTTTGAAATATTTGAAGACATTAATCACCTGATGGTCTTTAATTTACAGGAGTCATCCTGTAGTAAATCACTGAGCTCCTTCACTCCTGATTGTCCAGGATCATTTCCTTTGAGATCCAGCTCTGTCAGGTTTGAGTTTGACTTCAGAGATGAAGTCAGAGTTTTATATCCTTCTTCAGTGATACTGCAGTCTGAAAGTCTATAGAAAAAAAGGCTGTTAAGGTAAAGCAGCCAATGCTGTAATGATATCAGCTGCTTCATTTAAATATCTAAATATTTCACACAATATTTAAAATTGTAAGCAGTCAAAGAAAAAAATTAAACTGAAATGAAAATGACATTGTAGTCTCCGTAGTCATCTAGATTTGTATTATTTAATATATCAAATACACATTTCGTAATGTATTCTGTATCTTTGGGACTTTGTCAGTCTAATTGCCCCCTGTGTATTTGGTTGGCGCGAGGATTGGAATTGGGAACCGCTGATGTAGCCTGTTGTAGTAATGTTGTCTCTGGTATTCTGGTCTGTGAGCGTATATGCGTTCAGGGGGCATGGCTTTGGACGGCGATTGCAGGGAGGGCGGGACGTTCGCTTTTGGTGCTATCAGGCTAAAGTTAGCATTTTCCAAGATCTCCTACTGCACCTTTAATATTAAAGTATAGTGAATCAAACAAAAGCACAAAGATACAGAAAACACTACCATTTATAAAAGTACACGTACAAACATGTACATAAATGGAAATACACACTTCAGTTTCTCCAATCTGCATAGTGTATTTTCCAACAGAGGACAGATCTTCTTAACTCCAGAGTTTCCTATTTTATTTCCACTCAGATCCAGCTCTATCAGGTTTGAAGGGTTTGAATTAAATGCTGAAGTCAGAGCAGCACAACCTTCTTCTGTAATACTGATATTATTCAATCTGCAGAGAAAGAAAACAAAGACAGGAAACATTCTTCAGTTTATCTCAAAACCTTCTTTAAGGAATAACGACAGTCCTTATCCAAGCAAGTTCCTGACAATATAATAAAATGTTATATTTTAAAGATCTGTTAACAGGTTTAATATGTTATGTATTAATCCATGTACAATACTCACATCAGTGTGTTGAGTTTATAGTGTTTATCCTGCAGTAGAGCAGTGATCTGATTCACTCCTGTGTCTCCTAGTTCATGTTCACTCAGATTCAGCTCTCTCAGGAGTAACGGGTTTTTACCCACAATTCCAGTCACATACTGACAGGCTTCAACTGCAGCAGCACCCAAAAATCTGAGTGAGTAAATGATGACAGAGTTTATTTTGGGGTAACCTGTCCCTTTAAATCTTTAATATAAATCTTTGTGTTAAGACTGATGACAACAACAGAAATAGATTGTGCTTCTCGTTGTATTCGAGAAAAGTATTTATAATCTGTATATGTATAAATAATCTGCATTTCATTTGTTGTATTATTTCATCTCGTTTTACCTCAGTGTCTTCAGTTTACAGTATGGATCCTGTAGTAAATCACTGAGCTGCTTCACTCCTGATTGTCCAGGATCATTTCCTGTGAGATCCAGCTCTATCAGGTGTGAAGGGTTTGATCTCAGAGCTGAAGACAGAGCTTTATAACCTTCTTCAGTTATACTGCAGTTTGATAGTCTAGAACAGAAATGAAAATGTAACATTCAGATGATTAATCAGTTACTCTAGAAATTAAACAATATAAATCCATAAAAAAATAATTCTGTTCCTTTAACAAATTAATTTTAATTAATTTTAAACAAAATTCATGACTCAATATTGATGCAAACAAAAGGCCCAGAGACCTTTAATATGTCAGATATCAACTCACCTGAGTTTCTCTAGTTTACATTTCTCTTTCAGTCCATCAGAGAGCAGCTTCACTCCTGAATCCTGTAGATTATTATTGCTCAGATCAAGATCCTTCAGACTGCTGGAGTCTGAACTGAGAACTGAAATGAGAGCTGAACAGCTTTCCTCTGTTAGATCACACTGATTGAGCCTGTAAAAAAAAAAAAAAAAAACACTTTAAAAAAATTTATTCACATTCTAATTGCACAATGTAAAATATAAGTCCCAAACAAATTGGGAAGAGTCATAATAACCTTGTTTAATTTTATAATATATAGAGACAATAAAAAGCATTCACTTCCATTCATGGACATGCAAAAGGAGCAGGGTGAAAACACAAGAACAAGAAAAAACTTTGCCTTGCTTTGCATACTGAAGTTTAGTGATCTCTGACTTGCAAATTTACAGAACAAAAATAGGTCTGACCAAGAGAAGATATTAAGAAAGATTTACAAATTCATAACTGTAAAGAGTAAACACAAAAATATTTAAAAGAAACATTTCTCATATTGTCCGTGTATCTGGAAACCCATCATTAGCCCTTTAATGTAGTTACATTAAAACAATACATTTAGTCACATTATTTGTAAATAATTTCTAAAACAGTCACACATCCAGCTTTGCTTTAACTCAAATTGTGTCTGTTGTCACACAACTTACTCTAGTTTCTCTAATTCACACTTTACACTCTTCAGTCCAGTGCAAAGATAAATCAATCCTGAATCCTTCAGATTATTATTGTTCATGTTCAGCTTTTTCAGATTGGAATCTGATCCAAGAACTGTAGCCAGAGCTGAACAGCTTCTGTCTGTTAAGTTACAATCATTCAGTCTATAAGGGAAATCACAGAATTAGATTTGGTAAATACATAAATGTAAATATTATTTACCTAAACATTAAATATATTGTAATTAGTATTTTTTTTTTTTTTTAGACACAGAGATATTTGCTACATAAAATAAACCATTTTAAACAAGCATGTTACATTTTGTTAAGGTTTATGGTTTTGATGTAGGGCTGCAACTAACATTATTTTGATAATTGATTAATCTGTAAATTGATTATTCAACAAATTAGCACTAAAGTGATACTTCTTTTCTTTTTTTAATGTTGTCTTCTAATAATGTGCAAACTGCTGGCTATGTAACATTGTGAATGTATCAAAGCAGGTTATGATATACATTATGTGCAAAAAAAATGAAACATTATGATCTAAAACTTTCACTCATGTGAAAACAGTAATGATATTTATACCACATTACAATAGTCTGTACAGTTAATGTTCTCATTAAAGGGGTCATAAACTGAGAAACAAAATTTCCCTTGATCTTTAGACATACTGTATAAGAGGTTATTGTACTATAAAAACATCCCTTAAATTTCAAAACTTTCTCGTTAGTCTAAAAACAGCTTATATTGAAGCCAAATGAGGCACATATCGACGTGGGATTTTCAGAAAGATTGAAACTAAAAGACAATGCTGTGCCAACTATATTGGATCCAACAGTAATGTCACAACACAGAAGTGTAAGTGTCCGTTCTTATTACATGGTCACTATTACTTTGTCTTTTAAACAGTTCATATGAGTATTTATACGTTTTTAGCATTTTAAACCTATTCCTACATACACAATCCTATATTCCTACATTAAAATTACACATTCCTACATTAAACCTACATACACAATATGTATTTCTGTTTGTTTCAGTTACATTTGTTTCACTCGCATATGCATATTGGCGCTCAATTAATTGAATGAAGTTCAACAGAGACTTGCTTGCTGTCAGGCTGAACGTTTATGCAAAATGCAAATGCAGCTTTTTCTAAACTTTATATCTAAAGATACAACTGTAAAATGTAAGTTACAGTATAAACTGTGGAAAATGTCTCCAAATGCATTAAACAGAACACACATCTGCCAGAGCACCAGGGCCACGTTAAACTATATGCAAATGGGTTTGTTTTAAGTGCATAATATAAAGCATTCCACTATATTTTAGATTAATTTTTATCCATGTGTAATTGACTAATTTAAAATGACATGACTAGCAGCTACTTTTAGTGCAAAGCGCATAGATGTGATTACTCAATAATTACATTTCATTATTGATTTTGATTAGTTGTTGTAGCCCTAAATTATACTGATATCATTTAACCATATACAAGTTTAAGTAAGTTTTATGTGATTAAAAGAATATGAATATTAAAATAGAACATGGGTATATTCAATTAAATTATATAGAAAGATTAATTATGTCATGTTGTTTAGAATTTACTTGCAGGTGGTAAATGACTCAGAAAATTAAAGAAGGTTATCGACAAATGTGTTTTTCAGATGAGTGCAAAAATATGACAAATTACTAACAAAGCTTCTGTGCAAGTTTTTATGACTGGTGATAGTCGAATGAGACACTCGTCTGATTTCTTGAATTTCTGAAGCTCAAACTTCTTCATCTCCTCCTCTGATGTCAACAACACAAAAGCCAAAGCAGACCACTGGGCAGGAGAAAGATCAGAAGATGACAGACTTCCTTCTCTAAGGTGAGTCTGAATCTCTTTCACCAAAGTTTGGTCATTCAGTTCATTCAGACAGTAGAACAGATTGATAGATCTATCCGGAGAAAGATTATCTTCAAATTTCTGCTTGATGTACTGAACTACTTCCTTTTTGCTCTGGTCATTGGTGTCCTGCTGTGTCAACAGACCTCGTAACAGTGTTTTTTTAGACTCAAGTGACAAGCCGAGAAGGAAGCGAAGGAAAAGGTCCAGGTGTCCATTGTCACTCTCGAGTGCCTTGTCCACTGCAGTCTTGAGCAAATCAATCAAGGTTTCACTTTTGTTGTCCTGTTCCATAGACTCTTGATCAAACACATTTCTGTTGTTGATGTCTAGAAACAGATGTGCATAAAGGGCTGCAATAAACTCTTGAATGCTCATGTGAACAAAGCAGTACATGGTACCAAGAATGATCCCTCTTTCTTCCTTAAAGATCTGGGTACACATGCCTGAATACACTGATGCCTTATAGACGCTAATACCACAAGCTTCCAGATCTGATTCATAGAAGATCAGGTTATTTCTTTCCAGCTGATGAAATGCCAGTTTCCCTAGCGACAGAATGGCATCTTTATCCCAGGAAACATCTGGTCTGTATTCTCCATCATATTTTTGACGGCTCTGCAGGATCTGAAAGCGGAGAAAGTGTGTGTACATTTGTGTCAGAGTCTTGGGAGTGTCTTCAGTATTTGATTCCTGCAGTGTTTTGGAGGCGTCATCAGCCTGATTATTTTTCAGATCATTATTTCTTTTCTCCTCTAAAATGTTCTGGAGAACAGTGGCTGAAATCCAGCAGAAGACTGGGATGTGGCACATGATAAAGAGACTCTTTGATTTTTTAACATGATCAATGATTTCTTTGGCCTGATTCTCGTCTTTGAATCTTTTTCTGAAGTACTCTTCCTTTTGTGCATCATTGAATCCTCGTATCTCTGTCAGCCGGTCGATACAGTCAGGAGGAATCTTACTGGCAGCTGCTGGTCTGGTGGTGATCCAGATCTGCGCAGAAAGAAGCAGATTTCCCTTGATGAGGTTCGTCAGGAGAACATCCAGAGACGCTGGTGAAGATATATCAGACCACATCTCATTACCCTTAAAGTTTAGAGGAAGACGACATTCGTCCAAACCATCAAGGATGAACAGGACTTTGAATTTATCTTTTCTTGCAAGGTTCAATCCTTTTGTCTCAGGGAAAAACTGACTTACAAGGCTCATCAAACTTTGTTTTTTTTCCTCCTTTAAGTTCATCTCTCTGAATGGAAGAGGAAATATGAAAGTAATATCCTCATTTTCTTTTCCTTCAGCCCAATCCAGAATAAACTTTTGCACAGAGACTGATTTTCCGATGCCAGCAACTCCTTTTGTCAGTACAGCTCTGATCTGCTCGTCTTGTTCGGGTGCTTTGAACAAATTTCTGCATTCAACCTGTATCTCTTGTGACTCAGCACGCCTGCGAACATTTTCAATCTGTCTTACCTCATGTTCAGTATTGACCTGTTCACTACAACCCTGAGTGATATAGAGATCTGTGTAGATGTTGTTCAGAAGTGTAGAGTCACCATGCTTTGCAATTCCTTCAAACACACATTGATACTTTTTCTTCAGGTTTGATTTAAGCTGTCGTTGATGAATGAAGACCAGCTCATCTAAACAAACACAACAAAAACACTTGATCCTACTTTTCTTTCCTCATTTTATAAGTGACAGTATGACAGATGTTCATGAGCCTCTTACCTTTTAGAGTGTCTGCAAGTTCATCTTGCTTCATATTTTTTAGGAAGTATAGTGTGATATCAAGAGCTGCTTCTTTGACACTGCACATGTCCTCTGTAAAGTCCTGGACAAAGTATTGTGTGTTCTCTTTTTTTAACATTTTCTTAAACTTTTTCAGCTCAGTCTTCAGAAATGCAATTATTTTGTACTCAAGGTCCTAAAATCAAAGCATAAAAACAAAGATTACAACAATAAAATGTAATTAAATCTTACATCCACATATGAATATGAGGTTAAACAAGTTACAGACAGGCAGCAGTAAAAAAAAAAAAAAAAAAAAAAAAAAAAAACATTATTGAAGTTGTGATCATGTGAGAAATGTAACAACAAATAGCAATGGTATAGACAAAAAATTACATTTTTAGAACATCAGTATTTAATATTTAATATAATTTTAGAACATCAGTTATCATGAGTTATCACGTGTTATCATATCAAACTTGATCATTTTAAGTAAAATTATTGAAAATACCGCAAACAAATTTCAAACCAGTGTTTCCCTATATTCAATTTAGCAGGCACACTGCCACTACTGATTTATGAGCATTGCTGCTGCAATTTCACACGACTCATTGATGATCTTGATGCAACATTAAATGTTAGTAAAAAACAGTAAAAAAAAAAGTAACAGAAGTATCAGAATTGAGTAAGGGAAAATGAACATTTCCAAATGTCCATATGACTGTATATTATTCTGTAGATGACTGTATATCATGCAAATCTGTAAAACTGCTAAATATTGATTGCATATTACTGTAACTTTAACTAACGTTTTACTTGAATCATTTCTTAAGTAATGTAAGTTAGAATAGATTGTGTGTCTTCCTACTGATAGCAGCACAAGCCATGCTGATATGAAAGCTGTAGAGGTTGTTTTTATGAGATGTTCCTCTACCAATATGAAAAAGAGTCCATCACGGCAGGGATGTGGACGTGTGCACAACTAAAATCATAAGGGAAACACTGTAGACATTAATTAACTGTTATTTTTTTAACAAATAAAATATGCAATTTTACATTTGTTGAATAATGTATTTAATTGTTATAATATAAACCTTATTTTACTATTTTTGATTTTTTTTAACTTTATTTAAGAATACAAACAATATTTTTTCCCCACCTGGAAGATCCAGACAAGATTTTCTCTGAAATTGTTTTTGAAGCGGTAATTCTGGAAGCCTGGTTTCTCATATTGAATCCTGTTAGGAAATTAATTTCCGATATTAGAGAAATTTATAAGAAACAGTTTTTTTTTTTTGTTTTTTTTTGCAAACAAATCCATTCTCAGCATCAGTATGATTGTATTTTTTTCTCTTTTTGTTTATGACTGACGACATCACATATCAATGTCAGAAAATGTCAGAAGGTCGTAGTCAAAGTCAATATCATCACACAACTGACATGACAAAATAAATGTTGTCTTTTTAGGAACAAATGCATTTCTCTTGAACCTTTTGGTTTATGGGATGCAGAGTATTTAAACACTTATTGTAAAGTGCTAACTTTGCTTCAAAAGGCAGAATGTACACCCTTTCAAAACCTAAGTTACATGTTATAGAAAAATTTATTATGCACTTTGGCATGGTCGATTATGTTGTAAATTAAACCTTTTAGTTCAATTGTGGTATCTAAAAGATATGTTTGTGTTCCCACCGGTTGAGAAGAAAAGTTGCCAGTTCCACATCATTCTTCATTTTCATCTGGGCCTTTAGAGTTTCCCACCGTGTAAATTCTGCACCAATATCTACTGTGGTCTTCTGTCCTTTGTTGCTAAATCACACAAAACAACAAATCATATGGAAACTAACAGGTTCAGGTTCTGTGTTTATTATTTTGGGCAAACAATCATCAAACCTGCATGAGAAAGAAAGAAATACTTGACTACAAGAAACTCCTTTGTTACTGATATCCGCACATGCTCTCTCTAGTCCTCCTCAGAAATGGGCACTTTACAAAGTGCAAAAGTTAATGGTCATTCCAGTTTATTCAGGTCATTCAAATTTGCTCATTTATTTTATAAATGTATAGATGTGAAAATTAATATGCTGGTAATTCCACACATTTGATAAATCTAACTGAACAGAACATAGAAAGTTTTTGTTTAGTAACTAAAAAAGCAGCGATGTCCCTGCTACATAGTTATGTTATCTTGAACCCTTGTCTATGTTGCTGTTATGTTGCTAGCTTTCTTGTTCTTATCATTAACTATGACTCATTTATAATGAACACTGCACTGCGTTAACCACTCTCTTGCACATAAATTCATTTCAAGCCCTGATAATCAATCACACAGTTCTGCTATGAGTTAATAAATTTAATCAAATCAGTTAAATCAACTTAATTTCTAAACTCTTTTACATAGGAGAGGTGACTTAAGCTATATATTATTCTACCTGAATGTGATTACCAAAAACTTCCAGGCTACCAGACCAAACCCTGCTGTTTCATGCTAACTGCCATTCTGCTGCTCTTTTCTATTGTTATGATGAAGATTCACATGAATCCCAGGAACTTTTCAAGGGTTTTCATGTGTAACAATAATCACATAATCACACGCAAATAATAGGGGTACTTAACACTGTTACACTGACTTTTATTCAGCATTCATCAGCCAAAAAAAGTGTTAATGGGAAATGCATTTCTTCTTTTATCACAAATTTGCTTTATATTAACTAATAGTGTTATATTAACCAGTAGTAGTGTATTGATACCAAAATTTCAGTAAAACCTTTTTTCTTTTTTTTAAGTTATGAAATACCTTTTGATAGATGATGTTTTTTTCTCACTGAATTTCGGTGGTGCATCTTTTGACCAGTCACTCTTCACAGATGGAGAACTGGACACATCTGAGTCTGATCTTACACTAATGACACAAAGAACAGAGAGAAAAAAAACACCTTACTACAGCAGATTTGTCAGTCTCACTACGAGACTTAATGTAATTACATGCAGTATAGCCGTGCTTTTATCTTTCTCATGAATATGCATGGATGGTAGGACTGCATCAAACTAATCAAAAATGAAAATAATCAATTAATTGTGTCAACAGAAAACATCTGCCGGTCATGTCAATTTACAGTAGTGAATAATGCATTTCTATGGACAAAACACATGACATACAGGAGGATAAAAAGTGAGCTGCAGCAGAAAAATATAATTACTTCGTTCACTTGAGTGCATGTTCCTTAAACCAGTTAACATTTGGTCTGTGCTTTTGTTTTTTTGTTTTTTTCTTATTTTTAGATAAATTTATTTTAACTTTTTCATTAAAATGGTAAACAAGCAGTTGTTTTTTTTATTTTAAAAATATTATGTTTATATTTAACCCTTTTTGTAAATAATGCATAGTGTAGCTTACATAGATACACATTAAAATTGGAAAAAGGAGGAGAAAGTGTGCATACAGACAAAGATGCAAGAAAGAAAGAAAGATTTGCTGTGAATCAGAGTGATACTGAGCTAACCACCATCTGCATAGACAGCAAAACAAACCACAAGTTTAGCGGTACCACACACAATGCAACTGATTACAAGGTGACAACACAAACTTTATAAAAGAGGCTTCTCCATGTTGAATTTATGTACTATTCATATAGCATAATAGTGCATTCATATGGTACAATTTTGCTCCTAAAGCACCTAGTACAGACACTGATGGACAAATGCACCATGGTTTAATCAAAGCAAATCAAAGTCAAACATATTTAAAATACAAATGTGACTCTGGACCACAAAACCAGTCAATTTCTCAAAATCGAGATTTATACATCATCTGAAAGCTGAATAAATAAGCTTTCCATTGATGGGACAATAAGCCAGTGTTATGATAGGACAAAATTTGGCTGAGATGCAACTATTTGAAAATCTGGAATCTGAGGGTGCAAAAAAATCAAAATATTGAGAAAATCGCCTTTGAAGTTGTCCAAATGAAGTTCTTAGCAATGCATATTACTAATCAAAAATTAAGTTTTGATATATTTACAGTAGGAAATTTACAAAATATCTTCATGGAGCATGATCTTTACTTAATATCCTAATGATTTTTGGCATAAAAGAAAAATCTATAATTTTGAGCCATACAATGTATTTTGGGCTATTGCTACAAACATACCCCAGCGATTTAAGACTGGTTTTGTGGTCCAGGGTCACAAATACAAACAGCTGTGCATTTGTTTGTGCTTTAAATTATAGCTGTTACAGGATATGTGTGTATTTGTGTAATGTAATGTCAGCTTAGAAAAGCATGCATAATATTTTTGTGCATTTTGTTATGTGTAATAGTGAATTACAGCATGCATCTGACACTTGAGAGTGAAATAAAAGTGTCTGAACTGTGGTGAGCACTAACCAGTGATAAAAAGGAGGGACTCATGACCCTTTAAAAAGAAAAGCAGCTTACAAGACAAAACAAGACAGTTTTCTGTGATTCGTGGTTTTATTCAGTCAGACTCTCACATATAACAGTTGAAAAATTAGCTAATGCAGTGGTGTAATATAGAATGTGTGAAATACCTTTTTGTAGTTGATGTTTTTTTCTCACTTAAGTTCAGTTGTTCACCGTTTGACTGGTCACTCTTCACAGACACAGAACTTAAAACATCTGAGCATGAACTTTCTCTAATGACACAAAGAACAGAGACAGAAAAGAAAACATTTAGAAAACAAGTAGATTCTTTGGTCCCATCTGAAGGTATTTTAGTGTAATTAATTCCAGTATAGCCCAGCATTTGTTATTATCATGAATGTGAACGGATGGATGTACAGGAGTTGGACAAAATAATGTAAGAATCCATTATTATAGGGATTAATAAAATTTTGTAACATGATTATAATTTTTCATTGTTTATATTCTCTAGTCTCTTTATCAGTGTAATATAAGTCGTAACACTCTTTAGCTTTTGTAACTTTTTAAGCTGTCAGTGAAATGGATGACTTGTCAGACTTCCAAAAAATGGACCAATCATGGGAGCACATTTAGCAAGAGCATCGGTAACCTCAACAGCACGTTTTTTTTTTTTTTTTTCCCTGTGTGTTTTAAGAGCAGCAATCTTTACTGTGTACATAAAGCATGGCAAGACTTCATTAGTGAAGAAGAATAGTGTGAGAAAAGTGAAAATGAATGATAAGAACCATCAAACACTACAAAGGATTGTGTCCAAACAACACAGGGTCTGTAAGGTGAATATTGAGATTTGCTGTCACTTTGCTGCATTAGTTCTGTTTCAAAAAACTGACCACAGAGAACTTCACAAATCCATGAAAGAGCTGCAACTGCTAAAGCTTGTACCCTCCTCCAACATCTCTGAAGCAGCTGGCAGATGTTTCTAGACAACATTCAACTGGAGACTATTAAAAAGTTGCTTGAATCTATTCTAAGAAGTTTGGAAGATGTGTTAAAGGCAAATGGTGGTAAAACACCTTAGTAAAGAAATAATGCCTTTTTCACAGATTTTCACATTATTTTATATATAATCCTGTGTATATGTTTGGTTGCCAGGTCTCTTACATGTAGAATTTACGCACATTAGTGGATTCCTGTGCTATTGTATTGTTAGAAAGAAACTCCAGAGAGAGTTTTTGAAAAAAGCAACAGTTTAAAAGACAGCATTCTGTGATTTTTTTTTTTTTTTTTCGTCAAACTCAGCTGACAGCTGAAAATGCAATGCTGTAACATACAATGTGTGACATACCGTTTTGCTGAAAATGCTTTTTCCTCACTTAAGTTTGGTCCATCACCTTTTGATTGGTCACTCTTCAGAGACACAGAGCTGAAAACATCTGAGCCTGATCTTTGTCTAATAACATGAGGAACACTTTACTACTGGAGATTTCTCTGTGACTGATATCTGCACATGCTCTCTCTAGTCCTCCACAGAAATCACACTTACTTGATTTGAAAGCACCAGTCGTTCCAGTTTACCGAGTTTTATGTTAGCTCCAGTTTATTCAAACATTTGTTTTATATAGTGGTGGACGAAGTACACAAATCAAGTACTTGAGTAAAACTATAGATACCATCAAAATATAACTCCAGTAAAAGTATTAAGTAGCCCTTTTCAATTTTGATGTGAAAATCACTGATCACTAAATTTACAATTTTAATTTATATTAATTTTTTAGATTAAATAATTTTATATTATTTATTTTATAAAGGGCTGTCAATAGATTTTTAATCAGATTAACTAAGTCAAATCAATATTTGGTGTGACCACCATTTGCATTTAAAACAGCTTTTATAGGTACTCTTGCGCATAGTTTTTCAGGAAGCTTTGCAGGTAGGTTTCTTCAAGTGTCTTGGAGACGTTGCCACAGTTCTTCTGGATTTAGTCTTTCAAACTGCGATCACACTGCACACTTGCTCTCGCTCTTATTCAAGGTAAATCATCACCACTTCCATCCCCTACATGTGTTTTGTAGAACTAATGGCTAAAATGCATGTGCAGGTTACTTTAATGGGACCCAATGACTTCCTTGGATGAGGAAAACACAGACAGAATCCAGTCATAAAAATTTAATTTACTGTTTAACGCAAAATGTTACGGAATTTGCCAAATTTTGGACACATAATTTGAAAATAGGTCAGATCACTTAAATCAGATTGTGATATGGACTAAAGTATGTGAATATTAAGCTGCAAAAGACTATTTAAAAATGAATCCTGCACGTACTGCATGTTTCTGTGTGAATGAATGGCGCAGATGTGACGTTTCATTTACTACACATCCCAAAGCACATGACACTCACAATGTTAAAATAACGCCCCCTAGTGTTTGCTTATGCAACTGTATTACTATGGCCATGCTTAGTAACTGTCTGAGCTACAAGAGCTACAATAATTGAACCGTTTCAAATAACTGATTCGTTATATAAAAAAAATTTGCCCTCGAACATTCGAATACATTTTATATGTAGGCATATATTGTTGTTGTTCTTCTATGAAATTATATGAGTAAGTATTTTGTCAGTATCATACAATTTTGGAATATTCATACTGCAGCTTTTGGCTAATTTTGAATCGGATTGTTTGACATATCCGTGAAACCAATTGTAAGAATTTTTTGTAAATATATTTTTTTGATTTAGTGTTTTGTTTGGTCAAGTTCTATCACATACACCACAGTGATGAAATTAGCTAACGCAACGCTGTAAATCAAAGCACATGAAATACCTTTTGGTAGTTGATGTTTCTTTCTCACTTAAGTTTGGTCCACTACGTTTCGACTGGTCACTCTTCATAGACACAGAGCTGATTACATCTGAGTCTGATCTTTCACTGATGACACAAAAAAACAGAGAGAAAAAACTCTTCACTACAGGAGATTCTGTGTCTGATATCTGCACACAAACATGCTGTCACGAATCTGGTCTATGAACTTCCGTTCACTCACCACCAGAGGTCACTCGCTCACCACATTGACTCTCACACCATACATCACGCTGGACTGCATTTCCCATCATCCATTGCACTGATGACACACACACAGCTGATTACACTGATTGCACACAGCTGATTGCACTGATCACACACCCTACATAAACCATGGACTTCCTCTTCCTCTTTGCCGAGTATTGATCTGCGTTTAGCTCTCTTCTAACGCTAGCTGCCTTACCGAGCCATTCGGTGTTTCTGTTCAGTTCCAGTGTCGTCCTGCGTTTATCACTCCCCTAGTGTTAGCTGCAATACGGAACCTGTCTCTGTCATTCTGTTTCTGTTCAGCTCCAGTATTGTCCTGCGTTTATCACTCCCCTAGTGTTAGCAGCTATACGGAACCTGTTTGTTGTTTTCTAGTCTGTGTTCCCTGTATTTACCCCTGTCTCACCATTCAGACTCTGTTTATTCCCCTGCCTGGATTATTGCTGTGTACCTGGATTTACTCTCTTTGCCTTGCCCTGTTGGATACTGATCGTCGACCCATGCTTGCCCTAGGACTACTCTTTGTCTTGTCCCTGCCATACCTGTTTACCATTGTTTGACCCTGCCTGTGATTTGACTATGTTTATTAATAAAAGCTTGCACTTGGATCCGCTCGCCTCTCATCAGCTCCGTTACACATGCACAGACTCTCTCAATTTTTAAGTAACAGTCATTTCAGTTTAACTAACATTTAACCAGTCTTTTATGAATAAATCATCTCAGATGTGACATTAAATACATATGACTGTAACTTACATATATTCGATAAGCTTAATTGAACAGAACACAACATTTTATTGACTAAAATGGAGAATGGACATGTCCCAGATACACAGTTCTTTGAATATGAATGGTCCAATATTTATGTTTCTCTGTTACTTTAATAACAGCGGCACTGGAGCAGAAATGAACAAAACCTGAAAATTATTTGAGAACATTTTTCTTCTTTGGACTGTTCAAAGAGCCACACGGTCAATGTCACTCGTTTACTTATATTTGGTTAGTGACCCAGAACTAGTGCAGAATATTAATTTTTCTTCTTCATATTGCAACATTTGTTTTAAATTATTCAAAATCCTAAAACTGTTACTTATTTTTTAAGACCTTATACAAAAACAGTGGAGTCTAATGTAATGATTTTCAATGTGGCCTCCTGTCAAAAGTCTTAGGAAAACATTATAGGTTACCGAGCTTTGACTATCTACAAATGCTGAAGAAACACAAATTTTACCTTTTGGCAGATGATGGTTTTTTCTCAGTTAAGTCTGGTCCATTACCTTTTGATTGGTCACTTTTTATAGACACAGAGCTGAAAACATCTGAGCCTGATATTTCACTAAAGACACAAAGAGAATAAAAAAAATATTTATTACATAATGGTAGTCAGTTTTATTTGAAGAGATGTGTCATTAAATATAGTATAGCCATGCAGTTTCCTTTGCATGACTATTGATGGATACATTTACGTTTGGTTGCCTGATGTCTTTACATACTGAATTTAACTGCAGACCCAGAGAGAGAAGACACAATAAATACCTTCTGGCAGGTGATGATGGTGTTTCCACACTGAAGCCTGGTACATCACCTTTCGACTGGTAACTCTTCACAGACTCTGACTCTGAAATGTCACTAAAGACACAAAGAACAGAGAGAGGGAAAAAACAAAACAAAACAAAAAAAAACTTTACTACAGTTCTGTTCAGTTCTCTTCCAATAGTTGTCTGTACAAGTTGATTGTATTGTCAAAAAGTAAGTGGAGGAAAGCTATAATGATATAGTGCTTTGGAAACTTTTTTTGTTGATGTTTGATCAACTACAAAAACCAAAGAAACTTCATTAATCTTGTTAACAGACAAAAACCATATCATAGACACTAAGATGCAAATAAACTGAAAGGAATGCGATTTCTCCCTATTTCTACCCTTTTGGGTAGAGTAATAAGTAATTTCTTGACAATTAAAAGTGTTATATAGCCCACTGAATCACGCTCGGACTTAATGCTGACAACAATGAAACCACTTGAGAGAGAACTGTCAGGATATTTATTTTTCAGCATAAAAGAGGACCATGGTACAAGAGGTATACCAAATTATTGTTTTAAGTTTGAAAATATGGCAAAAGTAACACAGAAATTCAAAAACAATGGACTTGTGAAAAGTTTTCATTTAGTGATCACTGATGAGTGAGTTTTTGCTAGAAAATGAGCAGGAGAAACACCAAGAAAGTGTCTCAGAGCCGACAAAAGCTATGAAAAGAATGACACTTTATCTCACAGAGTATGACGCAGCCTGCAGAAGTGACATGCATGGTTGTTTATCTACACCAGAACTACCTGCTCTAGCCAAAGCACAATAAACTCATTTAGCTTTTTCCAAGGCCCATATTTACTAAATACAGACTTCTGTGAATCCATAATCTGGTCACATGAGACCAAGTCAATCATTTCGGATCTAACAGTATCCAAAATGTTCTGGTGTTGCTAGAGGAGGAGTACAGTGAGAAGTACCTGGTTCCCACAGTGACATTCAGTGGTAGTAAAGTTCCTCTACAGGAATGTGTTGAGTGCTGAAGGTAGGTCTTTTTGTATTCTATCTATTTGCTTTCTTTTTATTTATTATACAATTAACAAAAGCAAAAAAGGCATCTAACACTAGCTTGCTCTATTCTTTTTCTATTATATCTGTATTCTTTTTAGTTATTATATAATTAAAAAAAAAAACCTTGCTACGTGCACAGCGTTAGGCTAACTGAGACTTGTCATAGCACTGTCATTGCTCTTTTGTTGATTTTGATTGCTTCCATTGTCCTCATTTGTAAGTCGCTTTGGATAAAAGCATCTGCTAAATGACTAAATGTAAATGTAATCAGAGGGGGTGTACTCATTAAAGCTGTGCACTGTAAATGCCTGTCACACTTTGCACCAAACTTATCTTGACAATATGAACATTATAATATAAACTGTTCTACCAGCTATGCAAGTAGAACAAAGGAAAATTCTCTCCATCTATTTCCCCAATTCTATGACTGAACTCTAGACTAGAGATTTTCCTGCCTACCTGAGTTGTTTTTCCAGAAACACAACCTTTGTATGGACTTGGACTAGACTTTTTCTAGGTTTTTCCTTCGTCATCCACATCATCAGACTGTGTGTGTTGTTGATGCTTGACTCAAGTCAGCTTTATTTCTATAGCGCTTTAGAGTTTAAAAGCAGAAAGAAATCCAAATTCTTCTGTAAAGCAGCTCAAATAAGACAATATCACTCATTGACATCACTCAGTGATGTTTCAGTGCTGTCAAATTGATTATATTAAGGAACATTTAAATATCTGTTAGAACTCAGCTGAGCAAGCCAAAGATGACAGTGGCAAGGAACCCAAACTCCATCAGGTGACAGTAATTCAGAAAAAAAAAAAAACTTTGAGATAAACCTGACTCTTTATTATACCTTTATGAACACAATCTCAATAAATTCTGGTTATGGGTTATAGCAAGTCTATTACCTAAATCAGCTAATTGCCAATTTTGAGAAAAAAACACCCACTGTTTTTAAGGTTTTGTTTACAGGAAAAACTGAAACTTTAGTAAAGGATTCTTTGAAAGCAGACTTACCCATGTTTCTCAGTTAGACTCATCTCAGACGGAGAGTCCTTTCCTTGGTCCCCTGACATACTGCAGCTACACAGCCAGCGCAAACATCAGCACTGCTTTGTGAAATGTGTCAGCTGTTCAGCATGACCTGAAGATAACAATCTTACTGAGATGAATAACATGCCATTTCAGATGGACACATGAAAATAAAAGGATTATTATAGATCATTCCAAATACACATGGCCTAAATGTGCTAAATAGACATTAAGTGAGTAGTTTGCCACTGACATTGGTAACCAACAATACTTTACTTTCGGTATTGGAGTCTTTAAATAATCTTACCTTTAGAAATGTTGGATTTCATCGAGATTTTATAACTTGACTGCATTCTACTTTCGATTTCACATTACAATTAATGTTAGGCCTATTGCAAGTTAGTTATCTAAATGTTAAAGGCAGACTAAATGAAAGAAGTGTGGGGAAAAATACTTCAGGAAAATAATTAGTCAATTTTTACAAGCTTCATGCCAGGGGCGGATCTACCGGGGTGGAAGAAAAAGCTGTGCCACCCCACCTGCCACCCCAGAATTATCACAGAATTAAAATATAAATGTAAGCAGTGTCTCATGTGCTACTTTTCAGCCGCGGCGATGACAGCGCGCGATGGTGCACGATGGTTGCACGCGCACGCAGCGCGCTCAGTGTAGTCGGCTTCATTAACAAATGATTCTTATGAGCCGGTTCTTTTTGAGTCAGAAACACAAAGCGCAGCCCATTCACTAACGAATTGTTTTTACATTTGTTCGTGAATCAGATACTGCTTCTCGGTTTATTCAGAAGTCCTCTGAGAAATCTAATCCTGTCTGATATGTCTGAGATTCATCCCGTAATTATTTGGTGATCCGATACTCCGACCGCTCGCTCCACTTTCATCATGGATATAGGCCTTTCTGCCATATCGGACGAAACAATAACATGAAATCAATAAGAAGATGCCGATCTTCCTGTTCCTAACCTTACCCATATCCCACCTCAATAGCAGCAATAGTGTTTTGCAAATACAGTATGAACACAATAAGTACATTGTACTTATTTTTTGATGTAAGTACATAGTAGTTAAGGCCACCTAATATAAAGTGTGACCGATGATTACTTAATGGCAATGCAATATTTGTGCACATCCCCAAAAACTATGCATGGGGGCTTGCTTTGATTTTGCCACCCTAAAAATTATTTTCTAGATCCGCCCCTGCTTCATGCTTTAACATGCGTGGTGATCAAACAGCATTCGGTTATAGGCTAACAGTTACTCCTGGAACTGGCATACACATTCGCATTTAAATAAAGCTGAAATCCATTCATACACTCCAAATAATTGTAACAAGGTAAGTAATAAAGCTTACTTGCAGTAGTACAGACGGTCTTGTGTACAAGGAACAGAATCCAGATGTCTTTGAATACTTTCGGTTTTTTTGTTCGCGCTCTAGTTGGCGACAGATTAGATTATTGGGCAGGTGATAAAATCAAAGTTCTGTTTGCTATAAACCCCCTCCCACCCACTTCTCTCTCTCTCTCTCTCTATAGATAGCAAGCAGACGTTGATGCAACGTCGATTTTTGGTTGTAAGGGTCAGTATCGGTCGTCAATCAAATTTCGATGTTGAATCAACGTTCATTATTTGGTCGGTACATCAGAACGTTATTACTGTAGTGTTCCGTATGGTGTTTGATTGTTCGGTTATCACTATGCATGTCTAGAGAGAAGCGTTTGATTAAAAAGGTCTGTCTCTGTTAGAGAAGTTTTTGTCCTGTTCTGTGACGAGAGGGAGTTAAGTGCTGAGATCTGAAGTAAACAAATGAGCACTGAGCTGCCAAAATAATTCTCTGTTTTCCTGGTCTTTTTTGTACACCACATTTTGGCGACGAGGATGGCTGATTGCACTTTACCCCCACCGCCACCTTTCCTCGCACTCCCTGGCGAGCCTCCCGTTCCGTGGTCCCGCTGGCTGCAGTCTTTTGAAACCTATCTCGTTGCAGCGGGCCTTAATGAAGTGAGCGCGGTCAGAAAAAAGGCGCTACTGCAACACTGCCTGGGCGCGGAAGGACAGCGAGTGCTCGGGACGATCAACGCTGACAACGACGCCACTTATGACGAGGCCGTGTCTCTGTTGAATGAGCATTTCGCCGCCCCACAGAGCGTTTTGCTGCGCCGATTCATATTTCGCCGACGACACCAGCTTCCCGGTGAGTCAGTTCATCAGTACGTCGCTAACCTAAGAGGACTGGCCAACTCCTGTAAATTTGGGGCGCTGCGCGACGAAATGATTCGTGATCAACTAATTGAACACACAAATAATGACAAAATTCGGGAAGTTCTGTTATTGGAATCTGACGATCTATCACTGTCTAGAGCAATAGCCATTGCATATCAAGTCGAGGGTGCAGCAGAATGTGCAGCCACATTGGCAAACCAAACTAAGTTCACACCCAGCCAACTAACACACATGAATGCATCCTCACCCTTGGACCAGTCACCAGGCAGGGGCACAGAAGCGGCTGCTGATACTCCTGATTCTGTAATGTATCTCACACGGCAACAGCGCATGCGACCACAAAAACAGCAGTGCTGTGGTAACTGTGGGTCTCACTCTCATAATACCAGAGCTCATAACTGTCCAGCCCGGGGCCAAACATGCCACAACTGCGGAAAACAAAATCATTTTTCCAAGGTCTGTCGGTCAGCCCCCACCAGATCAGAGACACGCACATCCCAGTCTACACCCACCATTATTCATAATGTGACATCAGGACTGGCAACATTCAAATCATGTACCGTAACTCTAAATGATGTGTGCATCCCATTGCTCTTAGACACAGGAGCTAGCGTATCTCTTCTGAATGCCGACACGTACAGAGAGTTTTTTAACTCGCTTCCCTTGGGTGCACCCTCTACGGCCCTGTGTGGGTATGGCAACTCCAAAATAGACATACTGGGCTCACTTGAATTGACTGTTTGTTATGGGACAAAAACACTCCCTTCGTTTGTATTCCATGTGGCAAAAAAGGGAGCAAATTTGATGGGGCTAGATCTGTTCGCTGCTTTGGAGTTCACGTTGGCGGACTCAAGGGGGGCTGCTATTCTGGCTGTGACTACAACCTGGCAGCAACAGTGGCCAGCACTGTTCGAAGGGCTAGGCTGCCTCACCACATTCAACCATCAACCTCTCCTCAATCCCACTGTCACCCCTGTTATTCAACCACTACGCCGCATCCCCCTCGCCCTTCGTGATGGGGTGACCGCTGAACTGCAGCGGCTGCAGGACGCCGGTATCATTGAGCCTGTGGACGCTTCGCCCTGGGTTTCAAATCTGGTGGTGGCTACAAAAAAATCAGGTGCCCTACGTATCTGTGTGGATTTGCGGCGTGTAAACAAGGCAGTAATCCCTGACAAGTATCCACTGCCGACTGCAGAGGAACTCACAGCCCAATTCTTTGGCTCTACAGTGTTCTCCAAGTTGGACCTTAGAGAAGGGTATCTGCAGGTGCCCTTACATCCAAGCAGCAAGAACCTGACAGCTTTTGTGACACACACAGGGGTCTTTCGCTACACCAGGATGCCGTTTGGTCTTAGTTCCGCCCCTTCCTGCTTCCAGAAAATAATGACTTCTGTGTTAGCTGGCATACCAGGTGTGGTCATTTATCTGGATGATGTGGTTGTGCATGGGGCAACTAGGCAGATCCATGACGAGCGCCTAAGTAAGGTGTTTGATGCATTAGCCAAGCAGCACCTGACCCTCAATGGTGACAAATGTCTCTTTGCGGTGCCAACCATTGACTTTGTGGGATTCAAATTGTCGGCGGAGGGCATCCATCCACTTCATTCCAATGTGGAGGCTATTCAGTCCATCCCCGAACCAACTTCGCCAGCACAAGTAGCTTCCTTTCTTGGAATGACAGGCTATTATATGAAGTTTCTTCCCCAGTACTCAGCCACTACAGCCCCTCTGAGGCACTTATTGCGGAAAGATGAATCCTGGGTATGGACTCAAGCATGTACGGAGGCTGTGCATACCCTTAAGGCTCAGCTTACATCACCACCAGTGCTAGCGCATTTCAGCACCTCTTGTGACACTCTGGTCACCTGCGACGCATCTGCCATAGCAATCGGTGCTGTGCTTTCGCAAGTGCAGAATGGTGTCGAAAAGCCCATAGCCTTTGCCTCTCGTGCCCTTAACCCAACGGAGCAACGGTATTCAGTGGGGGAGCGCGAAGCACTAGCATGTGTCTGGGCATGCGAAAGATGGCACCTGTACCTATATGGTCGCCATTTTACCCTGAGGACGGACCATCACGCCCTGGTGACATTGCTCGCAACATCAGGAACGGGCCACAAACCACTGAGACTGCATCGCTGGTACGATCGTCTTCGGCAGTATAATTACAGTCTGCAATTTACCCCAGGCCGTGACAATGTGGTTGCCGACCTTTTGTCCCGCTCCATTCCTGCTGAAAATACATCCACGGGTAGTAGTGATGTCGAAACTGACATTATTCAGATGCTACACATTCCCCTGCAGGATGTAGTGTCACTTCAGGAGCTCAAAACAGCCTCCGACCAGGACCCTATCCTCTCACAGCTCCGCACTTACATCCGGGGTGGCTGGCCATCAAATGTATCTGGAGAACTAGCTGCTTTTTCCCGGGTCAAAGATGAGCTGTCCTGTTGGAATGATGTCTGCGTGGCTCGTGGGCTTTGCACTGTGGTCCCAGGGTCCCTTCGTGCGCGTGTGTTAGCAATGGCGCACGAGGGCCACCTGGGCATAGTGAAGCTCAAACAGCGCTGCCGAGACCGGGTGTGGTGGCCCGGAATAGATAGGGAGATTGAAGTACTGGTCAAGGACTGTTCAGCCTGCCTCGTGAGTGGTAAGACAGGCCACTCACCTCCACCACCCCTCCGGCCCTTAGCCTGGCCTTCTCGACCCTGGCAGCACTTACAGCTGGATATTTGCGGTGAGATTCACGGGGTTCCCCACAATCAGCGCTACCTGGTTGTAGTTTATGACTTACACTCCAAATGGCCTGAATTGACTGCTACGGGTTCTGTCACCTCCCAGGTCATTGTGGATTTTTTGGACTCTTTGTTTTCACGTTGGGGCCTTCCACAGATAATCACAACAGACAATGGCCCTCAGTTTATCTCAGGCGACTTCAGATCCTACCTGGAGAGTAAGGGTATCCAACATATCCGCACAGCCCTTTATCACCCCCAGGCTAACGGTGGCGTGGAGCGGTTTCATCAGTCCCTTAAAAATGGTCTCAGAGCACACCTGGCCCAAGGATGTCCTTTCAGTCAAGCCATTCGCCTCACCCTGCTGCACTATAGGGCCTCTCATCATTGCACCACGGGTGTTTCCCCTGCTTTTCTCATGCTGGGTAGGGAGCTCAAGTTGCCGCTTGATCAGCTCCGTCCACCTGTGCTCCTGAAGCCTCCCCCAGGAATGAAAGCTTCTGTCTCTTGCCAACAGCGCCGGATGAAAATACAGTTTGACAAACGGAAGCATGCCAAAGTGCCGGACATTGCCGTAAATGACTGGGTTAGGGTTCATAGGCCTCACAGGGGAAACAAACTGGCATCATTCTGGTCCTCTCCCCTGAGAATTACCCGCCAGCTGGGCCCGGCATCTTACCTTTTGAACGATGGTACCCGGTGGCACTCTAGCCGTCTTCGTAAAGTGCCAGCACCATGTCAAGATGCTGCACAAAGAAGCAGCACCCTGCCTCAGACCACTCCTACAGTGGAGCGGGATGCTCGAACACCTCAGGCTGTCGGCACAGGCCCAGACTTTACTTTGCCACAAGGTCCCATCTTCCCATCTCAGCCACCATTTTCCCTTCTGTTGAGTTCCCCAGGCCCCGCAACACCATGTCTAGTTCCCTCCTCTCCACGACCTGTCCGTGCACGCTCACGGCCGGGTCACCTCAAGGACTTTGTAGCTACGTTTCATGCTTAGGGCATGTGGGGGGGGAGGAAATGTAGTGTTCCGTATGGTGTTTGATTGTTCGGTTATCACTATGCATGTCTAGAGAGAAGCGTTTGATTAAAAAGGTCTGTCTCTGTTAGAGAAGTTTTTGTCCTGTTCTGTGACGAGAGGGAGTTAAGTGCTGAGATCTGAAGTAAACAAATGAGCACTGAGCTGCCAAAATAATTCTCTGTTTTCCTGGTCTTTTTTGTACACCACAATTACGCCGAAAATAAAACATCGATTCAACGTCGAAATCACGTTGGCTTATCAGCCGACGCATCTGATCGAAATCATAACGTCTGAAACAGGTTGAAACTTGGTCAGAGGAATCGGAGATCTGCGCCTGCACTCTCACAGAGTGGAACAGGCCTGTAACTGTACCCGGGTAACTAAAATGCAAATATATTTTTATTCATTATTTTATATAGTAGTTTATCCGTCTGTCACTACATATTAGTGGATCCCTTGTCAAAAAATCCTATTGGAATTTCAGTTTATCCTTTAGGATCTTATTGGGTTCTTAGAATCCTATTGGACATTCCGATTGATTTTAATGGAATTTCACTTTGTCCTATATGTCTTTTTTTGTTTGTTTGTTTATTCTTAGAGTCCTATTGAATTTTGTGTTTTATTTAATGGGATTAAAATGTTTCCTGTAGGATCTTTTATTGATTGTATCATATTGGACATTGTGATTTTTAAATTGAAATTTACTTTGTCCTGTAAGATCTTATTTGATTACTTTTTAAGAGTAACAAGGTTTGTACTTGTAACCCTTGTTAAAAATGCAGCCTATATGAACACACACAAATATAACTGAAATTCATAATATTACAGTAAGGCAAAGATAATAAATATGACATTTCATAATGTTAGAATAAGTTAAAATGTATTACATGTGAGTAGGAATTCACAGAAACACAAACATCTATATATGACAGGGCCGTAGCCCTGCAGAGTTTTGCTTCAACCCTAATCATGAACATCTGGGTTACTAGAAAAGGCTTGTTTGAGATGCGCCTCGCCTCGCCTGATATGTAGACGAGAGTAGGCGGCTGCAGTGAGGGGAGGAGTGAAATAAGCAAGACGGACAGTTCTGAGCTCTCGAAGAAGAACAGAAGAGGCTTGTTTGAGATGCGCCTCGCCTCGCCTGATATGTAGACGAGAGTAGGCGGCTGCAGTGAGGGGAGGAGTGAAATAAGCGCAGTCAAGACGGACAGTTCTGAGTTCTCGAAGTGGAACAGACATGAGATCAAAGGCGGATATCGCGTTATTCTCACTCATGTGCTGTGCTGCTGATAAATGTGATATAATTTCAGTTCTGTTGCTTTTATATGAATATAAATATGATGAACAAGACACTCAAAGTGCTTGCTATTTAACTCCATACGAAAGGCGTATTTATTATCCATTTTTATTTTAATTCAAACATGTAGGCTATCTTAGATTTTTATAGAAAATATGACAACAATCACATCTCACACATAGATCGCACTGTCATAGTGTTTGGGAACAATAAAGTGAGCATTGAGTATATATATGGAAATGCCCTACATTATGGTTGAAACAATCATATTCCTTTCAGGTGTTTGTTTAAAAGACATTTATACAATAGTACTATTCTAAAAGTGTTATGTTTGTCTTTCTTTTGTAACGAGCTTGTTTTAATAAACAGTATTTATTTATCACATGGAATGCTGCTTTGAAACCAAGTCCATTTGAACTAAATCTTCAAAATTTTCTGACTGAAAATAGGCAGTCTCTTTTTCTTCGGAAAACACCAGTTAACAACATCTAATTGTCTTTGGAGAAGCTGCCTGAATGCCACATCTGACACACAAAATTGGTGAGATGACAGAAGCAGAACGCCTGACCAAAATGTATGGAAGCAGAATAATGACAATAGTTTTTGAAACATAAAGCATGCTGAATTCCACAAATCGAAAAAAAGATGCATTGCAATTAACAGTGCTTGCATTTTAATGCCTTGTATTTCCAGGGCTTGCGTTATTAGGTCGTGAAATTTAACATAGTTGTTTATTTAAGCTGTGAATATTTCAATTCAAAATATTTCACACACATTTTCATAATTAAAAATTCAATAATTCATAATCACCTTCCAAAATATTCAATCTGTTTAAAAATACGATGTATAATATTCGACAGGCAAATTTTGGTCATTTTATTTCACTTTCCAAATTCGCTGCCACAAATTCAGTGGTTAAAATTCGGCAGAAAATTCATTTTGATATTCGTTTATATTCGTTTTTTCCCTTCATTTCGATCTCTTTACTTAACGTTCTAAATTGTAAATAACAGCCTACTGTAAATGCTCGACATGCCAATAAAGCTTTGATTATGCTGACTGGAATTTTTACTGGAATGGAGTTTAAATTTAACATAGGCTATATTTCATTTTATTTCGGCTAATTAATAGACCACAATTATAAATACTATAGTGTTTCGTTGAGGAATTAATCATTCACGTAATTTCATTTGTAAATGAAATCACACACGTGCATAAATACAATAATAAAGTCAAAACTTTATTGGCATAATTTTCAAGCGTTCACAGTAATATATGGTAGGCTAGCAAATACTAGAATAATTACTCAAAACGTTAATTGAAAGGGGAAATAAGCATATATAACTGTTCCAATATGTTATACTGTGTATGGCCAGCAGGAGGTGACAGACCTTTTTTTTTATTGCAGAAAAAAAGGAACATACAAATATATAAATAACTTAAAAAAATTATATAAATAAAATAAAACAAAATAAATAAAATAAAGACATAGCTCACATTCAATTTTAACAAATAAGGATATTACAAAGTACCAGGGGAATTAAAGAATGTATCATAGCATTTTAAACATTTCACAGACTTTTCATTTTTAACAGTCTTATTGAAGAAAAATAAAAGTCAAAGTCAGAACAAAACAAATTTAACATAGGAGATGAATTAAGAAATTTTTGTTTATGTATGTGAAATTTTGCTAATAAAATAAAAAGATTAACAATAAATTCTAGATCCTTATTGCTTTTGTTTTCATAATACAAGATAACATCCTTTAAAGTAAAGCAATAATTAATATTCATTAAATTAAACATAAAATCTGCCAAATCAATCCAAAACTTGTTTACGACTTTACAGTCAAAAAATAAGTGAGTCGGTATCTCTTTCTCATTATTACAAAAACAGCATATATCATCAATATCAGTGAATCTCGATATTAAAGATTTAGAAGGGTAAACTGTATGTAGAATTTTGAAGTGTATTTCTTTTATTTTATTATTAATACAATATTTAAAAGGAATTAACCAAGCTCTTCTCCAGTCAATATTCTCAATTACAGAGTTCCAAAAAAATTTCCCTCTAGGAGATATTTTATTTTGTTTTTGGAAAATATTACAAATATGTTTGTTATTGCATTTTTTCTTAGTTAGCTCAACACCTTCTAAAATTATTTTTGGGTTTGCCACAAATAAAGAATTATAACAAATATGACTTTTGACAAGTTGGCGTAGTGTTACAGGAATAGCTTTAATAACTGAATTAAATTCCCTAAACTGTATGGGAAAACTGTAAATTGACATGAATTGTTCGTAAGTTAAAAGATTCCCAAAATGGTCAAACAGTTTTATAAGATGATTAATGTCTTTGTTGAACCAATTTGTTAAGAATAAAGATTTATTTGAAGCAGTTATATTACCATTATTCCAAATGAAAGAGGTGTGAGGAGAGAAATTGTGACAGTAACAAATCTTCCAAGCGAGAAGAGCTTGCTGATGAAATTTGGATAATTTGAGGGGGATTTTAGAAATATTATAATCACGTTAACAGAAATTTCAAGCCACCAATTTGATTAAAGAGACTATGAGGAATATGGTTCCAAAGAGAATTAGGGGTGATCAAACATCTCTTAAGCCAATTAATCTTAAAGGTCTTATTTACGTCCTCAAAATAAAGCATCTCCAAACCTCCTTCAGCCTTCTTATTAGTGAGAACCCTTTTTTTAAGTCTTTGGGATTTATTTTTCCAAATAAAAGAGAAGAACAAATTATTAATATCCTTGCAGTTAGAATCTTTAACATGTAGTGATAAAACGGGATAAACAAACCGAGATAAGCCTTCCGCTTTGGATAATAAGGCACGACCATAAATGGAAAGATCACGCTGTAACCAGCAATTTAACACTGCTCTTGTCTTCTTTAATCTAGAGGAAAAATTTAGGTTTTGCCTTTCAAGAACATTTTTTGTAACAAAAATTCCTAAGTATTTGACAGAGGATTTTACTGGAATGTTCATTATATATTTATCATTTAAAGTGTGTAAAGGGAGGATTTCACATTTAGATAAATTTAAAGTTAAGCCAGAAGCCTTTGAAAAATTATTGATGAAGGAAATAGCATTGGGAATAAAAGATACGTTCTTTAAAAATAAAGTAGAGTCATCTGCCAATTGGGATATTTTAAGTACTTTTTCAAAAATTTTGAGACCTTGGATTTCATCATTATTAACAATACCGATTGATAATAATTCAACTACTAACAAAAATAAAAAAGGGGAAATTGGGCAGCCTTGACGCACTCCACGATTAATATTAAATATCTTAGTGGTGGAGGCATTAAGAATCACAGAGCTATTAATATCAGTGTAAAACATTTTAACAATTTTTTGAAAATTATTTCCAAAACCAAAAAGTGCTATAGTCTTAAACAAGAATTCGTGTTCAACTGTGTCGAACGCCTTAAAAAAATCCAAAAAAAGAATGATAGCACCATCTTCCACATTCTCAGCATAGTCTAAAAGGTCAAGCACTAGCCTAATATTATTAGTTATGTGACGACCTTTTAGAAAGCCTGTTTGATTTTCACTGATTATGTTATTTAACCCTTTCCGTAATCTATTAGCAAATACCGAAGTAATTAGTTTATAATCAATTGTTAGAAGGGAGATCGGCCTCCAATTTTCTAAAAGATGTGGGTCTTTATCAGGTTTAGCAATTAACGAAATGACTCCCTGTTTCATGGTAGTAGACATTTCACCACTATTAATACATTCAATAAACATATTATAAAGAGGATTTTCAATTTGTTCCCAAAAATGTAAATAAAATTCTACTGTCAACCCGTCTATACCAGGTGCTTTCCTGTCTCGCGTTCTGCTGGTTCGGGTCCTGATGCTGCGGTACCGTCTGCCTGATGGTAGCAGCGAGAAGAGTTCATGGCTCGGGTGGCAGGAATCCAAGTCCAAGTCCAATCCGGTAAAAGAGCTGCTGCATTAACTCGGTCTGGTAACGATTAGTGTTTACTGTGCGTTCTGACGTTCGCTCTCATTTGCCAAATGCCCGCACATGCGCACTGAGGAGTGAGCGAGGGTTGTCAATCACTGATCTAGATCAGTGTTGTCAATACATTCTTGTGATCTGTCGTCGATGGATTGTGGATATAAATGTTCGTACATGATAAATTTCTTAGAGCCTGTAAAATGTTTTCTGGGACCTGGTATGAATCAAAGCCAACCAACGTTTTTTCTTGGTATAGTTTTGTTTTTGTACTATTACTTTCACTTTCGTCTTCGGTGGGTTTAACTGGTAGAGCAGCTGAACTGTTCATACCGCCACCTGCTGGACTGGAGTGTGGAGAATATCAAGTACATACAGTAGAATTTAAACGATCAACATGGCATTTATTATTGTCCCTGTTTTTGGATCACTTTTAAAATAAGCATATTGTAAATGCCTGACATCCTGAGGTTCTTTCCTGCTGTATGTTCAATCCTTTGTTCCATATTGACAAATCTTACCAAATTCTAAGAAACATATATTTCATAAAAATACCATTAAATAATTTAAAGCAGCCTATTTAAGAGTTCCCTTCCCCACAAAGCAAAGAAACGCTTCAAAACCTTGAACGAAATACAACCTTCAAATAAATTCCTAAATTTATGAATTAATTTTGATGTACTGTACCTTGCCATTTCTGTAATTTCTCTTCTCATGATACAGAACATATGTTTTTTTCTCTCATAGTATTACCAAAGACTGCTGTGTTTGTTTTTAAGACAGCACAATCATGAACAGCAATATTTTAATTTCTTTAAAATTGAGTTGATTAATCACATCATTATCTGAGTTTAGTCCTTATACCAAAGACTCATATCTTCCTGCTAATCCACCTCATTTGAGCGCTTATCCTCTTCTCTTTCCTTTATTTCACCTGCAAATAAAACCACAAAATATAATTTGTAAATACAAAACCAACAATAAACATTCAACATTACTCACATGTATGTTTCTATTAATGCTGCATTATTGAATTTGAAAGTCTGAGCCTCTTCCACCTGTATGCTTTAGTTATCATTATTAAAAAGCAATACATAAGATCCAGTATAAAAAAAAAAAACTGTAGTTTTGTTAAAGCAGTGCTGTTTGAAGCTGTTCAAATTGGTTATCAAATAAATATGTCTGTTTATAAATGCACTGAATTCATAATAGCTGTAGATTTTGAAGTGCTTGCTTCTCATCAAAAATATCCCTTCTGCTGTCCTCAACGATTTAAAACAGGTTAGGGGTAGGATTTTTTTTTAATCTATGCTAATACTCTCAGTTCATATTTGAATTTATAATGAACATTTTAAATTTTGATTACAGACATCACATCAAACATTAATTTATTACAGTACTATTGAGGCTTGTCTGGATTCCTCATCTGACGGTTAGTTTTCTTGTACTGTTGATTTCACAGGTTCCTGAGCTTTTGGCCGGGGTGTAAACAATTCACTAATGTAGCTTAACAAATTTTCCTTCTTCAGGCTGTAAGGAGGAAGCGAAAAACAGTGTTGAGTGGGAGAAGTTGCAAATTAGTTACTGTATTTCAATTACTTTGAGTACAGAGTATAATAGACTTTAACAAACATTAAATTCTTGTAATCGTGTTAGTTTCTGATTTTACATGATTTGGCACACACATTTTTATAGATCAATTTTGGTAACACTTTATTTTAAGGACCAATTCTCATGATTAACTTGCTTATTAGCATGCATTTCCTTAGCATATTAGCCGTTTATTAGTATTTATAAAGCACATATTAATGCCTTTTTCTGCTTGACCATATTCTAGATCCCTTAATCCTACCATATATCTAAACTTAACAACTACCTTACTAACTACTAACAAGCAGCAAATTAGGAGTTTATTGAAGCAAAAGTCATAATTAATAGTTATTTGATAGTGAGAATTGATCTCCAAACTACAGTGACTACAGTGTTTGTGTTTTAAATATAATACATTCAACATGCTTATCTGTGTTAATATGACTACAACAAAGAGATGTTTACTCACCTCAGTTTACAGTTTGAGTCTCGTAGTACATCAGTGAGCTGCTCCAATGAGTCTCCAATCATATTGTTTCTCAGATCAAGCTCTTTTAGAAACTGCAGTGCTTTTGAGTTTGTCAAAGACTGAGTTAAAGAAGAAACATCTGTAATGTCACAGTACTTCAGACTAGAAGGAGACCAACAGAAAGACAAAGAGACAAGAAGAGAGATTATTTTTACTTTCACCCGGTGTACGATGTTTATGATATTTAGAGTGCACCGTCACATTTGCCTTTTCTATGTCACAGTAATATCACAGCAATATCACAGTCATCTCAATGTGAATCCATGTAATGAGGAATTTCATCTGATGGAAATTCCACTACATGAATTTTGCATCAAGTTCAAGTGAATTTGACGGGGAATTTCACAGCTTTGATCAAAAGTTGTTTGATTTGACAGTGAGCTCAGTGTGGGCAGAGCCTCATCAAAGCTATACTAATTATTCACAAGGAATGAGGCAATCTTTCATAACAGCATTGTTCAAGAATATAAAGAGCTGCATTATAAAGTAGAGACTGTCTGAATAAATGTTTCCCAGACAAGCTTCACATCCGATCCTGACTTTAAATGCCTGAAGAAATTTGACATTCAAAGGTAAATATAACTGCACCTTACTGTACGATAGATAGAAAAAAAACAGCCAGTGGGAATTTTAACAAGCCAATTCATAAAAAGACCCAAATATTTTACATGTATAATGCTATGCTCTACATTGCCAAAACGCTTAAAATAAAAACAAAAACAGAGCAGTTTAAAAAACACTACATTATAGATAGCAAAGCAAGTTAATGGCACAAATGAAGTCTTGGAGGCAGAAACACATTCAGTCCTTTGCAACTTAATTATTTTTTGTAAATGCAATACTGTTATACTGTATACAGTTACTGTTCTCATCACAAATATCATTTCTTGCACACATTTCTAATTAAATATTTAATTAAAATGCAGATTTTTGTCTTTTTTGGGGTCTGGTCTGAGGCACAGCGAGAAACAATTCTTATTCTGCTGATACACATCATATCCATCAGTCCATTAGCTAACAGTAAAATTAAGATTTTGTCACACTTTAAATGCTGTACATTATAATGTTACTAACTCTTTATTCTGTACAGTCACATCAACAAAACATAACAAAAAGAGGAAGAGAGATCGTCTTCACTAGGGATGCAGTATCAGCAGTGTTCTTGAGCACTTATACTCATTAAAAGGCTCCGATACCAAAAACAGATTCCATGCACTGTATGTACTGTACTTGTGTCAAGACAAAGAAACACCAACAACAGAACAAACAGACAGCAGAAAGTAGATATCAGAGATTAAGGATGTCTATTATGTAAATGTATATCATTAATAGAATATTAATATCATATTAATATGAATCAATAATATTAATAAGATTCTATTAATCAATATTCACACGTGTATAGCTGCTGTGCACAAGCTGATAAGTGAAGCACTGTGGATTGAGCGCACATCTCTTTCTCACAGATATCACTGGAAAATGTGTAGTTTGGTCAGACATGTCACTAGCAAAGAAAATAAAACAATGAACCAATTACTACTTGATTGTGAGGAGAAAGAAAAAGAAAGAGAAGGAGATAGAAAGAAAGATATAAAACGTAACACCTAATGTTGCTTAATAAAATAGATTTAGTGAAAAGTACTGTATATATATATAAAGTGATTCCTCACATCACATCAGGAAAATGTTGATTTCTGTAGCACCACACTTGAGCAGCTCTAAATGTCTGCTATGATATTAAATGAATGCAAAATACAACAGAACAATAGAATGAAACAGTGAAAGTTACAGAAGCTCATACAATACATTTTACAATACACAACTTACATGATACATATTCTTTTGGTTTCTCTAATATCAAAAAAAATCACAAATGCTATGAAAATACTGCTATTGGTAATCGGTATCCAAAATCAGTGAACAAAAACAAAAGTATTGGTCTTGTTCTGGAAACGTGGTATCAGTGCATGTTTAATCCTTACTTCACCAGATCACAAAATACTCAAGACACATCGTGAGGTATTGAGTACAAAGTGTCTTCATTAAACTGTTGAAGTGATTTTAAGCATTTTGATGTTACTGACCTCAATCTCTCCAGTTTACAGTCTGAATCCTTCAGTACGTCACATAAGTGATTCACTCCTGTGTTTTCTATTTTATTCCAGCTCAGGTCCAGTTCTCTCAGGTGTGATGGGTTTGATTTCAGAGCTGAAGTCAGGATGAGACACTGTTCCTCTGTAATACTGCATCCACACAGACTGAAGACAGGAGGAGAAAAGACAATGAATCAAATGCATGCACATGTGTAAGTTAAATTCATCATGAGAAAATGTCAGAGTGTCTCTGATTCACCAGCAAACCATGGAAACTTAATTATAGAACCATGAACCAATTGATAATTTGATTAGAGGATACTAGTAACAACACAAGTCTGGAGCATCTTCACACTTGGACAAAAAAAAGTTTGTGAATTATAAATGTAGATTAAAATACAGAATATGACATTTAAATGGTCTATTTTCATGTTGCTCATTTGAGAAAATTAAGACAATTTTATACATGAATCCAAATTTAATGTTTTTTAGAGTGTAGTTTACCATCAAAGAATAAAAAATGCTTAAAACAGATTTAGTGAGAGGTACTGTAAAGCATGTAACAACAATCAAGTCACTCAAGTAGAACTAGTTTTTAGTCAATTCTCAAATGTGTCTTTTTTGCAGCAATGATTTGTCAGATAGATGTCAGTATATGAAACAAATTCATAATCACAAAGTTCATATTGATTCAAAGTAAAAATAAAAAGAACAATTCTTATTCTACTGATACACATCATATCCATCAGTCCATTAGCAAACAACATAAGATTTCGTTACATTTTAAATGCTGTACAGTATAATAATACTAACTTCAGTTTCTCCAGCTTGCATTGTGGGTTCATCAGTAGATCACTGAGGTGTTTCACTCCAGAGTCTCCGAGTTTATTCCCACTCAGGTTCAGTTCTCTCAGGAGTGATGGGTTTGATTTCAGAGCTGAAGTCAGGATGAGACACTGTTCTTCTGTAATTCTGCATCTACGCAGACTGAAGACAGGACGAGAAAAGACAATGAATCAAATGCATGTACATGTGTAAGTTAAATTCATCATGAGAAAATGTCACAGTGTCTCTAATTCACCAGCAAACCATGGAAACTTAATTATAGAACCATGAACCAATTGATAATTTGATTAGAGGATACTAGTAACAACACAAGTCTGGAGCATCTTCACACTTGGACAAAAAAAAGTTTGTGAATTATAAATGTAGATTAAAATACAGAATATGACATTTAAATGGTCTATTTTCATGTTGTTCATTTGAGAAAATTAAGACAATTTTATACATGAATCACAATTTAATGTTTTTTAGATTGTAGTTTACCATCAAAGAATAAAAAATTGCTTAAAACAGATTTAGTGAGAGGTACTGTAAAGCATGTAACAATCAAGTCACTCAAGTAGAACTAGTTTTTAGTCAATTCTCAAATGTGTCTTTTTTGCAGCAATGATTTGTCAGATAGATGTCAGTATATGAAACAAATTCATAATCACAAAGTTCATATTGATTCAAAGTAAAAATAAAAAGAACAATTCTTATTCTACTGATACACATCATATCCATCAGTCCATTAGCAAACAACATAAGATTTTGTTACATTTTAAATGCTGTACAGTATAATAATACTAACTTCAGTTTCTCCAGCTTGCATTGTGGGTTCATCAGTAGATTTCTGAGGTTTTTCACTCCAGAGTCTCCTAGTTGATTCCAGCTCAGGTTCAGCTTTCTCAGGTGTGATGGGTTTGATTTCAGAGCTGAAGTCAGGATGAGACACTGTTCTTCTGTAATTCTGCATCTACGCAGACTGAAGACAGAAAGAGAACAGACAATGAATCAGATCTGATGATCAGCAAAGGCAGTGGTTCTCAAATGTTTCTCAACCCTTACCACCCCATCAAATAACTGTCTTCACTGCATATTAAAGTTGATTATTATTTTGTGTTTATAATGAGAACTCTTATTATAATTACAGTACCATTCATATGTTTGGGGTCATTATGATTTTAAGAAATGAAATACTTTAATTCAAGGATCCATTCAATTAAACCAAAAAGACCGTAAAGTAAAGTGCTTCTTTTTTACAGTCAATTATTTGAGAAAAGTGTAAGAACATTTATTTACATGAGTTGTTAAGTAAGTTGGTGTTTTTCAGTGCTACAGCTTTGGTGATGTTGAGGTTTCTTTCACTCTTTTTCTGACACTGATCTTGTTGCTCCAAAGGTTAAAGAGACTTGTTTAGAATATATCCACAGGGCAATTTTTACAGAAGAGCTTTCAGTTTGTTCTGCCTTTCCTGGAACTCTTGAACACCCTTTTTACTGCAGTGATTTAACCTCTAATTTCTGGGTGGATGCTTTTAATTATCTTTCAGCGAAAAATAATAATATTTATCCCTTATATTTATATACGTATATATTTGGTATATTTCTTAGATTCTGTGAGAATATTTCAAAGTTTTCTTTTGCTTTTATACTTCAAATAAAACTAAGCAGAAAGATTGGAAACATATGCTCCTCATTTTCAAAATAGTTACAATTTTAGTGCTGTCCTAATTCATATCTTTGTTATAGTCATGATTAAATTTAATTTTTTTTCAAAGCTTTCTTTTCTGTGTGTGTGTGTGTGTGTGTGTGTGTGTGTGTGTGTGTGTGTGTGTGTGTCAGTGTGTTGTGGTATATGATGTTGATATGTTCCCTGTCTTGCATTATACATGTGCAATAAAAATGCAAAATGTGCAATAAAAATTTTAAAGTAATGAGTAAAGACATGAATAATGTTAATAAAGATTTCTATTTTAAATCATTTCAAATAATTCACATTTCTATTTTCCATTTTGTATTTATATTTCAATCTTTCTGTTCATCATAAAATGGAAACACCTCCACACAATTATTGAGCATCATAACCATTTTCAGCTATATATATAATAGCTATAATAATAATAATAATAATAATAATAAGAAATGTTTCTTGAGCAGCAATCAGGATGATTTCTGAAGGATCACGTGACTCTGAAAGCTGGAGTAATGGAGCTGTAGCATGAGAGGAAAAATACATTTTAAATTTTCAAACTGTAGATTTACTGTTTTTACTGTATTTTTATTAAATAAATGCAACCTTGATTAGCATTAGCAAGATATTTCTTTCAAAACCATTTATAAACCTTACCCTGAAACCTTGAAATTCTCTCGCAAATGCATTTTTTAATTTCAGAAATATCAAGTTATAAAACATTCCTTCTCTTCCACTCACTTTATGTCAATTTTAAGACTGGTTCTTCTGTGTCAGTGTCACCCTTTTACTCAGTGGGTCAAATATGTTTAAGTTTGTTGTTCTCAGCCACACTGTTTACAGCAAGGTTTCCTCAGTTAACTACATTAGCTGACACGGACTAATGCTGAACAAGACCTCTACAGCATTCAAGTAAATTTCAACACTTACTAAAACATTTGTTTTAATTAAAAGTTGTATAATCTTAAAGCATTGCTCTAACATGTTAACATGAGCATTGACAAAGTTTATTAAATGCTGTAAAAATAAGCATTTCTCATTTTAGTTCATAATAGCCAATGCATTGCTTAATGTGAACAAATGAGACTATTTTGTAAAGTTATTATTTACTTACAATTGTCATAATTCAGTATGATAAATCAATGCTCTGTATGTTAAACAATTACAAGTCATTTTGTTTTAAGTTTGTTTTGGAACTCTTGGGCAATAACTTTGTTTTTTTTTTTGTTTTGTTTTTTTTTTTTCTGGTCAATTTTAAGATTTTGCTTGCATAACTACTACTACTTTCAGAGAAGTAGAAAGAGCACATACAAAACACACATTTAAGTGTTTATTACACTTTCGATTACAATAAGTGCTGTCAATTTAACGCATTTATTTGAAGCAAATAATTATGGGGGAAAAACACAACACTTTTAACAAACCCTGCCTGGCCCAGTATTTCATCTGACATTGCATGCAGCTGCTGGACATGAATCAAGATGTGATGTAGCCCATGATAATTTTGTTTTGTGACCCTAAAATACTAGATAAGAGGGCAAATGAAGCCCCTGTATGAGTTTTATCTCATATTTACATCATATCATGTAGTTTAACAAGAGCAAGAGTGCTGTTTTCCCCAAATATTTGCAAATGTGATACTGATTTTATACAACAGTTCAATAAACAAGTTAATATTGTGTTACATTTTACACAAAATATTGTCAGTATTTTTGCAAACAATGCCACAGCAGAACTGCTGTGCCTTTCCAAGAAACACAAAACGGTGTCTTGTTCTTGAATGAATCCTCTTTTTTGAACAAATCAAGTGAGCCAATGATTCAGTGACCCATTCATAAAGACACTCACTTGCCTTGCTTCTGAATGAAGCAGCCGTTTGAAACATTCATTTAATGAAATAAAAAACTGAACGACTCACTCATTAAGACTGGTGGTTTGGTAATAATTACAATAAATAAATAAATTATATTAATTTCAATAATCAATATTTTAAAAAAATATGGAGGGGGGGGGGCTTTGTTCTGAAACAGGCACTAAACTGGTGCTGCGTCACATTTTTTGTTGAATTGTTTTTAACAAGTAATTTGCTTCACAACCCTTAGATTTAAAAATCACCTAATTTTAAGCACACATCAGTACACTTTCAAGATAAATCTTGTGTAGATACGAAATGTATACTTTTGAAAATAAAATGTGTGTACATACATTTAGCATATATTACACAGAATTAACACATGAAAGTTATTTTTATCATTGTTCTCCATCTACAGTAACTAAAATAATTATTGACCCATGATCAGAGCTAAGCTAATAATTATTTGTTTCATTGATGGGCTGTTTTTCTTTAATACTCCACATTACTGTGACTGTGATGTTGACAGAAAAATGCCTCTGGCTTAAACAAATGATAAAATAGTATTATCAAGTACAGTACTATTAGTATTAAAAGTAATGTAACATTTTAAATTTTGTGAAATACTCACATCAGTGTGTGTAGTTTACAGTGTTTATCCTGCAGTAGAGCAGTGATCTGATTCACTCGTGTGTCTCCTAGTTCACGTCCACTCAGATTCAGCTCTCTCAGGAGTAACGGGTTTTTACCCACAATTCCAGTCACATACTGACAGGCTTCATCTGCAGCAGGACCCAAAAACCTGCAGATGATTCAATTTAATATGGTTATTTTATTTTATTTCATTATTGTTCATAATGACAAGATCTAGTTGCTTTTAGCACTTTTACTTTGAACATAAATACACATAAAAATAATTATGACTTTTTGACTTTCAAATATTTAATTTAAAGAAACGTTGTGACAGTGCAAAAGTCCTGAGGACCAGAAGGCAAAAGCTCACTAGATCTTGATTTTCAGTACAAATATGGACAGTGAAGTTACCATTTTGATTGGTCTCAAGGTCTTTCTGGTCACCGAACATTTGTTAAGACCTGGAGACTCATAGAGGCTGCTTTCACAAAACATTTTATTTTACCACAAATAGTTCTCCTAAACAGCAGTAAAAGTTCTGGTAAGAGTTTCCTCTTAAAACCTAAACTGCTGAGACCAACTTTTACTAAGGAATGGGGAGAAATTTTAGGCGGGAAAGAGTGGGTTGACCTCGTTACTATAGATGATGTCATGAAGCTTACTAACTATGCCCACAGTGATTGGCTGATATGGGATGAGTCTATGTCATAGAAATATTGTAGCACCAGATACCATGTTGCCATATTCAAATAAAGATTATTAAAATGTAGGCTAATTGTCACTAAGTGTACATTCAGCTAACTGTCAGCCTCTTACATGTCTGCATCTCACACTCGATTAGCAGATATGCATATAAGAAGCCTTTTAATTAACAGACTAGAATAATCATGGCTGATATGGAGGATGAGAAATGACTTAAGTATAAATAAATAAATAAATAAATAAATACATAAATGCAGAAATTAATAAATAAATGTAGAAATACATAAATAAATACATGAATAAATAAATAAATAAATGAAGAAATAAATAATTAAATTCTGAAATAAATAATGTAGAAATACATAAATAAATGAAGAAATAATTAATTAAATGCTGAAATAAATAAATGCAGATATGCATAAATGAATGAATAAATTTTGTCAAAAGTGTAATTTTTAATTGTACTATTTTTGTACCATTTGTGTTATACTACATTTATTTATGTATTTTTACATTTATTTATGCATTTCTACATTTCTACATTTATTTATTTCTGTGTAAGTATGTTAATGAGGTAGGCGGTCCTAACCTCTCTCAATGCAGGATTGGTTAACTAGGTAAACCAGTCAGAACAACCGTTTCTGTTAGAAACGAGAGACAGCAATTAGCCTAGTTAGCCTGATAACTTTATTAACTGCGGTCAAGCCAGCCGCATCTTGAAAATACACAAGCCGTTTCTCAATACCAAGTACGCAAAGTTCAGACTTGTGTCCTTGGTAGTTCCGACTTGGCAAGTTCGACTCGGGAGTGTGAACTCCTGAGAACGGGAGGACGCAAGTCCGGTCAACTGAGTTCCCCTGTTTCCCCCTCACAACTTCAGTAAGAAAATCATGGCATCAAAATCTGAAATAGCAGAAAGTTTCCTGTAAGGGGTAGGTTTATGGCCGTTTCACACTGGACGAGATGCGAAAAGACGAGGCGAAGCGCCGACGAACGGTGCTTTCTCATCTAGCCCTTTAGGTGTAGGGTTGGTGTTATGATGCTGTTATGATTAGTCGATGAATTAGTTATCAGCACGGAGCTGATAACTAATTCATCTACTACACGTTCCAAACGAAACAGAAGGTAGTCGTTTGGTGCATGATCTACATCACTTGCTATTAAACACAAATCATTAGCAATGGTAGTGTCCACAGTAGTACAGCCATAATGAAAACGATCCTGTTTAACCAATCCTGCATTGAGAGAGGTTAGAACCGCCTACCTTATTAACATACGGACACAGAAATACAGAAATAAATAAATGTAGAAATGCACAAATAAATGTAAAAATAAATAAATGTGGAAATACATAAATAAATGCAGAAATAAATGTAGTATAACAGAAATGGTACAAAATACAACAATTAAAAATTACACTTGACAAAATTTATTCATTCATGCATATCTGCATTTATTTATTTATTTCAGCATTTAATTAATTAATTATTTACTTCTTCATTTATTTATGTATTTCTACATTATTTATTTCAGCATTCAATTATTTATTTCTTCATTTATTTATTTATTCATGTATTTATTTATGTATTTCTACATTTATTTATTTATTTATTTCTGCATTTATGTATTTATTCATTTATTTAATTATTCATACTTCAGTCATTTCTCGTCCTCCTCAGGCTGATTGATGGTATTGTCTAAGTATGTTTTGTCTTATGTACTGCTTTAAAAAAATAATAATAATAAAAAAATAATAATAATTAATTAAACTCACAATACTGAATATCAGCACATTTAGAGGTTCATAATGTCCATTTAACTTGTACTGTGGCTTCTATCACAACTAAACTGTGCTGACATTTATCACCAATAACATAACACTCTCAGATGCAACAAATTTTACAGTTTACTGTATTACTAAAAAATTATTTTGTATAAATATTTAATCTGCATATCATATATTTTGTATTATTTCATCAGGTCTCACCTCAGTGTCTTCAGTTGATAGTTCTGATCCTGTAGTAAATCACTGAGGTGCTTCACTCCTGATTGTCCAGGATCATTTCCTGTGAGATCCAGCTCTATCAGGTGTGAAGGGTTTGATCTCAGAGCTGAAGCCAGAGCTTTATAACCTTCTTCAGTGATACTGCAGTCTGAGAGTCTACAGAAAAAGTTGTATAATAATGAAAATTTATCATGTGTTTTAATATAATTAAAAACATTTTTCTTACCGTTAAAATCTAAATTGTATTATGAAAAAAAAAAAAAAACTTAAATGAAATCAAACAATGTTTCAGTGCAGTCACCTGAGTTTCTGCAGTGTGCATTTTGCATCTTTTAATCCGTTCTGGAGTTTCTTCACTCCTGAATCCTGCAGATTATTGTTGCTCATATCAAGCTCTTTCAGACTGGAGTTTGATCTCAGGACTGTAGCGAGAGCTGAACAGCTTTCCTCTGTTACACCACACTTACGCAGACTAAATTATTAAACAGGAGAGGGGAAATTTACAAACACAAAAAAACTTGATTATTGTTTTCTGATCACTGTTCTGTTCACTTCATTTCTTCAAGATATTTTAAATGTGCATCATTAAATGAACACAATACTCACATCAGTGTGTTGAGTTTACAGTGTTTATCCTGCAGTAGAGCAGTGATCTGATTCACTCCTGTGTCTCCTAGTTCACATTCACTCAGATTCAGCTCTCTCAGGAGTAACGGGTTTTTACCCACAATTCCAGTCACATACTGACAGCCTTCATCTGCAGCAGGACTTTGTAACAACCTAGAGACAGGAGAAGTACACTAAAATTTCACAACTGTACATTGCAGAGCTGCATTCTACAACAATGAAGATTATCTTAATCTTCTTATCTTAATGCACTTAGTAGTACTCTTTCACACCAAATTCAACATAAATGGCACTGTTGTAGAAATCATACTTTGTTTTCTTTATATACATGCTCACAATTAAATATGACCACAAGTACAAACAGACAGAGATAAAAGATGTTTAATTGTTCTTTAGCTAAAATGTAAAAACTATTGCATTCAAGGACACTCACCTCAGTGTCTTCAGTTGATAGTTTGGATCCTGTAGTAAATCATTGAGCTGCTTCACTCCTGATTGTCCAGGATCATTTCCTGTGAGATCCAGCTCTATCAGGTGTGAAGGGTTTGATCTCAGAGCTGAAGCCAGAGCTTTATAACCTTCTTCAGTGATACTGCAGTCTGAAAGTCTAGAGTAAATAAAAACATGAATTAAAAGTAACAATTGGCTGAAAGATGTGTTGATTATTTTGAATAACTGCACAGCTAAAGTAGTTCCAGGCAGGTCTTGACTGCATTACAGTTCCATATCACTTCATCAGATTACTTTCCTACAGCCTACAACAGCAAACGGACTAAACCCAAAGCAAAAGGATTACGAAAAAAAGATTCCCTCTATTTTGGGAAATGGCACATCATATTCTGGCTACGAACAGTTTATGAATTATTTTATTGCTTTATACACATTAGAAAACCAAGATAAATTTTAGTAGCATGAAAAAAAAGAATAAATTCTATACAGAAAGTAAGCAAAGAACATCCCATCACTGAAGCCTTGAGTGACTAGTGTGTTATGTCCTTTTGTAAAAACCATTACAATCAATCAAGCTGTGCAAAAAGAATCGTATCAGCACTTTTTTTTTGTTTGATGAGTCAATGAGTGTGTGCACTGAACAAAACTGGCATTTTCAGTGCTGACTAATCTAAATACTTCTGGATTTGCCATTACATTCATATGCTTAACAGAAATGTGTGTGATTGGTTAAAATGCTACACGCTTTTTAGGTAAAATGTGTAAAAAATAAAATCTGATGTAACATCAGCAGATCTAATTTAAATGTTTTGCCCCTTATCGTGAATTTGGCGTGCCATTTTTGCCCCAAGCCCTTGTTAATTTTAACCCTTTTTGGGTTGTGCATAATATATCTTTAACCTAGGAAAAATATAACTGTCAACAAATGTTATAACTATTTTATTTTGTTTTTATTACTGTGATTAGAAATAACACTGTTGTGAGGTTAATAATGGCTTTTGTGTGTCTATGCAAGGTTAGTAAATGAAGACCACTGTCTACAGCAAAAAACAATATGGTATTACTGGTATTATAGTATAATTCAATTATTTCTACTACTGGAGGTGAACAGATTAAAAATAAATGAATAAATAAATGTTATAATATTTCTATGATTGCTATGGTGTTGAGTGTAGCTGCTGGTGAAATGTACTCACTTGAGTATCTTCAGTTCACACACAGGATTCTTCAGTCCCTCACAGATCTCTTTGACTCCTGAGTCCAGCAGACGGCTGTTGTTCAGGTTCATCTCTTTCAGGATGGTTTTGGAGGAGAGAACAGTAGCTAGAACTGAACAGCTTTTCTCTGTCAGCTCACAATTATTCAGCCTAAACAGAAAAACAGCATTATTTATTATTCAGCATATATTCAACACACATTAGATCAACATAGGGGTGGGCGATATGGCAAAAATATCATATCACGTTTTTTTTTTTTTTTGAAATATCACGATTTCACGATTTTATCACGATTCTTTGTCATGTTGGTTTTACTATTTTGTCTGAGCAGTGCAGCCAAAATAATTTCCTTGTTATAAAGACAAAGCCTTTCAAGGTAATAAAATATAAAAAAGAATGGTGGATATTTAGGCCAAAGTGGGCGAAAATAAAAAATCTTTGTCATTATTTTATCTTTGACATTAAAAATAAGAACAAAGAGACACATTACAAATACACTTAATATACAAGTAAAACAAACAGTGCTTTATTTTCAGGTACAATAGGTGTATTTAGCAGGAGCAGTCAAGAAATTGAATGAACAAATATAAAAATAAAACACTATATAGATTGATTATATTAAAGCAGCTGTATTATTTTTTTCAGTCAAGAGTAGTGAGTTATTTTTTTTTCTCTTTGCGTTTTGTTGTTTTAACATTAAAGAATAAAAATTCTGTCATCTGTCTGTCGATTCTGGCATGGTGTTTTATATTAATACCATCATTTACTCACTCAAAATTAGTTTTAAACCTGAATGAGTTTCTTTTTTCTGCTGAACATAAATGCTATTTTGAAGAAAAACCAAACAGTTGCTGGTCCACAGTGACTTCCATAGGATTTTTTCATCGAATTCAATGTGGACCAGCAACTGTTTGGTTACCCACATTCTTTAAAATATCTTCTTTTGTGTTCAGCACAAGAAAGAAATTAATACAGGTTTGGGACAACATGTGAGTGAGTAAATAATGACAGAAATTCAATTTTAGGGTGAACTATCTCTTTAATGACAGTGGGCAGCATGTTTAGTACTGTCCCTTTAAGACCTGCGCGCAACTAACAGGCACCCATCCATTTTTCTCTCAACTGTTTACTTTCATTTTAGACATAACCAGCTGAGTCTGTACATAAACATTGTGTGTTTTGACAATATTAGCGCAAAAGATAACTTAGTTGAGTAAGGAGCTATTAGACAGGTTTTTTAGTGCGCGCGCTTCAGGTGTACGGCCTCAGAAAAAACGCACGTCAGACCAGCGCGTGACTGAAACGTTTAACCGGCAAGGCTTTAAAGCACACACAAATAATGTAGTTTTGTGATTGCGAGTAAGTGCAGTGTCCCGTGAGAGTTACTCCACCACTGAGTTAACACTGATGTGAATGTATGTAGCGTTGTACAGTATATTGATACGGCGGCGCCAGAACTGCAGCTGATAATGTGCGCTGTAGCGCGATACTACGATATTTCTTCAAAAGCAGATCGTGGAGACATTTTTATCGTCAATGATCAAAAATCGTCATATCGCACACCCCTAGATCAACATATCTACTCACACGTCACTGGCAGTCTTTAATAATAAACAAACATAAGATATAATGTATAAAATCATGTCCACTCACTTCATTTTCTCCAGTTTGCTGTGAGAGTCCATCAAAAGAGCAGAGAGTTTCTCCCAATCCAGATATCCTAATTTATCTTCACTCAGATCCAGTTCTTTCAGTAATAATGGACTTTTACCCAGAACTTTAGTGAGATACTCACACGCTTCCTCTGCAGCAGGACTTTTCAAAAACCTACAGGAAGTTGAAGGCAATTTTAGATTACATAATTGTGTTGTAATTTTATACCTTTTGCTGTTCTCTTTCTGCTTAGTGTGATGTTACATTTGGTTTTTAGTTGTTTCTAGAGTTTGGAATTGGTTTCTAAAATATTTCTTTTTGGCGTGTTTTACACCTATAATCTAATGCTCACTGAAGGCTGCAAAGAGGTTTTCTGTGTGTGTGACAACAAAATAAGAACTTATATTTTAATGAATAATTCTTTATAAATTTCAAATATTTTATTATATTTCAGTTTGTACAGATGGAATAGAACCTGTTATTGATAAATGGAAACAACACTTTTCTGGTGTGTGAAAAAAGGACTAAAAATACTAAAATTGGAGATAAGTCCCTACTAAATTGAAATATATTGTTTAGAGGATATTACGTGATGTTTGAATATGTATTGCATTTGTGTAAAGAAATTGCTTTATTTATTGAGAATTGCTTAATTTATTTACTGTTCAAGGAATTATAAAATCTGTACCATGTTCATCAGTGCAGTAGAAGTGTAGTAACTGATTGCACTGTGAAAAGTGCTGTTAATCCAATGAGTTCATGGCTTACGCAAACAAATAATTGATCCTGATCTTGCCAATTTTAATCTTCCATCATTATGTTATGTGATTAATAAAAAATGGATCAATATACAGGACATGGAATAGCAACCAGTTACTGATGTTCTGTTGCAGCATGGTTGCAGATCATTTTTTAATAAATATTTAAAGGTTTTAATCACCTAATGGTCTTTAATTTACAGCATTCATCCTGTAGTAAATCAATGAGCTGCTTCACTCCTGATTGTCCAGGATCATTTCCTGTGAGATCCAGCTCTATCAGGTGTGAAGGGTTTGATCTCAGAGCTGAAGCCAGAGCTTTATAACCTTCTTCAGTGATACTGCAGTCTGAAAGTCTAAAAAACAAAAAAAAAACATAAGTTAATAATGAGCCTCAGGCATACTCTAAATTAGATAAAAGTAGTAAACAAAAATTTTGGCCTTTTTTTCAGTTGCATTTTTATAGTTAAGCTAATCAAATTAACATTAATAAATGTATATAAACATGCAGAAAAGTACACAAATGAAAATACACACTTCAGTTTCTCGGATTTGCATTGTGTATTTTTCAACAGAGGACAGATCTTCTCTATTCCTGTGTTTTCTAGTTTATTTCCACTCAGATCCAGCTCTATCAGGTTTGAAGGATTTGAATTAAATGCTGAGATCAGAGCAGCACAACCTTCTGCTGTAATATTGGTATTATTCAACCTGCAGAGAAAGAAAACAAAGACATTAGATAAGATAAATTGATAAGATAGATCAGGGGGGTTTTCAAACTGCGGGTCGCAGAGTGGGACAAGGTGGGTTGCACAAAGTCACTTGGCTGCAGCTAAATTTGTGTTTCAATGACACACACACAGTTCAGTCTAGGGCTACACGATATACCTACATTAATTACGAATTGCGAAATTGCTTAGTGTGATTTTCGAATCACAAAGGCTGCGCTTTAAAACATGCGTTGCGTGTTTTGAAGTGCAGGCACGCACAAGTTGTAATAACAGTGAGGGTCTCAGAGCAACGGTTCATTAGTAAAAGGCTTGGTCCGCATTATTAATGAGAAGAAACTCGCTCACTTCACTGTGCTGTATTCTGCATGAGACTGCAAAATTCAATGCTGAATTGAATTGAAAACTGTTTCAGGTATGGTCATATATTTCTATCGTCAGTTTGAACTCTGCGCTATATCTTTCCGAGAGATATAAAGAGTTTGTTGTTTTCGTTCCTTCATATGCATTTAGCTATAACGAAATGGCCTGTAAAAAGCATTTCACATGTATGGAATGAGTGGGGCACAAACGAGGGGTTAATTGTAACATTATATGGTTTAATTTTATTATATTTTATGATTTCTACAAGCTAGCATAACAAAATTTACAAAATGTCCTGTCATTTCCTTGCCATATCATCACTATAAAAATGTGCCAAAGTTCAACAATCTTTTGAAGATATCGCTGAACATTTATTTAACCATTACAAAAGTAAATTTCTGGCTGAAGTAAATTTGTCATCTCAGTTTTTAGTGTTTATTTAAAATGAGACACACCTGTTTATTATTTTTACAATTATTTCACAATTATTTAAATCTCCAAACTGTTTTAGATAGTTCTGCTTTGCTTCTTATGCTTTGCTTAAAAAAAAAAAAAAAAAAAAAAAAAAAAAAACACAGAAGGATCATGAATGCATTTTCTACGCAGAACCCTGCGATGAGTTTAACAACATTCTCAGCGCGGATTACAGTTCATAGCCGCACAGGAGTGAGTGTATTTTGAGTTATGGACATATATCATAGACTCATTGACATCTGTAAATGAAGAAATTAAAACGTAAATATTAATAGTGAAATTTTACAGTTTTACTATAAAATAAAATGGTTATTTTTCTTGCATACTTCATTTCTGCCATATTAAACTTTTAATTAAGATTAAGCTTACAGTAATGTCAATTTTTTTTTTTATCTCAAATATTTTGGTGGGTCTTGAAATAGATTATACTTGTGTAAGTGGGTCATGGAATGGAAAAGTTTGGAAAACCCTGTGATAGATCAATTAATCTCAATCCTTATTTTAATGTAAAACAATAACAGTGATTCTTTAGACTGTAAAAATGTAACATTAACATTTTTTGTAAAGTATTAAACTGTGTGAAATACTCACTTCAGTGTGTTGAGTTTACAGTGTTTATCCTGCAGTAGAGCACTGATCTGATTCACTCGTGTGTCTCCTAGTTCATGTTCACTCAGATTCAGCTCTCTCAGGAGTAACGGGTTTTTACCCACAATTCCAGTCACATACTGACAGGCTTCATCTGCATTAGAACTCAAAAACCTGCAGAAGAGAAGATGAAGTACGATTCAATTCAGTTCAATTCAATTCAATTCAATTCAATTCAATAAACTTGATCTAATAAAAAATAGCATATGATTCTGAGTGTGAAATGGTTTATTTTGTATTAGTACCTACCTTGAAAAAGGCTACAAGCCGAAACGTTGGTTAATAAATAGCCTATGCTTAAAGCTGCAGTCCATAACTTTTCTGGGTGTGATCCGAAATCAATATTTGAGCAAGTACATAATCAGCTAGTGTTCAAAACTATCGCCTCAATTTAGCCCGATTCACTACGGTTAGCTTATAATAATGTTTTCTAATTTGAGTGGTATGGGTAGGTTTCGTGGTAAATTCAAGCATGCTGCTGCGTCATTACCTAATGTCTGTAAACATAAAGGAGTTGTCCTGGCTACTAGGCTATAGCATGTGAGGATCCTTCAGGTGGCGGATCGTTTATAGCCTTTTCTCACAGCAGCTAGAGTAATTAAATGTATAATTTTGATGGCGGATTGTAATCCAGAAAGGATTGTGTGTTTATGAAACACATGTGAATGAAATTAAATTATATTCCAGTTTTAAATGTGCTTCTGATTACAGATAGCCTGGGATTACAGAAAACCAGTTCGAAGGGAGCATAGTTTGCTTTTTGGGTTAAAAGAATTTCTTAATATGAAATTTGAATGGTGTGACAATTAGATCAGACTGTACAGAAATTCAAATCTACACACTAATACACACTATACCCATAGTCACACAATGCTGATGTTGTTAACATTAATAATTTGAGAATAAACTATAACAATAATAATAATTTGCACAGTTTGATGTGATATGAGCTAACTGATTGTTAGATTTAATCACCATTGGTAGCGCAATTTATTGTAATGCTTTTTTTCCTCAGTTGGTCAGAACAAACGTGGCAGACTTGTTACTTACTTGTTCAGATGGCAATATACGCTGAATATTTTTATTTGGGTCATATATTCCAAGACATAGGCTAGAATCTGTGATTCCTAAGTACAGTCTCCACACCGGTGCGGTGACTGACAGACTTACACCTCAAAACATTAGATTAATCCATGCAGGAGCCGTGCCGACTCACAACCCCACGCATGGAAGATAATTCTGCAAGCAGCTGCAATTCCAGGTTTTCAAACAGAGATGGCGACAAAGAGGCAAAACTTACGGACTGCAGCTTTAAGTGAGTGTGCAGTTGTTCTCTTTCAATTAGATCTTATTTTGTATTAGTGAAATAATATTTATACAAATAATTTACCTGCTTGTAATTTATTTTGCATCATTTCATTGCATCTCACCTCAGTGTCTTCAGTTGACAGTTTGGATCCTGTAGTAAATCATTGAGCTCCTTCACTCCTGATTGTCCAGGATCATTTCCTGTGAGATCCAGCTCTATCAGGTGTGAAGGGTTTGATCTCAGAGCTGAAGCTAGAGCTTTATAACCTTCTTCTGTGATACTGCAGTCTGAAAGTCTAGAACAGAAACAAAAATAAATTACAGTTATTCTAAAAATTACCTGAATAAAAGAAATTATATTTAATTCTTTGTACAAATGTATTGAAAGATAGTTGCAAAAACTGATCAGAGACTATAGAGGCATAGACAACTTTACTATGTCAGACATCAACATCACTTTCAGGGTTTCAATCATCTAAAAGTCTTTGGTCTGTATAATCTACAGAATACAAACAACATCAATATGGTTTAACATGGTTTAATATGGCTTAAGTTTTGGAACTAAATGGGACAAAACTGAAAAAAATAAATAAATAAAATGAATAAATAAATAAAATATCCTCCACAGTGGTGTAAAACACTAATAAACAACTATAGGACCTTCCCCATCTGCTCCCTCAAAAGGACTAGGCCTTTATCAATCCTGTCACATATAATCTTAAAATTAATGCCGATTACCAGATCTTGTTCTGCTTTCTGTGGAACATTATTAACCAGCTCTAATATGATCTAAATTCTGACTCAACAATAGGATAGCGACTGATTAAATCACTAAATTATAATTTACATTAAAGAAGAACAGCACCATCTAAGTCCTAACTCTAGAATATCTACATAAATAAAGACGTCTACACTACCATTCAAAAGTTTGGGATCAGAAAGAATTTTAATGTTTATTAAAGAAGTTTCTTATGCTCATCAAGGCTGTGTTTATTTGATCAAAAATCTAGAAAAAAAATAATATTGTGAAATATTATTATGATGTAAAATAACATTTTTCTATTTTAATATACATTAAAATCTAATTTATTCCTGTCATGCAAAGCTAAATTTTCAGTGTCACATGATCCTTCAGAAATTATTCTAATATGCTGATTTATTATCAGTGCTAGAAACTGTTGTGCTGCTTAATTTATTTTTATTTTTTTTGGAACCTGTGATACTTTTTTCAGGATTCTTTGATAAATAAAAAGTTAAAAAGAAGAGCATTTATTTAAAATAGCAATATTTTTAACAATACATACTACCGTTCAAAAGTTTGGGGTCAGCAAATTTGTTTGTCTTTTTTGACAAAAAAATTGTCTTTTTTTTTTTTTTTTTGAAAGAAATTTTTTATTCTGCAAGGATGTGTTAAATTGATAAGAAGTGATAACACAGATTCATATTGTTAGAAAAGATGGTAACACTTTACAATAAGGTTGTATTAATTAACGTTAATTAATGCATTAGTTAACATGAACTAACAATGAACAACTCCACTGTTGAGGATTACTTAATATTTTGTTATATGTGCAAGAGAACGAAAACAAGATAGCATGAAGAACGCTGAAGCACGCACGGAAGTAAACACAGAGGCTACTGAAATGTTTACGTGTTCATTTGTAAGATGCACTGAAAAAAATGACTCATTGGATTTACAAAATTTTTTTAAGGTAAGTGGTTGCAATCAATTAATTTTAGCTACATTTAAATAAACAAATTTAGTTGAAAGTTAGTCAACTAAATTTATTTAAATGTAGCTAAAGTGGTACAACCCAGCAAGTTTAGCTTGCATAGAACTGTCTCTGTAATACACTGTAAAATAACATTAAATTTAACGGAATTGATGTGAAGTCCGTTAAATTTAAATATAGTGTGGGAATTGAAGATCGGATTTATATCCGTTTTGCTACAACACATTTATGTGGCCAAGTGTAAATGGAAACGTTTTAACAAATCAGATAGATATCCGATCAGTGAAAACGCATGAAATGACCAGGTGTAAACAGGCCCTAAGAAAGACCAGTATGTAAAATCTTTGAAGTGATTTCTGACAGTGTGGCATAATAACAAATGTCAATCTAGAGTGACACAAAAGTTGCATGAATTCCATTTTGGTTGTTCAGACTGCAGTCTGATCAGATTTAGTACCACACATGTGGAAGTGGCCCAAATCAGATTCGAAAAGATGTGAAAATGGTTTATGCTGTTCACACTGTCATGAAACTAAATGAGTCACATATGAGCAAAAAAAAAAAATCTGATTTGAGCCACATTTTCCGGCAGTGTGAATGTAGCCTTATTTGCATAGTGTCAACTAGGGGTGTAACGATTCTCTTGTTTTTTGGATGCATCAATTACAAACTCAGTGCATGACAATGCATATGCATCGATCTTAAAACATGGATTTTTGAATCGTGAATCATTGATTTCGACCAATAATCGATTTAAAATGCTAAGAATCGAATGAATCATGATTTCTATAGCGATTCAATGCTTTAATATATATACTATATATGCATTAAATTACTACAAGCATGAATTAATGGAGACCTTGAACAACATTTGTTGGAGCCTCACATCTCTCCTTCACGCACTCCACTATTTACCGGATTGTGCTCGCACTCCGTTCGTAGCTCTTTTTGAGCAGCCAATGTGTGATCTCTCCTTAGTACTCGAGGCCAGTACTGCTACAGTAAAGTAGTTTTACTTTTCTGTAGTTTTTCTGTGGCTCTCGTTAATACCATTGACATTACCCTGAGCAGTTGAAGGCTGCGCATTTATTGCGTGGAGGGAGCCAAAACAATGTAAGTGTCTAAAAGCATACATGTAAGTATCTAAAAGCATATACTTCAGTTACATTTTAAATATCCTGCATTTAAAGACATTTATTATTCAAAGATCATACAACCCTCTTCAGTAGTGACATTAAAACACTTAATATTAAGTAACTCCAAATAAAGATTAATTATAATTTTTTATATCAGTAAGTCTCAAGCGATGCAGTAAATATGTTAATAGATTAGTCTGAAATAAATGTTGGCAATTTTAAATATATTACTTTTTACTAGAGTGAATTTCTTCATATGCCATTTGTCATGCCATAGCATCGTTAAGCTAACATCTAACAATGGACAAAAGTGGGTTTTTTTTGGCCCTCACACTCTTACTCCATAAAGGCTGTATAATTTGCCCTCTGACTAAGCATTTAAGGAATTTAGGAGATGCATTTAAATAATCCTGTGAATGCACTTAAAGAATGCAGAATCAAATTGTTAATCGAATCGCAACTAATTTAATTGTGAATTGTCTCGAATTGAATCATTCTAAATTTGCAAAAACAGTTCTTGAATCGAAACCTTATGAATCGTGAATTGAATCGATTCGCTGTTTACCCAAAGATTCACAGCCCTAGTGTCAACGCTTTCTTATAATTTGTGAGCGTTCAGCGTTTTGAGCGGTGTGTGGATTACATAAACGCATCTGATTGGCCACTGCTTTCAAGAAATCAACAGATATGTATGTGATTGGCTACACTGCTCAACGCTCCAAAAACACGTTGAAAACAGAAACCTTTGACCCTTTCCAGACTGTAAACACAGATAAGCAATGGATCATCTGACAAATCTGTTTCGACCATATGGTATTATCACAGCTTCAGCTGAGGGTGCTCTTGCTTTCATGTAAACAAAACATTAGTAACCCTTTTATTCAAAGATTTAATTTACTTCCCATAGATCATAGGTCCAACCTAAACATCTTCCAGCACCCCTGGTGTATATTATATATTTAATTTATATTTTAAAAGCATGTATTTAGCCCATATATAACAGCTCACATTAGCCCATATAATTAAAAAAAAATGTGTCATTGAATGCCACATGACATTCCTGACATATTTGTTTTGGCTGGATTTGAAATATCATTATCATCAGTTTCCCAAGGAAAAACAAACAAACAAACAAACAAACAAAAAACGTGAAACGTATATTTATGAGTGTTAAATAAACTCCTTAGAAATTTGCCATTCAAACCAACCACAGGCGATCAGCAAAAAATGAGCATTCTTATACATTTTTCCAAAAAAGAACAAGAAAAAACTGTTTTCACAGGAAGTTCGGTAGCTGCACTACAGAAAGCAGAGCGAACAATGAAGTAAAGGGTCCTTGCTAAGAAAACGATACACCGTCTAGTCTTGTAGCATTGGTGTAAACTGGCAGGTAACATCATTACAACAGATAGAACCCATTATAAACAATGATTCTGTCACTGAAAGGGTAGATGCCAATACTGTAGATGCCTCATTCTATTTCTGATGCATGTTCTTGTGCTACTGACAACTAGGCAAAAACAAATGGAAAGTTCACTTTTATGCATGCAAGATGATTACTTAAAACATCAAAATACACATGCAGACTATTTTTCCAGTCATGTATTTCATCATTAAGGTTTTCTCATAAACACTGATCAAATTGGGTTCTCATGAACAATCTTATGTCTAGTCTCACCACTAGCAATCAGCAGTGAAAAACTTTACTCATTGCTCATTTCATACATATAGCTCTGTTGAAATATTGTATCCATGCAAGATCAAATCTGTTCTAGTGCCATTCTCAGAATTATACTTCTGATCATTATCCAAGTCAGGTTTGTAATACGTGGCCTGGTTTTATGACTTTTCAATCATTATTAATTAGTTGCTGTTAGCTTAAATTTAGAAATTGTGCTTTTTAACACTTTGATAATGAAAGTTAGACAATATCAGGCAAATATAGAAGATATAAATCCAGCATTTGTACAATGTACATATTTTTGAAAAAGAAGATTATTATTTTTTTATGTGTATTTAATTACATTCAAATAATACATTTTTAAAGAGTAAAAATATCTAAATCATCTGTTGCCACACAACTTACAAGGTCTGGTTGAGCTCAATGTCTGTTGTCATACAACTTACCTCAGTATCTCCAATTTACACTGTATGTTCTTCAGTCCAGTGCAGAGCAGCTTCACTCCTGAATCCTGTAGAGTATTATTGTTCAGGTTCAGCTCTTTCAGACTGGTATCTGATTCAAGAACTGCAGCCAGAGCTGAACAGCTTTTGTCTGATAAGTTACAATCATTTAACCTACAGGGGAAATAAATCACATCACAGAATTAGGTGGAACATATACAATATTTTTTTTATATTATAATTAATATATTTACATTATTTTACATGAACACGGTGAGCCACACTAACATATCTTTTCAAAAACTAGTAATTTCTGTATTTTAGTATTTTTGATTCAATGGAATTTAGATAAAATTAGTGCCGCCACACCAAAAATCATCTCCGCTACGGCTGCAGCTTCTCAGTGACATCATAGTTTTGCCGCTCACATCATTCACAGTCGAGGAATTACCGGAGGAGACAGAACAGGGCTTGAATTTTGGTGCGGGATTGTGGGTATTGCGGATAATTCTACTCATTCCCGCAGGTGCTGCGCTTATAGCACGATGACAGATGACAGAATGTATCATTTGCACGTGGTTTTGAGTCTTGCCAATTTAAAGTGAAAGAGAACTTAATACAGTACTCTGCACTCTCTTATAGACCATTTTCTGTGCGCCCACACCCAAAGCGCGCCCACATAAAGCCGCCTCTGAACCAGCGTGCAACTACACAATTGAGTTATGTTTTGCGTAGGGCTGGGCAATAATTCGATAACGATAATTATCGCAATATAATTTTCCTCGATAAAACAATATGAAGAGTTCGATAAATGTTTGATATAATGTTTATGCGCCAAAAGCGGAACGAAACAGCGCGACTCATTTGAATCACGCCACACGGACCACGGATCCGCTCGGATCAAAGTTCAAACTGCCACACGGCACGAGCTCACTAGAGCAGATGCATTTACTCCCTAAAGCACTAAACCCTGCTGTTACATCCAGTGTGAAGAGCTTGCATTCAGCAATGAACACAAATGTCTCCGTGATTTAAACTAGTTTAAAGCCAAACAGGAGAAACACTGTGTGCAACGAGACAGTCAGAAGGCTTTTCAATCTACAACATCGCCATCATTTACCATGGATTTATTGTAGTAACACTCACTGCACCATGGTATTGTGGCAGAAATGTTGGATATTCAGATTGAATTTTATTACAAGAGTAATGGTATATAATTATAGTGTATGTATTTGTGATTAAGCTATAGCATGTGTGCTTTTATACTGAATGTTTTTAGACTACTGTTTTTCATACAAATTGGCTAATTTACCTAAAAAAAAACATATATTTATATTTTTACCATGCTATTGAGGTGCTATATTTGTGGTTTTAACTGTGTTTATCATGATTTAAATGTATGCTACTATGGGAGAACAATGCTTAATTTAAAAACAAACAAACAAACAAACAAAAAACACTAGGTCAGAATGAATTTAACCATATAAAACTGAGGTTGGTACAATTTTTACAGATGTTTCTGATTTGAATAAATGAAATGAATAAAAATTTACCAAAAATTTGCATCCTAACTCAAGCTACTATCAAATGTAAATTTCTAAGAGACAAAAAAGTGATATTAATATTATCAGGCAACCCAAACCTGTTTCTTGATTTGAAACAATATCACTCATTAGAACATGCAGAAACTAAGAAATAAATTTTTCTATTTAGATATTTATTTTAAGGAAAATTAATGGTCTGGTTTCTACAATTTTCACTTTGGAGCAAAATTCTGGCTTTAAACTCGAAAGAAATACAGATTTGACATTTATCGTGATAATTATCGATATCGATTGATATGAAAAAAATTATCGTGATAATTTTTTTGGCCATATCGCCCAGCCCTAGTTTTGCGCCTTATTGCGTGTAAACGGCCAAATACATACAAAATTATGTCAAAATGCCCATCTTGGCGAGTGTTTATGTAAAAACAGTTGGTTTTTTTATTAAACATAGTAAGTATATAGGCTATTAAGTGAATGTAAACATTAAGAGTATATTAAATCCATGCATGAGCTCTTAAAGAGACAACAGCCTAAATAAACCTGCTGCAGTCTGTCATTACTGTTTATTTGTACAGTGAAGACTATCCAGTGTTATTTTAAAGCTGAATAGATTATTCAGTTTCTGTAGCAATTCTGTACCTACATATTATAGTTTGACCTACCTGAAAAAATTAAAGTACTGTTAATTTCATTTGTATCTTGTTATTGTTTTTGTTTGTGATATTGCTTGCCATTTATTTATTTGTTCTTATTTTATTACTTACTATTTGCTTGTGTTTTTTAATTAAAATAAATTAAATTCTGAGATTGAGTACACATGATTCTTGGGTGGGGAGGGGGCGTGGTCCATGGGCCACCACAGCTGGAAAAATTCCAAGAGGAAATACTGGAATTACATAATTTTTCTTTAGTTTAGGCGTTGTGACGAGTCAGCTGCCTCCCCCCTTATTATCAGCAGCACCCCGTCCCTTAATCGCCGCCCTTCACCAGGCTCCCGACGGGAGTGGGTGTGTGAGAGAGGAGGGGCGCTGAAACAACCAGGTCTGGTGGCGTGTGATGAGGCACACCTGAAGGGAATGAAGCCTCATCACCGCCGCTGTTAAATGCCGAGCGCGCCTCTCCTCGAGAGACCGGTCTCTTCCCCGTGCATGCACGCTGGTGTCCTCGTGGGTCCAGGAAGGGAGCGTAGAGGGACTCCGCCCCTTACCTGGACCCTTCCTTCCAGAACACTGCCCCTCCTTCACGAACCTCGCAGCACGACGAGAACACCAGATCCCCTGTTTATTTTGGACACTATTTTCCCCTTTGGACACTTTATTTTTATTATTTGTGTTTAATAAAAGCCTCTCCGAGGCCTGACGCCACACCCACTGTGTCTGTCGTTGGCTCCTCCCGTCACAGTGGTGGAGAATGCGGGCAAGGCGGAGCCTAGACAGCGCAGTTGGGCAACACCTGATGACGTCATCCCCTCTCGCTCGTAAAAGTTCGGGAAAACCCGCACTGGGACGGAGGAACGATGGAGACGGCCTCCCAGCCACCAAAGGGGTAAGTGACGTTTGTTACTATTGTCATTTACCCTGTGGTTGGTTGAGGCTGTCGACTAAAACCCGGTTTCTCTGTCTCGGTGCCGGCGCGGTGCGAGAGGGAGAGTTGCCCGGAGAGGAATCCCTGCCCCGCCCACTCCGACCGCTGGAGCCTGGTTGAGGAAGGTAGCACTCCTGCGTGGGCGGCGGCCTTATGACGGGGTGTCGCTTGGGGGGGGGGAATGTGACGAGTCAGCTGCCTCCCCCCTTATTATCAGCAGCACCCCGTCCCTTAATCGCCGCCCTTCACCAGGCTCCCGACGGGAGTGGGTGTGTGAGAGAGGAGGGGCGCTGAAACAACCAGGTCTGGCGGCGTGTGATGAGGCACACCTGAAGGGAATGAAGCCTCATCACCGCCGCTGTTAAATGCCGAGCGCGCCTCTCCTCGAGAGACCGGTCTCTTCCCCGTGCATGCACGCTGGTGTCCTCGTGGGTCCAGGAAGGGAGCGTAGAGGGATTCCCGCGCCGCCAGAGACGTGAGCTGCCGGACCCGCGGTCTGGACGAAGCCGCACCCGCTACGCGGCTGACGGGCCAGGATGCCGGGCCGTTCTTTCCCCTCAAGCGCCGTGGGCCAAGGAGGACGAAGAGGAGCTGAATCAAGCCGCCGCCCTTCGCGCCCCGGACCAAAGGGGGGAGCGCGTGCGGCCGCCGGACTCCGCCCCTTACCTGGACCCTTCCTTCCAGAACACTGCCCCTCCTTCACGAACCTCGCAGCACGACGAGGACACCAGATCCCCTGTTTATTTTGGACACTATTTTCCCCTTTGGACACTTTATTTTTATTATTTGTGTTTAATAAAAGCCTCTCCGAGGCCTGACGCCACACCCACTGTGTCTGTCGTTGGCTCCTCCCGTCACAGCGTCTGAATAATACTGATGTGTTTTTTCTTTCTCAAATATGAGAATGAGTTAATATGTTATATTATATGGGCCACGGAAGTCTGATATCTCAAAACAAAATACCTTTTTTACACCCCTTTTATATTTTGTCTAAAAGTTCAATGAAGTGTTTTAAAACATTTGAAAACAATAATACATTTTTACATAGATGTAAAGATGGCACCGCTAATAAAAAAAAAAAAAAGTATAAATAATTAGCTTTGCACTTTAATTACCCTTTACTCATAAAAGCAAGCCAAAAAATAGATAAGAAAAAATATAGCATGAAACATGTTTACATATTTTATATGTAATGTATGATCACTAGATGTATGATCACTAAAGTATGTAATATATGATCACTAAAGAATCACTATAGAGCAATGTGGATAATTGCATATTCCAAATTAAACCATAACATCAAAAAAAAAAAAAAAATTAAATGACTTACAGAGCTCGTTTGGAAGTTTTGATGACTGCTGATAATCTAATGAGACACTCGTCTGATTTCTTGAATTTCTGAAGCTCAAACTCCTCCAGCTCCTCCTCTGATGTCAACAACACAAAAGCCAAAGCAGACCACTGGGCAGGAGAAAGATCACCAGATGAAAGACTTCCTTTGCTAAGGTGAGTCTGAATCTCTTTCACCAGAGTTTGGTCGTTCAGTTCATTCAGACAGTAGAACAGATTGATGGATCTCTCTGGAGATAGATTATCTTCAAATTTCTGCTTGATGTACTCAACTATTTCCTTTTTGCTCTGGTCATTGTCATCTTGCTGTGTCAACAGACCTCGTAAGAGTCGTCGATTGGACTGGAGTGACAGACCAAGGAGGAAGCGAAGGAAAAGATCCAGGTGTCCACTGTCACTCTCAAGTGCCTTGTCCACTGCAGTCTTGAGAAAATCAACCATGGTTTCATGTATTTCCTGTTCTATAGAGTCTTGAACAAACACACTTTGCTTTTTGATGTCTAGAAATAAATGTGCATAAAGTGCTGCAATGAACTCTTGAATGCTCAAGTGAACAAAGCAGTACATGGTACCAAGAATGATCCCTCTTTCCTCCTTAAAGATCTGGGTACACATGCCTGAATACACTGATGCTTTAGAGACGTCAATACCACAGGCTTCCAGATCTGTGTCATAAAAGATCAGGTTATTTCTTTCCAGCTGATGAAATGCCAGTTTTCCCAGTGAAAGAATGGCTTTTTTATCCCAGGAAACATCTGGTGTGTATTCTCCATCATATTTTCGACGGCTCTGCTGGATCTGAAAGCGGAGAAAGTGTGTGTACATTTGTGTCAGAGTCTTGGGAGTGTCTTCAGTATTTGATTCCTGCAGTGTTTTAGAGGCGTAATCAGACTGATTTCTCACATCATTACTTCTTTTCTCTTCCAAAATGTTCTGGAGAACAGTGGCTGAAATCCAGCAGAAGACTGGGATGTGGCACATGATAAAGAGACTCTTTGATTGTTTAACATGACCAATAATTTCACTGGCCAGATTCTCATCCGTGAATCTTTTTCTGAAATACTCCTCCTTTTGTGCATCATTGAATCCTCGTATCTCTGTCAGCCGGTCGATACAGTCAGGAGGAATCTTACTGGCAGCTGCTGGTCTGGTGGTGATCCAGATGAGAGCAGAAGGAAGCAGATTTCCCTTGATGAGGTTTGTTAGGAGAACATCCAGAGAGGCTGGTGAAGATACATCAGACCACGTTTCATTTCCCTCAAAGTTTAGAGGAAGACGGCATTCATCCAAACCATCAAGGATGAACAGGACTTTGAAATTATTCCTTCTTGTAAGGTTTAGTCCTTTTGTCTCTGGGAAAAACTGAGTTATAAGATCCATCAAACTTTGTTTTTCTTTCTCCTTTAAGTTCATCTCTCTGAATGGAAGAGGAAATATGAAGCTGATATCCTGATTTTCTTTTCCTTCAGCCCAATCCAGAACAAACTTTTGCACAGAGACTGATTTTCCGATGCCAGCAACTCCTTTTGTCAGTACAGTTCTGATCTGCTTGTCTTTTTCAGGAGCTTGAAACATCTTTGTGCATTCAACCTGTATCTCTTGTGATTCATGACGCCTGGAAGTAACTTCAATCTGTCTTACCTCATGTTCAGTATTGACCTGTTCACTACAACCCTGAGTGATATAGAGATCTGTGTAGATGTTATTCAGAAGTGTAGAATCACCTTGCTTTGCAATTCCTTCAAATACACACTGATACTTCTTCTTCAGGCTACATTTTAGCTGATGAATGAAGATAAGATCATCTAAAAACAGAAACAAAAAAAGACAACAGTTTCAGTCCACTTTCTCTAATACATTCATAAGTGACAGATGGTCATCAGTCTCTTACCTTCTAGAGTATTTGCAGCTTCATTTTGCTTCATCTCTCTCAGGAAGCAGAGTGTGAGATCAAGAGCTGCTTCTTTGATGCTGCATCTGTTTTCATTAAAGTCTTTCACTAAAGACAGCAAGTTCTCCTTTTTTAATATTTTCCTAAACTTTTCGAGCTCATTCTTCAGGAATGTGATTACTTTGCTCTCAAGATCCTACAAAGAAAAAAAAAGAAAGAAAAAAAAACAAATTGAAATAATTTTTTTTGTGTTCAATAACATATTTATTAACATTAAACACTTATGTTTTCTTACCTGAAAAATCCCTAGAAGATTGTCTTTGAAATTCTCATGGTTCCTACGAGTCTGGAAATCTGAATTTAATGTCTCACACTGAAGCCTGTTAACAAATAAATAAAATAAAATACTGTATTTACAGGCAAAATATTGTAGAAATCTTTAGAAATTAGAAATTATTAGAAATTTTTAGCAATGAGAAAAAGAAAGCACTAGCTTTAAAATAGGGATGCACCACGTTACAACCGAAATTATTCGGCCGAAAATAGCAAAAAAACAAAAAAAAAAAAACAAAAAAAAAAAAACCTCTTTCGGTGTTCGGCCGAATAAATTGTACCGAACAATGACGTGACACGATCAAATAGAGGCACGCACTAATGCAGAAACATGTCTGCAGTGTGGAAGCATTTAAAATTGTTGGAGAAAGATGCAAAAATCATTACAAGCACCGACAGCAAGAGACTGTTTAGTACTGCACTGCATGTCTTCGATGAGAAGAGGAAGGGTGGTTGAAGCTGGTTACTGTATGATGACTGAAATTACGAAATGGCCTCAGACGATTAGTAAATAAACTTCAGAACGTTTTGTTTTCTAATACACGCACAGACTGCATGTATTCAAACAGCGCTGCACGAGCTCGAGGCATATCTGCTTGTTAGCCAGAGTTCAAAGTCCAAAGCGCGAGGAAAATCTGCGCTGAAACTGTTACTCGTCAGCTGCTCAGTAACATTTTTATGCATTTTCAAAATAAAATAAGAAAAGTAAGACAATAATAATGATAATAATAATTACAACAGCTCTATTAATACATTTAATAATTACAACAGCTCTATTAATACATCTACTCTTGGGGAAGTCGTGGCCTAATGGTTAGGGAGTCAGGCTGTAACCTGAAGGTTGCCGGTTTGATTCTCGCACCGGCAGGAATTGAAAGTGAAAGTGAAAGTCGTGACGTATTGTCAAGTATGGTGGCCCATACTCGAAATTGGTGCTCTGCATTTAACCCATCCAAGTGCACACACACAGCAGTGAATAGTGAACAAACACACGCACACACACACACCGTGAACACACATCCGGAGCAGTGGGCAGCCATTGGCAGAGAGAGTGCTGTTCATTCACAATCACCACCTTCAATTCCTGCCGGTGCGAGAATCGAACCGGTAACCTTCAGGTTACAGGCCCAACTCCCTAACCATTAGGCCATGACTTCCCCCTTGAAGGTGGGGATTGTGAATGAACAGCACTCTCTCTGCCTTCGATACCATGACTGAGGTGCCCTTGAGCAAGGCACCGAACCCCCAATTGCTCCCCGGGCGCTGGAGCAATGGCTGCCCACTGCTCCGGGTGTGTGTTCACAGTGTGTGTGTGCGCGTTTGTTCACTATTCACTGCTGTGTGTGTGCACTTGGATGGGTTAAATGCAGAGCACCAATTTCGAGTATGGGTCACCATACTTCACAATACGTCACGACTTTCACTTTTTCACTTTCACTTTTTATTATAACACTCACACATAGTGTTCAAATTGGGATCTGTAATATTTTCTAGTGTTTAAAAATAATTATCTTCTGCTCAGCAAGGCTGCATTTATTTGTACAGTTAAAAATACATAACTGATTCAAGCAGGGGGTCTCAAAAATGGCCAAAAAATATTATTTGACAAAATGAATAAGTTAAAGTTAAATTGTGCTTTGTTGGCATAGTGTCTGTTAGAATGTTAAAAAATGTTCAGTGTTAAGTAAATATTTTTAAATTGTTTTGTAATTAATTTTTTTCTTTGAAAAGCTAGACAAAACAGCAAAAAGCACATTTTGGCTATTTAGTTTATGCAATGGTGAAAAAAATTGGAGAAAAATATATGGAGGAAAAAATGCGAAAAACCGTGTTCGGTTTCATTTCGGTGCATCCCTTCTTTAAAAGATTAGTTCACTTCCAGAATAAACATTTTATTCTGAGCACCATTGAAGTCCACTATATGGATAAAAATCCTGGAATGTTTTCCTCAAAAACCTTAATTTCTTGGCAACTGAAGAAAGAGAGACATGAAACTCTTGCATGACATGGAGGTGCGAAAATTATCTGTAAATTTTTATTCTGGTAGTGAACTAAACCTTTAGCGCGTACGATCACACCGGTGTGATTAGAATGTTCAGCACATCATGTGATCAACTGCTAAATTCAAATATGCTTTCGTGCTTTTCTTGGCGCTGAGCCAGAGACGGACGCGCTAAGAACTTTGCATATATCAAAACTATTCAGTGTTTTCAACCACATAATGCTTAATTTAAGTTTCAGACATTTAAATTAATATTAAATTAATTACATTCATTAAATTCAAGTATTAGCAAAATATACATTTCTAGTTTGTAAAATACACACTGACAAATAGGTAAGCAGCAATAACGATCCTTACAAATATAATTTTACGACATGTTTTATTGATATCATATACACACGGTGTAGTTAACAATAAAGTTTACTCTATTCTTCTCTCTGTTCACAGAAACTTACTTTAATGTCGGGAAGAGAGGATGAATGTATGTATTGTAATTCCTACAGCTCGGATTCAGCACAAACTAACTTGGCAGCACCCATCACCCGTTATAGATCAACTAACATGGTACGTTATCATAAAGGTGTTTAAACTACCAAATACATGTACTTACACGTATTTGAGAATCAGAATATCAGATATTTCAAAATATAATTAACACGTTTGTGAATATTTTGAATAAAACAGGAAAAATTAAATAAAAGTGATACATCACTCATTCACAGCTATTGTGGCTGGGCTGCGGTGTGTCACAAGCATGACGTGTCGCCATGGAAAAATGGTAATGTAATATTTCAACTAACAAAAAATGTTCATATTAGATATTCACTGATAAACTTTCTATCACAATCTATGTGTGACCAAAATTAAGAAACATGAAATACCTTTTGTCAGGTGGTGTTTTTTTCTCACTGAAGTTTGGCATGTTATCTTTTGACCAGTCACTCTTCACAGACACAGAGCTGGACACTTGTGACCGTGATCTTACACTAATGATACAAAGAACAGAAAGACAAAACACTATCACACAGGAGGTATTTCAGTATAATTTAAAAATTTTAATGCTGCAAATGATAATTAGATACAGTATAGCTGTGCATTTCATGCTACTATGACTATGGATTGATGGATATATTCATGTTTGGCTGCGTGATCTTTATTTTCCATGCTGAATGTACGTGTATGCCTCTTAGTGATTGCCTGTGTAGTTGCTTTACTGAAAGAAGTTCCAGAATATGCTCAATAAAGCCCATTAATATTGTGGTCAATAATTTATTTCAAGTTTTCTTCAGTCAAGTTCTATCACATACCCCTGTAGATTAATAATGCATTAACGCTATAATATACAACACATGAAATACCTTTTGGTAGATGACGTTTTTTTCTCACTGAAGTTAGGCATGTTATCTTTTGACCAGTCACTCTTCACAGACACAGAGCTGGACACATGTGAACCTGGTCTCACACTAATGACACAGAGGAGACAAAGGGGGAAAAAGAACAACACTGACTGTGGCATTTGCACAACATTTTTCATAAATTTAGCCATTTTTATACAATGTAATTTAAAAAGTTGTGTACAATTATAACACTTAACAACACTACTGTTCTATTACCCAGGCCAAAAAAAAAAAAAAAAAAGCTGTGAGAGAGTGAATAAATTTGTACTTTTGCAAATATGTCAAAAATGATTTTTCTTTTCATATTTTAAATGTTTAGAATCTACTGGATACTTTTTGAATGTTCAAAAATTGCACTGATAAAATTAATTCATACTGTAGTCCCAAAACATCTGCAGTCATGGTAGAAGCTCTGTATGTTAGTTAGTTACGATTAAGTTTGACTTCTCCATAAAGCCCTTGTTGCCATGTATAGTTTAAAAGTAATTAAAAAGAAAAAGAAACTTCAGTAGTGTTTAAAATGATTCTCTGAAAATAGACTCAGTCTTACCTCTGTTTCTGTGAGAGACTCATCTCAGATGGAGAGTGTTTTCCTCGCTCCTCTGACATACTGCAGCTGAACTGACAGTGCAAGCATCAGCGCTGCTTTGTGAAAATAGTCAGCTGACCAGTATGACCTGGATATGATAATATGTTACTGAGGTCAATAACAAGGCATTTGGCAATAGTCATTTACACTGTGCTTAAATTTTTGAGTGTGAAAATAGAAACCAGTTTGTTACAATCTGTATTGCAGTTTAATGTCCTTTTAGAATCATATATATTTTTTTCATTAATAGTGTTTTTTTTTTTTTTTTTTTTTTTTGTCATTTGATCACTACTTAACGTTTACAATATATTTCCAATATAATTCATTATTGTTAAATGCTCCTAAAATAACTAATTGAGTAAAAGTAACCTGAATTAAGGTCAGTATACATGTACACACACACACACACATATATATATATGTACATGTATATTATATATGTGAACTGAAATATTCTATGTAGTGATAGCAGATTGTTATGATCTTATTTAACCAACTAACAAACAAAATATATAACAGAATGTATGCTACCTGTCTAAATGTTCAGTTTAAAATACTTTCGATTTCGCGTCACAAAAACAACAGCCTAGCACAGAGAAAATGGGGGAAACGTGCAGTATTTCTTTTAAATAATACTTTCTTAATCTTCATGTTTTAACATCCACACACTTCAAAATATGTGTTTACGTAATTTCAGACAGCTACATCAGTTTGGAGTAGCTTTAATACTTCCGGACACAGAAAAGGTCTCCTGCAACTTCATATTTAAATCAAGATTACATATAGAGTATGAAAAAATCCTTATTTTATTCCAACAACTGAGTGTAATCGGAAAAAGTCTTAAAACTTACTTACAGTCTACTTAAGTAGATATGTAGAAGTAGGCCTATCTGTCAAAGGCTTGTTGTTTGTCTCGCGGTGCGATTCTAAAGCAAAGTCCAGTCTCTTGTAAAAGATCTCCGTGTCGTTAGACTGCTGTGTTTGCAGACTTTGCATCGATTAACAGCGTTGACTGGCTGTTCTGATGTCCTCATTTGTTATAGTATGACCACACATGACCACTGTGAGCGCTGATGGACTGTGGATTATACACTGTAAATCTTGTGGCTGTGATAACTTGAAATATTTAAAAAGGTTTTCCGGGACGGACATCGAATGGATCAAATCCAGCGAGTCATGGTTTTATTGGCGCGTTGTTAACAGATCCATACCGCCACCTACTGAACAGGAGCGAGGATAATCTGCTATAGATTCCAACACGTTCTACATATTTCTATATATTTAACCCAATACATTTCAACTGTGCATTTATTATTTTCCCTGGTTCTGGACTATTATCTAATATGCTGGATATTTTAAATGCCTGACAAATTGTTTCGGTTTCATTTATACTATTAATGCTTGTTCTACAGGCTCTGCTTCTTGACATTAATCCATGATGCATAAACCTGTTTTATTTTTCTCCATGATGTATAATGTAGCATTAATCAGAGTGCCCCTTTCTCAGATATGTGAAATCAGTATTTGTATGTTGATGTTGATTGAGGTTAACAGGTCTTGCAGTTCTCCAAATGGAATTATATGCATTGCCTCCCTAACCTAATACACTAATATGCACTGCAAATTTAATCTTCATATTCATCTGGATGTTTAAACATTTTATATTTTTGAGGCCCAAAGCAAATGAATATTAACTAGTTTTTGATTACCGCTGATATGGTTATAAACACACTTCACATGGTGTGATGAACTCTATGGTGATCTTGAGAAACTGCGGATAAAATTTCCATTCCATCAGTAGACCGATGCAGTTTGAGGTGCTGCATTATCCTAGATCAATAAAACTAATAATTTGACATTTGATTTCCTTATGCTAATGTTTAAGATTATTATGTGGCGTTCTTGCATTTTTGCTTTCAGACAGTTACACGAAACACAATTTAGTCTTTAGTTCAAACTTGTATTAAAGCTCATAAAACAATACCAAGTACAACTGACCTGAGTGAGAACAAATCATATCATGACTCTGTTTACAGCAAACACATCTTTTGTCTCACATTAGAAAATTTAGCTTACATGATTTTGAGACATTATATACAAAATATTAAAAGTATATTGTGAAAAAAAAAAAATAATAAAAAATAATATATATATATATATATATATCTATATATATCTGAGTGCTAAATTTGGTAATTATAATTACAATTCAATTATGATTGCAGCTTTATACTGAAGACCCAGAATCCTCTCTGTTCTGACCACTGACTCTTATTCCCTTCACTGCTCCACCTGTGAATAAAACAAAATCGTAATTTATATCAACGCTAAACCAACAATAACCATTTAATATCATATATCATTCCTGCACATGGATGTTCCTAATAATGTAGCATTATTAATTTTAAAGTGCATGTGTGTATTTCCATCATTAAAATTACTAACAGCTGCAGTTTTGTGCAAATGTGTGCATAGACGAAAAATATAAAAATCCCTGTTCTGACACAGTGCTACAAGTTAAAGCTTTAAAACTGCTACAAGCATTGGTTTAATTTTTTTGTGATGATATTCTCATTTAAGAAAAGAGTTCATGTTTGAATATTTAATGAACATAACAGATTCTGGGTACAGACGTCACATCACACATAATCATTTATCCTCATACAGTACTATAATGAGGCTCTTCTGAGGATCCTCACCTGATAATGACAGTCCTTTTCATTTCACAGGATTTTAAGATTTAGGCAAGGATGTAAACTTCATACCAGTGTGCTTTGTAGCAGCTCTAAACAAAAGCTGTTCACGGTCTAATCTGTAAGGAGAAATCAGAAGAGAAATTGCAAAGAATTGCAAATTAGTTACTATATTTCAATTTAAAATGTAAAATGAAGTGTCACATTAAATTACGATTCTTAAAGTTAGCTACTTAGTTAGTTACACACACATCTAAAACAATATTTGGGTTTTACATATAATCCATATAAACATGAATTATGTTCAAATGTTGTTATGACTGCAGAAGAGCCTGCGACTCCTATTGAGTCTCTGTAAAGAGAAACACATACTGATGAGTTTATGGTATACAGTATGTACTTGATGACAAAATGCAAACACAAATGATTTTGAGTGAAATTTCACTAGTTAAAGCTGTTTGTCCTCTAATTTAAACATTGCTTGTATTGGTCTTAGTAAATAATGTAAAATAATGTAAATAATGTTGCATGTCCGATGTAAAATATCAGATTTGTTCTGACACAAACTCTTTCAATAAAGCTTAATAGGCATATTTTTAAAGCTGTCCCATGTATTAAATCTATATGAAGCTCTCTTTAATACCACAAAGAGATATTTGCTCACCTCAGTTCACAGTTTGAGTCTCGTAGCACATCAGTGAGCTGCTTCACTGAGTCTCCAATCATATTGTTTCTCAGATCAAGCTCTTTTAGAAACTGTAGTGCGTTTGTGTTTGTCAAAGACTGAGTTAAAGAAGAAACGTCTGTAATGCCACAGAAATTTAGACTAAAAAAGACAAACAGAAAGACACAATCATAAAACAAATCATAATTAATAATTGTAAACGAACATTATATGAACTTATACGAATCTGATTCAAACTATGTGATTTTAAGAATTATGATGTTCCTCACCTCAATCTCTCCAGTTTACAATCTGAATCCTTCAGTACGTCACATAAGTGATTCACTCCTGTGTTTTTTATTTGATTCTCACTGAGGTTCAGTTCTCTCAGGTATGATGGGTTTGATTTCAGAGCTGAAGTCAGGATGAAACCCTGCTCGTCTGCAATACTGCATTCACTCAAACTGAAGAAGGAAAAAGAAAATACAATGATTCAGATCCATGTTATGCTCGTGTGAGTTAAATGCATCATGTTACATTATTTTAGTTGTGTCATTACTGTCTTCTTTCACAGCATATTTGTCAGATTTCAGCACATTAAACAATTTTATAGTATCAAATGCTTCAGAGTTTAATGTGCTTTATACTGACACACTATACTGAACAATCAGTAGCTAATTAGCTAATAGTAAATTTCAGTCTTTCTTTAGATGAGGAAATGCCAGAAGATGTAGCTATAAATTATGTGGACATGAGTCTGTTTTCTTAAAATAAAGTAACAGTAAACTTTAACCACACCGTAACTGTTGTACAGTATAATGATACTAACTCTAGTATTTCCAGCTTGCATTGTGGATTCATCAGTAGATCACTGAGGTGTTTCACTCCAGAATCTCCTAGTTGATTCCAGCACAGGTCCAGTTCTCTCAGGTGTGATGGGTTTGATTTCAGAGCTGAAGTCAGAGCAGAACAACCTTCATCTGTCATTAAACAGTATTTTAACCTACATTGAGAGAAATGAGAAAAATCACACTTCATTCTGTTTCATTTAAATAAAACATTTTTTCTTGTATGTGAATAATCTTCACCTCAATCTCTCCAGTTTACAGTGTGGATCCTTCAGTATATCACATAAGTGATTCACTCCTGTGTTTTTTAGTTCATTCCTACTGAGGTCCAGCTCTCTCAGGAGTGATGGGTTTGATTTCAGAGCTGAAGTCAGGATGAGACACTGTTTCTCTGTAATACTGCATTCACACAAACTAAGGATCAAAAGAGAAAAGGCAATGAAACAAACACGTTAAGTTCATGTGTGAGTTAAATTCATAATGAGTAAATACACAATGTAAACTGCAATATTCCTTTAAAACTGTCTATTTTGATTTCATGATGACTTTAAGAAATTAAACGGTAAACATTAATCACACTGTAACGCTGTAGAGTATAATGATACTAACTGTAGTTTATCCAGTTTGAATTGTGGGTTCATCAGTAGATCACTGAGGTTTTTAACTCCAGAGTTTCCTAGTTGATTTCCGCTCAGGTTCAGCTCTCTCAGGTGTGATGGGTTTGATTTCAGAGCTGAAGTCAGAGCAGAACAACCTTCATCTGTCATATCACAGCAGCTTAACCTACATTAGAAAGAGCACATGAAAAGATAGAAGAAAACTATTTATTTAGTAAAGTCACAAAATAACTAAATAATTTAAAAAAAACCAGAGGAAGAAAACAACAGAAAAACAAATAAACCGTTCATTCATCACATATTTTACACTTCTTTCTTCTGTGTAGGTGTTTGTTCTGATCTCTGATCTCATGCATCAAGATAAAAAAAGCTTTTGATCGCCCATTTAAAAAAAAGCAGCGGTGATACAGGTCCATAACCAGAGCTGCTGCCATCATTCTGGGGGTGGCGGGTCACATTATTAGGCCTGCACTACATTATTATACAATATTTTAAAATTTATCTTTTTATTTTAACATACATCACTAAGTGATGCTCCAGGACACATCATCATCAGTGATGTTTCCTGGGGCCATTAGATGTTTTCGAGTCTTTCAACAACCATACACCCTTTACCAGATGACCCAGCCAAGGCTGACTGTCTCCTGAACCACAATCACCATACAGGAACATCTGTTGCGTTTGTGGCTGACTTAATGCCCCGTTGCCTGCTGGCCCCTCTGATGCCCAGCATGTCATAGACTCTGCAGAGAGACTTGGCCACAAATGCTCTGCAACCAATCTCAATTGGTTTGTACCTTGCAACAAGCCATTGCTCCGGCACTCTTCTACCAGTTCGGTACACTTGGTTCTCTTCCTCTCATTGGTCTCCTCAATACGATCCTCCCAAGGAACTGTGAGTTCTGAAAGGATGATCTGCTTGGAGGCTTCTGAGATTGGAACCATGTCTGGCCTTAGCCATGGCAGCAGTTTCTGGGAACATCAGTTGCTTTCCCAGGTCAACTTTCAGCTCTGAATCCTGTGCTGTTGAAAGCAGGCCAAAGGAAGTAGTCCTGTAGCTGGTGTTACCTTCTCCCCAGCTTTGACAAAAGTTATGGTCTTCTTCACTGGAGGTAGGCACTTGCAGTGAGTGATCCCAATGGAGATGGTATCTGCAATGGCCTTCTGGCCTTCTAAGGATTTGGTCCAGAGTCCCTCTCATCAGGCACAGAGGGAAAGAACAAGTTGGAAGGGCTTGGTAGTACATCGTAGACAACCTGGATTAGGAATTTTATTCAGTGGGGCTCGGATTTCAAGAGCCCAGCCCAAGTGACTTTGAACTACACCATTTGTTTCCACCTTGTCCAGGCCTCCTGCTGCTGCATCTCAACCATCCTGCTGGCTCTCACTTCCTTGAGCGATGCTCGTACCTAATTTTGGAGCTGCTACCTCCTCCTTGCCTTGCCATAGCAAAATGTCATGTTACTACCCAGGCCTGTTATTCCTTGATCCACTGTGCCCACCAACACCCTTTGCTCCAGACTTGATTCAACAACATGTCCTGACCTCAATCACTGCCTGAGAGATTTTTGGGTCACATGACTCGTGGTCCTGCAACTGTAGCACCTCCCCTAGTGCGGGTCACCAGAAATTCCTCATTCAGGCTTCTGATGGAGAGTTTCAGCTTGTTTTTTAACCCATATGAGTTGATGCTGCTCAGACTTTGCCTTGCCATGTGAAAACATTTACATTGGTCAGTGAAAACTTTGGAAATCTTTTCTTAGTACTTTTGTCAATTAATTAAAAGTTAAAGAGAATGAACAAATCACAAATTCTTGATTGTATTGTATTTTTACAAAATGTCCCAACTTCTCTGGTATTGGGGTTATAAATACAACATGACTCACAAACAGCTGCATGTTTGTCTGTATTTTAATTTATATGTTGTGTAAAATCAAGTCAAGTGACCTTTATTTCTATAGTACATTATATAATACAGATTGTGTCAAAGCTTCTTAAACATAAACAAACATGAAAAAAACATAGGACAAATATGTGACCCTGGACCACAAAACCAGTCTTAAGTGTCAATTTTTCAAAATTGAGATTTATACATCATCTGAAAGCTGAATAAATAAGCTTTCCTTTGATGCATGGTTTGTTAGGATAGAACAATATTTGGCCGAGATACAACTGTTTGAAAATCTGTAATCTGAGGGTGCAAAAAAAAAAATCAAAATATTGAGAAAATCGCCTTTAAAGTTGTCCAAATGAAGTTCTTACCAATGCATATTACTAATCAAAAATGAACTTTTGATATATTTACAGTAGGAAATTTACAAAATATCTTCATGGAACATGATCTTTACTTAATGTCCTAATGATTTTTGGCATAAAAGAAAAATCAATAATTTTGACTCATATAATGTATCTTTGGCTATTGCTACAAATATACCCCAGCGACTTAAGACTGGTTTTGTGGTCCAGGGTCACATATGTAATGAATGCTTTGTTCATTTATTTATTTTATTTTTTTAAAGACAAAATAAAAAAGTGATTTTAAGCATTTTGATTCTTGTGTGAATATTCCTCACCTCAATCTCTCCAGTTTACAGTGTGAATCCTTCAATACGTCACATAAGTGATTCACTCCTGTGTTTTTTATTGGATTTCCACTGAGGTCCAGTTCTCTCAGGTGTGATGGGTTTTATTTCAGAGCTGAAGTCAGGATGTCACACTGTTTCTCTGTAATACTGCAATCCAACAGACTGAGGACAGGAAGAGAAGAAAATGGGTCAGATCTATGATGATCATTTAAGGTTTTGGAGAATTTTTTCATCATGTCTGACAAAAATTTGTCATTTTAAACTGACAACTCAGAAATTACCACTATCTAGCATTAAAAAGATTAAAGGGGTCATGAACTGCCTCCGTTTTTTATTTTGCACTGTTCTCTAAAAATCCACTTATAATGTTGTCAAGATTTTTACATAAAAAAAAAATCATAATTTAGATGTAATAGGCTACTTTCTGTTCTGTTTTTGACCCCCCTCATCAGAACACTCTGTTTGAATAGGCGTGACGGACTGTAGACTCAGAAGTAAATGCCCACTGCTATGATTGGCTAATAGTTATACATGTATCATTCACTCTTTCCTAACGTTGGAATCAGAAGGAAGACAATGCAAAGACCACAGCTTGGCACTGCACATCATCCTGTTGTCTTCAGAGCATCTTTATTGTTTGATTTATGCATAGACCTGCATGTTTGCATGTTCGCCTCTCTCGTAAACACTTCATGCACAAATCAGTGGGCAGGGCTAAACAGGCAGCGACGTAGAAGCAGGCGTTGATCTTCTTCTGCGGAGGTGGTGTTTAGCCACACTATTGCATTCTAGAATAGAACATTTCAAAAGCTGTCGTTTTGACTGCCTTCGATATTGTAATGAAGGGTCTGAAGCGTGTGGATCCATTTGCAATCTCACTTTAATAAACTTAGACAGGGTCAAACAGGCAGTGATCAAACAACAGTGTCAGGAATATCAGAGGCAAGGCAGAGATGTAAACAATACCGGGCAGGAGTCAGGGGAGGCAGCAACACAATCGGAGTTCCAAAGAGCAATATCACAAGGGTAGGCAGCAGAGAATCCACAGAGGTAAACAGTCTAGGGTCATACACGGGAAGATCACAGAATACAGAAATAATGCTCAGAGATGTCAGCCAGGGCAAAACAAGACTTTGCAATGAGTGTGAGAATGAACGCTGCTTAAGTAGGCAGTTAATGGGGAACACCTGTGCAGGTGATTAGTCCAGGTACGGGATGTATGGGAAATGGAGTCCGGGAAAGTCAGTAAAGGTGAGGGTGCCCTCCGGTGGCCATCGGAGAGAGCCACAGAGGTCTGATTCATGACAGATATTTTATAGTAACGACAAAGTTTTGAGTTCTGAAAATTACAGGATGTTTTCATAGTACAATGACCTCTTATATGTGAAAATAATCAAGGAAATTTTGGTTTCTCAGTTCATGACCCCTTTAAAGCATATATATATATATATATATATATATATATATATATATAAGCATATACTGTATATACGCATATATCTTCATATACAGTGGGTACGGAAAGTATTCAGACCCTTAAATTTTTCACTCTTTGTTATATTGCAGCCATTTGCTAAAATCATTTAAGTTCATTTTTTTTCCTCATTAATCTACACACAGCACCCCATATTAACAGAAAAACACAGAATTGTTGACATTTTTGCAGATTTATTAAAAAAGAAAAACTGAAATATCACATGGTCCTAAGTATTCAGACCCTTTGCTCAGTATTTAGTAGAAGCACCCTTTTGATCTAATACAGCCATGAGTCTTTTTGGGAAAGATGCAACAAGTTTTTCACACCTGGATTTGGGGATCCTCTGCCATTCCTCCTTGCAGATCCTCTCCAGTTCTGTCAGGTTGGATGGTAAACATTGGTGGACAGCCATTTTTAGGTCTCTCCAGAGATGCTCAATTGGGTTTAAGTTAGGGCTCTGGCTGGGCCATTCAAGAACAGTCACAGAGTTGTTGTGAAGCCACTCCTTCGTTATTTTAGCTGTGTGCTTAGGGTCATTGTCTTGTTGGAAGGTAAACCTTCGGCCCAGTCTGAGGTCCTGAGCACTCTGGAGAAGGTTTTCGTCCAGGATATCCCTGTACTTGGCCGCATTTGTCTTTCCCTCAATTGCAACCAGTCGTACTGTCCCTGCAGCTGAAAAACACCCCCACAGCATGATGCTGCCACCACCATGCTTCACTGTTGGGACTGTATTGGACAGGTGATGAGCACTGCCTGGTTTTCTCCACACATACCGCTTAGAATTAAGGCCAAAAAGTTCTATCTTGGTCTCATCAGACCAGAGAATCTTATTTCTCACCATCTTGGAGTCCTTCAGGTGTTTTTTAGCAAACTCCATGCGGGCTTTCATGTGTCTTGCACTGAGGAGAGGCTTCCGTCGGGCCACTCTGCCATAAAGCCCAGACTGGTGGAGGGCTGCAGTGATGGTTGACTTTCTACAACTTTCTCCCATCTCCCGACTGCATCTCTGGAGCTCAGCCACAGTGATCTTTGGGTTCTTCTTTACCTCTCTCACCAAGGCTCTTCTCCCCCGATAGCTCAGTTTGGCCGGACGGCCAGCGCTAGAAAGGGTTCTGGTCGTCCCAAACGTCTTCCATTTAAGGATTATGGAGGCCACTGTGCTCTTAGGAACCTTAAGTGCAGCAGAATTTTTTTTTTTTGTAACCTTGGCCAGATCTGTGCCTTGCCACAATTCTGTCTCTGAGCTCTTCAGGCAGTTCCTTTGACCTCATGATTCTCATTTGCTCTGACATGCACTGTGAGCTGTAAGGTCTTATATAGACATGTGTGTGGCTTTCCTAATCAAGTCCAATCAGTATAATCAAACACACCTGGACTCAAATGAAGGTGTAGAACCATCTCAAGGATGATCAGAAGAAATGGACAGCACCTGAGTTAAATATATGAGTGTCACAGCAAAGGGTCTGAATACTTAGGACCATGTGATATTTCAGTTTTTCTTTTTTAATAAATCTGCAAAAATGTCAACAATTCTGTGTTTTTCTGTCAATATGGGGTGCTGTGTGTACATTAATGAGGAAAAAAAATGAACTTAAATGATTTTAGCAAATGGCTGCAATATAACAAAGAGTGAAAAATTTAAGGGGGTCTGAATACTTTCTGTACCCACTGTATATATATAAGCATATCTTCATATATACAGGTGCATCTCAATAAATTAGAATGTCATGGAAAAGTTCATTTATTTCAGTAATTCAACTCAAATTGTGAAACTTGTGTATTAAATAAATTCAGTGTACACAGACTGAAGTAGTTTAAGTCTTTGGTTCTTTTAATTGTGATGATTTTGGCTCACATTTAACAAAAACCCACCAATTCACTATCTCAACAAATTAGAATATGGTGACATCCCAATCAGCTAATCAACTCAAAACACCTGTAAAGGTTTCCTGAGCCTTCAAAATGGTCTCTCAGTTTGGTCCACCAGGCTACACAATCATGGGGAAGACTGCTGATCTGCCAGTTGTCCAGAAGACAATCATTGACACCCTTCACAAGGAGGGTAAGCCACAAACCTTCATTGCCAAAGAAGCTGGCTGTTCACAGAGTGCTGTATCCAAGCATGTTAACAGAAAGTTGAGTGGAAGGAAAAGTGTGGAAGAAAAAGATTCACAACCAACCGAGAGAACCGCAGCCTTATGAGGATTGTCAAGCAAAATCGATTCAAGAATTTGGGTGAACTTCACAAGGAATGGACTGAGGCTGGGGTCAAGGCATCAAGAGCCACCACACACAGACGTGTCAAGGAATTTGGCTACAGTTATTGTATTCCTCTTGTTAAGCCACTCCTGAACCACAGACAACGTCTGGGCTAAGGAGAAGAAGAACTGGACTGTTGCCCAGTGGTCCAAAGTCCTCTTTTCAGATGAGAGCAAGTTTTGTATTTCATTTGGAAACCAAGATCCTAGAGTCTGGAGGAAGGGTGGAGAAGCTCATAGCCCAAGTTGCTTGAAGTCCAGTGTTAAGTTTCCACAGTCTGTGATGATTTGGGGTGCAATGTCATCTGCTGATGTTGGTCCATTGTGTTTTTTGAAAACCAAAGTCACTGCACCCGTTTACCAAGAAATTTTGGAGCACTTCATGCTTCCTTCTGCTGACCAGCTTTTTAAAGATGCTGATTTCATTTTCCAGCAGGATTTGGCACCTGCCCACACTGCCAAAAGCAACAAAAGTTGGTTAAATGACCATGGTGTTGGTGTGCTTGACTGGCCAGCAAACTCACCAGACCTGAACCCCATAGAGAATCTATAGGGTATTGTCAAGAAGAAAATGAGAAACAAGAGACCAAAAAATGCAGATGAGCTGAAGGCCACTGTCAAAGAAACCTGGGCTTCCATACCACCTCAGCAGTGCCACAAACTGATCACCTCCATGCCACGCAGAATTGAGGCAGTAATTAAAGCAAAAGGAGCCCCTACCAAGAATTGAGTACATATACAGTAAATGAGCATACTTTCCAGAAGGCCAACAATTCAATAAAAATGTTTTTTTTATTGGTCTTATGAAGTATTCTAATTTGTTGAGATAGTGAATTGGTGGGTTTTTGTTAAATGTGAGCCAGAATAATCACAATTAAAAGAACTAAAGACTTAAACTACTTCAGTCTGTGTGCATTGAATTTATTTAATACACGAGTTTCACAATTTGAGTTGAATTACTGAAATAAATGAACTTTTCCACGGCATTCTAATTTATTGAGATGCACCTGTATACTGTATATCTATATATAGCCAGGGGCAGATTTAGTGAATTGGGGGCCCCAGACAAATATAAGAATGGGGCCCTATACATTTGCACACCTTTACCTAGATCAACCTTGAGGTTCCTTTTTTGTCGTGATGCATGCTGCTGCACAATGGTGCCCCATAGTTGAATCCAGTGTTTCTACATTTTTCATGTACATGTTATAATGGCATTCTTTCATTTACATTTACATTTACATTTATTCATTTAGCAGACACTTTTATTCTTTCATGTTGTAGACCACGAAATAGCAATTGATTTACCGTTGAGATACAAGTTTTAACAAAAAACAAAATAAATTATAAAATGAAAAACCTCACAATTGAACCTTTAAACCATTTTTTTAAGAAAAGGGATGAGTCAGAAGTATAAATTATTATATTATTTAAAACGGGTTTATGTGTGTGGATTTTCACATTGGTTTGAACAAAAACTGCAGACTGGATTATTGAAAATGCACATTCATTCTCTGCCATTAGGAGGTGCTTTTGGAATTTATAGTGGTTTCCCCGGTGACGGCTGTAAACAAAGCAGTGCTCAGCTCATAAATGATACTTTATCAGGTAAAATGAAAATGCCATCGAAACTTTTCTGAAGACAATCGGTTCCCTTCAGAGGTTCATTCAAATAAAAACTTGAATTAGCGAGAATGAGAAAAGTGTAAATATAGCCTATACTGATGAGGAAAGTCCACTGATGAGTTACAAGCATAAGCCTACATTTAATTTTAGTCATTTTAACTTAGGGCTGTCAATCGATTAAAATATTTAATCGCGTTCAATCGCATTATTGTCATGAGTTAACTCACGAATAATCGCAACTTAATTGCACATTTTTATCTGTTCTAAATGTACCTTAAATTAATACTTTTCAAGTTTTTAATACTCTAATCAACATGGGCATGGACAAATATGGATGCTTTATGCAATATACACTTATATATACACAAGTTTACACTCTAAAAAATGCTGGGTTAAATACAACCCAGTGCTGGGTAAAATATGGACAAAGTTTACCCAGTGCTGGGTTGTATTTAACCTAGCATTTTTTAGAGTGTATTATTACTGAAACCATAGTTAAAATAGAGCATGAAGAGTAGACATGTTTCAAAGGTCATAGATGTTTTTCAAAGAACTTGTTCATGTCTATTAAACACATGAAAGAAAGAACATAGAAATTCCAGATTCCCATCGCTTCTCTTTCTTTGCACTGAGCAATTTACTGACACAAGCCTGTTTACATTTCCGCAGGACAGGGCAGCTCACTTCTTCTGAACATACAAAATGTACATTTATTATTTATTATTACATTTGTTTGCCTCTCTGTGCCACATACTGTATTTTGATGCAGCTAAATTCTCAATAAAACTGTTTTCATTGGTATGCTTTTCTGTTTCTGTTGTCAGACAACGGGATGAATATGAAATAGTGACTGAAATGCGACCCATTAAGACTACATAACCAGCTCTTCCTTCCAAGATGTTAATCTGCACAAAAATCCTGATTTATTTATGAATTTATAATCGAGCCGTCGTCTGATAAAATCAAATAGTCTACACAAAAGATAAAGACAATAGCTGTGCTGTGATTTCGGCTATACTTGCATGTAAAATTAGAGAAGCAACATATCTGTGTTTTAACTGAAAGCGCAGCTCCTTTCAGCCGCTCGCTGAACAGAACAGACGCGGAGAGAGAGAGAGAGAGAGAGAGAGAGAGAGAGATAGAGAGAGAGAGAGAGGTGTGCGCGCGCTGGGAAAGAGAGACATCGGGCTCGAGCGGCAGTCAGCTTCAGATGCATAATATTTTCATTTGCTACAAGATACACAAGAAGCACGTTCAACTCGGACACGCAGACGGTTGTCGTGGTAATAAACCCTGTAAACAGCAACCGTTCGCGTGTCCGCGCTTAATGCGCATCTTGTATATAAAAATATTTTAGGGGGCCCTTGGCTTTTGGGGGCCCAAGGCAGTTGCCTACCTTTGCTTAATGGGAAAGTCCGCCCCTGCATATAGCCTATATGTGACCCTGGACCACAAAACCAGTCTTAAGTCGCTGGGGTATATTTGTAGCAATAGCCAACAATACAATGAATGGGTCAAAATTATAAATTTTTCTTTTATGCCAAAAATCATTAGGACATTAAGTAAAGATCACGTTCCATGAAGATATTTTGTAAATTTCCTACTGTAAATATATCAAAACTTAATTTTTGATTAGTAATATGCATTGCTAAGAACTTAATTTGGACAACTTTAAAGGCGATTTTCTCAATATTTTCAGTTTTTTGCACCCTCAGATTCCAGATTTTCATTTATTCAGCTTTCAGATGATGTATAAATCTCAATTTTGAAAAATTTACACTTATGACTGGTTTGTGGTCCAGGGTCACACACACACACACACACACACACACACACACATATATATAATGTTCATTATGTATATGTGTGTGTGTGTTCAAGACATGGTTCAAGACATGGTTACGGCCTTGGATTGTTATAGTGCCTTCTTGGCCATTTGATCAGCTTCCTCATTTCCCTCTATCCCAACATGTGCTGGGAGGCTACCCATAAAAATTATATACTTAATCTATATTGGTGTAATCTATAATTTTGAACATGCTTTGAAGGATATCATATATTAGCTATGTCTTGTCTAGATGTAGACTTGCCACTTAATAAACGTAAGACAGAAAAAGAGTCTGAACAAATGACTGTTCTTAATGGCTGTATTTCCTCGGCGCAATTAAGAGCCATCAGAATAGCTATCATTTCTGCTGACTAAACTGATAAATTATTACTTGTCCTTTTTGCAATTCTAATTTTAAAATGAGGAATGCATATAGAAACTGCTGTATTCCCTGAAACAGGATCTTTTGATCCATCTGTAAATATTTTAATTTCCTGACTATAATTTTGATCCATATATGGGCGTTTCTTCAACTAGGGGCACTTTTAGCCTTGTGAAGTTGAAAAAAAAAAAACTTGTTCAAAAGTCACGTAACACAGTCTCATAAGTTTAAATAATTTGTCTAGTTTTAAGGTCTGTAAGAGGACAAACTTAGATTAAAAGAGAAATTGTTAATATTTTTAAATTTTATTTATAAAATTTTTTCCAACCTGCAATGAACAAATGTCATTTCCACCACATCTCAATATACAGCTGTTATTTAAAAATAGAATAACTTATGCCACTCAAGAATTGTCTAAGATCATTTTTGTAACTAGTTTTACCAGTTTTTCCACAATGTACAATAATTATACATTTGTCAATGAGATAAATTAACTGCCCTAAGGACCAAATGCTGAACTGTACACCTGTCACACTCTGAAATTTAATATTGGTTTGGGTAAGAGCTTATTGGAAAATAAATATAACTTAAATAACTTGAATTTTTATATTAAGTAGAGCATGATATCATAAATTGTGGATATATTTTTAATGTGTGATGAGAACTTTTTAAATATTTTTTTAAAAATGTGTGTGGTGATGGTGGAAATGACAATGAATTAATGTGAATGTAGAGAAACAGTAGAGATATTTATTAGAAAAAGTCTTAAACTCATCACACTCATTAAATTCAATTCACAAAGTCATTAAACATATCATATGTACTTTGTAACCATAAATGTCATTTCCACCACAGAGGGCAGTGTGGTGGAAATGACATTTCTGTAGTTTTTTTGTAAAAAAAATGGAAGATAGCTTCACTGATTAGCTTTTAATTAATACTTAGCATTTCATGTATGCAAAATACTCTTATTTAACTTAATTTTTTTAGCTTTTAAAAAACACCCTTGAAGGTACAGCATGTTTGGAAATGACGTAGAATAAATATATTAACTGATCAAGCAATATTTACCTTGATTTTTCTTCATTTGTTGTTGATGAAAATTTAAATTCCTTCCATGTCCAACATGTGCTCTGATGTCACTGAACATTTCCATAGAAACCACCTAAACAATCTTTCACACAAACTTATTAAAGGGACATTACAGTGTTGTGGTGGAAATGACACCAATACTGTGCGACAGCTATATTTTGTATAAAAAGTAATATTGATAGTGGTCTCACATTAAATACTATAATGTATTTTAATTCTTTTACTAGTGCTTAATTCAGGTACATTAATAGTTACCAGATAAGTCATATTTTTAAACTGTATTTTCATTGTTGAACCTTAAAAGTCTGGGTGTGTGACAAGGAGAAAACAGTGATTTTGACACTTATAAGGAGGTTGAAAAGTATGAAAAAATCATAATAGAAAGTTAGTAAAATGTTTTAAAGGTGGTTTTATTGTTAGTTTGACAAAACAAAGAGGAATTTGTCCAAAATTATATGTATTTTTAAAAATATGACCAAAGAACATAAAAGTGCCCATAGTCTAAGAATCACCCATATACTTGTGCCACCAACACACCTGCTTTCTCCTTCTTCCTTCTAGCGGTAGATCACAAACTAAAAGCGCCACCTGCGCCATTCTGGCATTACCTCCTATTCTCCCTCTCCTGTAGGACGCCTGTAGAGACTGTCATGATTCACTTTGTTCTTGTAAATTTGAGCACTTTGACAGTTTACTTGAATGATGACAGACAAATCAAGTAAAAAAATATCAGCCAATCATATCTGAAAGGTAACTGGATAAATTATATACATTCCTGTTTTTAACTGAAGGTATAGCATTACAGAAAAAAATACTATGAATTCAGATTTAATTATTTAATTATGTTAACCTACAGTTATGATGAATAATGAAGATATTTAAAAAGCACATCTAATTCATGAAAGTAGTACAGAACTTTCAGTTTCTGTTCTACAAACCAATAGAAAATGCATGGCCATTTATGTTTATTCTCTTATTTTCTGAATTTACCGGCTCGGTTCACATTTGCAGGCTACTGTGATGTATGTGCAATACTGTGAACAAGATAAAACTGAGGTATGCAGAAGAGCATCTCTGAATGCACAACACACTGAACCTTGAAGCAGTTGGGCTACAGCAGCAGAAGACCACATCGAGTGCCATTCCTGTCAGCTAAGAACAGGAAACTGAATCTACAATTCACACAGACCCATCAAAATTGGACAAAAGAAGACTGGAAAAAGATTACCCAGTCTGATGAGTCCCAATTTCTGCTGCAACATTCAGATGGTAGGGTCAGAATTTGGAGCAAACAACATGAAAGCATGGATCCATCTAGCCTTGAATCAATGTTTCAAGCTATGGTATGGGAGTATATTCTATACACACTTTGGGCCTCTTAGTACCAATTGAGCATCATTTTAAATGCCACAGCCTACCTGAGTATTGTTGCTGACCATGTCCATCCATTAACGACCACAGTGAACTCATCTTGTGATAACTACTTTCAGAAGGATAATTTGATATCACTGCCATAACTGGATATCTCTGCCATATCACAAAGCTCATATCTTCTCAAACTGTTTTCTTGAACATGACAGGTATGTTTTCATGTTTAGTCCCTAGAGGGCGCTAGGAGCGTTATTTGTTTTATACCCTGCAATCTGAGATGTGTTTGAATGCAGTGCAGTTACTAAATGTAGTTATACATATGATTTGAAATAACCAAATACAATAATACGACACAACAAAAATAACAAAACTGCACAAAATTCCACAAAAAATTAAGTCGCAAGCCATTTGTTCATGTGCAAAGTGTTGAATTATATACTACACTCTCAGAAATAAAGGTACAAAAGCTGTCACTGGGGTGGTACCTTTTCAAAAGGTACATGTCTGTACCTAAAGAGTCCATTTTGGTACCTTAAAGGTACATATTAAAGTGTACATATTAGAACCTAATAGGTACAAAAGTGTACCTTTTGAAAAGGTACCGCCCCAGTGACAGCTTTTGTACCTTTATTTCTGAGAATGTAGCATGGAGTGAATACACTCAGAATTTTACTTACTTGATTTAACCCTTATGCAATGTTGGGGACGTTTTTGTCCACTATAGGGTGCTGTTGAGTCTTAATTTGGCCACAACTTTCTCTGTGTTTCAGCAAATGGAATGATTTTTGGTGAAAAATCTTATTTTGACACATATTTTGGGAAAATGCTTTTAAAATTTTCAAAAACTCAGCAATACACTGTGGGTAAATTCACTACCCTTTCATTATGTTCAGGATGAAAACTTCCACTAAATTAAACTACTGTAAAAATGTATCAGATAAATATTTTTTTTTTCAAAAATTTTTGCATAAATCTGTTAATCAACCTCAGTCCTGATCAAAACTACTAAATGTTTTTTAAAAAAAAAAAATCCAGTATTTTTACTCTTTAACTGCCAAATTCATAAATGATGTCACTGATTTGGGGGAAAAAAAACACACAAAATGACTTATTTTCAATATAAAAAGTGAAAATATGAACAATTCACAAGGGTTAAGTTTATTGCCACATCAGCTTCACATGGCAACCAAAGATTATACATTATTAAAACAATACACATTTCTCTGGGTCCATATTATAAAACAAGTCCTTAAGAGTTTGTCCTGATAATAACCTTTGTCTCATGGCATTAAATATTGGGTAGAGCAAACACTTTTAAAATCCCTCTACCCATTTACATTAAATTGTGCACAGAACATTAAGGGTCAGTTTATGTTTGCTCTGACAGATTCTGTCAAACTCTACAGGATGTGGTCTACTGGAACTCAAAGCGACAAACAATAGTTCAGCCAGTATGAAATGAGAAATGAAAATAACAACACAAAGCTCTTTTGAGCCCTCATATGTATCTACATACTAATATACCACTGATAAAGAGTTTTGGCTGGATAAGTTTGGAAATAATGGCAAGGTTTTGTTAACGCTGTTGCTCCCTAGACAGGGTCTTTAACCGCAGTGAACAGAAGATGCTCAAAATAAACCACAAGAACTGAGACTATCTGCAAACATTAGCTTTAGATCAGAGAACAGATTTCCTTTTAAGATGACTTACATTTAATGAGTACAGAATCTTAATATTAAAACATTAATTCTAAACATAATTACAGTTCTGGTTTGTTTGGACTATTGAAATTCAAAGTGATGAAAAAGTGAAATGAGAATTGAAATAAAGAACTGAAAAATACTGACCAATCACAATTTTTTTTAAATTTTTTTTTTTACTTTTTTCCCTTGATGTCTGAGCTTGTATGCTTAATGCATATAAAGCGTCTTACTAAAATGAATCACATGATATGACTTTTCTCAAAGCAGCTTTACTGTGGAATAAAAATAGTCAAACAAAGATTATCTCTCTCTCTCTCTTGCAAGATAACAATTGATTCCACTGTATGCTCTTGACGCTCTAGCAGCTCAGTTTCTGAGTCAAAGTGAAACCTGCTGCGGTCTGAGTTTAATTCAGGCCAGTTTAGTGGCAGAGTGTCCCAAATGAATGTGGCTTCTGTTGAGTGGACAAAAGTGTTGCTCCTGTTTAATATTGCATGTGTGTGGTTAACTGATGAATAATGTGTAAAGACGTTATTTTCCTTTAAGTCAGATTTTCACTCTAGACAAAAGATTCACAGCATAGTCAATTTCTCAACAGTGATAGGTATGTCACACCAGATTATTAATTATGTTGCAACAGTTTAATTGATTTTGTTCCCATACAAACAGTGTGGGATTATAAATCTAAATTAAATAATACACATTAAAAAGGATCTCTTTTCAACTCATACATGTAGGCTACTTAAAAATAAAATATTTGCAAATCAAGCATTGCTTGGAAAAATATTGCTTCAGAATATACAAATGTCTTTGAATGGTCATCAGTTAAAAATAAATGTTGGGCCTTCTTGCACGGTAAGAACATCACGGTGGTGTGCTTGTTATTCATTCATTACACAGCAGACAAACTGCAAACATGCTAAATGCATACATTACATATAAACTAAATAATGAGAACTTAAAATTCAGTATAATTTTCACTTAATAACACAAAAGTTTAGATTTTAGAAGTGTCTAAAGTCACAAACAATGGACTGAAGTTGGCAATTCTGAAATTTGATGGAGACCAATATCCATGACCACATTCTGTAAATATCCTATGTAATAATGCACAATTATAGTTGGATGCAATTGTGCAAGTCAATTATGCAATATAGAGAATATATAAGAAAACGGTTAAGGCTAGATGGGATAGGCTGCTGCAGCTACATAAGCACATCAATCTTGGGTAATTTTTGTCCAACAATAAATACTGTATTTACACTGTTGTAAGGTATAGGTGTAGACGTTAATAAAACACAATCTAATAGGTAGCAAATTTAATGGATTGCTACTTTCCTGCCGTGGCTGTATCTCTTCTAGCTACAACCCGGGAAAACCCCGAACTTGGCAATACTTCCGAAAGCACAACCGGACCAGCCTCTCTAAGCCTCTCCTAAAAGTCTATTGGTTGAACAGAAGTATACGTCACCACGTATGTCGCCTGGACAAGGTCATGTCTACGAGTGCACTGCGCAGACTGTCAGTTCTGTAGGGTTTCTATGTTCGGCTCAAAACAGCTTTACGCAAAATGAACATATTAATTACCTTAAAATAATATCAAATGAGTTTCAGTTTTCTGAGGCTTTACGAAAATGATTCGCACGTTTGATTTGTTCTTTTTGTTGTGTCTGGTTGGTAAGTTATAAATAGTTTATCATTAAGTAAGAAAATTAACGTTTAAATATTTACGTCGTTTAATTTTGTTCTTCAGGTGTGTTTGATGTGGAGTCACATGAAGTGTCAGTGATGGTAGGAGATACTGTCACTCTGGACTCTAATGCTTCAGAAATAGAGCAGAAGATTGAGATCGAGTGGAGATTTAACGAATTTCGCATAGCTAACGTTATTATGGGCAACCCCACCTATCCTGATGCGAGATTCAAAGACAGACTGAAGCTGGACAGAAACGGATCTCTCACAATCAAAGACTCCAGAATAACAGACACAGGAGTATATAAACTGAGTACCATTACTAGTAATAGGGAGTCAATCAAGAGATTCAGTGTTATTATTTATGGTGAGTGGAGTATATGTCCTCTTCATATTCATAATGTAAACAGTGATATTATAAATTATAAATAGTGATATTTCAGGATTGTTTTAATATTTGAATTTACAGATACATTTCAGACTATATATATATATATATGTATGTATATGTGTGTGTGTGGGGGGGGGGTTCTATTTGCTTTTGTGCTTTTGTTGCATCGTTACGCTCGCATCCGGTGTAGACATGGTGTGAGGGAGACTTACAAAATGTGCAGTGCTGGTGAGGTCATAGTAAACACTTATGCAACACTCAAAACACTAAGAATAAAACATTCCTCTTGTACCTCTTAATATACTCAGGTTTCATCTTATTTCATGTGTTGCAGCTCCACTATCCATTCCTGTCGTTACCAGTGACATTTCACAGTGTTCATCAGGCTCAAAATGTTCATTGCTGTGTTCAGTGGTGAATGTGAGTCGTGTGACTCTCTCCTGGTACAAAGGAAACAGTTTATTGTCCAGCATCAGTGTGTCTGATCTCAGCATCAGTCTCTCTCTACCTCTGGAGGTGGAATATCAGGATAAAAACACCTACAGCTGTGTGCTCAACAATCCCATCAAAAACCAGACCATACATGTGTGCATTACCGATCTCTGTCGTTTGTGTTCAGGTATGTTAGCAGTTATTGTGCATTATTAGCATTATTGTGATACTAGTGTATATTTACTGAGTTGGAAAATGTTGTTCAAGTTCCCTCTTCAGATGAAGTCCATTATGGTGGAGAGACTGAAGCTGTGATCCGATTGGTCGTCACTGCTCTGGTGGGTCTGGCTGCTGTGGCTGCTTTCATTGTGCTAGTTTATGACATCAGATCCAGAAGAGTTGAACAGGAGAGACACCAATGATGGATCAGATATTCTAAAACAATAATGAAGCCTTTTCACAGACTGTGATGATGTGTTTCTATAGTTATCAACATTGCAAGTATAGTTACATTTTTTATATTTTCATAAAAAAAAATTTAAAAAATCAATACAAAATTATAAAACTATATATTTTTTTTGTTACATTACCTTGGCAGTAAATGATGACAAAAAAATAAAATAAAAAATTAAATCCATAAACTGTGTTTTTGATTCTTTCTTTGTTTTTCTTTTTTATATATAATAAAAGATCAAATGTGTTTTCTTTTTCACAATGATAATGGTAGATTATACTTTTTAAATGCTAAATGCTTATAAGGAATATAATTTAAAATCAAATGCAAATTTTATAATGGTGTAAAATAATTACACGTATAGCACCATTAGCGTTAGGGACATTAGTCTCACACTCATAGAAAAAAAAAGTGCCAAGACTGTCACTGGTCCAAAAACAACACATTAAACTACGTTAAACAAGTCTGCATAGCTGAGCAAGAAATTTTTATTATTAAGATTCAAGTAGCTTTATTTGCATGGTAATAAAAATAAACAAATAAAATAATAACAATAATAATAATAACATTGCCATTCACTGGTAACATTAAATTACACATTCCACAGGAATTGTAACAGCTGCACAAGTGCTGTTGTTTTTTACTTTAAACATAAGCAGGTTACATGATTTCACCACCAGTTTGCCAAAACATAAAATAGATGCACATTGTCACGATACTGTCTGCTTCTTTCTTCCTTTACTGTGAACATCTGATATCGAATAAAATTTCATTATGATTTACAGTAAATTGTTTTAAGGTTTTGTTTAAATTGAATCACGAACCATAACAAGATTATGTTGTTTTTAAATTTCCAATCAGTCACACAATTCTATAACTGGGCATGTTTAAATTTTTTTGTTATTATATAAATGTTACTATCATCATGATATTTGTGCATGTACTGTATATAAATTAGGTAAAAAATTCATTCTGCATGTCTGCTATAGAATAATCATTCAAATGATCAACACATTTTTTATTCAAATGGAAACCAAAGTAGTGTATATGTACAGTACAATTCAACATACTTAACACAACCAATCTGGCACTGGATCACACTGGACAGAACAACACAGAAGAAATATATAATGTATATTTGGAATATATACAGCAGAAAGTATGTGGACACCATGTTCTAATGAATGAGCTTGTTTATTCCAGTAATTCCCATGAAGATGAATCTTAACTCTACAGCATACTTTATATTCTAATTGAATAGAACTATTCAGTGAGAAAGCAGTCCAAACAAATCAAACATGTAGTGTTTCTTTACAAAGTGGCATCACCAACTACTGGCCTGGCATGCATAATGCAGGAAAACTTTTCTGATTTTAGTACACTGTTGTCATGTAAACAAACCCCAATTCTGAACAGATGTCAGAAATACTGGATACACATCATATTTGTTTAAATACACTCAGGGAAAATGTTTCTCAAGTCAGTTGGAGCACTCATAGTATACAGCCATATCTGCAGGCACCACAGCATGACAATGACAACATGCTAGATGTAGTATGAATACATATGTAGGCCTTACTGAGCATACAGTAAATTACATTATACATTAAAATCAGTAAATGCACTGACAGTACACTATTTTTGATAATACATGATTTGAGAATGATCTTGTTCATGCTCCTCCTTTGATGCTACTGATGCTTTATCTTGCTGACACTTTTCAAATGCTTTTGTTTTCCATGTTTTAAAATAATTTTAAATCCCATATTTTCAATGTACTTTTGTGTGGAGCTCCTAAAGGGATATAGTGGTGGAAAAATAATGGCATGGGACGAAAAACAAAATGTGTTCATTTTCTTTCTCAAAAGTTTGCATTCCCTCATTGAACTTTTGCATTCCCCCGAGAAACATTGCACAAACATTTTGTGAGCAAATACAAAAATTCTTGGGGAAGACAAGTTTTTTGTAGGAAAGCAAAACATTTGTGAAAGAGCACAAATGCATTGACATTGTTTTTCCTAAATGTCCCTTTAGGGGCTCTGTAATTTTGAAACCCACCGTACACATAAAAAAAAAAGAAAAAAAAAAGTAAAAATAATAGTATTTGTCAAACTACCAAAAAAAGTACAAAATAATGACATTTAAATTTCTATACAAAAATTAGTCAAACTACCAAAAAATAAAAAGAGAACCTTATCTGTTTGCAGATAATGAATGAATCTGAATGACAAGCATCAACTTTATAATAAATTAAAGCACCTTTCCCTATTTTTCTTTTTTTTTCTTTTTTTAAATAAAATGAAAGTCTTAACTCCTTTTTACAATGCAAAATGGTTGATTTTCAAACTCTATTGATGTGTACTTACTGCTGTTGGTCATCGCTGTTCAATTGCTGCATCGTATCACACTCAGTATGTAAACCACCTATAATAAAACAAAGAAAAGAATCACAAGAGTTACAAAGGAGACAGATATATAGTGCTGATCTACATAAATGCTACAGCTGCACAAACCCAAAGAAATTTACAAAAAAAGCTGCAAAATAAACAGTGACAATTTAAGAGTTATTCATCTTGTTTAATTTCCATTTGGGTCTTTTTATGTATTTAATAATTATTTTTTATTTATTTATTTATTTTTTCTAACAGGTGAACTCAAATGGTAAAATCAATATACATGAGACTTCAAAGGAGATGTGTGCAGTGTTTTGATGTTAAAATACTTATCCCAGTTCAATATGCAGAGATGACTACAAGTAATAAGCTGTCGATAGGTTAATTTCTGAAACGCTGGCTCTGTGACTGATCGAAACATTGACTTTTTTGTTTAAGCATGTAATGCTGAGTCAGAACAGATGGACTTCAGTTGAAAAAACTACTCATTAATTTACCACCTGAGTCAGTCAAGAAATATCTAGCTTCCCCCTATTAACCAAACATATGTCAGGTTGACATTGAATATCATGCTTGAATTATACTCATTTTACTTACTCTTCTTGCATGGCCAACATACTTTAAACCAACCCATTTTGATCCCAAAAAAGATTACGATTATGATCACGATTAAGATCCCAACAATGCCTGCCAACACTGGACCAGTCTTCTGCCAATGTGAACTCGGGGGGAGCTCTGTAATAGATCAGCAAAGATATTAATTATGTACTCCTGCTATTGAAGACATTATATGTTGACAGAAGCAAAGAAATCTTGCTCATTTCAAAGGACCCTAATGTCACCACTGTTGATTTGATAATACGCATCCAACTCAAAGTTGTCCATCCTCCGGGGGGTGACTGATGCACAAAGGAATCCTTCATTGTGTCGCATTGAAATATCACAACATTTTTTGTAATAGTTCAACCAAAATTGAAAATTATATAATCATTTTCTCAACCTCTTGTCATTCTAAACATGCAACTTTCTTCTGGCAAACAAAAAGAAGCTCAAATGTTCTTTTATGTTCCACAGAAGAAGGAAAGTAATACCTATTTGGAATGACATGAGGGTGCATAAATGCTGACAGACATTTCATGTTTTAGGTGAAGTATCTTGTAAGCTAGCTACTGTCATTTACACCTGAATAATAATTCTGAGAAATTGTGATTGCCAGTTAAGGAAAATAAAATGCCCACTGTTGACTGTACATTTAACAATACATTTTTGTCTGCATTAATGCGAAATAACGTGTGAATCTGAGCATTTAACCCTAGAGCACTGGTCTCAAACTCAATTCCTGGAGGGCCACAGCTCTGCACAGTTTAGCTCCAACCCTAATCAAACACACCTGATCCAGCTAATCAAGGTCTTCAGGATTACTAGAAACTTCCAAGCAGGTGTGAGCTGGAGCTGGTTGCAGCTAACTCTGCAGAGTTGCGGCCCTCCAGGAATCGAGTTTGAGACCTCTGCCCTAGAGCGTCCCTCGAGTAGGGTTTACGTTTAAGGTCCTTGGGGTCAGATAGACCCCAAACTTTTACAGAGCGATTGCATAAGGAAATATAAATTTTTTATATGACAGACTATATATCATTTTTTTTATTTACTTCTCAACTATATGTTATATGTGTCATATATGAAGTATATGTCATATATGCTATATGTTGTGTTTTTGTGGATATTTGATCATTTTTTACCTATTTACTGCACAATTACTCAACTACGCCATAAATTGGCTTATGAAAAAATAATTTTTTATGAAAAAATCATTTAAATTATGACCTAAATTAAAAATAAATGGATTCTAGATATTGGCCCATGTGTTAGGGATAGAATACTGCCATTTGCAGGTTAGAATAAAAACTTCAGGGATTACAGTTAAAGAAAGAAAGTGCAATGACCACATATATCCAGCAGAGGTCCACAGATACTCATTCATTTTCAGTTCAGTTTCAAGACATTTTTTCTTCGGTTCAGCTTCTCCTTGCAACTTTTTGATATATATTTAGTGAAAATATATTTATATATTTAAAAATTCTAAAATATATTAAAAATCTATATTTTTGTCAAAGGTTAGAATTGTTTGTTGTCGTCTGGTGTCTTCTGAATTGTCTGCTTTTGCAAATTATGTTACATAAATTTGCAGAAATGTCTTTTACTCTCTCTCTCTCTCTGTGTGTGTGTGTGTTATGTCTAACCCTTCACATTGTTATGCATTTATGTGCTGTGCATTTTATTTGCAAAAATCTAAAAAATGCACTGGACACCTATGTCATACCTCTGTCTGTCTGTCTGTGTGTGTGTGTGTGTGTGTGTGTGTGAGAGAGAGTGAACATGCTTGTTCCCTGTTGCATTTGTGCTGTAGTACCAGTCCTTCATTTATGAATGGAAATTTTCAGATTTATGCCAAATTTGTTGATTTTATATGCCAATTTCTATAAATATGCACTCTATTGCAGTCATACACACGTGTGTTTGTGTGTGTGTGAGTGAGTGAACATGCTTGTTCCCTGTTGCATTTGTGCTCTAGTACCAGTCCTTCATTTATGAGTGGAAATTTTCAGATTTACGCCGAATTTGTTGATTTTATATGCCAATTTCTATAAAAATGCACTCTATTGCAGTCACACGTGTGTGTGTGCGTGTGTGTGTGCGTGCGTGTGTGTGTGTGTGCGCGCATGAGATAGAATGTTCGTTCCAATTTGCATTTGTGCTCTAGATCCAGGCCTTTATAAAAATGTAAAACTTTTCAAATTTATACTGGGTTTACTACTTTTTTTTGACAAATGAAACAAAACAAAAAAAAAAAAAATCATTTTTTTCACTTTTCCCATTAATTTTCAATGTGGGGTCAATCTGACCCCGAGGACCTTAAACAGTAATTTTTTTTTTTTTTTACACACCTTTAGAACAACCAAATCATGTCCAGACAAACCATTTTTTTGTGTGTGTTTAGACAGATTATTTAGGAAATGTCACAGAGTCTCATGCCCCTGAGATGAAGGGAACATTTTTTAAAAATAAAGGAAAATGCCATTTGGGTCAGATAGACCCCAAGGTTAAACTGTTCTCGGAATGGTAGGGTAACCATAAAAAAATGATAATATGATAATTGCAGAATCCAATAGATTCATAAAAAAAAATAAAAATACATAGAAAACTTTGAGCCACTCACCACTAACTGCAATATGGATTTTCCTGTGTAAGATCATGCTGCTGTTGTTGATCTCCAAATCATAGTCTCCAGAGTGTTCAGTTTGGATGTTTCTGATGGTGAGGTCTCCAGTATAATCATTCAGTTTGATCATGTTTTTCCATTTAGCATCAGTAGTGCCATTTAATCCATTAACTTGCTCGAGACCATCGACGGTTCCGAGGTTTGTAAGTTTACATTTACTGAATGATTTTACTATCAAAGTCTTAAGTAATATAGACTTACAATATGTCACTCGACAGTTTAAAGGCTCAGGATTCTAAATCTATGATCGTGATATTTTAACAATAATATCTTTTTCATTTGTATTAGGAGTTCTTATAAATACACGCAACATTGAAAAGGGGAGTTCTGAACTGTTTTTGTCCAGTGACGATGACAGATAAATTCAGTCATGCTAACATCGGTGTAGTGTTCATGATAACTATCTGAAGACAAAATCAGTTAGACTTTTTAGTTTAAAATTTAGAAATTTAAGACAAATATTGATGTGACATTTGTTTTGATTATGAAATATTTCTTGAGGGAGAATTACATTTATTTTTATTGTACATTAAACGTTTCACTCTGAGGTTGTTTCAGTAATAAAACCCTATATTATTATATTTGTTAGAGTCTTACGAACAGAATAATCCTGCTCTCAGCATTTTTTCTGCAGCACTGATTGGCCAGTGTTTCAAAACATTCTAACATTGTAACCTCCAAAAATTCCCAACCCAATCTTCACTGTGCACAGTCAGTCAATGTAACGCTTGTTCAATTTTTGATGGGTGTAAAACGCAGCCAACAAACAATTACAGAGAATTATATAGATTGTTTAGATTCCTCAGTTAGCCATATGTAGATTTTTAAGCATGGAATTTGTAATTGAAAATGTTACTGTTTTTATTCTTACTGAATTTACCTTGTGTAATTCATAGGCCACTGGTATCATTAAAAACAGTAAATTATAGTAACTGTATTCGAACAGGTTTTTCAAGCACTCCCCTCATCTTCCATTGGTTAGTAAAACATTTAGTCCTGCCCTAATCTCACTCCAATGGTTGAGTCAATGTTGCTTTGTCAATCTGTTTATGATGTTCAAACAGGTTTTGAGAACAGCGCAATGTCATTTTTTCCCCCCTTTTTCAGTAAAATCTATGAATGTCTCACTTAGAGATGACTCTGCTTATTAAACTGGGAGATAAAAAGGATATTTTAACACTGAGAACACATCACTTTTAATTCTTAAAGTCAATGTGAAACAAATTTTGCAACCCATTTAATTGCAACTAATTTGAACTGAAGTGAAATAGGATATTAAATGACAGAAAAAATGGGACATGACCTGATTTTATACATCCGCATTGATTAGATGGTAAAAAAAGTGTGTGTCCATTTGAGAATTGGAGCCTGAACTGAATGTGAGTTACAGCTATTTTTAAAATAATTGTATTGTGCACTATTTAAAAGTTGCATTCTTCAAGAATAAAAGCTTATAGATTTACCTAATTTTCAGTGGCTCAATCTTCTAATTTGATTTATAACTTCGTCAGAATTGTGGCTTTGTCTTCATTGCTTTTCAAGTTGCTCTGACACATTTGCATATGTTTACTCCTAAATATCTTTAATGTAAATAAATTAACTATTACCTGTCAAAATAGTTAAGCTTCTCTTAATTTATGTCTACACTGCAATAATAATTTTGGATACTTGAGCAACAAACTCTTAACTAGTATCTTTCCAAAGAGCCCTCAGTTATGTCTGTAGTCCAGAGGGTTCATGAACTGCGACTGTTTTAGTTTGTGTATGTCAGGTTTGGATTTGAGCTCAAGTAGTGGGGCGACTGTTAACAGGTTAAGCGAGCGATGATGGTGCCTTGATCTCCAAACTTCCACAGTATCTGATCATCTCTCTGTATTTTAGTAACACCAGTCTCTAGAGTGACTGAATCTCCCTCCATCAGTGACACTGACTCCACATCATCTGTCACAGCAACAAACACATGAACAGTTTTTGGAAAGAGATCAAGTTAAAATTGCTTTTAGTAATTCCTACACTTGTACATATACTTGTATATACTTGTTACTAATTGATGAACATTACCTTACTGTGTGGCTGGATTGCATTGAGCCTATTAACTCTCTCATCCTACCTATTCATCTTTTAAAGTGGTTTTTCATACATATGTAATGTGAAAAGTTCCAATTACCTTAATTGAAAATTGTTATCAAATAAATCTCTGAAATCTTATTTAGAATGTATTTCTGGTGTTAAAGTTAGTTTTAAAGTTCTATTGTACCCGATAATATTATTTGTATTACAATTTTTTATTACAAATTTTGCTCAGAATAAGCACACTGTACTCTGAATGTCTTTGCCATTCGCTGATTTTATTTTTAACTATTTACTTTACAGATGAAAAATCCAAATCAATCAGTAAAGGTGACACCTGATCATTTCACAGTACCTAAACTGTTCTCAAACAATTACAGGTGCACTAAGCGATTTCAGAGTAACACTGAATATAGTCTTGAATGAACTGAATTAATTAATTAACACCTTCATTGCTCCTTCCCCAAAATGCACAAACACGTAACGAGAGTGTGGAAGACTCTTTAACAAAGCTAAAGTGAAACTTCATAATGCCAAGACAATGAACGAACAACAAGGAAGAACAAAAATGAATGAGTATACAAGCAAGAGTTCGCACACAGCACACAAGCTCCAGACAAATACTGACACTCAAAACTGTCCCGTTTCTATTTATAACCAGTGTTGGGCAGTAACTAGTAGTGTAACGTATTACTAATAAGATTTTAGTAATAATATTACAGTTACCATCCCTAAAACAGCTTGTTACTTAGTTACTTTTGATGCATCAACCCCTACTGATTTGAAATCCAACAATCCAATTATTCCTAGATTTACTTTCAAAATTTTCATGACTTAACAGGCACATGAAGCTACCAGTGCAGGAGAAAATATGATGTTAGGAGAAAAGATTATCTGAATATCGATTTGTAAGTTGTGGCATTAGTTTACTCTGGCATTAAACGGCTTGCCCACCCACATCCCTCTGATCCTGATATAAATAGAACAAATCATTTTAATATATACTTATGTGATTTATTTTGATAAAATACATCATGAAATATAATTGTATATGGTTAACAGAGAAATTATAGTTACAATTAGCTTCAAGCTACACAATTAATGAGAATAATACAACACTTTTACTTAAACGTCACTATCAATCACTATCAATTGAGCGTTTGTAATAACTTCTAAAATTACTAACAATATATTTCTGCCTCATCATCAAAGACTATAGAATACCTTAAAGTGACTTTGCTCATCATTTGGACAAAATCCACATTGGTTTGCAGTCAGAATTTTGTGGGTAAGAAATAATAATAAGTAACGTAATAATATTACTTTTGAAAATAGTAACTAGTAACGTGTAATAAATTAAATTTTTTGAGTAATGAGCCCAAAACTGTTGATAACATTGCAACAGCAGCATATATTGGTTCTGTGAAGCATAGCAAAACCAGTGTTACTCACATATTGAGCAGAAACTATGCAATCTCTGCATCTGTTTTCAGGCCTTCCCGCTTAGGTCTCTTCAGCGCTGTAAACTTTTCCAATATTAATGCACTTCCTAAAGCTTTTGCCTGATCATAAGCCTTCTTTTTCCAGTGATATTCCCCTGACCTTTTCTCTTTTGTAATGTCTCTCAGCCATCTCTCTATCTACAGTCTTTCTTAAAATCTCTAGGGCTGCCCGTGACTAAAGATTTTCCTAGTCGACTGTTAGTCGTTCCTTTAAGCCATTAGTTAATTGATCAGGGGAGTAGAATTAATCCATAATAAGGAGCATTTAAAAGATAAATAAAGCTCTCAGTGGACACATAAACCTTGTCACAGAGACACGCCATCACAAACTTCAGAACGCAAACAAATTAGGCTAAATAATCTATAACAGCCTTAGAAATTAACACGAGTGTGCCCGAGTTGTCGGGGAGAAGTGAGCTTTGTGTCTTGCTCACAATTGGCTTCAAGTGTTTTGGTGTTCGGTCCGATCCACTTTCACCACTGTTTCTCAGAAATCGCACACTGCACCTTGAATCTATGTAATTATCAGTTTACAATTATTGTAAGACAAGTTACTCACCACGGACAGTAACACTGAATTTCTTCGATGTCTCAGTTGTGCTCTTGATCTTTAGTTGATAAAGTCCAGTGTGTTCAGTTCTGATGTTTCTGATGGTGAGAGATCCAGTCTGTTTGTCCAGCTCCAGTCTGTCTCTGAATCTCTCATTAACATCGTCAGAGAAAATTCCAGCTGCTTCATTCATGTTAGCTATGATAGAGTTATCATCTCCAAACATCCACAGTATGGTATCATCTCTCTTTATTTCAGTAACATTAGTGTTTAAAGTGATAGAATCTCCCTCCATCACTACCACCGTCTTCACTCCATCTGCCACAGCAACAAACACATCTGAAGAACAAACAGGAGCGTTATTGCAAAGAGAAACTGTTAATATTTGTGATGTCTATTAATATTATTATGGATTTTTTTCACAGACAAATTTACTTCATAACTACATTTCAACCGTAGTCCCTGCATGGGAGACATATTGCAGATAAATAGGCCTAGGCCTATACTAGGCGTTATCCATTATATCTACTAAAAATGAAAGGGAAGAGAAAACATACTCATGCCAGAATACTGCTCTATCCTTGCCATGTTGTATTCATCATTGGTTTTGACATGACCAGATGGAGAAACTGGAGAACACAAGAGAACACAAATAAACTACACAATAACTTATTTTGTTTCTTTTCACAGCTTCAGATGTCAGCTTTTGCTATAAATATGATAATGCATCATTACAGAGGCTTGTATCCACAAATGAGGCGCAGAATATTACAGGCCGCCAGCGCCCTCTAGTGTATATAATCACCAAACACACACACACACACACACACACACACACACACACCACTACCTTACCCTCAAAACACGCTTACATGGGTGCGGTGTGATTTATCACAACAACGTCTATTTGTTTAAAAGTAATACAAGTTTGTCTGTATTAAAACACTGGAGATATTGAAGTCAGAAGATTGCAGCAAATGCTCATTTTTTGTTTCCGGCTTATATTGAAACCGAAAGTGTTGAATATTAATAAAAAATAGCCTTATAAAAATAAAGGCTACTTACCGCCCACGAGTAATAAGATCCAACAAATGAAGGAAAGGTTCCTCATACTTATTTGTCGCTTCTGACCGCATCTAAACTGAATGATAGCAGTGATTCAGCATACTGGTGGTGGACTCGTGTTACACAGACCGAGTCACGTGATATCTGCGAATGCTGATGTGAGTTACGTCATACGAAGTGTTCCAAAGTGACCCTGCACTGGGTCAAAAGGTCAAACATATTCATACACAGAGAGACTTGTTCGTGGTATAAAATAGGTTTTTATTTAGGTTTGTAATCATCTTGGAGGCTTATTACTGTAATTCAGTTGAATGCCTTTTAGAAATTGGTGAGTGTCCAGGGGTCATTTAATAAAATAACCTGGTATGAAAAATTATTTTATTATACGTTTAGTCACCAGCAACATCCATCATTACCTGTTCTAGACAAGTTACATATTATGATCCCAACGTTTATCAAAACTGTCATATTTAAGAACAGTCCTAAGTTCTAAAATTGCATGTTAGAACGTACTGTAAAAACGCAAATCATTAAAAACACATTTTATTAAAATAAATACTCATTTTGATGCTTGAAAACTGGGTGACAAATGTTGATGGCTAATAGCTATTTTTGACAGGTCTTTCTAAGGATGTAGGCTACTTATCAGTATCAGAAAAGCTCATACTTCGCTTTCCGCGTTCAGCTGTATAAACAAACCGAGAGCACATGGACAAGTTTGACACGTGCTATAATAACATTTTTGTCATTGTACAACATAGATAAAAATAATTTAATATAATTTCTGTATTTTAAATCCTGCATTGAAGGATATATTAGATTGAATGAGATTTGAGTCTTCTTCACAGTTTATTTGTATTCTGTGCTCTTATTCAACATTTTGACATCTGTTTTTGTACTTAATTTTGTTTCAAATACCCCGGCTGTCTTTTTAACTGTTTATTCTCTTTATTCTCCATTTCCAGCTCACCTACCCATTCCTGTGTTTAACACTGTCCTCAAAATCCATCATCATCATCATCAGATAGCTCACTGAAAAATAAAAACTGTCATCAGCTCTGGCTGAAAGGGTACATGCCATTGCCGACAGGAGGCCAGCAGTGCCAGCTTGAGGCAAAGCATTTGGGCCAAGATCACTTGCTATGTTGCTATGTTCAGTATTTCATTGTTTTATTTAGTTAAGGGTTTTTTTTTTTTTTTTAAACATACACAACAGTAGAGAAATTAGATAATGCAACACCATAAATGTACATCACAAAAAAAACTTTTAGTAGATGGTGTTTTGTCACTTAAATTCAGTACTTCACCATGATGATCTTCACAGACACATACGAGTTTGATCTTACACAAATGACAAACAGAGAGAATAAAGACACTGATTTAATGTTCATACACATACATACATACATACATACATACATAGTGGCAACAATATAAAGTGTCAGTGGATAGAGATTTTGCTGTCATTTATACTGCAATATGTAAATATATCCACACAGCACAGGACAGCTTGAAATTTCACTTCTGTAAACTGTCGCAGGCGGAAGCCGTTCCGGGTGGATGACGTAGGACGTATGTGCAGCACATTTGCTGATGATTAGTGATGAACGCGGAAGCGCGACGGAGAGAGAACAAAAAACGCCAATCACGAATTAGAAGCACAAAATGAGAATTTGTAAAGAAGAATGACAGAGGATTTTGATTTAAGCCAAGAGGAGACTGGTTTTCCATTGCTAAAGTAAGGAAACTTTGCTTCTTTTGCTCCTGTAAACAAATGTTGTTTTTCGCGAGACTCACGCGCATGCGCTGTGCCTACGTCATCCGCCGGGAAAGGCAGTCTCTCGTGAGCGCACGTACGACAGATAGCGGAAGTTACACAAAACTGTTTATATCGTTTTAAATATGGATTTTTTTAAATGTATTGTTTTTACAAAAACGCATTGATTCTCTACAGGAGGCCTTTATTCACTCCCCGGAGCCGTGTGAGGCATGTTTTAATATGGATGAATGCACTTTATTTGACTACTTTTGGACTGTTGAACAAAAACAGCCACCCATGCCATTATAAAGCTTAGATGAGCAACGACAGTTTGTTATATAACTCTGACTGGATTCGTCTGAAAGAAGAAAGTCATATACAACTAGGATGGCTTGAGGGTGAGTAAAACATGGGCTAATTTTCATTTTTGGATGAAATAACCCTTTAAGTGCTGTACTTGACAATTACATTTATGATTAGAAACATTTGAAACATTATGGATGAGTTTAATACAAATATTATTCTATTTGCAGGTCTTAAACTGAAGAGCCAGACGGACTCATCTGAGCTTCTTCCTCCTCTGTTTCACCTTTAAATACAACAAAATGATCATTTGCTTTAATATTAAAGCAACATTAATCATTCAATATCACGTTTCTAACACACATGCTGCATAATTTCATTGTAAAGTCTGAGTCTCTTCACCTGTATGGATCACATTTACACATTTATCACATTTATTTCTCCTCATAGATACAATAGTGCAGCTCTTCTGAAGATCCTCACCTGATGCTGATTGGTCCTGTACTGCTGATTTTACAGGTTCCTGGGCTTTAGAAAATGATGTAATCCATCCACCAAAGCTACTAATGAGGTTCACACCAGCTCTCCAGCTAAACCAGTGTTCTCTCTCTAGGCTATAAGGAGAAATTACAAGAGATTGTGGAACATGTTTCAAATTAGTAACTTTTATCTAATTAGTAATTACTTTTTTACTGTTTTGTCTGTTGGTGTTAGCATGACTGTGACAAAAAGATGTTTACTTACCTCAGTTTACAGTTTGAGTCTCGTAGCACATCATTGAGCTGCTTTGTTGATTTTCCTATGTTATTGTTACTCAGATCAAGCTCTTTTAAAAACTGCAGTGCTTTTGTTTCAGCCAAAGACAGAGCCAAACAAGCAACATCTGTAATGGCACAGTCATTTAGACTAGAAAGAGACAAAAAGAAAGACAGAGGAAGAGAGATATTATAATATTCACCCAGAGTCCAAAATTATCTTTTTAAGGCGTAATCATTTACTTCTGCTAAGCAAAGTGTTGTGGCCAAAATCAGTCATCTCAAAGGAAGAGACTGAGTTTAAAGTGTCTTGGGTTAAACTGTTGAAGCGATTGCTAATCATTTTGATTCTTGTGTGAATGTTCCTCACCTCAATCTCTCCAGTTTACAGTGTGAATCCTTCAGTACGTCACATAAGTGATTCACTCCTGTGTTTTTCAGTTCATTTCCACTCAAATCCAGCTCTCTCAGGAGTGATGGGTTTGATTTCAGAGCTGAAGTCAGGATGAGAAACTGTTTCTCTGTAATGCTGCATCCACACAGACTGAAGACAGAAAGAGAAAGAATAATGATTTAGATTCTTAATCTATTTTTTTGTACATGAACCACAATTTAGTTTGTCATTTTAGAGTTTAATTTACCATCACTAAATACACATTTTGCTAATTAAAAGCATATTTACTGAAAAGTACCATTAGTCCTGTAAAAACCATGTTACTATGTCAAAGAAATCTATTGTCATTCACATTATGCTAGTTTTTAGTCTGTTCCCACTTCTGTCGTTTCACAGCAAAGATGTGTCAGATTTCAGCATGTGAAAATTTATAGCTACAAAGATTCAAATTCTTCAAAGTTCAAAGTGCTTTTTTTAAATGATACACATACTGAACCATCAATCCATTATAAACTTTAATCTCACTGCTGTACAGTATAATGTTACTAACGCTAATATTTCCAGGTTGCATTGTGGGTTCATCAGTAGATCACTGAGGTGTTTCACTCCAGAGTCTCCTAGTTGATTTCCACTCAGCTCCAGCTCTCTCAGGTGTGATGGGTTTGATTTCAGGGCTGAAGTCAGGATGAGACACTGTTTCTCTGTAATACTGCATCCACACAGACTGAATACAGAAAAGACAATGAATCAGATCATTCATGTGTGAGATATCATGAGCAAATGCCATAGTCACTAAATACACCACCAAATGTAATTAGAATAAACCATTATAAACCATTATAATCAATAAACCAAGAAAGGAGCATAACTAGGATTTGAGGATACTAGTTACAACCCAAGTCTGGTGCATCTTCACACAGTTTAAAACATTTGTGAATTATCAGTGTATCTTCATATGGTGAAATGCAACAAAGTGCAGTCCTATACATGATCCATCTTTGGGTATTGTTGTCTTAAAATAAACAGCTAAAAGGAAACTTTAATCTCACTGTAACTGCTGTATAGTATAATGTTACTAACTCTAGTTTCTCCAGCTTGCATTGTGGGTTCATCAGTAGATCACTGATGTTTTTCACTCCAGAGTCACCTAGTTGATTCCCGCTTAGCTCCAGCTCTCTCAGGTGTGATGGGTTTGATTTCAGAGCTGAAGTCACAGCAGAACAACCTTCATCTGTCATATAACAGTATCTTAACCTACATTGGAAGAAATCAGACAAACTCTTCATCCTATAAAGTTATAGCATCTTCATAACAAACATACAAACAGACAGAGAACAAGATTATTATCCAAATCACAAAATCACTAAGGTGAAAAACTTTCCACAAATTTAATATGAACTCCAGTTCTTTACAAGTCATTGAGAACAAAGGACCTGAGATATTGAGCATATTCTTCGCTTAGGTTTAAAAAGAAGTTAAAAACAGCTGAGCAGAAGAATACTGATGCAAATATTCAGATTTGCACACAGTTCCCACACCACTGGTTAAGGGCTTTTCACACTGAAGGCAAAAATTCGGCATGATGGCGCTTCTGAATCGAAACAATAGATTCCTATGGAGCTATTCACACCTAGGTCGATCATTCGCGGCACGAAAAAGCGGGGATTTTTTTTCGTCTTGTGTGTTAATTTTCCCCCCCGATGCTCCACGATGAAACGGGCCGTCCAATAAGATTTGAGCTTAGATCACATGCCAGTGGCAGCTGCTGTTACACAAAAGGCCGAGAGTGGTGGCGCTGTTTCAAAACCCAGTGTAAACAAACACCAAAGAAGAGTATTCTGAGAGAAGTGGATGCTGAGTTCTTATCATTGGTATCTGAGAACAGATTTATCCTCACGTTATTTATACAGAATATAATTTCTATTAATTTTCCACATAATTATGTGGTCTGAAGAGCACTATTCCATTTTCTTCCATGTGCGCGAGTGTTTGAGTCAGAGCGCATGCACTCTAGATCTTTCTACACATGAAATATGAAAGCAAATGGACATATGATTGTGATTATATAGTTTCTGTATGCTTTTTATGCAGATCATGGTATTTTCATACCAATAAAGGATGTTTATGAGAAATGATAAGCAGGTGTAGAATTTAATCCATTATAAAACATACAAAGAGTGCATGTCTGCCTATTATACAATCAAAATAAACTATAGATCACAATCAGAACTTATTACAAGCACTCAATGATGGTTTAAAGTGGGTTTTAAGCAAAAAGATTAATAATCATAAATTTTCAAGTGTAGCTTGATGCTAATTGTACATCTAATTATTTTAAGATGTATTCTTCCAAGAATTACAGATAGTTTGTGTTACTGGTGTAAAACCGAACTTTATTTATCTTAATATAAAGATGTATATTGAGCAGAAGACGATGTTAAATACATATACGAGGTACATATCTGAGGAAAAATACACTGTTGGTCAGTGCCACCTAGGCATGCAGGCATGAATTAGCAGAAAGCGATCAATCGTTTCACGTTCGGTGTGAAAGCACCGTTTGTCAGTGATTCGCCTTGCTTTTTCACATCGTGCTTAGTGTGAAACGGCCTTTAGTTTCACTTCACATCAAGAACAGACCTTTTTTTCTTGCCAGTGTCACTCTTGGCTTGTTCACTAGGGCAAATGTGTTTATCCATAATAACATGTTTAATCCAAATATGTTTTGGAAAGTTAGCTCATTTGCTTTGTTCAGAGAGACACTAATTGTTGCAAGGTGGCACTTTAGTTTGGGGGTACAAATCTTTATCGTTTTTAAAAGGTTTTCATTCCCGGTTCTTAATGCATTGTGTTATTAGCACTCAGCTAGAAAAGACATCTTTATGTTTATAGCGCAAATTATTTGATTGTAGCAATGAGTGAAATCACTACCAATTTTCCTAAAATCCAAGTTCTGGTAAATGATATTAAATTCTCACGTCAGTGTGTTGAGTTTACAGTGTTTATCCTGCAGTAGAGCAGCGATCTGATTCACTCGTGTGTCTCCTAGTTCACATTCACTCAGATTCAGCTCTCTCAGGAGTAACGGGTTTTTACCCACAATTCCAGTCACATACTGACAGGCTTCATCTGCAGCAGGACCCAAAAACCTGCGAAGATGAAGCAGAATTCAAATCAGTTCTAAAATAAATTTAGTGTAATGAAAAATAGCAGCCATTTCTGATGGGGAAATCAAATGTACAATAATTTATCCTAAACGTACTTATATTTAACAGATTGTATTTATGAAATAATATTTCTATAAATAATTTGCCTGTGTATCATTTATTTTGTATTGTTTCATCACGTCTCACCTCAGTGTCTTCAGCTGACAGTTTGGATCCTGTAGTAAATCACTGAGCTGCTTCACTCCTGATTGTCCAGGATCATTTCCTGTGAGATCCAGCTCTATCAGGTGTGAAGGATTTGATCTCAGAGCTGAAGCTAGAGCTTTATAACCTTCTTCAGTGATACTGCAGTCTGAAAGTCTAGACAAGGAATGAAAAAGTAACATTCAGCAGAATAATCAGTTATTCTTGAAAGTTAGTCAAATGCAGCTGAGCTTCGTATCTGATGTGTTCTAAGTATTTGACTACATTAAATCTGTTTATCATATAAAGTTAGTTCCTCTTCAGAAGACCTAGATTAAAATCTCGATTCATATGGATTACTTTTTTTTTTTGGTAAGGTTTTTTTTTTAATTTTTTATTTATTTATTTTTTTACTTTTTGAAGCATCAAAGTTGTGGTTGCATCCCAGTTAACATAATTTTGTTATAAGAACGTTCTCCAAATATTGAGTGTTGGTTCTGGGAACATAAAAAATGTCCAGTTTTCTTGACGTTAGAGGAAAGTTTTTAAAAGGTATGATGTTCCTCAAACGTTCTTTCAACTTAATTTTGATTTAAAATTCAACATTCTAGGAACGTTGATTTGTAACATTCCAGGAACATAAAATATCCAGTTTCCTTAATGTTAGTAGAATGTTATTTAAAGATTAGTATTTTGTTCCTGAAACATTCTTTCAATCCTTCAAACACCTGCTGTGAACAAGCACTGAAAGAAACAGACATAAGAACACAAACTACCAGAGGTGGGACTTTCAAGTCACAAGCAAGTCTTCAAGTCATGTCCCAAGTCCTCAAAGAGTTAAAGTTAATGAGATAATTAAGTGACTAATTAAATGATGATTGTGCATTAGTGATGAACACCTGCTATTATTGAGAATTACAGAGGATCAGATGTTGATGTTTTACTGGTTAAAATGATGCCACCATCATGGAGATCAGTGTTTGCTTTAGTTGGGCTCTCGACCCTTGACTTCCTGCATTAGATCTCTCTTTGTAGCAATGCATGTGGTGTTGTAAAGCAGAGAGGTCAGTGCTAGGGCTGTCGCTCGCGGTGAAGGAATTTCCCTTGCGGTAATTTTGAGAGGCTCAATAGCACCTCTCAGATATTATATATATATATATATATATATATATATATATATATATATATAAATAATCAATCTGTGTGTGTATGTGTTACGATGTAACGAGGTCATATTCAGAAACTGAAACTAAATCGTGTTGAAACAGGAAGTGAACAGAAGAGAATGACAAAATAACGGTCCACATAATAAAACGTAAACCTGACAATAAGATCGTTAGTCTATTGTTTTATGTATATATATATATATATATATATATATATATATATATATATATATATATATATATATATATATATATATATATTAAAAAAAAAAAAAAGAGACTTTCTTTGAGTGAGTCTTTAAACCGTTCATTCAACTACACGTTCAAAAACGCTGATTTGTTCAAAGAAAGATGTAATGAAACACGCTGTTGAAATCATTTTAAATTTGAGCACCACTTTTAATGGCTCAGCTGACCAGCAATGCGTCGATGCTAAAACAGATTTCGCTTTCCTTGGACATGACAACCTGTTTTCACAAATATACAAGACTCAGCCTGAAGGACAGACGCAGGTAATCGCACGCGCTCAGTCGATCTCTCTCTCATTCGCTGTCTGTTTAGGCTTGTTAAGTGCAAATTTACTGAGCCTCTGTTCAAATCAGCATGGTACACATTATGTTATCATTACTAATATTCAGTACACATGCACGAAGTGTAAAATGAGAAGGGCGTAACCTTACGACAAAGAAAACACGCAAATATCGCGGTTGCTGCGGTTGTTGCATTCCTCTGCGGTTATGCTCGTCAATAGTATTGCGGTTATCGCGACAGCCCTAGTCAGTGCTATGCAGTGAGCAGCTATTAGCTCTTTTTGTACGATGAGACAGTCATCATGTGCTGGCTTGATTACAATCAAAATAACTTTTTCTTCATTTATGTTTAGATTATTCATAATCAACCCTGTGAAACTACAGCATGCAAACAAAGTGTTGCTATAATAGTTATAGTGAATGAATTTCAAACCTATGTAAAGCATATAAAAAAAAATTAACTCCAGTTCTGTTTAGACACACACAGACATCAAGAACCAGCATATGAATCTCAACAATGGTGAAAATCAACAAAATGCTTCATGCTGCAATGCATGCTGGGTAACACCATTGTAAAAACTCCCATCATGCTCTGCAGTATGAACATTAATAGTCACCACTGTTGAGGATCGTATAATAAGTGTTCATGTCTAAAAGCCTGAGCCAATAAAGTTTTTTTTTCTTTCCCCAATATTAAAGCGTTATGGTGGCATTTGTTTCATAGTACTTTTTTTATTTTTTTGCAGTTCAGTAATACCTAAATGTCTGTCAATAAACCAAAAAGAGAGACCATTTCATATGTTCATTCATCATGAGTTATAAGCAGAAAGCATAAGTTAATCTGCTAAGGTTTGATTCAGCAATGCACAAATGTTTGCTGTGAAACAATATTGCAACAGCTCAGAAGCCAATTACTTTGAATTAGCAAAAGGGTCAAGAGACCAACTAAAGCAAACCTTGACCACAATTATGGTGGCACTGTGTGTGGTTTTTTTTTGTTTGTTTTTTTCCAGTTGATTCCATCCAAGGCTGTGCCTGAAGTCAGATGTAGTGCTTGCGTTTCTCTTTTCTTCAGTGATGTTGATTGTTAACAGCAGGTGTTCATCACTACTGCTCAATCATAATTTAATTAGTCACTTAATTATCTCATTAACTTTAACTCTTTGAGGACTTCGGACATGACTTGAAGACTTGCTTATGACTTGAAAGTCCCACCTCTGGTAATAACTGAAGCTGGTAATGCTGTTTGTGGAGTTGTTTAATCAGATCTTGAGAGATTTAATGTCTTTTATCTTCAGTTCATCTAAGGCTGTGGCTGAAGAAAGTTGTAGTTTTTGTTCTTATTTATCTTTCTTTCAGTGCTTGTTCACAGCAGGTGTTTGAATGATTGAAAGAATGTTTCAGGAACATCATACTAACCTTTAAATAACATTCTAATAACATTAAGGAAACTGGATATTTTTATGTTCATGGAATGTTACAAATCAACGTTCCTAGAATGTTGAATTTTAAATCAAAATTAAGTTGAAAGAACGTTTGAGGAACATCATACCTTTTAAAAACGTTCCTCTAACGTCAAGAAAACTGGACACAGAACCAACACTCAATATTTGGAGAATGTTATTATAACAAAATTCTGTTAGCTGGGATGGACTTTCAGTGAAGGGACAGAAGTCTCTCAGATTACATTAAAAACATCTTTGTTGATGAAAGGAAGTCTTATGGGTTTGGAATGACATGAGGGTAATTTATAAACAATTTTCATTTTTGGGTGAACTGACCCTTTAAGCATTTTGCATTGTACCCATATTTTTAAACATTTTTGAAGAGATAAAATGGAAAATTCATAATTTGTCATTTAATATACAATAAATTCCCATATGTGCACTTTATAAATCATATATTTAACAAAAAGATTACCTCAGTATCTCCAGTTCACACTTCACATTCTCCAGTCCAATGCAGAGCAGCTTCACTCCTGAATCCTGCAGATTATTATTGTTCATGTTCAGTTCTTTCAGATTGTTATCGGATCCAAGAACTGTAGCCACAGCTGAACAGCTTCTGTCCGTTAAGTTACAATAATTTAGTCTAAGGGAGAAAATAAATAGACTGAATACATATAATACATTTGCCAAATACAAATATGAAATACATTTTTTCACCTATTACTTACACATGAACGGTACCAGCATTACTCTTAAAATATTAGGGCCAGTTTTACTAACAGCTTACGCCAGCGCAAACTGTCTTTTCGCATTAAAATAGTACTGTCAGGTTTTACTAAAGACGCGCAGTGATGAATTAGCGCTGAAAAGGTGTGGAGTTATTTTTGCGCCTGACCTTATGAATATGCATTTGTAGGAGTTTCGCTTTCAGACGCAAAATTTATGGGAGGAGAGTAATAAAATTAATCATGCAACGTGATTTACTAACGTTTGCACTTGTCAAATTACTGGTATTTGCGCCATTATTTAACGCCCTGAAAAAGCATGTCTTGGACTTTGCGCTTGAAATGGCTGCAATTATTGTTGCTAGGAGGCACCGCAGAGAAGCACATGGTAGAAGGGAGAGGATTTTTTCCACACGTATTAATTTATTTGGAATACATTACACTTTAATACTACTGGACTGCATCCATTAAAGAAAACAAAAAAAAAATGAAGATAAAAATAAAAATAATTATAATAATAATTTAACCATACCAATGTTATACATTTCCACATGGTATATGATTAAAAATCACTGTTGATCTATGTAGATAAATGTTTCCCAGATGAGTGCAAAACCATGACTTTATAAAATGACTTACAGTGCTCTTTTGGAGGTTTTAATGACTCCTGATAGTCTAATGAGACACTCGTCTGATTTCTTGAATTTCTGAAGCTCAAACTCTTCCAGCTCCTCCTCTGATGTCAACAACACAAAGGCCAAAGCAGACCACTGGGCAGGTGAAAGATCAGCAGATGAAAGACTTCCTTTGCTAAGGTGAGTCTGAATCTCTTTCACCAGAGTTTGATCATTCAGTTCATTCAGACAGTAGAACAGATTGATAGATCTCTCTGGAGACAGATTATCTTCTAATTTCTGCTTGATGTACTGAACTATTTCCTTGTTGCTCTGGTCATTGCCATCTTGCTGTGTCAACAGACCTCGTAAGAGTAGTCGATTGGACTGGAGTGACAGACCAAGAAGGAAACGAAGGAAAAGATCCAGGTGTCCACTGTCACTCTCAAGTGCCTTGTCCACTGCAGTCTTGAGAAAATCAATCATGGTTTCATTTTTGTTGTCTTGTTCTGTAGACTCATGAACAAACACGCTTTTCTTGTTGATGTCTAGAAACAGATGTGCATAGAGGGCTGCAATAAACTCTTGAATGCTAATGTGAACAAAGCAGTACATGGTACCAAGAATGATCCCCGTTTCCTCCTTAAAGATCTGGGTACACATGCCTGAATACACTGATGCTTTATAGACATCAATACCACAAGCTTCCAGGTCTGTGTCATAGAAGATCAGGTTATTTCTTTCCAGCTGCTGAAATGCCAGTTTCCCCAGTGAAAGGATGGCATCTTTATCCCAGGAAACATCTGGTCTGTATTCTCCACCATACTTTTGGCGACTCTGCAGGATCTGAAAGCGGAGAAAATGTGTGTACATTTGTGTCAGAGTCTTGGGAGTGTCTTCAGTGTTTGATTCCTGCAGTGTTTTGGAGGCGTCATCAGTCTGATTGTTTTTCAGATCATTATTTCTTTTCTCCTCCAAAATCTTCTGGAGAACAGTGGCTGAAATCCAGCAGAAGACTGGGATGTGGCACATGATGAAGAGACTCTTTGATTTTTTAATATGATTAATGATTTCTTTGGCCAGATTTTCATCTGTGAATCTTTTTTTAAAGTACTCTTCCTTTTGTGCATCATTGAATCCTCGTATCTCTGTCAGCCGGTCAATACAGTCAGGAGGAATCTTACTGGCAGCTGCTGGTCTGGTGGTGATCCAGATGAGAGCAGAAGGAAGCAGATTTCCCTTGATGAGGTTTGTTAGGAGAACATCCAGAGAGGCTGGTGACGAAACATCAGACCATGTCTCATTATCCTCAAACTTCAGAGGAAGACGACATTCATCCAAACCATCAAGGATGAACAAGACTTTGAATTGATTCCTTCTTGTAAGGTTCAGCCTTTTTGTTTCTGGGAAAAACTCATTTAGAAGACCCATCAAGCTTTGTGTTTCTTTCTCCTTTAAGTTCATCTCTCTGAACGGAAGAGGAAATATGAAGCTGATATCCTGATTTTCTTTTTCTTCAGCCCAATCCAGAACAAACTTTTGCACAGAGATAGTTTTTCCGATGCCAGCAACTCCTTTTGTCAGTACAGTTCTGATCTGCTTGTCTTGTTCAGGTGCTTTGAACAAATTTTTGCATTCAAGTGGTATCTCTTGTGATTCATGATGCCTGGAAAAGGACTCAATCTGTCTTACCTCATGTTCAGTATTGACCTGTTCACTACCACCCTGAGTGATATAGAGATCTGTGTAGATGTTATTCAGAAGTGTAGAGTCACCATGTTTTGCAATTCCTTCAAACACACATTGATACTTTTTCTTCAGATTGCATTTTAGCTCATGAATGAAGAACAGCTCATCTAAACATCAGGAAAAAAAAAATACAGATATTTTTATCCTAATTTTCTCTCCTTTATTTTATAAGTGACAATCTGACAGATGGTCATGAGTCTCTTACCTTCTAGAGTATCAGCAGCTTCATCTTGCTTCATCTCTCTCAGGAAGTAGAGTGTGAGATCAAGAGCTGATTCTTTGATACTGCATCTGTTTTCATTAAAGTCCTTCACAAAGTATTGTGTGCTCTCTTTTTGTAATATTTTCTTAAACTTTTCTAACTCATTCTTCAGAAATGTGATTATTTTGCTCTCAAGATCCTAAAAACAAAGCAAGAAAAAAGAGGGACAGAACAACAAATTATAAACAAATCTATACATACACACGCACATACATACATAAACACACATATATACATATATACATATTATATATATATATATATATATATATATATATATATGTGTATATATATATATATATATGATACACACACACACAAAATCCAAGTTAAAATGCAGCACTTGATTCAATAAGCCATTTAACATAAATGTGAATTCCTACCTGGAAAATCCACAGGAGATTTTCTTTGAAATTCTTTTGGTTCCTGTGAGTCTGGATGCCTGAACCTAATGTCTCATATTGAATGCTAGTTAGTAAAGAAAAGAAAAGAAAATTTTAGGCATAATAGTAAAGAAATCTCTTAAAGGGTAAGATCTGGGTACCTAATTTTTATTGAGCTCATTTTGTTGAGCTTTATATGATGAACAGATTTAATTTTCTTTAAAATATTTGCATATAATCATTGATAAATGCACTATGCATTTAAAAACTAGATCTCTTATTATAATATGTTCTGTCCTATAAGCATAAAACACAGGGGCTGGTGTATAATCGCAAATTCTGTGTTGACAACAGGTATTTTAACCTGCGGTGCAGCAACATGCCAGAATTAAATGGGTACTACAAAAAATATAATACACTTCAAATAATTTCAGTGTTTGGATCTTTCACTAATGACACAAAGTCAGTATAGTCATACATTTGTCCTTCTCATGTCTAAAGACGATGTATTTATGTTTGATTGCCTGGTGTCTTTCCATGGTAAGTTTACGCACCCTAGTGGCTACCTAGAAAGAAGCTCTAGAGTTCATTACAGAGCAGCAGCTTCCCAGCCATCATGTTCTGTTTATTATTTTATTTAGTCAAGTTTTATCACTTACAAAGAAGTGGAGAAATTAGCTAACACAATACTGTAATGTAAAACACATGAAATACCTTTTGGTAGATGATGTTTTTTTCTCACTGAATTGCGGTGGTTCATTTTTTGAATGGTCACTCTTCATAGACACATGTGAGCCTGATACACTAATGACACAAAGAGCAAAACACTTTACTACAGGAGATACTTAACTCTCATTTGAAGACATTTGGTTTTACGAATTAAATTGTGGCCAAATCTAAAGACAGTAACAAGGCTAGTAACATGCTGGTTTCTCGCCCTGCAAGATTTTTCCATTTAATCGTAAGTCACAGCTGAGACTCATGAACTGCTTTCTCCCAGAAGCTCACCCTGTTGTCAGTTTTGCAAAACACTTTGCCACCTTGCTCAAATATTTCCATTTTTTTTCTGCCACAATATAAATGGCCTCTTCTGTCATCTGTGCACGTAGAACAAGACAAAAGGGCACACCAACTATTTCCTGCATTCCAAAGTTTCCCACCTACATCATTCCTGAGTCTTTATTTTTGTCTTCCATAAACTGAATTCATCTGTGAACTCACACAAACTAGACTGAGTTTTAAGGTTTTTCCCCTCTCTCCAACATCACATACTTGAGTCTCACATGAAGAGATTTAGAATTGCAAACGGTTTATAGAGTTTAACACACAATATGTCTTGATCAGAGACTTCGTAACTGCATAATTTCCACTTAACCACAAAACCTGAAAGAGTTCATATGTGTTTTATAAAAGAATCAACTGAAATACTAAAAACGTTGTAACTAGTTTTATCAGTAATGAATGTCCTTGTGAATGAGTGGCTGAGAAAATGAACAAAAAAACTTCTCAAAACATCTACAGCCACGGAAAAGCAGTACATTATTAACTGTGACATTGTGTCTTACCTCTGTTTCTCTGAGAGACTCATTTCACAGGGAGACTCTTTTCCTCGCTCCTTTGACACACTGCAAAATATTCCATTTAGTCAAAGCTGATTACATGCTTCTTTGACAAAACCAATTACATGCAAGCACATTCATTATATGTTGAGGTTTCATCTGTCGGTCTTAAATCTAACGGTCTGATTTACTTTGGAGTTCGCATAATCACAAACCAACAGATGAAGGGGACATTCAGAGAAATGTATAGCCTACTATTCGTTTGCAGTAGCCTAACGCTTTTGTATAAGCTTACTGATTTAATATCCGTGGCCTACAAAAGTAAACTAATCCCTATCAGGTTCTCATCAGGAATAAAAACGGCTACTCTAATCCGAATCTAAATCACGCGTATATATCACATTCCGCCTGTTGCGCCAAATAACTGTAATCGAGGAGGTGCTAAAACTTACGTGCAAGTATTTGAGAGCAAATGCACAAATAACGTTGAGCATTTGCAATTGTTGCTTGTCACGTGGTACGATTCCAAAACAAATTCCAGTCTCTGGTGAAAGATTCGGCGACATCAACTGCTTGTGTTCCTAGACTTTGTGAACGATTAACAGCAACGGCAGATAATCTTGCGTCTTGATTTTCCAGGCCTTTCCTGCGCGTTCACTGCAGTGAGCCCTTCCCTGTGCTGCTCAGAACATAGGCGTATAAAATACCTAGACGCCTCATAGGCTCTGTGCACAAGCGTAGCGACGAACTTCCGCTGTCGCCAGAAGTCGGGATATCAGTTTCCTGTTTTCATTCGCGTCGCCCAAAATGTCAATATTTACTAGATGTCTCCGAGATCTGCCAAGTAGAATCAGCAGTGTCCATCGCATCGTTAATGCCTGGTCCCCTGCTCCAATACGCAAACGATACAAGGGATTCAAATGCAATATATCGAGTTATATGCACAAATAGTTTAATATAATGTGTTATTTCGGCATCTAACGGCTAAGCTAGCGACATGTTCATTTTAGAAGCTTTTATTTCTCGATTTTAAACGCAGACTGTTGGTTTGTTTTTTTTTGTTTTTTTTGGTGATAATTGTATTATCAATTGTATTAAACATCCCCCCCTCTCAGTTTCTAATAAAGATCAGGGCACAGGTGAAGCATTGTCTGGTCATTGTGGTCATCTACAGGTCCATTTAAGAACACTTTAGCATACTTTTTTTAAAGTACTTATTATGGAAATAATTAAAAATTATATACTTAACTGTAACAACATGTCATGCTTTTGGACACTTAATTACACGTTAATTACAATTAAATGAAAACGTGTACTTTTGTTGAACCACTTAATCTATCTTTATCTTTATATGTAATTTCACAATTATTCCAGAAACTTTAATTTGACATTATTATAAAGTGTACTTTTAAAAATTTTCCTTGTTTGTTGAGAATCGTAGTCATGAAATTCATGAATAAAACCAGCGAATACAAATCAAAAAGTGACACACTGGTAGTCTGCTTTTTATTTTCATAGCACTCTATACAGATAAACACCACAAACAATAACACATGTAACTGATAATCCTTTATGGATCCAGTAAAACTTACAGTTACAGTGGTAAATTATTATGCACTGATACAGTGCACAGTAAAAATATAGTAAAACTGATATATAATATTAAAATGTATATGTAATACAAGTTGTAGTAAAGTGAATAATATAAAAAGTGAGTACAACAGTACAATAATGTAAGTGATATAATAGATTTATAATAGCACAAATTATGTGTAATACCATATTAAATAACAGATTAATAATAGCAAGTAGAATATGTAATATCAAGGGTGGAATAATACAGAATAGACAATAATAAAAGAATAAATTAATAGTCAATTAAATAAATTAAATTAAAGTAAATTAAATCATCATGAAAAGGACAGTTTTATAATAGTATTTGTGTAATAATTATTAAAGAAAGTAAGACACAACTAATGACAAGCAAAAATTGTGGTCGTGAATTTATATATATATATATATATATATATATATATATATATATATAAAATCCTCTGAATCAATCTCAGCTCAAGGTACACATTTTATTTCAGTTTTCAGTTCTAGCTTTCCCTGGGAATAGAGTGCTTTAGATGTGATGTCAAAACCTGACTAATAAAGACTAATTCTCCACTCCATATTTTATAATGGGGTTTTTCAATTAATGAGTAAAGTAATGTAAACAACTTGATGATGCTTGATGCTCTACAATGCAAATTATACACACCCATGCAGAAAACACAAATTTTGAAAGTTGTTTATTTTTCAATATATGTTACTACATAGGAATGTTTGGGGTGTGAGTGTGTGCAGTTTACATTGTACAATAAAACGTCAAAGTATAGTTATGTTTAACATAGACCAGAATATGACATGCTCCCCCACAAAAAAAAAAAAAAAATAAAAAAAAAAATCCATTAATCAAAAGTAATAATCATTATTACAACATCAAGAGCAATAATCAACAATGATTTTGTCATGATATTGCAGCTTCACTCACTAAGGAGTTCGTGTGTTTCTCATTTCTAGGCTATTTAGATTATGCAGTTTTTCTGTAAATACACATACACTACGTGATCAGCATTAATCAGCCTATGTAAATCATTTTAAATGCAGTCTTGTGATTGACTGAAGAAACTGGTTATTTGTAAATATTTGACAAAAAAGACAGAAACATTTAATAAGGTAATTATATTAAATGATATTGTTATAAAAAAATTACCCTTACAAAGGTTAAAAATTGCTCCTGGAAGTCTGTTCCTGTCAGAGAGAGAGAAAGAGAGCGAGAGAGTGGTTTGAATATGATCAGGGTCATTCTGGCCATTCATTCAAGGCTATTCTGGGTTTAAACTAGTACAAATACAACATTAGTCTGTGGAGGTTTAGTCTCTTGGAAATGCAGAGAACAGGCTTTCTTCAGATTTCTTTGAGGCTTGTGTTGTCCTGTTTGCAATTGGCTAAAAATGAAAAAATATATATAATCAGTCCACAGTTTTATGATAAGCTATGAAATCCTTATAATCAAGTGATGATAAACTTACTCTTTGTAAATAAGTAACGTTAGTGAAATTAAAGAGAGATGATTTTAGCTCCATCCCTAATCCTGACAGTCTGACATTGTCTTGTCAAAGTGCTCACTGTACATATTGTGCTCATAACACAATTTACTTTATGATATAAACTACAATATAAGTTAAAACTTAATAAGAATTCTTTTAAAATTTGATTTCTTATAAAGTCTCAGCTTTCACAGCTTACTAGCGATATCGTTAGCTATTAATAGTCTGATACTTGTGGCTAATTAAGCTGGCAACATAATGCTAAAAAATGACCAACAAACATCCAGAAACAACTGTTCATTCTTACCTGTGAAAGATAATACCCCGAGAGCTGTTTTTATTACTGTGGGACGGTCTGAAGATCCCCAAGCTGCCGACGAGTTCGGGATCTTTTCTCATGTCCCGAGATGAGAGTTATGAAGAGTTGCCCGCACCAATATGGCGGCGACGTTGACATGCGGTCGAGCGGTCAATGAGGCGTCTAGCTATTTATTATGTCTATGGCTCAGAACGCCAGAACTCATCCGCATTGGGGTGTGTCTTCTTCTTCTTCTTGGTTTTTAACGCCGGCTGGCAACCAACGTAAATAGGTGCATTACCGCCACCTTCTGCTCCGGAGTGTGGAACAGAATTTTATATTCTATTTACCAGTCCCGTCTCTCTAATAAAATCATAGAAGGCTTTACTATTTATTTCACTTGACCATTTTATTAAAACCTTAAAATTTAGATCCCGAATTCCATTTTTTCTTAATTCTTCTATCATTTTTCTTCTTTCTTGTTCATATTTCCTACATTCAATAAATACATGAGGTATTGTTTCTTCAACATTACAATATTCACATAATCCATTTGGATGTTTCCCTATTATTTTAAGTGTACTATTTCAATTTGAGTGCCCTAACAAAATTCTGTTAAAGATGACCTCCTCTTTCCTTGACTTACCTATACACTTTATATTTTGATTTACTTTATTTATTAAACTATAAAGGAATCTCAATGGGGAATCTACCCTTGTCCCCATTGTTCCACTTAACTTGCCATTCTTTATTCACTTTACTCCAGATTAAAACCTTAATCTCTGATTTACTTAATGGAACTTGAATCTGTATTGTCTCTCTCTGTAAAGCTTGTTTTGCTAATTTATCCACTTCTTCATTTCCCCTTATTCCTATGTGTGCTGGGACCATGGGCGTAACCACCATATACTTTGGGGGGGACGTCCCCCCCCCAATATTGGAAAAATACCAATCTGTCCCCCCCCCCAATAATAGGCCAATTATATTGTAATATGTGACATATGATATGCCCTCCTTTTATGAACCCTGGTTGTAGCCTAGTGGATCTGTTGTTATTTCCGATTTACTTTCAATTTAGGAAAAACAAGGGAAACAAAACTGTGTGACCCCCCCGTAAACGCCGGCTTGCGGCATCGTTTGAAAAAATCGCTCAATCCGACTGTCACTGGTGCTTCAATGAAAAGAAGGTAGGAACTAAAAGAAAGAAGCAGGACGAACAGGCGGACATTCGCCTTTTTTTCAGACGGTAAGCAAGTAGACACCTAAAAAGTAGTGCCATGGTCAAAAATACCGCGGCAATTTTTGAATAAATGTGAAAAAATATCAGGTTTAAATGGCTCAGTATTATAGCTAGGTAGCTAGCATGATACCCTGAAAATAGGCTGAATAATGAACTGCTGGAGTCACAGACCAAGGAGCTCCCGCACTTCCCACTCCATTGATAAGCCTCTATTAATTCGTTGATGGCCTGGCCTGTTTGTAATTCTATATTGTTATGTTAACTATTACCTGACAAAGTGGCTTAAGTGGTTAAGTTCAAATTAAATAAGTGAAACTTTTTTGCTTGTTTTTCATAAATACTAAAAAAGTGCATGTCATTATAAGAGGTCAACCATTTTCAATATCAAGAACAACAAGAACATTTTCGATATGAAACTTAACTATTGATACAAGGATGTTTATTTGTCACATACATAGAGCTACTTGTGTAAACGTAGGTTGGATGCTCCGCTTTATTGTGCATGGATGTGTGTGTGTGTGTGTGTGTGTGTGTGATTGTCTGGAGATGTGTGTGCATATTACGAGGGGAGGGGTTTATACATGGGATAGAGGAAGGTATGGAAAAAGTAGGCAAAACTAAGTATAAGTGAGAAGTATCAAATGTATATGTACTATATAAAAATGTATATGCACATATGTGGGAGAGTGTGTGTGTGTGTGTGTGTTTATAGGAGAGAGGGATGATGGTGTGTATGTGTTTGAAGGGGATGCAGAGAATTTGTGATGTGTATGTGTCAGTGTGTGTGTGTGTGTGTGGATGGGGCCATGACATGGTGTAAGTATGTGTGTGGAATTAAGGCATTTTAAGTATAAGTGAAGAAGTAAGGTTGTGTGTGTGTGTTTGTAGGACAGAGAGATGGTGGTGTGAGTGAGTGAATTCGCACACTACCACACTGAGCACAGGTACCCCACAAGGCTGTGTGCTCAGCCCGCTGCTCTTCACGCTGCTGACCCAGGACTGCACTGCCAAGTCCAGCTCCATAATGACACAACTGTGGTAGGCCTCATCAGCGACAACGATGAAACGCACTACAGAGAGGAAGTGGCACAGCTGGCTGAATGGTGTGGTGCTAACAACCTGTCCCTCAATGTGGGTAAGACGAAAGAGGTTGTGATGGACTTCAGGAGAAACTCTGTTGACCACCCCCCGCTGACCATCGACGGCTCAACCGTGGAGAGAGTCGGCAGCACTAAATTCCTGGGAGTGCACATCACAGAGGATCTCACCTGGACCACCAACGTCACGTCACTCAACAAGAAGGGACAACAGCGCCTCCACTTTCTCCGCCGGCTGAAAAGGGCAAGTCTCCCTCCGCCCATCCTCACCACTTTTTACAGGGGCACCATTGAGAGTGTGCTGACCACCTGCATCACTGTCTGGTATGGGAACTGCAGTGCTGCTGACCACAAGACCCTACAACGGACAGTGAACACTGCCACAAAGATCATCGGTGCCCCTCTCCCCTCCATCCTGGACATTTTCCTTTCACGATGCTCCAACAAGGCCACCAGCATCGTGAAGGAGCATTGCACTACAAAATCTTTTTGTACTATGCACTGTCTCCCACAAAATCTCTCTTCTGCACAATAATTTAATGTACAAAATATATATTTTTCTGCACAATTTCATGTACATATATCTCTTTCGCACAATTTCATGTACAGTATTTATGTAAAGTTTTTGTACAGTCTCAGTTTGTGTATGTGTGGTCAACTAGGTATAGCAGTTATAGTATTTTTAGTATATGTATAGTCAGATAGTTAACTGTTGTATAGCTCTATTGTTTTTCCTATACTTGCATTGTTGTATGTTTATCTTCGGTTTAACTAGTATGTAGCACCGTGGTCCTGCGAGACACGACATTTCGTTCCACTATATGTCCACACATGTAGCAGAATGACAATAAAGCTCGACTTGACTTGAAGGGGATACAGAGTAATTGTGATACGTGTGTGTGTGGGGGGGGGGGCATAGCGTAGTTGTAAGTTTGATTTCATGATTGATATGATTTCATTCACATGAAACACACAATACTTAAACCAAAATGCTTTAGGTATGTAAGTTTTCCTCATTGGAAGCCATCCTATTTGCTGCTATGTCAAAGAAATTGCAGACTGTTCTTTCAATGTTAATTCAAATGGTCAATGTATTCCTCAAAACTATGTTCTAGATGAGCAAATCTTTATCAATATATGAAAATTGTGAATTGTGGGAAATGCACTTAAAAAAAATATCTGGGGAAGGGCTCACATTTGGACCCCCCCCCAATATCTATACCATGGTTACGCCCTTGGCTGGGACCCATATAAAACTGACTGATGTATCATTTTGAACAATTCTTGAATGTATTTGTAGGATACTAAAGAGAATATCTTGGTGACTTGATTTAAAAGATCTCAAACTCTTTAAGACTGAAACTGAGTCAGAACAAATTAAAACCTTACCAGGTTTGTGTTCCTCCACCCACTGCAATGCCAAGAGTATTCCTATCATTTCTACAGTATAAACTGACAAATGATTAGAAGTTCGCTTTACTCCACTGATCCACTGGTAACCACTGTCTTGGACTAAAAAAGCAGCCCCAGTTGTTTGACGTTCTGGATCTTTTGAGCCATTTGTATACACTTGTATATGCTGGGGGTATTGAACTCTGGTATATGCTGAAAATACATATGCCAAGTCAGCTTCTCTTTCAGTTTTTTTTAACCTCCAACAGATGCAAATCTACTTGAGGTGTTACATACACTTCCGCCAACCAACATCCTTCGTCCGGGAAGGGGAGAAACGTTCGACCAATCGATCGCCTCCAGACTCATGCCCACTGAACGCAGCCCGAGACTGGGAAATGCGGGTAGACTTAAGTCAGAGGCTCACCTTCCCAACCGAAATTAAAGCGACCAACCTGCGCCCAGACCTGGTCCTTTGGTCCAAATCCTGTCGACATGTCTTTATAGTGGAACTGACAGTCCCGTGGGAGGAAGCCATCGATGAGGCATTTGAAAGGAAAAGGTTGCGATATGCAGATTTGGCTGTCGAAGCAGAGGACCGGGGATGGAAGGTAAATGTGCGTCCAGTGGAAGTGGGCTGCAGGGGCTTTGTAGCTAGTTCCACCATAAGGCTGCTAAAGGAGGTTGGAATTAGAGGACAGGCTCAGCGGAAGACCATCAAAGACCTTGCAACTACTACCGAAAGAAGCAGTCACTGGCTGTGGCTGAAGCGGAAGGAGACTGTATGGGCTCCCAAGTGACCTCATGGAGCCTCCGGTGCGACACACACCCAGGTCTGATCAGCCTGTGGTGGGCCAGCCTCGGGTGAGGGTGTATTGTGATAAAAGGCCGAAACACCCAATGAGACCAGGGTGCACAACTGATGATGTGTCGTACTGGAGGCACCAGGCGGTCATCCCTCAATCCAACCCCACCCACGAGAGTATCTCCAACAACAGTGCTTGCTGAATATCAAGGGATTCTAACATCTAGTCCTAGTAAATATATACACCCATGGTTCATATTCCTGAATAACAACTGTTGGACTCATCTTGATGTTATTTACTTGTATTTCTTCTGCATATATTTTACTAATCCACCCAAAGCTTGTTCTACACCTTTCATTCTGTTCCCAACAGTTCTGTAACACCATTTTTGTAGGATGTTCATCTTTATGGCCCTGGAGGTCAGCCCAGTAATTGATCATTAATTGCTTCCTTCTAATTTCTAGTGGCATCTCTCCTACCAAGACTTGTAAAGCTGGTATGGGTGTAGTCTTTACTGCACCACAACATTGTCTCATTGCTTGAGCTTGAATTTTACTAAGTTTTTCTAACAGGTTTTTTGAGACAGAACCATATACCACACAACCATAATCAAACACAGACCGGATCAGTGCTATATAAATTGTTTTTAATGAAGAAAAACTTGCCCCCCATTCCACTCTACTTACACATCTCATGATGTTTAACACCTTCTGACATTTCTCAACTATTTTATTTATATGTTCACTCCAAGTAAGTTTTGTATCAAAATAAAAACCTAAAAACTTAAATACCTTCTCTCTTTCCAAAGATTTCTCATACATCTTCAAACTCACTTCTGGAACAACCCTCTTTCTAGAGAAAATTACTGTTTTCGTTTTCTCCACTGAGAATTTAAACCCCCAATCATATGCCCATTCTTCTATTTTCCTAATTTCCTCTTGTATCTTCCTATTAATATATAAGATGTTCCTTACCCTTTTCCAGAGAGCCCCATCATCTGCAAATAGAGACCTACCTATATCTGGTTCTACTTGATTAAAAACATCATTGACCATTATGGAAAACAATAGTGGACTTATTACACTCCCTTGAGGAGTTCCATTTTCTATCTGTAATGTACTTGACACTTCATTTCCTATTCTTACCTGGATGCTTCTGTTTGCCAAAAAATCTTTTATCCAGTTGTATATTTTTCCACCAATATTCATCATTTATAATTTTATCAAAAGTCCCTCTCTCCACATCATATCATAAGCCTTCTTGACATCCAAAAATACTGCTATTACTGACTCTTTATTTATCTGTGCTTTTCTAATTCCATTTTCTAAACATACAATAGGATCCATTGTTCCTCTTCCTTTTCTAAAACCACTTTGATATTTTGATATTAATCCTCTTTTTCCCAATAAATATGTCAACCTTTCCGAAATAATCCTTTCCATAATTTTACAAATATTTGACGTAAGAGTTATCGGTCTATAATTAGAGGGTTTTGAAGGATCTTTTCCTGGCTTTCTTATAGGTATTATTATTGCTTCTTTCCAAACTTTTGGAAGTCTTCCTTCCTCCCATACTCTATTATATAACTCTAAAATTGTCCCCACAGCCCTGTCCTTAAGATGTCTCATCATTATATATCCGACCTGATCCTTTCCTGGAGATGAACGTTTTTTATTTGCATTACAAATAGCTCTCTTCAGTTCATCTCTATTGAATGGGAAGTTAATTGGCTGGCCTTCCGTTCTGCCCCTCCTTACCAATGATTCTATATTTCGTCTCTTTGTTATTTCTCTCCTCCTCTTACCTTCCTCACTTAAATTCCCTGACCCATGTATTTGTGCAAATGTTTTGACTAGCATTTCTGCTTTGTCCTTATCCGTTACAGCTATTTCCCCTTCTGCCTCTAATACTGGATAATCCCACTCTTTCTTATTACCTTCCATTCTCTTGATCATACTCCACACATCACCTACTGGAGTTGTTCTTCCAATTCCACTACAAAATCCATGCCAACTTTCTCTTTTAGCTTGCCTGATAGTTTTCCTCACTACTGCTTGAGCCTTCTTGAATAAAATTAGATGGTTATAATTATGTGTTCTCTTAAGAAGTTTAAAACCCTTATTTCTATCTCTCACAGCTTTACTACACTTGTCTGTCCACCAAGGAACAGCTTTTCTTGTAATTTTTCCTTTACTTTTTGGAATTGATTCTGACGCTGCTTCTAATATTACTGCACACACCTTTTCATTAAAAATGTCTATATCTTGATTTGAATCAATTGCCGCCATTTTTTCTTCACATATTTCCTCAAATTTATCCCAATTTGCTTTTTCAAATACCCATTTTCCTCCACTTTGAGTTACTGTTCTCTCTGTCTCAGTATCCAATGTTACAACTATTAGGTAATGATCACTCCCAATACTAGATTCTCTCCAAACTTCCAATTACACTTACTAGCCAAATTATTCGAAACTAGTGTCAAGTCCAATACAGACTCCATTCCTGTACAAACATCTATCCTTGTTCCCCTCCCATCATTTAAACACACTAGCTCCCTCTCCTCTATTAATTCCTCAACTACTTGACCATTGGCATTAATGTACCTTCCTCCCCCTAGTGCATTATGTGCATTTAAATCCCCACACCATATCACTCTTTGTCTATCTTGACCATGTACTTCCTTTAATTTCTCTAGCTCCAATTTTTTACATGGATTATAATAATTTATTATAACTATCTCCTGACCTCTACTCCAAATCCCCACAGCAATATATTCTTGATCTCTACCTATTCCCAGTATTCTATATGATATTTCTCGTTTAATAAATGTTGCACACCCACCACCATTCCCTTCTTCTCTATCGTGCCGTACTATACTATACCCTTGTAAAACAAAATCTAAACAACGTTTCATCCAAGTTTCTTGAACACATACTACATCAGGTTTTATTCTCAATTCTTCAATAAAATGCTTGAACTCCTGACCATTTGCTATCAGAGATCTTGCATTCCACTGAATTATTGTTATCATCTATAAATATTATCAAGTTTCTTGACTTGATCCTATCTGAAGTTCATCTCTGACTTCTTCCCAAGTTAAGCCTGTCATTCCAAGATGACGTATTGCTGCTATAACAACTAACTGTGTCTTTTGTGTTTTTGATTCAATCCCAGCTGTACTATTTATAACTCCTGCAATAAATGTTACTAGTTTTTTCTTTTCAATCATCATAATTTCTTCTGGAACTCTATTTTTTTCTTCAACTGAAACCCCAGATTGACCTCTTTGATCTCTAGTTTGTCCTTTAACTTGTTTTACTGCCTCCGCATATCTTCTTCTCCACCCTCCTTTTCTGAATCTCCATCTCCATTTTCATTACTTCACATCCTCTGAATTCTGCACTATGTGCCTCTCCACAGTTGCAACACTTTGGTTGTACTCCTTCCTCACACTTGCCATATTCATGATTTCCTCCACAACGAGCACATCTATTCTGTTCCATACATCTTGTAGCAACATGTCCAAACCTTTGGCAATTAAAACATCTCACTGGTCCTGGTATATACTCTCTTACAATGTAGCTCATCACACCCAACATTACTCTTTTTGGAATTTCATTCCCTTGAAATTCTATTACTACTGTTTCAGTGTCTCTTCTGTTTCCATCTGCACCTGATTTTATCCTTTGCGTGTGTACTATCTTCCCTCCCTTTAAGTTACCCTTAAACTCTTCCATACCCTATATTGAGAGGAACACCAAAAATGATCCCTTTTCGGCCCCTACTTTTACTTTTATCTCCAACTCTGTTTGTGCTGACAACTTTAATCCCTATTATCTCCTTCATTTTGAGAGCTTTACTTGCTTGTTCTTCTTTATTACATCCAACTAGTAAATTTCCATCTGAGAGAACTTTAGCGAACTCAGTATTTCCTATATCCCTATTTATGATCTTGGTCAGTTTTAATGGATTAATTTTGCTTACCCCAATCTGATCTCCAAACCTAATGATGCATTTTATGCTCTCTCTACTCTTTTCATCAGACTCTTCTACATCGCTCCTCTTCTTCCGTTTTTATCCCCGATTACTCCTTACTTCTTTCCAGCAATTTCCTAACGATTTTTCACTTTCCTCTTCGCTTCCTACATCCATACTCCCTTCACTATCCCCCCACTCAGACCTCTCTGATCCATTCACGGAGCAGTTGTGCCTCACCGCCGTTCCTTTCCGAGTTCTCGCTGAAGCTTCCGCCATCCCGCCGTCACCCCTTTACTCCCCAACATAAGCCTCTATAGACCCTTTTTCTTTATAGCAAACATTGCGACGTTTTTCTGTGGGCGGAGCTTAGGTGGAAGCAGTAAGACCTCCTTCAGTAACTCTAGCTATGAAGTCTGTTAGCTTGTTTTTGTTAACAATGACTGGAGAAAACGCATTTATGCATTTAACATGCATCGTCTTTAAATTGTTTGTTTTAGTTGTTTTATCTTTCTGTTTCTCGGTCGTTTTGTTTCCGCGACAGATTATGATATAATTTACGTTTACATGAAATCCGTTCATTATTCCCCTAAATAACTGTAATCGTGAAAGTATTCGAACTTGAAATAGCACAGACGACCTTGTGCAGCAGAAACAGAATCACTTTCGCTTTGTGATTGCTGTTACACCTGTGTGTGGTTATCCTTCACGATTGATGTTTGTCACATGATACGACTCCATCTTGGGAAAAATCAAAGTCCAGTTTGTCAACAACAGTTTTTTAAGTGCATCATCGCCACCGACTGGACAGGTGTGGAAGCAACACCTGCTTTCTCCTTCAGATCACAAACTGAAACAATGCACTAGCGCCACCTGTTGTTACTTTCTATTCTCTCTCTCCTGCAGGACGCCTGAAGATGCTGCAGAATCTTCTCGATTCACCTCGTTTTTGTAAATTTGTAATTCTTGTAAACTTTGAAGGTTTAGTTGAATAATGAGACAAATCAATTAAAATAATCCCAGCCAAACATATAAATCTGAAAAGTAATAATATAGAATTATGTCCTATTCTTATATGAAAAAAAATAATTTAATTCCTTTCATTACAGCAATAGAATTCAGATTGAATGATTTCATTCAGTTAGCCTGAATAATTAAGATATTAATGTATAATCCACTAAATGAATGATTTCTTTCAGCTAGTCTGAACAGATGGCGCCGCGAAATGGCTGCAGCCACAAACAAAAACAGCAAAAGAATGGGAGGTGTGGAGCTCTCCCATTCTTTTGCTGTTTTTGTTTGTTTGATCGGTTTAGTCCTTCTTTTACTATCAGTTTTATTACTATTGTTATTAATAGTTTACTGTCTATTCTCTTTATTATTAGTGTTTTTATTACATCTGCACTATGTTTGTACTTTCTGTAGGCTACTAGCTCTTGACACCAAGACTAATTCCTTGTGTGTGTAACCATGGTAAACACACTTGGCAATAAAGCTCTCTCTGAGTCTGAAGAAGTGTATAATTCACTGAATTAGTTCAGAACTCAATGAATTATAATAAACTTTCAGTTTCTACATACCATTATCTTATTTTCTGAATTTACCATCTGTTCACTTTTACAGGCTGCTGTAATGTAGATATATGTGCTTTACACAATCTGCCATTTAAAGTAGTTTTGAATCTAATATCTATTAAAAGAGGAAAAACTAAGACTAACTCAAACTGATGTGGGTTTGAAAAAGACCTCTTATAATCAAATAGTTATAATTTATTTATTTTAAATAAGGAAATATTAGATTGACTAATGAAATTAGGGTCGTCTTCATAATTTACTGGCTTTCTGTATTCATTCATCATTTATAACATTGTTTTTTTATGTAATTTAAGTTTAAAGGACATTTTCCACAGCTATATACTGTCAATGTAATTTATTCTCTAATATTTTCAGCTCATCTACCCATTCCTGTCTCACAATCCTGCATCAGGATCATCAGTCAAAATGTGTTTGTACAGTATGTGCTATAAAAAAAAAAAAAATGTAGTTTTCAGTCAAACTACAGAAACGTGCAGTGATAGACAAATCAAAAGGTCCCACATTATGTGCCACACGCTCCATTCATTGCTGGTCATAATGATTTCAGAAGAATCCACAACAAATAAAAAATTAACATTTATTTGCCAGGCAATGTTAAGTCAATTGACTAAAATTAAGAACATACAGTATATAGAAATTAGGCTGCATATCTGATCAGCATGAAACATAAAATTAATAAAGAATATTAAAATAATTCAAAGAGTCAACATATGAAATATAGAATTAGTTTGTGCCAAATTCCTCAACTTTGTATTGGAGAAACAGCATTGTGTTCTTCTAAAATGTCTAGGTTGAAATAAAGAAATATCTCAGCTTATGAAAGAGTTTAAGGCTGTATCTGTAGGAATAAACAGGTTAGCATTAAATAATGTATTGAACAATAATTCAAAGTGACCACAGCTTTGTTAGAATACCTAAAGAAAAAAAAAGAGGTTTTTCTACATCAACACTTTACACATTCCATCCCAGTAGATGGTGTTATTATTTTATTGCAGGATGAAGATTCTTGAGTTCAGTTTATTAGGAAACTCTTATCTAAGGGCAAAAGGCATCAATTTAACCACAGAATCCTGATCACACCAACATTAAACTTTCTACCATTGAGTGGAAAGTGGGTTTTAACAGTGCCCGCTGTCCACTACATGATTGATGAAGGCTGTTCTTCCTCCTCTGCTCCACCTGTTAAAAAAAAAAAAAAAAAAATTATAATTTGTGTGAATACTTTGCCAACATTTCTGTTTGGCAACATCTCATCAAGAATTCCTGTTCTCAAACATTACTGTTCTCAAAGATTTAAACTTACATTTTTCATTATGGGCTGATATTCTCAGTTGAGAACAGAGTTCATATTGAATATGTGATGAACAGATCACAATTTCTCCTCATGGACAGTACTTCTGAAGATCCTCACCTGATGCTGATTGGTCCTGTACTGCTGATTTTACAGGTTCCTGGGCTTTAGAAAATGATGTAATCCATCCACCAAAGCTACTAATGAGGTTCACACCAGCTCTCCAGCTAAACCAGTGTTCTCTCTCTAGGCTATAAGGAGAAATTACAAGAGATTGTGGAACATGTTTCAAATTAGTAACTTTTATCAAATTAGTAATTACTTTTTTACTGTTTTGTCTGTTGGTGTTAGCATGACTACGACAAAAAGATGTTTACTTACCTCAGTTTACAGTCTGAGTCTCGTAGCACATCACTGAGCTGCTTTGTTGATTTTCCTATTTTATTGTTACTCAGATCAAGCTCTTTTAAAAACTGCAGTGCTTTTGTTTCAGCCAGAGACTGAGCCAAACAAGCAACATCTGTAATGCCACAGTCATTTAGACTAGAAAGAGACAAAAAGAAAGACAGAGGAAGAGAGATAATATTATATTCACCCAGAGTCCAAAATTATCTTTTTAAGGCGTAATCATTTACTTCTGCTAAGCAAAGTGTTGTGGCCAAAATCAGTCATCTCAAAGGAAGAGACTGAGTTTAAAGTGTCTTGGGTTAAACTGTTGAAGCGATTGCTAATCATTTTGATTCTTGTGTGAATGTTCCTCACCTCAATCTCTCCAGTTTACAGTGTGAATCCTTCAGTACGTCACATAAGTGATTCACTCCTGTGTTTTTCAGTTCATTTCCACTCAAATCCAGCTCTCTCAGGAGTGATGGGTTTGATTTCAGAGCTGAAGTCAGGATGAGAAACTGTTTCTCTGTAATGCTGCATCCACACAGACTGAAGACAGAAAGAGAAAGAATAATGATTTAGATTCTTAATCTATTTTTTGTACATGAACCACAATTTAGTTTGTCATTTTAGAGTTTAATTTACCATCACTAAATACACATTTTGCTTATTAAAAGCGTATTTACTGAAAAGTACCATTAGTTCTGTAAAAACCATGATACTATGTCAAAGAAATCTATTGTCATTCACGTTATGCTAGTTTTTAGTCTGTTCCCACTTCTGTCTTGTTTCACAGCAAAGATGTGTCAGATTTCAGCATGTGAAAATTTATAGCTACAAAGATTCAAATTCTTCAAAGTTCAAAGTGCTTTTTTTTAATGATACACATACTGAACCATCAATCCGTTCTAAACTTTAATCTCACTGCTGTACAGTATAATGTTACTAACGCTAATATTTCCAGGTTGCATTGTGGGTTCATCAGTAGATCACTGAGGTGTTTCACTCCAGAGTCTCCTAGTTGATTTCCACTCAGCTCCAGCTCTCTCAGGTGTGATGGGTTTGATTGCAGAGCTGAAGTCAGAGGAGAACAATCTTCTTCTGTCATATCACAGCCTCTGAACCTACATGGAGAAAAACATGAGAGTACAGTTCTTTAAAGTTATAACATCTTCCTGGCAAACAATCAAAGAATGAGATTCTTTATTTCAGCAGATCACAAAACATCGCTAAGGTGAAAAAACTTCCACAAATATAATGTGAACTCAGGCTGTTTACAAGATATTGAGTACAAAGGCCCAAAGATATTGAGTCATTCTTCTCTCAGGTATAAAAAGAAGCTCAAAACAGCTGAGCAGCAGGATACTGATGCAAATATTCAGATGTTTCCAATCCTGCTGTGTGTTGTGTTGTAGAGGAGCATTTTAATATATGACTCCGGATTCACATGTACTGTGTGAGCAGCACATTTTCATATCATCACTTATATTAACAGAATACAGCATTCACACTGGGAGCATGAGGTGAGCAGTTTTGCATCCCAGAAGCATCCCATTCACTAAAATGTGATGCTCATACCATCAAACCACCAAAATGAATTTAAGATTTTGTCTAAAATTACATCACACACCTGTTTGTTCTTTGAGTCCACTGCAAATATATAAGAGTCCTTAAATGTCTGGTTTAGACTGTTGGTTTTAAGCATTTTGATTCTTGTATGTGAATGTTACTGACCTCAGTCTCTCCAGTTTACAGTGTGAATCCTTCAGTACGTCACATAAGTGATTCACTCCTGTGTTTTTCATTTTATTCCCACTGAGGTCCAGCTCTCTCAGGTGTGATGGGTTTGATTTCAGAGCTGAAGTCAGGATGAGACACTGTTTCTCTGTAATACTGCATCCACACAGACTTAAGACAGAAAAGACAATGAATCAGATCATTCACGTGTGAGTTATCATGAGCAAATGCCATAGTCACTAAATACACCATCAAATGTAATTAGAATAAACCATTATAAACCATTATAATCAATAAACCAAGAAAGGAGCATAACTAGGATTTGAGAATACTAGTTACAACCCAAGTCTGGTGCATCTTCACACAGTTTAAAACATTTGTGAATTATCATTGTATCTTCATATGGTGAAATGCAACAAAGTGCAGTCCTATACATGATCCATCTTTGGGTATTGTTGTCTTAAAATAAACAGCTAAACGGTAAACTTTAATCTCACTGTAACTGCTGTATAGTATAATGTTACTAACTCTAGTATTTCCAGCTTGCATTGTGGGTTCATCAGTAGATCACTGAGGTTTTTCACTCCAGAGTCTCCTAGTTTATTCCCACTCAGGTTCAGCTCTCTTAGATGTGCAGGGTTTGATTTCAGAGCTGAAGTCAGAGCAGAACAACACTCATGTGTCATATCACAGTATCTTAACCTGCATTGGGAGAAATGAAAAACACTTTATTGTTTCACTCAAACATCAAAACACTTTTTTTTAATGTATGTGAAGATTCTTCACCTCAATCTCTCCAGTTTACAGTGTGAATCTTTCAGTGCATCACACAAGTGCTTCACTCTTGTGTTTTTTAGTTCATTCCCACTCAGGTCCAGCTCTCTCAGGTGTGATGGGTTTAAACGCAGAGCTGAACTCAGAAGATAACAGTGTTTCTCTTTAATACTGCATCCACACAGACTGAAGAGAAAAGAACAATGACTCAGATCTATGATGATACATCACACTTTAACTGCTGTACAATATAATGATACTAACTCTAGTTTCTCCAGCTTGCATTGTGGGTTCATCAGTAGATCACTGATGTTTTTCAGTCCAGAGTCACCTAGTTGATTTCCGCTCAGGTTCAGTTCTCTCAGGTGTGATGGGTTTGATTTCAGAGCTGAAGTCACAGCAGAACAACCTTCATCTGTCATATAACAGTATCTTAACCTACATTGGAAGAAATCAGACAAACTCTTCATTCTGTAAAGTTATAGCATCTTCATAACGAACATACAAACAGACAGAGAACAAGATTATTATCCAGATCACAAAATCACTAAGGTGAAAAACTTTCCACAAATTTAATGTGAACTCCAGCTCTTTACAAGTAATTGAGAACAAAGGACCTGAGATATTGAGCATATACAGGGTTTCTACAGATATGAACAAGTGAAATTTGAGACTTTTTAAGACCTTTTTAATACCACCTTATATGAAATTTAAGACCTAAACCTGTATTGGAAATACACATTATGCATACTTTTCAACATATTAAACCAGCAGTAGGTGGCGGTAATTCACTTAATGAGTGAGTAATTGAGTCATACATTCAACTGATTCGTTCAAAACGCTGAATCATTCAGTAACAAAACACCGCCGAGTGTTGCTTGGAGAATGTGCTATATTTCTGCTGATCCTTGTTTGGAACTATTTTCGTTGGTGAAACAGAACAAAACAGTAAATATACATCTAAAATGTAAGTAACTTAACTACTTGACTAACTAACGTTACTTGTTTATTGAACTAAAATCAATGTAACATTTGCAATCGTGAGAATATTTAGCAAAATAGCTCCCTTGGTATGTTACTTAATTATATCATGTTATAAATAAACTACATATTTTGAATTGTTACCTCAGTGTTTCTTCAGAGTTTCTTTATGTGTGCTGTTATGCTCATTTGTTTTGAAGTCTCTCACAAAGAGATGGACAGCGCGACTGATAACGTTACCAGAAATACCAGTCCATTATCAATCGCTGTTTACGTTGAATGTAATAAAATAAGTAGTATCATTTTTTGTTTCGATGCTTCGCTGGTTATTTTTTGTCACTCAAGATTTAATCAGGACTTTTGTCCGGTCGGGCAAGTAAAAAAAAAAAAAAAAAAAAAAAACTTTTAATTATCATTATTGAGAACATTATATAGTTAGACCTGTATTCTGCAGACGTTACTGCAAAGACTATAGAAATACTGCAATTCTGTCTGATGGCGCAGTAACTAGGGAGAAAAGAAAAATCTTCGGTCTATCCAATGATAAACAGTCATTAGGTCCATCAGACTGAAGATATTTTAGCGGTAATGTGACCAAAACTATTTAAGACCCATCGAATCTAAATTTAAGACATTTTAAGACCTTTTATTAGGAAAACGTTATTTAAGACTTTTTAAGGACCCGCGGACACCCTGATATAATTTATTCTTCGCTTAGGTTTAAAAAGAAGTTAAAAACAGCTGAGCAGAAGAATACTGATGCAAATATTCAGATTTGCACACAGTTCCCACACCACTGGTTAAGGGCTTTTCACACTGAAGGCAAAAATTCGGCATGATGGCGCTTCTGAATCGAAACAATAGATTCCTATGGAGCTATTCACACCTAGGTCGATCATTCGCGGCACGAAAAAGCGGGGATTTTTTTTCGTCTTGTGTGTTAATTTTCCCCCCCGATGCTCCACGATGAAACGGGCCGTCCAATAAGATTTGAGCTTAGATCACATGCCAGTGGCAGCTGCTGTTACACAAACGGCCGAGAGTGGTGGCGCTGTTTCAAAACCCAGTGTAAACAAACACCAAAGAAGAGTATTCTGAGAGAAGTGGATGCTGAGTTCTTGTTATCACTGGTATCTGAGAACAGATTTATCCTCACGTTATTTATACAGAATATCATTTCTATTCATTTTCCACATAATTATGTGGTCTGAAGAGCACTATTCCATTTTCTTCCATGTGCGCGAGTGTTTGAGTCAGAGCGCATGCACTCTAGATCTTTCTACACATGAAATATGAAAGCAAATGGACATATGATTGTGATTATATAGTTTCTGTATGCTTTTTATGCAGATCATGGTATTTTTATACCAATAAAGGATGTTTATGAGAAATGATAAGCAGGTGTAGCATTTAATCCATTATAAAGCATACAAAGAGTGCATGTCTGCCTATTATAGAATCAAAATAAACTATAGATCAGAATCAGAACTTATTACAAGCACTCAATGATAGTTTAAAGTGGGTTTTAAACAAAAACATTAATAATCATAAATTTTCAAGTGTAGCTTGATGCTAATTGTACATCTAATTATTTTAAGATGTATTCTTCCAAGAATTATAGATAGTTTGTGTTACTGGTGTAAAACCGAACTTTATTTATCTTAATATAAAGTTGTATATTGAGCAGAAGACGATGTTAAATACATATACGAGGTACATATCTGAGGAAAAATACATTGTTGGTCAGTGCCACCTAGGCATGCAGGCATGAATTAGCAGAAAGCGATCAATCGTTTCACGTTCGGTGTGAAAGCACCGTTTGTCAGTGATTCGCCTTGCTTTTTCACATCGTGCTTAGTGTGAAACGGCCTTTAGTTTCACTTCACATCAAGAACAGACCTTTTTTTCCTGCCAGTGTCACTCTTGGCTTGTTCACTAGGGCAAATGTGTTTATCCATAATAACGTTTAATCCAAATATGTTTTGGAAAGTTAGCTCATTTGCTTTGTTCAGAGAGACACTAATTGTTGCAAGGTGGCACTTTAGTTTGGGGGTACAAATCTTTATCGTTTTTAAAAGGACTTCATTCCCGGTTCTTAATGCATTGTGTTATTAGCACTCAGCTAGAAAAGACATCTTTATGTTTATAGCGCAGATTATTTGATTGTAGCAATGAGTGAAATCACTACCAATTTTCCTAAAATCCAAGTTCTGGTAAATGATATTAAATTCTCACTTCAGTGTGTTGAGTTTACAGTGTTTATCCTGCAGTAGAGCAGCGATCTGATTCACTCGTGTGTCTCCTAGTTCACATTCACTCAGATTCAGCTCTCTCAGGAGTAAGAGGTTTTTACCCACAATTCCAGTCACATACTGACAGCCTTCATCTGCAGCAGGACCCAAAAACCTGAGAAGATGAAGCAGAATTCAAATCAGTTCTAAAATAAATTTAGTGCAATGAATAATAGCAGCCATTTCTGATGGGGAAATCAAATGTACAATAATTTATCCTAAACGTACTTATATTTAACAGATTGTATTTATGAAATAATATTTCTATAAATAATTTGCCTGTGTATCATCTATTTTGTATTGTTTCATCACGTCTCACCTCAGTGTCTTCAGCTGATAGTTTGGATCCTGTAGTAAATCACTGAGCTGCTTCACTCCTGATGGTCCAGGATCATTTCCTGTGAGATCCAGCTCTATCAGGTGTGAAGGGTTTGATCTCAGAGCTGAAGCTAGAGCTTTATAACCTTCTTCAGTGATACTGCAATTAGAGAGTCTAGACAAGGAATGAAAAAGTAACATTCAGCAGAATAATCAGTTATTCTTGAAAGTTAGTCAAATGCAGCTGAGCTTCGTATCTGATGTGTTCTAAGTATTTGACTACATTAAATCTGTTTATCATATAAAGTTAGTTCCTCTTCAGAAGACCTAGATTAAAATCTCGATTCATATGGATGACTTTTTTTTGTTAACGAATTTTTTTAATGTATTATTTATTTTATTTTTTTACATTTTGAAGCATCAAAGTTGTGGTTGCATCCCAGTTAACAATTTTGTTATAAGAACGTTCTCCAAATATTGAGTGTTGGTTCTGGGAACATAAAAAAAATGTCCAGTTTTCTTGACGTTAGAGGAACGTTTTTAAATGGTATGATGTTCCTCAAACGTTCTTTCAACTTAATTTTGATTTAAAATTCAACATTCTAGGAACGTTGATTTGTAACATTCCAAGAACATAAAAATATCCAGTTTCCTTAATGTTAGTAGAATGTTGTTTAAAGGTTAGTATGATGTTCCTGAAACATTCTTTCAATCCTTCAAACACCTGCTGTGAACAAGCACTGAAAGAAACAGACATAAGAACACAAACTACCAGAGGTGGGACTTTCAAGTCACAGGCAAGTCTCAAGTCATATCCCAAGTCCTCAAAGAGTTAAAGTTAATGAGATAATTAAGTGACTAATTAAATGATGATTGTGCATTAGTGATGAACACCTGCTGTTATTGAGAATTACAGAGGATCAGATGTTGATGTTTTACTGGTTAAAATGATGCCACCATCATGGAGATCAGTGTTTGCTTTAGTTGGGCTCTCGACCCTTGACTTCCTGCATTAGATCTCTCTTTGTAGCAATGCATGTGGTGTTGTAAAGCAGAGAGGTCAGTGGTAGGGCTGTCGCTCGCGGTGAAGGAATTTCCCTTGCGGTAATTTTGAGAGGCTCAATAGCGCCTCTCAGATTATATATATATATATATATATATAAAATCAATCTGTGTGTGTATGTGTTACGATGTAACGAGGTCATATTCAGACACCGAAACTAAATCGTGTTGAAACAGGAAGTGAAGTAAACAGGAGAGAATGACAAAATAACGGTCCACATAATAAAACGTAAACCTCACAATAAGATCGTTAGTCTATTGTTATATATATATATATATATATATATATATATATATATATATATATATACACACACACACACATACAGTTAGTTCTGATCCAGTTAGTTCTGGACAGTTAGTTCTGATCCTCGAATCTGACCAGACAAGAGACTTTTTCTGTTGATATTTCACCTGCGTGTTCTTTGAGTGAGTCTTTAAACCGATCATTCAACTACACGTTCAAAAATGCTGATTCATTCAAAGAAAGATGTAATGAAACACGCTGTTGAAATCATTTTAAATTTGAGCACCACTTTTAAAGGCTCAGCTGACCAGCAATGCGTCGATGCTAAGACAGATTTCGCTTTCCTTGGACATGACAACCTGTTTTCACAAATATACAAGACTCAGCCTGAAGGACAGACGCAGGTAATCGCACGCGCTCAGTCGATCTCTCTCTCATTCGCTGTCTGTTTAGGCTTGTTAAGTGCAAATTTACTGAGCCTCTGTTCAAATCAGCATGGTACACATTATGTTATCATTACTAATATTCAGTACACATGCACGAAGTGTAAAACGAGAAGGGCGTAACCTTACGACAAAGAAAACACGCAAATATCGTGGTTGCTGCATTCCTCTGCGGTTATGCTCGTCAATAGCGCGGTATTGCGGTTATCACGACAGCCCTAGTCAGTGCTATGCAGTGAGCAGCTATTAGCTCTTTTTGTATGATGAGACAGTCATCATGTGCTGGCTTGATTACAATCAAAATAACTTTTACTTCATTTATGTTTAGATTATTCATAATCAACCCTGTGAAACTACAGCATGCAAACAAAGTGTTGCTATAATAGTTATAGTGAATGAATTTCAAACCTATGTAAAGCATATAAAAAAAAATTAACTCCAGTTCTGTTTAGACACACAGACATCAAGAACCAGCATATGAATCTCAACAATGGTGACAATCAACAAAATGCTTCATGCTGCAAAACACCATTGTAAAAACTCCCATCATGCTCTGCAGTATGAACATTAATAGTCACCACTGTTGAGGATCGTATAATAAGTGTTCATGTCTAAAAGCCTGAGCCAATAAAGTTTTTTTTTTTCTTTCCCCAATATTAAAGCGTTATGGTGGCATTTGTTTCATAGTACTTTTTTTATTTTATTTTTTGCAGTTCAGTAATACCTAAATGTCTGTCAATAAACCAAAAAGAGAGACCACTTCATATGTTCATTCATCATGAGTTATAAGCAGAAAGCATAAGTTAATCTGCTAAGGTTTGATTCAGCAATGCACAAATGTGTGCTGTAAAACAATATTGCAACAGCTCAGAAGCCAATTACTTTGAATTAGCAAAAGGGTCAAGAGACCAACTAAAGCAAACCTTGTCCACAATTATGGTGGCACTGTGTGGTTTTTTTTTTTTCCAGTTGATTCCAACCAAGGCTGTGGCTGAAGTCAGATGTAGTTCTTGCGTTTCTCTTTTCTTCAGTGATGTTGATTGTTAACAGCAGGTGTTCATCACTACTGCTCAATCATAATTTAATTAGTCACTTAATTATCTCATTAACTTTAACTCTTTGAGGACTTCGGACATGACTTGAAGACTTGCTTGTGACTTGAAAGTCCCACCTCTGGTAATAACTGAAGCTGGTAATGCTGTTTGTGGAGTTGTTTAATCAGATCTTGAGAGATTTAATGTCTTTTATCTTCAGTTCATCTAAGGCTGTGGCTGAAGAAAGTTGTAGTTTGTGTTCTTATTTATCTTTCTTTCAGTGCTTGTTCACAGCAGGTGTTTGAATGATTGAAAGAATGTTTCAGGAACATCATACTAACCTTTAAATAACATTCTAATAACATTAAGGAAACTGGATATTTTTATGTTCCTGGAATGTTACAAATCAACGTTCCTAGAATGTTGAATTTTAAATCAAAATTAAGTTGAAAGAACGTTTGAGGAACATCATACCTTTTAAAAACGTTCCTCTAACGTCAAGAAAACTGGACATTTTTTTTATGTTCCCAGAACCAACACTCAATATTTGGAGAATGTTATTATAACAAAATTCTGTTAGCTGGGATGGACTTTCAGTGAAGGGACAGAAGTCTCTCAGATTACATTAAAAACATCTTTGTTGATGAAAGGAAGTCTTATGGGTTTGGAATGACATGAGGGTAATTTATAAACAATTTTCATTTTTGGGTGAACTGACCCTTTAAGCATTTTGCATTGTACCCATATTTTTAAACATTTTTGAAGAGATAAAATGGAAAATTCATAATTTGTCATTTAATATACAATAAATTCCCATATGTGCACTTTATAAATCATATCTTTAACAAAAAGATTACCTCAGTATCTCCAGTTCACACTTCACATTCTCCAGTCCAATGCAGAGCAGCTTCACTCCTGAATCCTGCAGATTATTATTGTTCATGTTCAGTTCTTTCAGATTGTTATCGGATCCAAGAACTGTAGCCACAGCTGAACAGCTTCTGTCCGTTAAGTTACAATAATTTAGTCTACGGGAGAAAATAAATCACATCGCAGGATTAGACTGAATACATATAATACATTTGCTAAATACAAATATGAAATACATTTTTTCACCTATTACTTACACATGAACGGTACCAGCATTACTCTTAAAATATTAGGGCCAGTTTTACTAACAGCTTACGCCAGTGCAAACTGTCTTTTCGCATTAAAATAGTACTGTCAGGTTTTACTAAAGACGCGCAGTGATGAATTAGCGCTGAAAAGGTGTGGAGTTATTTTTGCGCCTGACCTTATGAATATGCATTTGTAGGAGTTTCCCTTTCAGACGCAAAATTTATGGGAGGAGAGTAATAAAATTAATCATGCAACGTGATTTACTAACGTTTGCACTTGTCAAATTACTGGTATTTGCGCCATTATTTAACGCCCTGAAAAAGCATGTCTTAGGCTTCTTTACGCTTGAAATGGCTGCAATTATTGTTGCTAGGAGGCACCGCAGAGAAGCACATGGTAGAAGTGAGAGGATTTTTTCCACACGTATTAATTTATTTGGAATACATTACACTTTAGTACTACTGGACTGCATCCATTAAAGAAAAAAAAGATGAAGATAAAAATAATTATAATAATAATTTAACCATAACAATGTTATACATTTGCACATGGTATATGATTAAAAATCACTGTTGATCTATGTAGATAAATGTTTCCCAGATAAGTGCAAAACCATGACTTTATAAAATGACTTACAGTGCTCTTTTGGAGGTTTTGATGACTGCTGATAATCTAATGAGACACTCGTCTGATTTCTTGAATTTCTGAAGCTCAAACTCTTCCAGCTCCTCCTCTGATGTCAACAACACAAAGGCCAAAGCAGACCACTGGGCAGGAGAAAGATCAGCAGATGAAAGACTTCCTTTGCTAAGGTGAGTCTGAATCTCTTTCACCAGAGTTTGATCATTCAGTTCATTCAGACAGTAGAACAGATTGATAGATCTCTCTGGAGACAGATTATCTTCTAATTTCTGCTTGATGTACTGAACTATCTCCTTGTAGTTCTGGTCATTGCCATCTTGCTGTGTCAACAGACCTCGTAAGAGTAGTCGATTGGACTGGAGTGACAGACCAAGAAGGAAACGAAGGCAAAGATCCAGGTGTCCATTGTCACTCTCGAGTGCCTTGTCCACTGCAGTCTTGAGAAAATCAATCATGGTTTCATTTTTGTTTTCCTTTTCTGTAGACTCATGAACAAACACACTTTTCTTGTTGATGTCTAGAAACAGATGTGCATAGAGGGCTGCAATAAACTCTTGAATGCTCATGTGAACAAAGCAGTACATGGTACCAAGAATGATCCCTGTTTCCTCCTTAAAGATCTGGGTACACATGCCTGAATACACTGATGCTTTATAGACGTCAATACCACAAGCTTCCAGGTCATTGTCATAGAAGATCAGGTTATTTCTTTCCAGCTGCTGAAATGCCAGTTTCCCCAGTGAAAGGATGGCATCTTTATTCCAGGAAACATCTGGTATGTATTCTCCACCATACTTTTGGCGACTCTGCAGGATCTGAAAGCGGAGAAAATGTGTGTACATTTGTGTCAGAGTCTTGGGAGTGTCTTCAGTGTTTGATTCCTGCAGTGTTTTGGAGGCATCATCAGCCTGATTGTTTTTCAGATCATTATTTCTTTTCTCCTCCAAAATCTTCTGGAGAACAGTGGCTGAAATCCAGCAGAAGACTGGGATGTGGCACATGATGAAGAGACTCTTTGATTTTTTAATGTGATTAATGATTTCTTTGGCCAGATTTTCATCTGTGAATCTTTTTTTAAAGTACTCTTCCTTTTGTGCATCATTGAATCCTCGTATCTCTGTCAGCCGGTCGATACAGTCAGGAGGAATCTTACTGGCAGCTGCTGGTCTGGTGGTGATCCAGATGAGAGCAGAAGGAAGCAGATTTCCCTTGATGAGGTTTGTTAGGAGAACATCCAGAGAGGCTGGTGACGATACATCAGACCACGCCTCATTATCCTCAAACTTCAGAGGAAGACGACATTCATCTAAACCATCAAGGATGAACAAGACTTTGAATTGATTCCTTCGTGTAAGGTTCAGCCCTTTTGTCTCTGGGAAAAACTCATTTAGAAGACCCATCAAGCTTTGTTTTTCTTTCTCCTTTAAGTTCATCTCTCTGAATGGAAGAGGAAATATGAAACTGATATCCTGATTTTCTTTTTCTTCACCCCAATCCAGAACAAACTTTTGCACAGAGATAGTTTTTCCGATGCCAGCAACTCCTTTTGTCAGTACAGTTCTGATCTGCTTGTCTTGTTCGGGTGCTTTGAACAAATTTTTGCATTCAAGTGGTATCTCTTGTGATTCATGATGCCTGGAAAAGGACTCAATCTGTCTCACCTCATGTTCAGTATTGACCTGTTCACTACAACCCTGAGTGATATAGAGATCTGTGTAGATGTTGTTCAGAAGTGTAGAGTCACCATGCTTTGCAATTCCTTCAAACACACATTGATACTTTTTCTTCAGATGGCATTTTAGCTAATGACTGAAGAACAGCTCATCTAAACACCAGGAAAAAAAAAATATAGATATTTTTATCCTAATTTTATCTCCTTCATTTTATAAGTGACAATCTGACAGATGGTCATGAGTCTCTTACCTTCTAGAGTATCAGCAGCTTCATCTTGCTTCATCTCTCTCAGGAAGTAGAGTGTGAGATCAAGAGCTGATTCTTTGATACTGCATCTGTTGTCATTAAAGTCCTTCACAAAGTATTGTGTGCTCTCTTTTTGTAATATTTTCTTAAACTTTTCTAACTCATTCTTCAGAAATGTGATTATTTTGCTCTCAAGATCCTAAAAACAAAGCAAGAAAAAAGAGGGACAGAACAACAAATTATAAACAAATCTATACATACACACGCACATACATACATAAACATATATCTATATATATATCTATATATATATATATATATATATATATATATATATATATATATATATATGATACACACACACACAAAATCCAAGTTAAAATGCAGCACTTGATTCAATAAGCCATTTAACATAAATGTGAATTCCTACCTGGAAAATCCACAGGAGATTTTCTTTGAAATTCTTTTGGTTCCTGTGAGTCTGGATGCCTGAACCTAATGTCTCATATTGAATGCTAGTTAGTAAAGAAAAGAAAAGAAAATTTTAGGCATAATAGTAGAGAAATCTCTTAAAGGGTAAGATCTGGGTACCTAATTTTTATTGAGCTCATTTTGTTGAGCTTTATATGATGAACAGATTTAATTTTCTTTAAAATATTTGCATATAATCATTGATGAATGCACAATTGCGTTCTGAAGATGAACAAAAGTTTTATGGTTTTGGAAAATGATGACAATTTTCACTTTTGAGTGAACTATGCATTTAAAAACTAGATCTCTTATTATAATATGTTCTGTCCTATAAGCATAAAACACAGGGGTTGGTGTATAATCGCAAATTCTGTGTTGACAACAGGTATTTTAACCTGCAGTGCAGCACTTCAACATGCCAGAATTAAATGGGTACTACAAAAAATATGATACACTTCAAATAATTTCAGTGTTTGGATCTTTCACTAATGACACAAAGTCAGTATAGTCATACATTTGTCCTTCTCATGTCTAAAGACTATGTAATTATGTTTGCTTGCCTGGTGTCTTTCCATGGTAAGTTTACGCACCCTAGTGGCTACCTAGAAAGAAGCTCTAGAGTTCATTACAGAGCAGCAGCTTCCCAGCCATCTTATTATATTTATTATTTTATTTAGTCAAGTTTTATCACTTACAAAGAAGTGGAGAAATTAGCTAACACAATACTGTAATGTAAAACACATGAAATACCTTTTGGTAGATGATGTTTTTTTCTCACTGAATTCCGGTGGTTCATTTTTTGAATGGTTACTCTTCATAGACACATGTGAGCCTGATACACTAATGACACAAAGAGCAAAACACTTTACTACAGGAGATACTTAACTCTCATTTGAAGACATTTGGTTTTACGAATTAAATTGTGGCCAAATCTAAAGACAGTAACAAGGCTAGTAACATGCTGGTTTCTCGCCCTGCAAGATTTTTCCATTTAATCGTAAATCACAGCTGAGACTCATGAACTGCTTTCTCCCAGAAGCTCACCCTGTTGTCAGTTTTGCAAAACACTTTGCCACCTTGCTCAAATCTTTCCATTTTTTTCTGCCACAATATAAATGGCCTCTTCTGTCATCTGTGCACGTAGAACAAGACAAAAGGGCACACCAACTATTTCCTGCATTCCAAAGTTTCCCACCTACATCATTCCTGAGTCTTTATTTTTGTCTTCCATAAACTGAATTCATCTGTGAACTCACACAAACTAGACTGAGTTTTAAGGTTTTTCCCCTCTCTCCAACATCACATACTTGAGTCTCACATGAAGAGATTTAGAATGGCAAACGGTTTATAGAGTTTAACACACAATATGTCTTGATCAGAGACTTCATCCTAATAACTGCACAATTTCCACTTAACCACAAAACCTGAAAGAGTCCATATGTGTTTTATAAAAGAATCAACTGAAATACTAAAAACTAGTTTTATCAGTAATTAATGTCCTTGTGAATGAGTGGCTGAGAAAATGAACAAAAAAACTTCTCAAAACATCTACAGCCACGGAAAAGCAGTACATTATTAACTGTGACATTGTGTCTTACCTCTGTTTCTCTGAGAGACTCATTTCACAGGGAGACTCTTTTCCTCGCTCCTTTGACACACTGCAAAATATTCCATTTAGTCAAAGCTGATTACATGCTTCTTTGACAAAACCAATTACATGCAAGCACATTCATTATATGTTGAGGTTTCATCTGTCGGTCTTAAATCTAACGGTCTGATTTACTTTGGAGTTCGCATAATCACAAACCAACAGATGAAGGGGACATTCAGAGAAATGTATAGCCTACTATTCGTTTGCAGTAGCCTAACGCTTTTGTATAAGCTTACTGATTTAATATCCGTGGCCTACAAAAGTAAACTAATCCCTATCAGGTTCTCATCAGATATAAAAACGGCTACTCTAATCCGAATCTAAATCACGCGTATATATCACATTCCGCCTGTTGCGCCAAATAACTGTAATCGAGGAGGTGCTAAAACTTACGTGCAAGTATTTGAGAGCAAATGCTCAAATAACGTTGAGCATTTGCAATTGTTGCTTGTCACGTGGTACGATTCCAAAACAAATTCCAGTCTCTGGTGAAAGATTCGGTGACATCAACTGCTTGTGTTCCTAGACTTTGTGAACGATTAACAGCAACGGCAGATAATCTTGCGTCTTGATTTTCCAGGCCTTTCCTGCAGTGAGCCCTTCTCTGTGCTGCTCAGAACTCATCCGCTTTGGGGTGTGTCTGTAGCCAGTCTGTATATTCTATGGATGATTTCAGTAAAGTTACAGTTGGAAAAAAAAATGATTTTCGACTAAAGCAATCTTAACACACTTTTTTTACCCAGCTAGTGACCCTGAAAGCGTCCAAACTGCATTTGAAATCTGGATGAAATACAAAAGCCTATGGCTGCCGCCCGGTACCTCATCCTGTCATTTTTATAAAGTTGAGCATTTCTCACATTTTAGACGCCCGACCGCTCTCAAGACTTTCTCCGTCCAAAAGATGAGAAATGCCCGCAACTTTAATGATTTGGAGCTTCTTTCGCAGTTTATTTCTTGTCTTTTCTTTTCTTTTATACTTTATAGAAAAAAGAGTATCCGAGCAATCCACAAATGATTTAAAGCAGGACACAGCCAAGAGGCAAAGCATTTCAAATAAAAGTACAATTTGTATTAGGCCATTTAAATGTTTATATAATAATTAAATATTAAAAAAAAAAAACAAAAAAAAAAAGAGATTGTGGTGATGCCGCTTCAAGAAACAACATCTTTTTAATGTTTCTGTAGGAAACGTCTTTAGAAATTTTGTTTAATGTTATGCTCCAGTTGTCTATCTTTTTAAATATCTGATAATATTACCTTAAAAAAAACAACAACAAATTGTGTGTCTGCGCACACTTGGCGAATAAAGATAATTCTGATTCTGATCATATTAGACTGGTCACAACCACAAACAATAACTCATTTTCACCAGCAGAGGTCAGTGTCACCTCAGATCTGATCATCGACAACAGCTCATTTATATTTAGATAAAGAAATGGGAATATTTGTATAGCTTTGTACAACATTTCTCCAATACTTCAGGATTTTCTCTTCTAACTGATTCTCATTTTTCCTTGTTTCCTCTGTTAGATTAATATTACCTTAACTGAAACTTTCAGCTATTACAAAAATTACGAGACTGTTTTCAATCAAAGTAGAATCAGCTAGAAATAAAAAAATAAAAATAAAAATAAACAATCAAAAGTTGATAAACTAAGAAATTGATTTAATAGATGAATTGGTGAAGCAACAACAAAAATCAGATGAAAGACTAGAATGAGAACGCAGATGAATTTTGAGATATTAAGTCCATGTGGAACTCTGTCCGCAATAATTACATTTAGTTTCAGTCCAAACCGAAGAACATCTTACATTCGTGTCAGTTTTTCTGTACAAATATTACTTGAAGCTGGTCTTAAAGAAGTTCACTGTAACAACTTATAATAATGATGTTGATGAGGTTGGCTAGGACAGATTTAAATGAAAGAGAGCTTTTATTACTCAATGTGTTATTGAGTCATATTTGGTGAGGACGCAGAAACACACTTTAAATGTGCTTGATCTGAACATGAACTACTTTAATTTCAGACAGCTGTTTTTAGTATGACGGTGTAGTGATCCTAACTGAGTGAAACATTTCCCACACTGATCACATGTAAAAGGCTAATCTCCAATTTGGACCCTCTCATTTTCTCCAGTGTGCATTCTCTGATGCTTTTTCAATGTCACAGCTGCAGTAAAGGTCTTCCCACACTGAAAGCACATGTAATCCTTCACACCACTATGAATTTTTTGGTGAACTTTTAAATTACCCAGCTGACTAAAACTCTTTCCACATGAAGAACACATGTAAGGCTTCTCCTTTGTATGGACTTTAAGGTGGACCTTCAGGTGTTCTGCCCTAGGAAATTTTTTGAGAATGCAAATGTAATTTAAGAGTGTATGCATGTGTGAAACTCTTCCTGCACTGATCACATGTGTGCGGCTTCTCTCCAGTGTGGATCATCTCATGATTCTTCAGATTTCCAGACTGACTGAAAGTCTTGTCACAGTGTGAACACCTGTAAGGTTTTTCTCCAGTGTGAGTTCTCTGGTGCCGATTCAATACAGCTGCTGTAGTAAAAGTATTTCCACAATCAAAGCACATATGATCCTTTGCACCGCTGTGAATTCTCTGGTGTAATTTTAAATAATCCATTCGTGTAAAACTCTTCCCACACAAACAAATGTAAGGTTTATGCTTTGTATGAACGTTCAGGTGCATCTTTAGGTTTTGTGCCCTAAGAAAGTTTTTGCCACACTGATCACAGTTAAATGGTCTTTCTCCAGAATGAGAACACAGATGTAATTTAAGAGTTTTTGTTTGTGCTCTTTCAATGTGTCAGATCTAGTAAAGGTCCTCCCACAATCAAAGGTTAAAGCACATGTGATCCTTCACACTGTTGTGTCTTTTCCAGTGTAATTTTAAAAGTACACATCCGAGTAAAACTCTTTTCACACAAAGAACACACGTGAAGCTGCTTCTTTGTACGGACTTTCAGGTGCCTCTTCAGGTTTTCTGCCCTAAGATTTTTTTTTTGCCGCATTGATCAGAGTTAAACTGTCTTTCTTCAGAATGAGAATGCAGATGTAATTTAAGAGTGTTTGCTTGAGCAAAACTCTTCCCGCACTGATCACATGTGTGCGGTTTCTCTCCAGTGTGGATTTTCATGTGAGGTTTAAGACTTCTTTTGTTTGTCAAGTCAAGTCAAGTCACTATTATTTGTATAGCGCTTTTAAAAATGCAAATTGTGTCAAAGCAGCTTTACATCAGCTTGATATAAAGCTGGGTGCCTTTATATCAGCTTTACAGTATTTAGACGGGGAAATTTGGGAAACTCTTTCCACACTGAGGGCAGGTGAAAGATTCTTTGGCTCTTCTTTTCAGTGAGCAACTCAAAGATTTCTCCAGTTTTGACATGATGATGTTTCTCTTCCACCTAATTTGGTTATTCACTTTTCTCTTTCTCCTCCAACAGGTCTAAAATTAAAGATAAAAAGGTTTCATTTTAAGAAAAAGAAAAAATATATCGACAAGTGTTGGGGAAATAAATCAATACATCACGAGTCGAGAAATGATTCTGCATCGATTCTGAGATTTTCCGAATGCATTGGGATTCTCTCTCGAATCGATTCTGAGCTTAGTTTTTAACAGTGGATGGCACTGCATGCTTAAGAAATACATGTACTCTGCTTGCTTCCTGTTCCTTTCACACACTTGAAGCTAAAATGATTATTCATAAAGTTCAAAAAGTTTGAGGCAAATAACGCCTCGGTTACGTATGTAACCCTCCTTCCCTGAAGGAGGGAATGGAAACGTCACGTCGTGACCGACGAATTGGGATCTTGCGTCGAGAGACCAATCTACTTGAGTGTAAACTAAACAAGCCAATGGACATTGGCATGCGATAATTGCATCCAGCTGCTGCTGATTACAGCATGAGCATAAAAAGGCAGCAGGTGCAACGCATACCAGGTTTTCGCTGAGGAGCCGAGCCGGTAACCTGGCCACTCAGCGGTGGTACAGCAGTGGGACGTGACGTCTCCGTTCAGTCCTTCAGGGAAGGAGGGTTACATACGTAACCGAGACGTTCCTTTTCAGTCGGTCACTACGAGTCACATCGTGACCGACGAATTGGGATCCCTACCAAAGCGCCATGGATGCTGCCCCTTCCAGTGTCTTGTGCGAGCCTCCTGCGCCCCTTTTTGGTGTAGGCCAGGGCTCGCAACAAGAAGGCAAGTCACTGTTTTTGTAGCACTACCCATTCAGTGAGATTGGATAACATTGGGAAAACGTACCTGTTCTACTAGGAACAGGGACGTTGCGGAAGCCCCATCCTTCCCGAAGGAGGTTTCAGAAGTGCTTACAGATATGAACAACCGTTTAGGTGCATATGGAAGATTAGAGGTGATTGTAACCCTCTTGGAAAATGGCAGAAAGTCTGCCGGGGAACACGGGCTCTGAGGCTACACCATGAACTTTACACATAAGGGATCCACTTAGGTCTCTACATACGGATTCAACCTTCTCGCCCCCCTAAGAAACCTGATGACCAGGTCATGCTTCCCTACCGACTTCCCTCTCACGGGGTCATGGTAAGCAGCGATCGCAGCAACATAGACTTTAAGGGTGGAGGGAGACAGCCTTTGCTCCAACCCTTGTTGCAAAAAGGACAGCACGACTTCGGCATCTTCGGGGGTCTTCTCGATGAGAAGAGCACCACTCAATGAACAGGTTCCACTACAAGGCGTAAGCATGTAAGCATGTCTCGTAGACAGTGCTCACGCCAAAGTGATGGTGTCAACTACCTCTTGGGGTAGGTCACCTAGAACCTCCGCGTCCCGTCCAGGGACTAGACATGAAGTTTCCAGAGGTCTGGACGCGGGTGCCACAGGGTGCCCCATCTCTGAGTCAGTAGATCCTTCCTCAGAGGAATCTGCCAGGGAGGGGCTGTCATGAGGAGCATTAGTTCTGGGAACCAGGTCCGAGTGGGCCAGTAGGGCGCCACAAGCAGGACCTGCTCTTCGTCCTCCCTAACTTTGCACAGTGTCTGTGCAAGAAGGCTCACTGGGGGAAATGCATGCTTGTGAAGGCCCCGCGGCCAGCTGTGTGCCAGTGCGTCCGTGCTGAGTGTTCCCTCGGTCAGGGAGTAAAACACCTGGCAGTGAGAGGTTTCTGGAGAGGCAAACAGGTCTACCTGAGCGGCTCCGAAACGTCTCCAAAACAACTGGACCATCTGGGGATGGAGTCTCCATTCTTCCGGGAGCGCAACTCGTGACAACTCGTTGGCCGCACGGTTGAGCAGACCCGGAACGTGAATAGCACGAAGTGATCTCAGAACTTTCCGACTCCAAAGGAGGAGGTGGCGGGCGAGTTGCGACATGCAACGGGAGCGCAGACCACTTTTTCGGTTGGTGTACGCAATGGTCGCAGTGTTGTCCGTCCGGACCAGCACATGCTTGCCTACTAAGAGCCCCTTGAGACGGTTCAAGGCAAGTCACACTGCTAACAACTCTAGGGAGTTGATGTGCCAGTGCAGTTGGGGGCCCGTCCAAACCCCCGACATTGCACGCCCGTTGTACGTGGTCCCCCAACCGGTGGTAGAGGCATCTGTGTAAACCACAGCATGCCTAAGCATAGAAGATGCGTTTCTGCATCAACATCTTGAACAGCAACCTGTTCCAGGGGCACTCCTGCCCGGAGAAACACAAGGTCTGACCACGGGGTGAAGGTTCGGCGGCAGGCTGGTGTGACTTGAACCCGGTGAGTGCCGCGACGCCACGCCCACCTCGGGACTCGGTCATGAAGCCAGTGCTGAAGCAGTCTCATATGAAGCAGCCCCAGTGGTGTAACAACCGCCGCAGCTGCCATATGCCCCAGGAGCCTCTGAAATTGTTTCAGTGGGACCGCTGTCCTGCCCTTGAATGAATTCAAGCAGTTCAGCACTGACCGCGCACGTTCCTCTGTGAGGCGTGCTCTCTGTTCGACCGAATCCAATTCCATACGATAAAAGAGATCCTCTGTGTCGGGGAGAGTTTGCTCTTTTCCCATTTGACCCGAAGACCCAACTGGCTAAGGTGCCGGAGCACCAGGTCCCTGTGCTCGCACAACTGATCCCGAGACTGTGCTAGTATAAGCCAATCGTCGAGATAGTTGAGGATGCGAACACCCTACTCTCTGAGGGGAACAAGAGCCTCCTCCGCAACTTTCATGAAGACACAGGGGGACAGGGACATCCCGAAGGGCAGGACCTTGTACTGACATGCACATCCTTCGAACGCAAACCACAGAAATGGTCTGTGGCGCGGAAGGATCGACACAGGAAAGTACGCGTCCTTCAGGTCGATCGCTGCAAACCAATCTCGGGGACGGATGCACCCGAAGATGCGTTTCTGCATCAACATCTTGAACAGCAACCAGTGAAGGGCCCGGGTCAAAACACGCAGGTCCAAGATTGGTCGTAACCCACCGCCTTTCTTGGGTACTATGAAATAGGGGCTATAAAAACCCGTCTTCATATCAGCTGGAGGGACTGCGATCTCCGCCTGTAAGACAAGAGCATCAGCCGACTTCACTGTCGTGAAGCGGACGCCACTGAACTTGGGGGGACTCCGGGCGAACTAAATCGCATAGGCGAGGCTGATGGTCCACAGGAGCCAGCAAGACAGGCCGGGTAGCGCTAGCCAGGCACCCAGATACCATGCAAATGGGACCAGCGGAACCACTGCCGTACCCGCAGTGGGGTAGCGAGGTGGAACACAGGGACCTTGGCAGCTTGGGCGGCTTGTGGTGGACCGAAGAGGGCGTGGGCGACCGTGAGGCAGACAGCGGGGAAAAATGAAACAAAAGATTCTCCACCCGGCCCTCCTCTAGGGGAGGGAGTGGTGCGTTCACCATCTCCCGAAGAGCAGATCCCTCCATCTCTGGGTCGCCCGTCTCAGGGCCGCTTGCTCTTCCGCTTACCGCCAGGTTTGACGGGGGCCTGGACGGGCGGGGCTGCCTGCCTACGCCTGGCTCCACAGCGCTACTTGGCTGGAGCCTGCTGCTGATATTTGGCATTTTTAAAATATCGGCATTGGGCGATAAGTTTTCCTGACTGGCCGTTGTGTTACGGTGCGTTTCCACTGGCACGTAGCGAGCCCAGCGGAGTGAGCGTTTTCAATTCATTCCTATGGAAGTTCAGCTTATAAACGCTCGCACAGTGCATTATGGGATTGAAGCTCAACTTCCATAGGAATGAATTGAAAACGCTCTTTGCTCCGCTGCGCTCGCTACGTTACGTGCCAGTGGAAATGCACCGTTGTAAGCGGGACAGGCAGCGCTGAGAACACCAGCGCCTCATCACAAAGTGATCACATTGACTGTCTTCATTAGTATACGATCCCTATTTAACAATTATATATAATACGTTATTAGATAAAACTGTTAAACAAAGAACGTAAACGGTATGCAAAAGTGTATAACATTTACTTTTATATTATTAGTAACAAAAAGATAAACAATATAATATCTTGTTTATCTTGGCGTAATCTTTGATGAGACCACATTGCAAAGACTGCTCGATCTTGCAGGTTTGCATTACACAACATCAGAAAGATCAGGCCCTTTCTAACAGAGCATGCTGCACAACTTCTTATCCAGGCCCTTGTCATTTCTAGGCTGGACTATTGCAATGCTCTCCTGGCTGGACTTCCATCAATCACAATCAAACCCATACAAATGATTCAGAATGCAGCATCATGACTGGTCTTCAACGAGCCCAAAAGAGCCCATGTTACACCTCTCTTTATCTCCTTGCACTGGCTACCAGTTGCAGCTCGCATCAAGTTCAAGACATTGATGCTTGCATATAGCCACAGGCTCAGCATCCGCCTACTTCCACTCACTATTACGAATCTACACCCCCTCCAGAAGTCTAAGATCTGCTAGTGAGCGACGCCTCATGGTACCATCACAGAGAGGCTCAAAATCACTCTCCAGAACATTCTCGTTCACTGCTCCTGGCTGGTGGAATGATCTTTCCACCCCTATCCGGAATGCTGATTCCCTGACAATTTTCAAGCAACAGCTGAAAACCCATCTCTTTCGACACTACTTGACTTCATCCTAAATTAAAAAAAAAAAAAAAAAAAACTTTGTCTTTCTCTTTATTTATTCCTTCCCTTTCTAGCTTGTACTTATTTGAACAATGACTGAGACTTGGTATTACGAGCACTTCCTCTGTCTGTTTGCATCTTTAAGATGAATCACTTTATGTATTCCCCTGTTGTAAGTCCCTTTGGATAAAAGTGTCTGCAAAATGACTAAATGTAAATGTAAATGTAATACTTTCTCATTTTGTTTGTTTCTCATTTACCGGCAACATTCAGCAAACATGCATCTATATCATTTAGATAAATCTCTGAATATCTCATAAACATTTAATGTCACAAACTTGCAGAATTAATCGAATCCAGCTGTGAGATCTAAAGAAAGTGTACAGCATGATTCATACTCAAAACGGTAAGCTGTGAGATCTAAAGAAAGTTTACGGTTTGGGTATCTGCAGCCTGCAGTGTCGGTTTCCCTTTCTGAACAACGAATATAGAATATAGAATGCACATGACAGTCGGCTGTAGGTCTTTTGGTGTGTTCAAGTGCAGCTTTTTTTCCCCCGACAGCCGACGCAGACGAGGTGACAACACAGTCAGCTTTCATCAACGCTAATCCTTTGGCATTGGTCTTGTATGTCCCTACTCGAAGATATCGACATCGGCCATCACAAAATCAATATCGGTCGACAACTAATGGACATATGAGAGATTAAGTATGGGACACCAGTTTGCATACGCAACGCTGAAGGACATGGCTTGAACTGCTGTTTGATGTGCTTGCTGTCTAGTTAAATATCAGCCTGTAAGTAATGTCTTAAAGTCCCCGTAAAAATGTCCCTGCTATAAGTATGAATACATGTACATTTTGTCACTGAAAACCATGACCTCTGGTGTGATACTACATCCTGATTTTAAATCGGGCAATTCCACAGACAACTTTAAGTAGTTGAAGTACCCCATGCAAGGTCATGTTACTGAAGCCCCTTGTGAAACCCATGTTATGCTAATATGGTAGGTTTTGTCTCAGAATTGTTCAAATATTTCACTTTTTTGGAACCATTATAAAAGTGTTAAGTTTTGTTGTCCTTTGGTGTGACACCCCTAAACTATGTTTTTTTTTAATTAAAAACTGTGTGTTAAGCTACATAATCATGGAAAATTATGCAAATGTGTCTTGCTAACTGCTAATGACAGGTTAGCTGAAGCCGCCTTTCCACTGTCTCCGACATTTGGATACGATTGTCGCATTTCTCCCCCTAGCAGCAGTTGCACAGAACTTTCAAACTGGTCATGAAGCAACCGTTACCCTCAGCTTATTCACTATGGTAAAATTAATAATTTTAATGAATATAATTAATGAATGAACATATCGACACAAAACAAATGACCCCTGAAATAAAATCATAGTAGGTTTTATGGGGCTAATTAACGTACATAATGATTTCATAATTATAAAATAATTATTTCTGCCATAATTATTATAAAGCGCCATTTTACAGAAATAGTGTTTACAGAATAACGTTAAAGTGGAAAAATATTGGTAATTTTGACCTCACGCTCATAGAATACATCACATCCCGTCGGGCGGTCGCATATGGTCTAGCCGCAGAAGTTCAAATATTTTAACACATCCGAAGCTCAAATTGGATCTGAATTTTCCGTATACGCATATGATCGGAACTCCATGCAGCTTCCGCACTACTCTCCATTCAAAATGCATGACTTCCGGTCTGTCGCTTGTCGGAGATAGTGGAAAGGCGGCTTAAGAATAGCAAGGTCATTAATTGACACAAAAGGCTGAAACATCCTTTGGTGTGACAGATACTGTCCACTGATGTGACACCTGTACCGTCGCACCGGAGGACAAAAATGATGACACACAAGAGGTCAAGGTCTCTTTAAGAAGCATTTTAAATAATTAAATAATGTTTAACTCCTTTTTATTCTTTTTTCTTTTTTAGTGTTCTTAAATGCAATGATTACATTAATTACAATATTTTCTGATGTTTTTGCAGAAAACTTGTAGTAGGATAAACACAAAAGGGAGGAGATCCTAAGAGATCCTAGAAAGTAAATAGAATCAAAATGATGCCTTAAAAAGAACTATTTACTTAAAAAAATAATTTGCATCTTGATGTTAATCATAATTTGCATCTTAATGTTTGAATATCAGTCATATTTAGTTGTGCTGCACAGTGTGTGTGTGTGTGGGGGGGGGGGGGGGGGGGGTCTGAACAGTTTCAGTAACATACTGATTGACTGAGTGACTGAATGAATGAATTTTATTGATAATATTTTTAATTTTGTTTTGTTTAAAAAAACGTTGATATTGTTTGCATCAAAATTTACATTTATTTCTTCTTTGACATTCAAAGTTAAATAAAAATACTTCTTACTTCCTCTTTAAAGCAGTAACTACCATTTCTATCCTTTAGTGTGATGTAACGTCATACGATGTGACACATAAAAGAACCACAGATTTGTTTTTCAAATATCTTAAAAAAAAAATAAAATAAAAAGGTTGAGAATTGCTTTAGGGGAGATATAATCATCACTCATCTTAAAATGACAAAAGGATAACAGAAAAGTTTGTCTCGTTGCCAAAGTTTGTTTTGAAAATGTCCAACAAGTCATGGGGAAAAAATAATGTTATTCATAATTTAATATTAAATAAATAACACTTTATGAAAATAAGTGTCTAACAATTAATATAATTTTCTCTCATGCTGTTTGTTTATTATTAAGAGTTTTTCCCCCTTAATTTTAAAAGTCACAACATAATGGCACAGTGAAAGAATTGACAAATTTAGTGGCCCATTATATTTTCTCAAACATCAGACGTCAATTACCCACCTCTTGTAATAAATTTAAAATGTCCTCACACAGGCTCAGTATGAAGTATTTTAGTATTAACCCTTACAATATATATATATATATATAAATATAAATAAATATATATATATATATATATATATATATATATATATATATATATATATATATATATGTATATATATATTAATTTTAAGGATGTAACATATATAACTTAAACTAATTTATTTTGCAAAAGTTAATTTTAAAAAAGGAATAAGAGAAAAACGAGAATAAAATTAAACATCCAAACAATAATTTGAATCACTGCAGGTCTTAATACTATAGTAATTTATAGTAAATACTATAGTGTTTTGAACCATACTAATGTATTATACTGTATATATTAATTACAACACTTTGTTAATGAATGCTACAGCATACTGTAGTATTAACTATAAACTGTGATAAACTGTAATAAATACTGTAGTAGTTTTTACTACAGTAAACCAGTGTATTGTAGTATAATATACCCTATAGTTGTAGAAAACGTAGTACAGTATTGGGTAAAGTAATTTGTTTCTATTACTATAGTTGTTATATTACCACAGCAACTATAGAATTACCACAACAAATTAATTCAATTACTTTACTATAGTATGGTTAAAAAACACTATTGCATTTACTATAAATTACTATAGTATTTTTCACGTGGGTTACTCCCAATTGTATATATCAGTCAGCAGATTCCAGAAAAGACGCACAAATGGCACTATCCTAAGAAAACGTATCCGTGCTGCGCAGCTGACACAGAAGAGCATACGCAGTTTGTGTACAGCGGATATTCTCCAAAATGGCGCTATGGTGACGTGGAGAGACAGAGAGGAGACAAATTGTTGAATAAAGTCGTTATTTTTATTTTCTTTGCGTACAAAAAGTATTCTTGTTGCTTCATAAAATTCAGATTGTACAACTGATGGCAGATGGACTATTTTGACGATGTTTCATACTTTTTTGGGGGGCCTTGACAGTGTTGATTACTTGGCAGTCAATGGGACAGTCAAAAGCCTCCCGGTTTTCATCCAAAATATCTTAAATTGTGTTCCGAGGACGAACAAAGTTTTATGGGTTTGGAATGACATATGGGTAAGTGATTAATGACAAAATTTTCATTTTGGGGTGGAATAACCCTTTAAGATCCTGAAAAGCTGTGACCCTATATGACAAATCTAAGCCATGTTTGTGAGAGGTGACATTGATTGCCATGCTCAAATCACATCTGTGGAGAAGATTCAGGCTAAAATTGAGGTTAATTCTGAGGAAGTCTGTGTTAAATTTGCTATTGTGACAAAATGATTTATCATAAATATTTATTATATTACTTGACTGGACACACCTGAGGGCTACCAAGCAATTTCTATGATACAATAAATATTCACAAATTAGGCCTATGCCTTATTTATGTTGTGCTCAAAAACAGCTATACAAAGTGCTTCAAAGAGGAACAAAAGATGTTATCTCTTTTTCTCCAAATAAATAATTTCAAATATATATATAAAACAGCAGTCAATATTTGAGTGAATCCTTTATGTGATAAAAGACCATTTTTAAAAATACACATTTGGAATATTTACTTATCCATAATTTGGGTTTTGAATTGTGGATTATGTAAAAAAAAACAAAGAACAAAAAAAATTGTATTAGTGCTATGGGTAAAATACTTCACATACTTGGGTTTGTTAATGAAAAGCATTGAGTTTATTGGTAGCTAATTTATGTATAGGGAGTGCAAATGTAAAAGTTTCTTGGGGGAAATCAAAACTGCAAGCGAGCTCAAAATATGGTTTCCACCAGTCTCATATTTTTTCCTTGTCCTACAATAAAAATTGATAAAATGAGAACGCAAAGAGTATGCTATTCTGTGTCAGCTGCGTCACACAGATACGTTGTATTCGTTCAAATCAAAGCGTACGTACAACGTAGGAAACGTATCCGTGTGGCGCAGCTGACACAGAATAGCATATGCTCTTTGCGTTCAGTGGAAATTCTCCAAAATGGCACTACGGTGAAGGAGAAGAGACGAATTGTTGAATAAAGTCGTTATTTTTGTTTTCTTTGCATTTCTTTGCAGAGATTATACTTAAGCACTATGAACATGCACCAAAAGAAGAAGAAAGAAAAAAAAAAACTTTTTCTATGGTTTGGCCAAATACCACAATTAAATTATGGGCGTTCCCCCAGCCATAACATGCAGTTTGTTGGATCAGGAAAGAAGAGACAGATGAGTCTGGGGTGGAGATGAAGAGTCTTTTATTAATGTCAATGTCAAGTGTCAGATAAGAAGTGGCCCATGAGAAGAGAAGAAGTGGCCCAGAACACAGAAATTACTACTACATATATCTCCCTCTTTGCCTGCTCAAGCATTAGCATACTTCTCAGTTCCTGGTTGCACCATGTACTTGTTGATCAGTTCTTAACAGAAACATAGGAGGTAGTTCAGCCTTGCATATAAAACTATGATTATATGTTACACAGTATGAGAAGAATAAAGACTGAAACTAAAATTATATATGATCCTACAATATGCCAATGCATAATACAGTACAATACAAAACAATGGCAAAAAGGAAGATGATAACTGTTAAACAAAAAGCATTATACTACCCAGACTGCTGACTGTGAAAGCAACAACTTCAAATACGGGGGAATTTGGGTACATAAATGCTGTCAACTGGCAAAACTAAAGACTGCTTAGTCTGGACTGATGTAGTGAACAGATTCCGTCTTATATCAGTCAAAGCATTGTCTTATGTACAGACACAGGCTATTTGTTCATTATGAGACAGAAGGATACATAACTTAAAACAAATTTAAATATATACATTTTGTATATAAAATGTAAGAAAAATAAAATATATGCAAAACAAATGTAAAATTTGGTATAAAATTATGTTATAAAGAGATTAAAAAATATGACTTATTTGAATCTGTGTATATGTAGCCCACAATAATTATATTTTCATTTTATACTTTCAGTTTGTATCATTTGAACAGTTTGTCACAGTTATGAGCAATTTTTTAATTGCTTCTTTATGGATGAGTTTAATACAAACATCATTATGATGTAAACCTTAAACTGAATACTAAACTAAAAATACATACTTAACATTACTCATGTGCTTCTATTAATACTGCATTATTTCATTTGAAGGTCTGATCCTTTTCCACCTGTAAACTTTTGATAGGTTAAGCAGCTATTTAAGTTGTAGTAGCTGTAATTTTGGCATTTTTGAATTTCTTAATTGCGGTTTAGCAATATTTCGGCAAAATTACCACCACACATATTGATTTTTTACAGTACTAAATGGAGAACCTTCAGAGAATTCCTCAGCTGACGGTGACCTTTTCTTGATCTGTTGCTTCCACAGGTTCCTCCTGAGCTTTAGACCAGGATGTTAACCACCCACCAAAGCTACCAATGTAGTTCACACCAGCTCTCCAGCTGAGTAAATGTTCTTTCTCCAGGCTGTAAGGAGGAATCAGAAGAGAACAAAGGTGTTGAGTAGAACAAGTTTGAAATAGTTACTATATTTCAATTACTCTGAGTACAAAGTAGACTGTAACAAAGATTACATTTCTGTAATCAGTTTAGTTCCTGATTTTAAACTATTTGATACACATTTTAAAACAATATTTGTTTGAAATATAATACATTTAAAACAATTTACATGATGTTTTTTGTTAGCGTGACTGCAATAAAAGGATGTTTACTCACCTCAGGTTACAGTTTGAGTCTTGCAGCACATCAATGAGCTGCTGCTTTGAGTCTCCTATTTTATTGTTACTCAGATCAAGCTCTTTTAAAAACTGCAGTGCTTTTGTTTCAGCCAAGGACTGAGCCAAACAAGCAACATCTGTAATGCCACAGTCATTTAGACTAGAAAGAGAAAGACAGACAGACAGACAGAGGAAGAAAAAATATTTTTACTTTCACCCAGAGGGCACAGTTACTGCACAGTTGCTTCGGCAATACATGTGTTACTCCCTGTCAGTCAACCACTGTGGGTGAAGGAGACAGACTGAATGAAAATACAGTTCACTCTCTGACAGTAGATGGTGCTCATTGAACAGCGCTTTCCCCGAAAACCCAAATAAACAAAATAGACTGCACTTTCTGTTTCTGACATGCATGTTTCACAGAGAAGAAAGGAAGTCAAACAGTATTTACGTGTTTTCAAACAGCCATTCAGCTTTTTGTATTCACTATGGTGTTTATTGAACAACACTAAATACTTAGCATTTATTTTCAAACATTTATTTTTATTTAAACATATTCACATTTCACACTAAAACATGCCAGAAAAGATATTTTATATTATTGAACAATATAGCTGTGTACTTTTGCGCTTTAACCTGTTTGAAACATTTGATTAATTTTACCATTTTGTGTACTGTTATTTTGTATTTTCAAAATCACTTATGTTTAAAGTTTTTTGTTATATCATTTTTCAGAAAAATCTTTTTTTTTTTTTTTTTAAATTGAAATTGTTTTTAACCTTTAGACAAAATATCAAAGAAAAACGTGTATGTGTTTGTGTTTTGTATCATATCTGATACATTAGGATTTGATGGCTCATATATGAGCAATATCACACGAGTAGAAGTGCGATATGGCTGTATATCGCACGGCTGTGATTCGGCCGTAGGTAATCACAGCCGTGCGATATACAGCCATATCGTACGTCTACGAGTGTGATATTGCGTTTATACAACAGTTCGACGGCACGTGTGTGTAAAGAAGTTAGAAACAACAACGAAGTGTCTTTAAAAGCCCTCTTTTGTGCAGAACTACTTCCTTCTGCCACTGATTTAAATCTAAAGTTGACAATTTAACAGCTGAGCCCAAGCATCCATTACTAATTCCAAAACGTCACTTTAGAGTTAGTAACGAAGGAATGTTGAGTTGTTTCATTGAAAACTTATTGTATTATTGAAGTAAAAGCTTGTATTATGTAGAGTATTATGAGAGAGAGATGGACTGAGCGACTGTGATTACCCGCCTCTGATACAGCATCTCCTACAGACAATAAAACATAAGTCTAAATGTCCACTGAGGAAGGCGTTATCTTTGTCTTATCGTCAATATCCTTTCTTCCGTTAAGCATGATTTGTGATGACAGCACTGCTCATTTGTTAGCCGTGTCCTTGTTGAAAGTAAAAATAACTTCTGTTCACAAAAGTGTTTATTTTTCAAAGTAAAAGTCTTTACTGCAGCGCTGACTCATAAAGTCTCTTGTCGCCATCTAATGGTGGAACAATATAACTAAAATCACAATCATGAACACGCACCATGCCTCGGTGCTATTATTAAATACTATTATTATTTATATAAAATATTATTTATTGAATAATCATATTTACTGCAATTGCTAGGCAATTCAGCAAACTGTACAACAACAGCCCGATATACAGCACCGAATAAACATGATAATATTTTGCCAAAATTATTTGCTCTGGAACAAATAATAGTTCAATGTGACCAAAGACTGGCCATTAGATTTATCCAACACGAATTATATCTCGTGTTTAACCACTATAGAGACATCAGAGCCAGCGGTAAATTCCAGAAGATCTGGCCGCGGTGAGGCGCTCTCTGCGGGTGTAATGAGCGCTGAACAGCCGCTGAACCGATGGATCTCCCGTCTCCGAAAACGTCAAAGCAAATTTTGAAATGGACCTTACCTTTATTAACAAACCGCATATTTGAAGTCCAAGCAAGCACATTCTCGCCTAAAAAACTCTTAAAACTGCATTCTGTGACACAAAGCAGTATTATTTTTAAAATTATAGTGGATTTGGCTGTCCGCCATGACACTCGCTGTGAGAAATATGGCAACTTCGGCAAGTGGAGTGATACAAACAGTGAAGAGGACGAGGAGCTCTGTTGGACTCTAATATCGCATACCTATCAGCCAATCAGATTCGAGAACCAGAAATAACTGTTGTATAAACAGGAATGTGTTATAGTCAGGGCCGTAACTGGGGTTTGCAGGGCCCCAGTGTAGGTTGTACCAGTGGGCCCTGTTTGAATTTTTTTTAATTTGTATGTTCATTCTATTTATTTATTTGTGCTATTTACACAATGTTTCAGTTTTTTCAAGTTTGTAGGTATCCAGGTACAGAAACCAAATAATCAAATGTAAAATAGCACTGCATAGTCTTCACTAAAAATTAAATATACAGTCAAACCAAAATTTATTGAGACACCATCAACATTTCTCACATTATCACAGTTTATTTGCTATAGTTTAGAAATCAATCAATAGAACTCAGAGTTAAACTGTGTCAGAACAAATTCATCTTGATAATGTCAGAACTTTGATAGAAAGATATGTAATGGATTACAATCAACCAAAAATTCAAACAACTGTTAGTATGACAATATTTACACAACTATCAATACTTTGTTGACCAATTACCAAGCAATGCTTAATTTTGTTCAGTATGTGGTGTAAAAAGGTCGCACTGGCAATTAAAGAAAAAAACACTTGAGCAAAACATGGTCAGGTCAAAGTGTCTGAATAATTTTTGGTCCCAAATTTTGTATCAGTTTTACTGGTAGTCCACTGTATGAAGACTTTTTGGGTATAATAGGTCACAGTTTACTTTATTTTGCTATACTCACTTAGATAAATGAACTATAGTGTCCTGCAGCCACTAGTAAAAAAAAAAAAAAAAAAAAATCAAAAATTATATCTGGTGTCTGAATAATTTTTGGTTTGACTGTGGATTGATTCTTGTTAAAACTACAAAGTAATTCAGTCAAGAGCAGTGAGTGATTTTCTTTCTTTCATTTTCTTGGATTAATATTAAGGACACCGACAGCAGCTAGTAAATTAGGCGCGGTCACTTTAAGAGACAATGCATCATTATATTGATACACATCCGATTTCTTTCTCCACTGTTTACTTTCACTTTAGACATAACCAACAGTTTTATATTTGCACATTCGGACTTCTGCATTCAATTACTTTGTTAACCACACTACATTGGACATTCAGCGGACATTCTTAAGTAAATATGACATAAAAACAATACTTGCCCATTTTGATCGATTGTGAAAAAAAATGTAGGTTGACAATGATGTCGCTGATTAGAATTTGCAAAAAATAACTTTGCTGCACATATAATTAGAAAGTTATTGAATGCGGAAATGTGTGAATGTTGTGAATGTGCGAATATAAAACCAACTTTACCCAAGTCTCTTTCACATCTTTTTCTGTTTGCATGTTTAAACTGCGATTTGTATGTGTTCGTTCAGGTGCAGGAGGATGCGAAGGAGAGCTCGGTTCGGTGTTGCTGTCCATGAGACGAGGCTCTCTGCGTGCGCACCGAACACGGCGCGCAAGTACAGTTGAGTTTTTCTGCGTCTTGTGTTTGAATGCTTTAAAATCTTTTGAATGTTTAAAGTCCGTGTAAAGTCAATATTAAATGTGTGTTCTGAGTTTGTCACACCACGGAAAAATGTGTTATTAACCACCCAGGCAAATTTGAATGCTAAAAAAAAAAAACTGCCAAGTAAATAAAATAAGGTATCAAAATCTTGAAAAAATAAGCCATATTCTCTGCTCTCAAACGCTGGGGGCGTGTTCGCTGGCGGCACTGAAACCATGCCCACTCGTCTCTCTCAACTGTTTTCCTCTAGCAGCTTAATTTAAATAAGGAGACCGAGCTCAGTTGTTTTGTAAATTATCACAACCACGTATTAACGTGACGAAGGCATAGCTAGCTCTAGCAAACTGTAGGCTGTAGTAACTAACGGTAATAACAGTAACTCGCGATTGAGCGGACGAACCACTGATGCTTATGCGTTCTAGTTATTAGGTGTGTTTAACTTGAAGCAGCACTGCGCAGAACGATCAATGTTTGACCAAAGCACCGCGAGAGCGATTCAAAAGCATAATGAGCGTCTGCTCTCTGTAGCTCTCACTGTACTTTGATGTCACACAGTGATCAGTCTGTGCAGTCAGTGCTGCTTAAAGTCGAACACAGCTCTTACAGTGTTGCGGGAGGGGCAGCGCTCGGTGGCTCCATTGCGTCATCGAGTCCTGATTTAGCCCCGCTCAAAAAAAATCCTGATCATGAAAATGGTGAAAAACTGTTTAACGGTATAACTCCACCATTAAGTAGTATATAGTTCACAGTCTTTGTAACATGTTTCTATTCCAAGATGGCGCCGCTCATGGCAGCCTCCATGGCGTCGTCCGCAGTTGTTTTTATGTTTTTGTTAGTTTGTCCTGTCTTTAGTTATATCCCTGCAATCAGTTTCACAAGAGACAAATTACTGGACATTCGGCAGTACACACCACCCGATATTTCACCGGTTTTCGATTATTCGGATGTTTTGCGGAGCGGCGGCGCTGATCAAACGCAGGATGCGTAGACGGGGTAAGCGAGCCAGCGCACTCGTGAAGCTCAGACAACGCGGATTTCGGACAGCACTGCCTAGCATCCATCTGGCGAAACTCCGTTCTCTACCCAACAAAACGGACAAACTCCTTCTGCTCTCCCGGACAAATAAGGACTTTTCAAACTATGCTGCTCTGTGTTTCACGGAAACCTGGCTGAATGACGCCATTCCGGACAGCGCACTCCATCTGCCTAACTTCCAGCTGATCAGAGCAGATCGCGACGCAGAATCAACGGGGGAAATCGCGCGGCGCTGGAACATGCTTTTACATCAATGAAAGATGGTGTACAGATGTAACTGTGTTAAAGAAGATGTGCTGTTCTGATCTGAAAACGCTCTTCATTAACTGCAAACCTTTCTACTCGCCACAGGAGTTTTGCTCGTTCATTCTCGTGAGTGTTTACATTCCTCCGCAAGCGCACGTGAGCTCAGCTTTACAGAAACTAGCTGATCAAATCACAGAGACAGAGCAACATCACCCGGACCAGGGGCGTAGCCATCATTTCAGAAGTGAGGGGGACAGAAATGTTATATATATATATATATATATATATATATATACATACAGGTGCATCTCAATAAATTAGAATGGTGTGGAAAAGGTCATTTATTTCAGTAATTCAACTCAAATTGTGAAACTCGTGTATTAAATAAATTCAGTGCACACAGACTGAAGTAGTTTAAGTCTTTGGTTCTTTTAATTGTGATGATTTTGGCTCACATTTAACAAAAACCCACCAATTCACTCAACAAATTAGAATACATCATAAGACCAATAAAAATAAAAAAACATTTTTAGTGAATTGTTGGCCTTCTGGAAAGTATGTTCATTTACTGTATATGTACTCAATACTTGGTAGGGGCTCCTTTTGCTTTAATTACTGCCTCAATTCGGCGTGGCATGGAGGTGATCAGTTGGTGGCACTGCTGAGGTGGTATGGAAGCCCAGGTTTCTTTGACAGTGGCCTTCAGCTCATCTGTATTTTTTGGTCTCTTGTTTCTCATTTTCCTCTTGACAATACCCCATAGATTCTCTATGGGGTTCAGGTCTGGTGAGTTTGCTGGCCAGACAAGCACACCAACACCATGATCATTTAACCAACTTTTGGTGCTTTTGGCAGTGTGGGCAGGTGCCAAATCCTGCTGGAAAATGTAATCAGCACCTTTAAAAAGCTGGTCAGCAGAAGGAAGCATGAAGTGCTCCAAAATTTCTTGGTAAACGGGTGCAGTGATTTTGGTTTTCAAAAAACACAATGGACCAACACCAGCAGATGACATTGCACCCCAAATCATCACAGACTGTGGAAACTTAACACTGGACTTCAAGCAACTTGGGCTATGAGCTTCTCCACCCTTCCTCCAGCCTCTAGGACCTTGGTTTCCAAACAAAATACAAAACTTGCTCTCATCTGAAAAGAGGACTTTGGACCACTGGGCAACAGTCCAATTCTTCTTCTCCTTAACCCAAGTAAGACGCCTCTGACGTTGTCTGTGGTTCAGGAGTGGCTTAACAAGAGGGATACGACAACTGTAGCCAAATTCCCTGACACGTCTGTATGTGGTGGCTCTTGATGCCTTGACCCCAGCCTCAGTCCATTCCTTGTGAAGTTCACCCAAATTCGATTTTGCTTGAAAATCCTCATAAGGCTGCGGTTCTCTCGGTTGGTTGTGCATCTTTTTCTTCCACACTTTTTCCTTCCACTCAACTTTCTGTTAACATGCTTGGATACAGCACTCTGTGAACAGCCAGCTTCTTTGGCAATGAATGTTTGTGGCTTACCCTCCTTGTGAAGGGTGTCCATGATTGTCTTCTGGACAACTGGCAGATCAGCAGTCTTCCCCATGATTGTGTAGCCTAGTGAACCAAACTGAGAGACCATTTTGAAGGCTCAGGAAACCTTTGGAGGTGTTTTGAGTTGATTAGCTGATTGGCGTGAAAAATCAACACAATTAAAAGAACCAAAGACTTATACTTCAGTCTGTGTGCACTGAATTTATTTAATACACGAGTTTCACAATTTGAGTTGAATTACTGAAATAAATGAACTTTTCCACGACATTCTAATTTATTGAGATGCACCTGTATATAATCACATTACAATATAACATTTCTGTAATATATATAACCTACCAGTCAAAAGGTTTTGAACAGTAAGATTTTTAATGTGTTTTTTTTAAAGAAGCCTCTTCTGCTCACCAAGCCTGCATTGATTTGATCCAAAATACAGTTTTATTATGTACAACAACTGCTTTCTATTTGAATATATTGTAAAACGTAATTGATTGCTGTAATCAAAGCTGAATTTTCAGCATCATTACACCTGTCGTGTCACATGATCCTTCAGAAATAATTCTGATATGCTGATTTGCTGCTCAAGAAACCTTTTTTAATTATTTTTTTTATTATTATTATTATTAATATTTAAAATAGTTGAGTACATTTTTTTTTTCAGGATTCTTTGATGAATAGAAAGATCCAAAGATCAGCATGTATCTGAAATAGAAATCTACACACTGAGGAAGGCTTTGAGCCGAAATGTTTGTGTCTCTTCCCATTGGTGATGATTGTTAAATAAAACGTAAAAGAAGACTGTTCTCCTGAGTGTGGATCATAATTTTCTATACTAAGTAACTTAACAGATTGAATCACCAAAATAAAGGATCGGAAGAGCGCGGTGCAAACGACATTGTTGATCAGCATTTATCTGAAATAAAAAGCTTTTGTAACATTATACACTATACCACCTAAATGCTTAGAGTCAGTATAATTATTATTTTATTTATTTATTTTGGAAAATAAATGATAGAAATTAATACTTTTATTTAGCAAGGATGGTTTAAATTGATCAAAAGTGATGATAAAGACATTTATAATGTTCCAAAAGATTTCTATTTCAGATAAATGCTGTTCTTCTGAACTTTCTATTCATCAAAGAAATCTAAAAAACTCTACTCAGCTGTTTTCAACATCATCATCATATTAATATTTATTTATTTATTTATTTTTTTAGCAGCAAATCAGAATATCAGAATGATTTCTGAAGGATCATGTGACTGGAGTAATGCTAAAAATTCAGCTTTGAAATCACAATAAATTACATTTTAAAATATATTCAAATAGAAAGTTATTTTAAATAGTGAAAATATTTGAAAATTTTACTGTTTTGCTGTAGGCCTACTTTGGATCAAATAAATGCAGGCTTTCTGAGCAGAAGAGACTTCTTTAAAAAAACATTAAAAAACTTAATGTTCAAAAACTTTTGACTGGTAGTGTATAGGCAACTTTAATTTTTCTCTTTTTCTAGCTTTTAATTAGCTTAGAAATCAGATACACTGCTGGACAATAACTAATAATAATGATTTGTTTATATGCTACAAACACTTTATCCCATGAGGCAGAATAGTTTCTATACTGTAATGAATGCTATGTCAATTAGCACTGCATTGTTCATATACTTTATTTATTACCTGGAGATGACTTGAAAAACACAAATAAACCATATATTATCGCAATTCCAAACTCGTCCGTTTTTTCTGTGAAAACAGCTGTTTTCATATAGCAATAGCTGGACATTTGTCCATATTAGGAATTTCCTGGTGCGACTTTCTGCACGAGAGCGCCCTCTGGCTTCTTGTATGAATGAAACATACACTGCACGGAGTGTTTAGTGCTCCGTGATGTACATCTCGCCTTATTCTGGGTCCAAATAAAACATCAGGTCATGCAACAGACTATCCTGTCTCTTTAAATTTAAATCTATATTTATTCACACTGGCTCTTGAAAACATTTATGCGAACACACTTGCCCGAAAAAGTGCGGGGGACGAATTTACGTGATATTAAAAGTGGGTCCCCTGCGTCCCCCGCATAATCTACGCCCCTGACCCGGACTCTGTTTTAATCCTTCTCAGGGACTTTAATAAAGCAAATCTCTCCCGTGAACTGCCAAAATACAGACAGCATGTTACATGTCCCACCAAAGACCATAATATATTGAATCACTGTTATACAACAATAAAGGACTCATATCACTCTGTCCCACGAGCAGCTTTAGGAGTCTCTGATCACTGTTTGGTTCATCTTATACCGACCTACAGGCAGAAACTGAAATCATCTAAACCTATTTTAAGGACTGTTAAAAGATGGACTAATGAAGCAGAGCGGGATTTACAAGTCTGTTTCTCACTCACTGATTGGAGTGTTTTTGAAGCTGCTGCCACCGATCTGGACGAGCTCACAGAGACTGTAACATCTTATATCAGTTTCTGTGAAGATATGTGCATTCCTACCAGGACTCATTTAACCTACAACAACGACAAACCGTGGTTCACTGCAAAACTCAAACAGCTCTGTCAGGCCAAAGAAGATGCTTACAGGAAGGGGGAAAAAGTCTTGTATAAACAGGCCAAATACACACTGGAAAATGAGATCAGAGTGGCAAAGAGGAATTATTATGAAAAAAATAAGGATTCAATTCTCTTCCAGTGACTCAGCATCAGCGTGGAAAGGTCTGAAAGAGATCACCAACCACAAGACACCATCCCCCAGCACTGTGGAGAATCAACAATTGGCTGAATGAGTTCTACTGCAGGTTTGACAAAACACCCCACAACCGCTCTGAACACCTCTCCACACAACCATTAACACCTCCAGCAACCCCCCTCTCCTCCACACCTGCAATTCAGATCAGCGAAGATGAGGTGCGCCAGGTCTTCCGGAAGCAGAAAAGGAAAAAAGCACCAGGCCCAGATTGTGTTACCAGTCTATCTGAAATCCTGTGCTGACCAGCTAGCCCCCATCTTCACACAGATCTTCAACAGATCACTGGAGCTGTGCGAAGTCCCTTCATGCTTCAAACGCTCCACCATTATCCCCATCCCAAAGAAATCCAAAATTTCAGGACTACATGACTACAGGCCTGTGGCTCTAACGTCTGTGGTCATGAAGTCTTTTGAAAAACTGGTGCTGGCCCACCTGAAGGACATTACTGGACCCTTACTGGATCCTCTTCAGTTTGCCTACAGAGCAAACAGGTCTGTGGATGATGCAGTCAACATGGGACTGCATTATGTTCTGCAACATCTAGACAGACCAGGGACTTATGTGAGGATCCTGTTTGTGGACTTCAGTTCGGCCTTTAACACTATCATTCCAAACCTCCTCCTGCCCAAACTAACTCAGCTCTCCGTGCCCACCTCTGTCTGTCAGTGGATCAACAGCTTCCTGACAGACAGGCTGCAGCTAGTGAGGCTGGGAAAATACACATCCAGCACCTGTACGATGAGCACTGGAGCTCCTCAGGGCTGTGTTCTCTCCCCACTGCTCTTCTCCCTGTACACGAACGACTGCACATCTAAAGACCCCTCTGTCAAGCTCCTGAAGTTTGCAGACGACACCACACTGATCGGACTCATCCAGGACGGTGACGAGTCTGCTCACAAACAGGAGGTTAAGGAGCTGGCTGTCTGGTGCAGTCTTAACAACCTGGAGATTAACACGCTCAAAACAGTGGAGATGACCGTGGACTTCAGGAGAAACTCCCCTGCACTCCCCCCACTCACCATCATGAACAGCACTGTGACTGCAGTGGAGTCACTCAGGTTCCTGGGCACCACCATCTCCCAGGACCTGAAGTGGGACACTCACATCAACTCCACTGTTAAAAAGGCCCAGCAGAGGTTGTACTTCCTTCGCCAGCTGAGGAAGTTCAACCTGCCACAGGAGCTGCTGAAACAGTTCTACTCCGCCATCATTGAATCCATCCTCTGCACTTCAATAACTGTCTGGTTCAGCTCAGCTACCAAATCTGACCTCAGAAGACTACAGAGGGTAGTCCGGACTCATTGGTACAAATCATTGGTACAACCCTCCCCACTCTCCAAGAACTGTACTCATCCAGAGTGAGCAAAAGGGCTGGCAAAATCACTCTGGACCCCTCACATCCAGCACACTCCCTCTTTGAACTGTTGCCGTCTGGTCGACGCTACAGAGCTCTGAGCACCAGAACAGCCAGACACAGGAACAGTTTCTTCCCTCAGGCAATCCATCTCATGAACACTTGACAATAATTGTGGAACACACACTATTTATACACTTATTTATCTAACACACAAACTAATTTGCACATAATATTCCAGTACATAAAACTGTCTTTTTTATATATCTGTACATACAATTGTCAATTTGTATATTTTTATTCCTTATTTATTTGTTCAATTTTTTTATTTATTTATTTATTTTTATCTGTGTTTTTTTGTTCTGTCACTATCATTCTGTTGTACTGTGGAAGCTTCTGTCACGAAAACTAATTCCTCGTATGTGTAAACATACCTGGCAATAAAAGCTCATTCTGATTCTGATGTTTCAGCAATGCATTTCTAACATTTATAATGTGTTTACAAACAATTCTCAGAATTGACTTTACACGGACTTTAAATTGGCAAGGCTTAAAAACACGTGCAATGGATAAGCTTTCGTGACGATGCGCAGCAGTGGCCATTCAACTGTCCTGAGCGTCTTTTTAGGCTGGCCTCAGCCAGTCGGTTGAGATCGCCGGGGGGCCCCCCTCAGCCGTGGGCCCCTATAATTGTCACCACCTTTCACCCCACTAGCGACGGCCCTGGTTATAGTGGCTCATACTTGAGGAGGAAAACACCTCAATTTTATTCCAAACTAAGTGCAAAAATGTGCAATTTGGTGCAGTTATTCATATGGTCAAAACGTAATATGAAATTCTCACAAAACTATTTAACACCCAGATTATTCATTTTGTTTGAAATTACACCAGACTGATGACATTTTCTAATGGGGGAAGTATGCCTCCTCACTTGAATTTTGCATTGAGCTCAAATTTAACAGTGACATTAACCAATTCACATTAACCAATAGAAGTTGCCTGATATCTTAAAATATAAATGAAGGAAACAGGGCAGTTTAAAAATCAAAGAATTATATATAAAATATAATACAGAAAAATAAAAGTACAATCGAAGTGTCAGAGATAGAAGGTTCTGCAGGAACACACATTCACTCTTCTGCAACTTATCAATATTATTTTCTTTCAATGTTATTTACCATTACAGTTACTCTTATCACAAACATAATTTATTGCATTAAACTAATATTTAATCAAATGACTTTTTTGTGCTCCTTTGCGTACACTCTGTCTGGTTTGAGGCACATGTACTTGGCTGATACTGTTACCCCACTGTTGTTTCGCTCTGTGGCCTCTGCCATTTTTTTATTTTTTATACTAACACATTTTTTTCATGACTGTTAGTGATGTTACTGTTACTGAGATTCTTTGTGCCACACTGCACATTTAAAGCTAATCGGTAATGAAATTACTGTTTGTTACTTGTCAGGTGTTTATTTCACATCTTGCTTTCATCAGATCACAAACTACAACAGGAAATATTTTCCACAAATATAATGTGAACCCAGACTCATTGTGAGATATCGAGTAAAATAGTTTGTTAAATTGCAATGTTGAAATGATTTTAAGCATTTTCTTTTTTTGTATGTGAATGTCACTGACCTCAATCTCTCCAGTTTACATTGTGAATTATTCAGTATGTCACACAGGATCTGCACTCCTTTGTTTTCTATTTTATTCCCACTGAGGTCCAGCTCTCTCAGGTGTGAAAGGTTTGAACACAGATCTGAAGTCAGGATGAAACACTGTTTCTCTGTAATTCTGCATCCACACAGACTGAAGACAAAAAGAGAAAAGACAATGAATCATACCCATGTTAAGTTTGTGTGAGTTAAATGCATCATAACTAAATGTCATATAGCACACTAATACACCAACAAAACATGAAATCCTAATTACAGAACCATAAACAAATTCCTAGCAAGGATTTAAAGATACTAGATTCAACCCATGTTTGGACAATTATCACACAGTCAAAAACGTTTTGTGAATTATAAATGCAGATGTACAAATTTGTGAACTGTAGAACTGATTGAAACATTTCAATTTACTATTTTCACATTCTTATTGTGAGAAAAATCACAATCTCAATTTAAAGTTATTAAAGTGACCGTAAAGGTTTTCATTTATAAAGCTCTAAAAATCTTACTGACTGATGTTTTAGTGCATTTCCTGCAAATATGGAAAAAAAATAAAGGGTCTCAATTAAATATGTGCAGTTTCACATGGTTAGTGCAAATTATCACATGACCAGAGCAGTTTATTTCGTGTTTGCACCTTGAGAAGATGATAAGTGTGTTCGACTACATGCTATAGACAGCGATCAACGAGATTAGCCAAGAGCAGCCGGGGGCGGAGTTGAAAACCGGCATGTCAAGTTGGACACTTTCTGCTCCCGTTAGTGACGCTTACGTGGTGTTTGCATACTCCATCACAGATGAAGTGAATAAAATGCAATATTTGTCAAATACACAGACGTTTCAGAAACGTTTTCATGAGCAACAGAAACACTTTTTATATACTGCTTAATAAAGCGGCATCTGTTCAAGAATAAAGTTCAACATAAACATAGTCTTTAAATTCCAAAGTTGGGGTAAATATGCTTTTATCAGTGTTTTATGATAAACGTGACTCAATATAACATTGTGACTACAGTAAAAAAGTTTTACTGTTCTAAAAACACAGATTTGTGAGCATTATTGGAATTGAGGATGTTAGAATAAACCCGAAACACACGTGATCATTGTCATGCAGTGAATCAAAATTTAGGTCTCTGCAGAGCAAAAGTGGGCGTTTCTGACTTTGTGGGTGTTTTCAAACTGCTGGGTGTTTCTAAATCATACAATGAAAATGATCCCCCTAACCAGCGTTAATTTTAGTTTTAGTCAGTTTTTTGACTAAAATTCCATTTAGTTTTAGTCATATTTTCTACCTGGTCTCATGGCATTTACGTACCTGGGTGCACTTTTTAGCGTGACACGAAATACGTACCAATAAGTACATATCACTGCAGTTTCCAAAAAAAAAAAAAGAACACTAGAGGCAGTAAAGCTGCTATACCTTTTATTCCTCTTCACACAAATTTACAGTTTCGATTAATAAAGCGTAATTTTCGCACAATTACTCGAAGAATATCATGCAATGACTTCAAAACAATATTAATATGCTGGGGGATTTGAAAACTGCTGCTTTTGAACATTAGCATCGCACATATCCAGCTTAATATCTATGGGTTTTCATAGACGGTAGGTTTGTTCAGTAGCTCACAGAGTATGGAGATATACTTGAGAGGCGAGAAGCACCGGTTTGAATCCTGTGTAACCACGGTTCAACAAAGCAGTTAAAAACTGCATATAAGGAAGTTGAAATGGCACGGTTGCATCAACAAATACGTTTTTATATCAGTTTTGCATTTGTTAACACTATTGGCTAGGTTTAGGGTTAGATTTGGTGTAGGGCATATTTCCAATACGATAGAGCATTAACTTTTAGCGACAGTCCCTGGATATTTGAATTCTGAACCGCCGCAATACGTACCTGAAGCAACGTAATAAAAAAACAGCAATACATACCAATATCTATATAATAAAATCGTGCCAGGGTTCACGTATTTGAACCTGTGTTTTATCACCACTCAGTGGACATTTCTCTTTGAAACTGCGGCAAAACGTGCAGTAAGGTATGTAAAAACGGTGTCGCACAAAAAGTGCACAAAGGTACGTAAATGCCATGAGACAAGGTTGCATATTTTAGTCATCTGAACTGTTTTTAGTTTTAGTCTAGTTTTAGTCGACTAAATATCATAAGATTTCAGTCGACTAAATCTACAGTACATTTAGTCGGCTAAAATCTAATGTGTTTAGTTACAGTGCAATGCATTTACACTGCATTTCTCTAAAATTTCCAAACTCATTATATAGGTTTGGTATTAAGGTTTTATCATGATAGACACGAATTTAACTGTGGTGACACACAACATGCCTTTATATTAAAATTAAATAAAACCACTTCTCATAAAGAATAAAAACATGGTCTTCTTTTCAATGAAATACCAATGGTTATATAGGCTAATTATGCTAATTATTATGCACAACTTGTTTACCATATTCTTCATTCTTTCAAGAAGACATTTATTTCTATAAATAAATTTAGATTAATCTTTATTAGGGCTACTAAAGTGATTTAGTCAAGAGAGTGAAGGATTTTCTGTCTTTCTTTTGTTGCCTGATTAACATCAATAACTCGGACAATAGCAACTAAATTAGGCTGCTATCCCTTTAAAACCGAAAGCACGGATGCAGTGTACTGATACACGTTCTCCCTACTGTTTACATTCTCTTAAGACGTAATTGACTGTTTTTACATGAATACTCGTCAAAACGGACAATTCAACATCATTTTGTGTGAAAGAGTACTCGTGTGCTGTGAGACACGCTTTCTCTGTGTGTATACTTCGGTGTCTGCTCTCAGAAAACCGGACCGAATTGAGTTCTCTCTCGTGTCATCAAATTTATTCATTTGTCTTCTCTTACTACTTCTCTTATGCTCTTCTCTTACTCCCAGATATTGACATTTTTGAACGTTTTATGAGACATGCAGCAAGTGTATGTTAGCTTATGTCCCCCCTGGTTCACATGTGCACATCTAACCTCCTAACTACGCAGCAGATTCATTCTGAATAAGTCTCTTCCCAAATCGTCCCATTTTTATTTGTTGACGAAAATGTCAATAGATTTTCGTCATAGTATTTGTCATTCAAAATGAGTTTTAGTTCGTTATCGTCTCGTTTTCGTCTGTGAAATAAATGTCATTGACGAAAATTATGATGAAAATTATTAGTCAACGAAATTAACACTGTCCTTTACCTGATCCCACCACTAAACCTACCCGACACTATGGCATCAGCCAATCAGGTAACATGGTTGAAAACGCCCCTCTGTTTTGGCCTTGCCCACCGATCTGGTAACTCCCATTACTTTCCTGCAGAGACCTATACTTGGGGCAAATCTGGTCAATCGTCAAATAGCTGTGTCGGCATCAGAGTTCCTGCAGCTTCTCTAAAGAAATTGTGCTGACTGAGTCAGCTGGCTGTTCTCGGAGCGCCATCGTGGTACTTTGATGCCACACGTGACAGTGACGTGGCGTCAGCGCCGTCTCAAGTCAGACAAAATTTCTAACCAGCATGCACTGTTTCAAGTCAGATTTCGATCAATATGCGCAGCGCTGCATGAAGTCGAACACACCTAGTGACTGCGTCAATGCTCCAAAACAAAAGGCTAGTAAAGATATGATAAAGATTTTTGGTCCAAATTATCTTGTCTAGTGTTAATATATGAATTCACAATTATTAAATTTTGTTGATTGTTGTCATAGAAAAGAGTAAACATGTTGATGGTCAAAACTGTGACCTGTGGGATAACAGTGCATTTAGGTATACATATAAATCCAAATGCAGTTGTTAGTGAAGGCTGCACTAAAAGGTTGCAATGACAAAATATTGCACTAAATTAAAAGTTCAAATGTTACAAATACGTTACAGTATTGATGTTGTAATACTGGTAGCACTAATATAACAATTTTATGATATATGTTACAATAAAGTAACAATTTTGAAATATGTTGATGGTTGTATTTTTTTGTTGTTCATCTCATTATTCCTATCAATGTTGTATAAGTGTTTTTATGCATAATAGTAACCTTAGAATGTGATCAAACAGTATAAAATAGCTGTTTAAAATTTCAAAAATAATTATTGATTATTTCAAAGGGTTACTAATGACACATCATCTGGAAACAATTTGAGATTAAACGGGTTAAGTGAAGAAAGCGAAGTCAAGTTAAATTTACTACATGCCAGTGTAGTTTGTTACTGTTGCTATTATAAATCACAGTAGTCTGTGTTTACTTCATAAGTAAACCTCCAGAAACATGCATTTCATTACCTCTTAGATTTCATGAAAAGCACCATCAGTGTTACAGAAGCCATTTAACTCTGTCAGAATAATCTATTGTCATGCAAGTTTTTGTACAGTGTAATGATACTAACTGTAGTTTTTCCAGTTTGCATTGTGAACTGCCCAACAGAACACCAAGGTTTTCAACTCCAGAGTCTCCTAGTTGATTCACACTGAGGTTCAGCTCTCTCAGGTGTGATGGGTTTGATTTCAGAGCTGAAGTCAGGATGAGACACTGTTTCTCTGTAATACTGCATCTACACAAACTGAAGACAAGAGAAAAGACCATGTTAAGTTCACATGTGAGTTAAATGGATCATGAATAAACACCATACTGTCACTAATACACCACCAAAAACCTGACAACCTAATTAGATGATCATAAACCAAGAAACCATACAAATATTGCTTAATAAAAACTGATTTTGTGAAAAGTACTATTAGTCCTGTAAAAGCCATGTAACTGTCAAAATAATCTACTGTCATTCATGTTACATCAGTTTTCGTCTATTCTTTTTTCTTTTTCTTTTTTTGCAGAAAATATTTTTCAGACTTCAGCATATGACAATTTTACAGCCAAAAATGTCAAATCCTGGAGGTTTTGGAGGAGTTTGTTTTTATTTTTTCTACTGACACATACTGAATCATCAGTCCATCAGCTAATAGCATAATAAACTTTAATCTCACTGTAACTGCTGTACAGTATAGTGTTACTAACTCTAGTTTTTCCAGCTTGCATTGTGAGTTCATCAATAGATCACTGAGGTTTGTTGCTCCCAACTGGCCTAGTTCATTCCCACTCAAGGCCAGCTCTCTCAGGTGTGATGAAATTGATTTCAGAGCTGAAGTCAGAGCTGAACAATCTTCAGCTTTTATAGCACAGTACCTTAACCTGCATTCAGAGAAATGAGATAAACTTTTCATTTTATTTCATTAAAATACCAAAACACTAATTTCTTTGTTGTACGTAAATGTTCCTCACCTCAAGCTTTCCAGTTTACAGCGTGAATCCTTCAGTATATCATAAAATTTATTCACTCTTGTGTGTTTAAGTACATTTCCACTGAGGTCCAGCTCTCTCAGGTATGATGGGTTTGATTTCAGAGCTGAAGTCAGGAAGACACACTGCTTCTCTTTAATACTGCATTTACACAGTCTGAAGACAAAAACAGAAAGGTCAATGGTTCAGATCCTTGACGACGGTCTTATAAAACAGCAATAGTAGACATAGTCTTCCATATAGTCTATAGTTGAGTTTTAATTGATTTTTAAGTTTTAAATGCCAGAATCTGCTGTTTTCTTCTTATTCATTTTATTTTAAACTACAGACATAATTTGTTTTGTCTCTTATTCATTGTTGCAGCAAATGTGAATCTCATAATATTTCTGCAGAACATGTACACAACCAGTTCATTTTATCAAATACTTTAAATTAAATTAAATTATTTCCTATTTAGACACCTATTATTAAAGGTGACAGAAATACACCTGCATTAAAGATGCAGTGCAACAGTTTAAATACTGTAAACTGGGCCTGTTTGGCTAAACAATGACTTTCAATCACACTGTAACTGCTGTAAAGTATAATGATACTAACGCTAGTATTTCCAGCTTGCATTGTGGGCTCATCAGTAGATTGCTAATGTTTTCAAATCCAGAGTCTCCTAGTTTATTCTCACTCAGGTCCAGCTCTCTCAGGTGTGATGGGTTTGATTTCAGAGCTGAAGTCAGAGCAGAACAACCTTCATCTGTCACATCACAGCTTCTTAACCTTCATTGGGAAAAGAAGAAAAGCAGAAAATAAAACATTCTGTAAAGACAAATGAAGAGGGATCATCTTTATTTCACCAGATCACAAAACTCTCTCACAAAATGCTCTTTACGAGATACTGAGTATAAAGTGTCTTTGTTTAAAAACTTTCAGTGATTTTGAGCATTTAGTTTCTTGTGTGTGAATGTTACTGACCTCAACCTCTCTATTTTACAGCGGAAATCAATCAGTAGATCACATATGTGCTTCACTCCTTTGTTTTCTATTTTATTTCCACTCAGGTCCAGTTCTCTCAGGTGTGATGGGTTTGATTTCAGAGCTAAAGTCAGGATGAAACACTGTTTCTCTGTAATACGGCATCCACACAGACTGAAGACAGAAAGAGAAAAGACAATGAATCATATCTATGAAGATCATCTAGGGTTTTGGAGGATTTGGATTGTTTGCCTGACTGTAATTTGTCATTTGAAAGTCACACTTGAAATTCTCTTGAACAGCTGTTATGAAACATTAGTTCTATTCCAGGTGCATTCACTTGACATCAATATTAAGACTGGTTCTTCAATGTCAATGTCACACTTTGGCTCAACGGGGCAAATGTGTTTAGGTCTGCTATTCCCAGCTACATACAGTAAGGTTTCCTTAGTTAACTACATTAGTTAACTTGAATTAATGAAGAACAATACTTCTACAGCATTACTGTAGAGGGATAAAAATGGTTTTCTTCATTACGCACTGTGAACTGACATGAAAAAACAACAAACATTAATGAAGATTAATCTGAACAAGTGTTCATTCATTAAAGAAATTGTGTATGTGTGCTTGCTGCAATTTAAAAAATAAATGAATAAAAATTGTCCCTGAATTTAAGCAGGACTAAAGGATTAGCTTGAACGTCAGCCGATAAAGGATTGGCCGATCAGTTGGTACATCACTAATTTGCTTTGTTCTGAACCGGGCACTAAACTGTTTTGAGGAGTTTGTAAGCTCTGGAAGAAAACCATTTTTATCCCTCTACAGTAAATGAAATAATTATTGGCCCAAGATCAAACTGACTTGACCTACCTTTTAAAGCTAAATGCCATTTTATAATTATTTGTGTTTTTAATGGCGTGTTTAATTTTAATACTTCACATTGTGACACCTCTGGCTCAAACAAATGAGAAAATAGTATTATTAAATACACGTTAAATGGTTACACTTTATTTTCGATAGTCCACTTTAGACTTTCTCCTAACTATAAGTAACTTTGTAACTACTTGTCAACTATATGTCAACTAATTCTCATTAATTTGCAAGTACATGTCTACTAACTCTCAGAGTAGACTGTTAGGATAGGTTTAGGGTTAGTTGAATAAGTTGACAAAGAAAGTGTTAGAAGATATCAAGCAGACAGTCTACTAATACTCTACTAACTGCTAGTTGACATGTAGTTGCAATGTTATTTACTGTTAGTAGAATATCTAAAGTGGACTATCGAAATAAAGTGTTACCTGTTAAATTATGTAAGATACTCACGTCAGTGTGCTGAGTTTACAGTGTTTATCCTGCAGTAGAGCAGTGATCTGATTCACTTGTGTGTCTCCTAGTTCATGTCCACTCAGATTCATTTCTCTCAGGAGTAACGGGTTTTCACCCTGAACTTTAATCACATATTGGCAGGCTTCATCTGCAGCAGGACCCAAAAACCTGCAAGAGTTGAAGTAGGATTCAGTTTAATTCTGAACTAAATGTTCATTGCCTTACAAAACATGTTAAGACAGAATTCTTTATTGTTCCAAATGACAAGCTCTAGTTACTGTTTTACTTTGAACATAAAAAATGACTTTTTGATGTCCAAATATTTATTTTAATGAGACAGTGTAACAGAGCAATTGTGCTGAAGAGCAGAAGGGCAAATGATTGATTTTCAATACAAATATGGACAGTGACATTAGCATTCTGATTGGTCTCAAGATTTTTCTAGACACAGCATGTTTGTGAAGAACTGGAGACTCCCAGATCTGCTGCAGAGTGATACAGTGTTGAGAATCTGGGCTTGATGGAAATGAAATGCGTTCAGAAAAAGTTAATACCAAACTACTGAATATCAATACATCTATAATTTCTAATTAAACTGTGTTGTAGCTTGAACCAAAACTAAACAGTGCTGACATTTTTCACTAGGGCTGCAACGATAAGTCGACATTATCGACAATAAAAAATTGGCGACAAATATTTTTATTGTCGAGTAGTCGTTTGATCTCATATGACCTAATGTAAGAGCCTGCAATGCTGCAGTTTGACCAGTGTGGCGCTGTAGCGCAAGAGTGTAATTCAGCACTCCTGGATGCAATTCAGGAGAAGAAGACACACACAGCGCTTCAGAGAAAGTGCATCCGAACCTGAGTGGCGTTTGGATGAATATGTAAATATATTTTGCACGCTTTCCTTTCAGTAACGAAATAAACACAACAAAAACTGACAGCAGTGTGAAAGCAGCAGTTAAAAATGCATCTGATTACAACGATGTGGATGTTTGCATGAGCTCTGCAGTTCAGTAAGTTACTCCAGTAAAGTCCAGTCATGTCACGTCTATTTATATAGTACATTATGCTATAGATAGCCTTAATTCAAGCAGCTTTACGGTATTAAATATGAAAAACCAGAGTCAGTGTTGCTTTCAGTTAGAATTACAACTTGATTTTCTGTTATAAAGCAGCTCTCCAGTGTGGAGCTAGCTAATGATAAAATATTTTTATTAGTGGGAAAAAAATAATAATTTAATTAAAGTGACAGTTTGGTTTACAGAGATGAAAGCTTGATCTAGCTCAGGACTGTTTTGGTTATCATAACCCTATAAGGTATTTTAAGACATTATGTTGTGAATAAAATAGTTTATCCAAAGCGTCTTATCACTTACCTTTATTTTGTTTCTTATCTATATGACTTACAAAAGGAGATGTTAGGCAGAATGTGCAAGATGTGTCATTCAGTTCCCTATCTGTCGGTCATTAAGAGTTATGTCGTGACTACATAGGGGATTTACTTGGAAGCCCCAATCATCTCTGACTTTAAGAGAAAACGCCAATGAATATTGGCTAGTGGATTTTACATACCTGAGCCACTCCCCGTGCCCATGGGTATAAATAGGCGGCAGGTGCATCCACTCATTAGATTTTTGCTTCGGAGCCGAGTGGATGAGAAGTGTGCTGATCTCCACAAAAGCCTTTCATCTTTTGTTTGTTCCTGGTTGGCATCACGGTGCAGTCAGCGGAGTCCCTCTCAGCAGCGATTCCCCTGGGCACTTCAACTGAAAGAGCAAATTCTAAAAGAGCAAATCACGGACGGTCACGTCTTTTTCAAGATGCCGTTCCGTCCGTGTCCTCTTGGTTGCGGTCGTTTTCTGTCTGCGGATGACGGACACGATCGTTGTCTTCAGTGTCTGGGCCTCCAGCACGCTGAAGATGCGTTCGTGGATGACTCATGCATCTGTTGTGGGCGTATGAGCATGACCTCGCTGCGATCTCGCCTTTCTTTTCTGAAAAGATTGGCACCCTCTGCCGCCACCCGTCCCGGTCTCTCTGGCTCGAGCAGAGGACCGCCGGCTGGCGCTCTGGGAGATCAGAGGGTCACAGTAAGAGCCTCTCCGCCGGGTACGTCCCCACGGACCTCTCACTCCTCACGCAGCGAACGTCCCGTCCGGCTCCCGGGTGATTTCGCTGGTTCGTCCCACAGGGCGGCCAGCATTTCATTCGGTGCGCCGCCTGAAGACAGAATGTCGATTGCAGCATCAGGGGATGGGCTTACATCCTCTGAGGATGAAGGTTTGGCGGGGCTGCCCCCCTCGGGTGTTGTCGCCACCGCCGCACCGGACCCAGAGCTGACAGACATGCTTGCCCGGGCAGCCGTGAGTATTGGGCTGGAGGTCAATAGACCGCCCAGTCCCGAGCCCTCGCGGCTGAATGATTGGTTTCTCGGAGCGAGGCGCGGCTCACAACCGCGTTCTGCTCCGGTGCCTTTTTTCCCGGAGGTGCATGAGGAGCTGACGAAATCGTGGATGGCCCCTTTCACGGCCAGAAGTCGCTCGTCCATCTCCTCCGTCCTCACTACCCTCGATGGCGGGGCTGCCAGGGGGTATGCGGGCATTCCCCAGGTGGAGAAATCGGTCGAGGTGCACTTGTGACCGCGAAATGCCGCCACTTGGAGGAATTGTCCGCGTCTCCCATCCAAAGCCTGTAAGCTGACGGCTGCGCTCGCAGCCAAAGCTTATAGTGCTGCGGGCCAGGCAGCCTCTGCCCTGCATGCCATGGCTATCCTGCAGGTACACCAAGCCAAGGCACTCAAACAAATGCACGAGGGTAGTTCCAACCCGGGGTTGATGCAGGAGCTGCGCACGGTGACTGACTTCGCACTACGGGCAACGAAAGTCACGGCGCGGTCCCTCGGGAAGGGGATGTCTACCATGGTGGTCCAAGAGCGCCATCTCTGGCTCAACCTGGCTGAGATGAAGGACGTCAACAAAGCATGCTTTCTTGACGCCCCCATCTCTCAGGCTGGGCTGTTCGGAGACACTGTCGAGGGCTTTGCCCAGCAGTTCTCGGCAGTGCAGAAGCAGACAGAGGCGATCCAGCACATCCTGCCCCGGCGTGATGCACCGTCAGCCACCGCTGCCCCCGGGGCCAGGCCTCAGTCTGCTCATCGCCGTGGGCGCCCTCCTGCGTCCTCCAGAGCTGCGCCCCGTGCTGAATCTACACCTAGGCTGGTGTGTCGAGCCTCTCGCAGGAGTGCGGCGCCCCCCGCGTCTCAGCCGGGCTTCAAGTCGTCCAGGAAGTCGACCAAGCAGCCCTGACGCGGGCAAACCAGAGATATTGTAGTTTGTTCTTTCTCAGGAGACAGCGAGGACAGCGTCGTTCCTTGCCCCGGAGGAGGGCCGGGCAGATCCTGTGTTTCATTTTGTTTCTGTTCTGCCCACATATTCAAAGAAAGAGCAATTACCTTTTCCTCCGGGTTTTCAGGTCCACGGGCCGACAGTGGGCGATGCGTTGCCTCCTCACTCTTGCCCGCGACCCATCTTGCCAGTGGCCAAGAGAGTGCGGTTCGGGAACGCAGTGCCTCCCCACGCACCTCTAGCCAGTCCCCCCTGGGACCCAGGGAGTTCTGTGAGGATGCCTCAGAACGTGCTGCCCTTTGTATCATCCAGCTCTACTCCCCTTCGCTGCACCACCGCGGGTTCGCCGATCGTGCCGTTGGAGCCACTTGCACGGTGTTTGGGGGCATGGCTCGCCTTTCCCAGCCCGTCTCGTTGGCTCACGCGGACGATTCGACTCGACTACGCGATTCAGTTCGCCAGGCGACCTCCCAAGTTCAGCGCCGTTCTCGAGACTTCGGTGACAGCCCGGAACGCTCCTGTATTGCACGAGGAGATTGCTGTCCTTCTGGCAAAGGATGCAATCGAGCCGGTCCCTCCAGCCAAGATGAGGCAGGGGTTTTACAGCCCTTACTTCATCGTACCCAAGAAAGGCGGTGGTCTTCGACCAATCCTGGACCTGCGTGTTTTGAACCGGGCCCTGCACAGGCTCCCATTCAAGATGCTGACGCACAGGCGCATTATCAAATGCATACAGCCCCAGGACTGGTTTGCAGCGATCGACCTGAAGGACGCTTACTTTCATGTTTCGATCCTTCCGCGACACAGACCATTCCTACGGTTTGCGTTCGAGGGTCGGGCATGGCAGTACAGGGTCCTCCCCTTCGGGCTCTCCCTGTCTCTCCGTGTTTTCACAAAGGTCGTAGAGGGCACCCTTGCCCCATTACGGGAAGTGGGCGTCAGGATCCTCAACTATCTCGACGATTGGCTCATTCTGGCCCAGTCGCGAGAACAGTTGTGCGATCACAGGGACCTGGTGCTTCAGCACCTCAGCCAGTTGGGGTTTCGGGTCAACTGGGAAAAGAGCAAGCTCTCCCCTGTGCAGAGAATCTCTTTTCTTGGTGTGGAGTTAGACTCGGTGAGTATGACGGCGCGCCTCTCGGACGAGCGCGCCCAATCAGTGCTGAACTGCCTGAGTTCCTTCAGAGGCAGGACTGTTGTTCCGCTGAAACAATTTCAGAGGCTCCTAGGGCATAAGGCATCCACAGCCGCAGTCACGCCGCTCGGATTGCTTCATATGAGACCACTTCAGCACTGGTTGCACTCCCGAGTCCTGAGCTGGGCATGGCGCCGCGGTACACTTCATGTGAACATCACACAGGAGTGTCGCCGCTCCTTCAGCCCCTGGACGGACCTTGCCTTTCTACGGGCCGGAGTGCCCCTAGAACAAATGTCCCGGCATGTTGTTGTCACGACAGATGCCTCCAGCATGGGTTGGGGCGCTACATGCAATGAGCAGGCAGCCTCGGGGCTCTGGATAGGGCCTCGACTGCTTTGGCACATCAACTGCCTGGAGCTGTTGGCAGTGCACCTCGCCTTGCGGCAGTTCCGGCCACTGCTTCTAGGCAAGCACGTGTTGGTCCGTACAGACAACACTGCGGCTGTCTCGTACATCAACCGGCTGGGAGGTCTACGATCATGTCGCATGTCACAGCTCGCCCGCCATCTCCTTCTCTGGAATCATACGCAGCTCAAATCGTTGCGTGCGGTCCACATTCCGGGGGAGCTCAATCATGCAACCGATGCGCTCTCATGACAGCTCACGTTCCCCGGAGAATGGCGACTCCATCCTGAGATGATCTGGCTGATCTGGAGTCAATTCGGGGAAGCTCAGGTAGACCTGTTTGCTTCCCGCGAGTCCTCCCACTGCCAGCTGTATTTTTCCCTGACCGAGGCCCCCCTTGGCACGGACGCACTGGCACACAGCTGGCCTCGGGCTCTACGCAAGTATGCGTTTCCCCCAGTGAGCCTGCTTGCACAGACACTGTGCAAGGTCAGGGAGGACGAGGAGCAGGTCCTGTTGGTCGCGCCGTACTGGCCCACCCGGACCTGGTTTCCCGAACTCATACTCCTCGCGACAGCCCCTCCCTGGCGCATTCCTCTGAGGAAGGATCTCCTTTCTCAGGGGCTCAGCACCATATGCCACCCGCGTCCAGATCTGTGGAACCTCCATGTGTGGCTCCTGGATGGGACGCGGCAGACTTGAGTGGTCTACCACAGGCTGTGGTAGAGACCATCACTCAGGCTAGAGCTCCTTCAACAAGGCAAGCCTATGCACTGAAGTGGAGTCTGTTCGCGAACTGGTATTCTTCTCGCTGAGAAGACCCCCGAAGGTGCACGATTGGAGTAATGCTTTCTTTCCTGTAAGAAAGTTTGGAGCGTAGGCTGTCACCCTCCACCTTGAAAGTGTATGTGGCTGCTATTGCAGCCCATCACGATGCAGTGGACGGCCGGTCCCTGGGAAAGCACGAACTCATCGTGAGGTTCCTGAGGGGTGCCAGAAGGTTAAATCCTCCTAGGTCACCCCTGATGCCCTCCTGAGATCTTTCTGTCGTCCTGGCTGGACTTCAGAGGGGTCCCTTTGAGCCGCTGGACTCAGTCGAGCTGAAATTTCTGTCACTCACTCACTCACACACCTCACTTCCATCAAGAGGGTTGGGGACCTCCAAGCATTTTCGGTGAGCGAAGAGTGCCTTGTGTTCGGGCCGGTCTACTCTCACGTTGTCCTGAGACCCCGGCCTGGATACGTGCTTAAGGTTCCCACCACGCCCTTCCGCGATCAGGTGGTGAACCTGCAAGCACTGCCCTCGGAGGAGGCAGATCCAGCCTTGGCATTGCTGTGTCCCGTAAGAGCACTGAGCATATACGTGGACCGCACCCGGAGCTTTAGAAGCTCTGAGCAGCTCTTTGTTTGCCACAAAGGTCAGCAGAAAGGGAAGGCTGGAAGAGCTGGCCAGTGTCACGCTTTCTGCGCCATTCCCCCTCACCCGGGGATACAAACGCCTTTTTCCTCCACCAGTTCAGTTCCCTGGATGGCGAACCCTGGTGGAGTTCCTCCAGCATCCCCGGCAGTCAGACTGGGCGGAGCAGTCTGACGCCAGGCCCAGTACTGGTGTTAGCTCGCCCGGGTCTCCGGTCAGCCCCTGTACTGGGCTAGGTGTCCGTATGGCTTGATTCCCTTCGGGCAATCCCATATGTGTATTCTTCCACGGTAAGGTTTCCCTCACGGTAAACCCGTGTCTTCCCTTGACAGAGCCTCTGTCAGGCCCTGCTGGCAGCTCTCCTCCCTACCCTAGGTAGGATCTGCCCCAGGGTCCAGTCGTATGTAGTACTGCCCCAGAACTGGGCAAGTCCATTTCAGTGTCTCCACATGTTACCTCCCTTCGGGCAGGATGTGGCCTCCGTAGCGCCCTTTTCCGGAAGGATCGCTTTCCCGTCGTTACTGCCAAGCTGTAACAACAAATAGGAAAGACTCGAAGCTATCTTTCATTGAAGGTCGAAATCCCTTCTGACTTCTGTGGGAAAGGAACAGCGGCTTGGCTATCTCCAGCAGCAATGTACTCAGTGGTCCCTGCGGGCACCAAGGTTAGCGAATTTGCGCTGGGGGGCGATGGGAAGGTTGGGACATTTGCATGGCATTTGTCTGTCACGCGCTCGCTTGCCAGCATCTGCATGCCACAAGGTTGTGACGGGGTTCAGGTTGTGGCGCTTTCCATAGGACCCCTATGTCGTCACGACATAACTCGTAGTGACCGACAGATAGTGAACATCTCGGTTACGTACGTAACCCTCGTTCCCTGATGGAGGGAACGGAGACGTTATGTCCCCATGCCACAATCTTGAACCATCGCTGGTTTCCAGGGACTCGTTCTCGGTTCATCAGCGTAAAACCTAATGAGTGGATGCACCTGCCGCCTATTTATACCTGTGGGCACGGGGAGTGGCTCAGGTATGCAAAATCCACTAGCCAATATTCATTGGCATTTTCTCTTAAAGTCAGAGATGATTGGGGCTTCCAAGTAAATCCTCTATGTCGTCACAACATAACGTCTCCGTTCCCTCCATCAGGGAACGAGGGTTACGTACGTAACCGAGACGTTACTTTTTCATGTAAGTTAGCTAATTAAATGGTGAGAGAGTGTCTCTGCCTGTCATTTCATTTTGTGTGCCAAATACATCTATTTGTATAATGAATTGGTAACACTTTACAATAAGGTGTCATTTGTTAACATTAGTTAATGTATTAATTAACATGAATGAACAATGCTTTTATTACATTTATGTATTAATCTTAATAGTTCATGTTAACTAATGAACCTTATTGTAAAGTGTTACCAGTTAATTGTATAATAATTGTAATTACATAATATGCTTTTCTAAAGCTGAAGTGATCTTTATTTATGTTAGAATATGTATAACTTAATATTTTAACTAATTGCAAAAGCTGAATAATCAAAGTCTACTGATTAATCAGTGAAATAATCGACGATTAGTCGATTAATCGTTCTAATAATCGTTAGATTAATCGATTATCAAAATAATCATTTGTTGCAGCCCTATTTGTCACCAATAGCACAGAATACTTAGATACAACAAACTGTAGATTATTTTATTACTGAAATAATATTTTGTATGAATATTGAGCCTGCATTTAATTTATTTTGTATTATTTCATCATGTCTCACCTCAGTGTTTTCAGTTGACAGTTTGGATCTTGTTGTAAATCATTAAGTTGCTTTACTCCTGATTGTCCAGGATCATTTCCTGTGAGATCCAGCTCTATCAGGTGTGAAGGGTTTGATCTCAGAGCTGAAGCCAGAGCTTTATAACCTTCTTCAGTGATACTGCAGTCTAAAAGTCTAGAGGTAGACAAAAACAATGTCTCAAATGTATTCAGTTACTCGTTTAGTAAAAACAAGATTTTATTTTCAGATTATGGTATTTATAATCGTCTGTGCCCAAAAAATGCAATATGTGCCAATATTGCCAAAATGTTTTTAGACAAAAGCATTCTACTGATTTTTACTACTGTAAAATATATTACTGACATAAATTTTCTGTTCATGCTTAAATTCACAAATTCAAACCTGAGTATCTGCAGTGTGCACTGAGAGTTTCCCAGTAGAGTGGAGATTTCAGTCACTCCAGAGTTTCCGAGTTTATTTCCAGTCAGATCCAGCTCTATCAGGTTTGAAGGATTTGAATTAAATGCTGATGCCAGAGCAGCACAGCCTTCTTCTGTAATACTGATGCAATTAAACCTGTAGAAAAGAGAAAAACGAGTAAGCTTTACATACAATTGTGCAACTAGTAGCTTTGGATATTACTATTTTAGTCCACCAACATGAGATTTGCATGATACATTTATTTTTTTTTGGTAAATGGCCTTTGTTGTACACATTGACTAAGATACTTACATCAGTTTTTTCAGACTACATTGTTCATTCTTAAACAGAGTTGAGAAGATTTTCATTCCTGAGTTTTTGACTTTAGTTCCACTCAGATTCAGCTCTGTCAGATTTGAAGGGTTTGAATTTAAAGCTGCAGTCAGAACACAACATTCTTCTTCTGTGATATCGCTGTTATTCAGACTGTTAACAGAAAATACAGATACAAATAAAAACAGTTTAAACTAAATATTTACCAAGAGTTAGTTAAGTCAACACACTCTGGTAAATGATACACAAATCACACCCAGCAGCAAGTTTAAAAGTATTAAAAATTCTCATGATCATGATAAAACTTACATCAGTGTGTTGAGTTTACAGTGTTTGTCCTGCAGTACCATAGCAAGTTTGTTCAATCCTGAGAGTCCTAGTTCATGTTCACTCAGATTCAGCTCTCTCAGCAGTAACAGGTTTTCACCCAGAACACTATTCACATACTGACAGGCTTCATCTGCAGCAGCACCCAAAAACCTGCAGAAGAGAAGATGAAGCAGGATTCAATTCAACTAAACTTGGTGTAATAAAAATAACATCTGATTCTGATGGGAAACAGTGAGAAATGGTTTATCTTGAATTTACCTTGACACAAAATATTGCTTTAGTGAAATAATATTTGTATTAATAATTCAACAGAATGTCATTTATTTTGTATTATTTCATCACATCTCACCTCAGTGTCTTCAGTTGACAGTTCTGATCCTGTAGTAAATCACTGAGTTCCTTCACTCCTGATTGTCCAGGATCATTTCCTCTGAGATCCAGCTCTATCAGGTGTGAAGGGTTTGATCTCAGAGCTGAAGCCAGAGCTTTATAACCTTCTTCAGTGATACAACAGTCAGAAAGTCTACAGAAAGACAAAAACAACCAAGTAAAAAACAAAGATCAAAACATGAATTCATTACTATTAGCATTCCTCACACCAATTAGATATTTATATTTCCAAGAACCTCAAAAATGCAATTTTTGTCAATACTTTCTAAACCTTTCTACACAAACATGTTTTTCACTACTGTAAGTAACATTACTGACTTATTCCTTGTTACACAATGCCAGTTTACAGACCAGTTGGAGTTTTAGCTGTACACTGATTCATGTTTAAATGAACTAAATTCAGACCTGAGTATCTGTAGTGTGGATTGTGAATTTCTCAGCACACTGGAGATTTCTGTTACTCCTAAATTTCCTAGTTGATTCTCACTCAGATCCAGCTCTCTGAGGTTTGAATTAATTGCTGATGCCAGAGCAGCACAACCTTCACTTGTAATACTGATGCAGTTCAACCTGTAGAACAGAGAACAAATAAAAAAAAAATCTATATATACACAATTATGCAACTAATTGCTTTAGCTATTACTTTTATCCACCAATATGAGATTTGCATGATAATCATACTGTAAAGTAATATTTTACATTTTATGATAAAATACTTAAGCCTAAACCATGCTTACAACCCTACATTGAACAAGCAGTTTGGAGAATGGATGGAATGATAAAGTTATAATAGTATAATATTTACGTCTTATTTCTTTATCTTCGAATGTTAAAGCCTCACGCTTTTATTTTGGAGGAAAACTGCACAGTGACCTTTAAGTCTCTGTGTTTAGTTCACATCAGGACTATAAACACTATGCTACAAATCTGGTGAAATGCTGTAAACATCTGTCCACAAAAATGGAAATTCTGCAAATGTATAATTAAGTGAACCTTCCAAATGCCTATTATAAGCAGAGTAATTAATGGGATACACTTTAAAAATACTTACTTCAGCCTTTCCAGTCTACACTGTGCATTTTCAAACAGAGTCAAAATAATCTTCATTCCTGAGTTTCCTAGTTTATTCTTACTCAGATTCAGCTCTTTCAGATTTGATGGATTTGAATTCAGAGCTGCAGCCAGAACACAACAACCTTCTTCTGTGATATCGCTGTTATTCAGACTGCAGATTTGAGAAAACAGATTTAGTTTCATCTTAATATTTCCCAGTATTTATTAGTTGACAGTTGAAAATTACTGGTGGGGATGATGATGATGATGATGATGATGATGATGATGATAAGCACATTACAAAAGTCCTATATGGGCTTTCAGTCAGCACTCTCTTATAAAAGATACATAAAACACACCTAGCAGCAAGATTAAGTGTCACTGTAACAAATATAAAAAAACCCTTACATCAGTGTGTTGAGTTTACAGTGTTTATCCTGCAGTAGAGCAGCGATCTGATTCACTCGTGTGTCTCCTAGTTCACATTCACTCAGATTCAGCTCTCTCAGGAGTAACGGGTTTTTACCCACAATTCCAGTCACATACTGACAGGCTTCATCTGCTTCAGGACTCAAAAACCTACAGAAGGAAAGATGAAGCAGGATTCAATTCAGTTTTCTACTAAACTTGGTGAAAAATAGCATCTGATTCTGAAACTGTGTGAAAGGGTTTGTCTTTGATTTACTTTACTGCAACAAATTGTATTGCTCAAATGTTTTTATAAATAATTTATCTGCACATTATTGATTTTGTATTACTTCATCACATGAAGTATGTATGGACATTGAGCCTGCATATCATTTATATTGTATTATTTCATCACGTCTCACCTCAGTTTCTTCAGTTTATAGTTTGGATCCTGTAGTAAATCACTGAGCTGCTTCACTCCTGATTGTCCAGGATCATTTCCTGTGAGATCCAGCTCTATCAGGTGTGAAGGGTTTGATCTCAGAGCTGAAGCCAGAGCTTTATAACCTTCTTCAGTGATACTGCAGTCTGAAAGTCTACAGAAGAGATTTTATTAAAATCAAATGTATTATATAATTAATGTTAAATATCAAAAAATGTCTAATGTATTTTGTTTATTCTTTCCTCTTCTGGTCAGAGTAAAAAAACATGATCATTATCTGACACAAGCATGTCTTTCCCTCTTCTTTGGTTTACTACAGTCATTTTTCTTTGATCAAAAGAAATAATTATTAAAACTCAAAAGACATAGTTATTGTTATTAAAATGAAACACTGGTTCACCCAAGTTTCTCCAGTGTGCAGTTTGTATTTTCTAATGCGTTCTGGAGTTTCTTCACTCCTGAATCCTGCAGATTATTGTTGCTCATGTCAAGCTCTTTCAGACTGGAGTTTGATCTCAGGACTGTAGCGAGAGCTGAACAGCTTTCCTCTGTTAGACCACAATCACGCAGACTAAAATGTTAAACAGGAGAGAGAATTTATAAACACAAAGTGCTTGATTCCAACATTCATTGATTACTGAGAACTGTGTTTAGATCACCTGATTTCTTTAACATAGATTAAACGTGCAATAAAAAGTACATTAAAAATACTCACTGTAGTGTGGTGAGTTGACAGTGTTTATCCTGCAGTAGAGCAGTGATCTGATTCACTCGTGTGTCTCCTAGTTCATGTTCACTCAGATTCAGCTCTCTCAGGAGTAATGGATTTTTACCCACAATTCCAGTCACATACTGACAGGCTTCTTCTGCATCAGGATTCAAAAACCTGCGGAAGAGAAGAAGTAGGATATAATTTAATTCCTAAATAAACTTGATGAAAAAAAAAAAAACATCCAAATATGTTGGACAAAAGTGTGAAATAGTTTATCTTGAATTTACTTTAATGCAGCAGGTTTGTATTAGTGAAATAATATTTCTATAAATAATTCACCTGCATTTCATTTATTTTGTATTATTTCATCACGTCTCACCTCAGTGTCTTCAGTTTACAGTTCTGATCCTGTAGTAAATCACTGAGCTCCTTCACTCCTGATTGTCCAGGATCATTTCCTGTGAGATCCAGCTCTATCAGGTGTGAAGGGTTTGATCTCAGAGCTGAAGACAGAGCTTTATAACCTTCTTCTGTGATACAACAGTCAGAGAGTCTAGAACAGGAATGAAAATGTAAAATTCAACTAATTAATCAGCTATTCTAGAATTTACCTTAACTCTTAACACCGCCAGCGTTTTTGATTATTTTCACTAAAATTCCATTGTCCCCGGAAATTTTGTTTTATGAATATATTAACATGCAATACATCAAAATAAAGAACAGAGCCTCTAACTTTAAACATTTTTTTTTTTTTAAATCAACACGTTTTTTTTTCTCCAGCTTTTTGCTCAATTTTGCTTTTTTACCAAACTTACCTACTTGAATGTAGGTAAGTTTTGTAAAAAAAGCAACATTTTGAGCAAAAAGCTGAAAAAAAAAAACATGTTTTTAATCAAAGACTGCATCTGGATCATATTCAGTACGATGATCAAAGCATAGATGAAGCAGATTGCTTCCATCAACACTCTGAAATCTTTCACAGTCCTTTATCACTTCATGGATTGACATTTTAATCTATAACATTAGGTAGTTTTGCTTTATATGCTGTTTACTGTTGATGATCACATTATTTTTTATATGCATCTGCTTACACATGAGATCGCTTGTTTCTGCGTCTTCCTCGCCAGTGTTTTTGATTGGGAGATTCTGGTCTCATTCAAGAGATGCGTAATAGCGCCACTGAGCATATAACAGTGAAAACACAGGAAGCCGTAAAATCTCATGTTTGGCAGGAAGCGTTTTCTCATGAAAGACGAGATAACTTGCCAATGGCAGGGAAAGAGTTAATAATATTAATCCCTAAAGACATCTTCTACAATGTATTCTACAATGAAAAGTGAAAACTGATAGCCAAACACATATGCAAACAAAAGGCCCAGACACCTTAAAAATGTTCAACTCACCCGATAATCTTACATTCACTTACAATGTTTCAATTATCTAATACTCTATAGGTGTGGTAGTCTTTCATCTGAATGATCCACAACATACAAGCAACTCTACATCAGAATAGTTGAATAACAAAATTTAAGTTTTGGAATGGCCAAATTAAAGTCCACATTTATGGTGTGGAAGGACCAGGAACATACAATTTTTGCTGGAAAGCAAACAAATTTCACTGAGCTAAAACAGTTAAGCCTTCCTTTCTGTGGTGGATTAACCAGCTCAAAATTAATGAATGGATCTGAATTCTGACTCAATCCTACAGCTGCATCTAATGGTTGCCTAAACACATAAATATAAAAAACAAAAGCAAAATAGAAATTTTAGATATCAAAAGAATGTCTATATCAAAAGGGTCTATATCTATAAAGTCTTCTACATCCAATTAAATATTGGATATATGTGATTTAGATTGTAGTAATGATAAAAGTTACCTAGTTGCTTTTAGTGTATATTAGGAAATTTTGCTTTTCAACACCTTCACAATGAAAGTTAGACATTATTAATCAAACAAAATGAGATTTAAATGAATCATTTTGCATAATGTTTACATTTTTTAACAAGGGAGATAGTAAACTGTGAAATTAATAATTTGTCTATTTGATGTACATTTTGAAAAGAATATGTAACAAAATCATAATCTTTAGGTTTGGTTGAGATCAGTTTTTTTGTTGGTTATCACAAAATTTACCTCAGTATCTCCAGTTCACACTTTACATTCTCCAGTCCAGTGCAGAGCAGCTTCACTCCTGAATCCTGCAGATTATTATTGTTCATGTTCAGCTCTTTCAGATTGGTGTCTGAACCAAGAACTGTAGCCAGAGCTGAACAGCTTCTGTCTGTTAAGTCACAATCATTCAGGCTACAAGGAAAACAAGTCACATTAGATTGAATACATACAGTAAAATACATGAGCTAAATACAAACATTAAAACATTATCTATTACTCTTACATGATCATTAAAAATATTGTAAGATTGGTGGGCTAGACTGACATTGCAACTACAAAATTATTAGTACTTTTGATTAAGTGACAAATTTGATACATAAACCAAACAAGAATACCATTTTAAGGTTTATAGCTTTATTGACAATGAGTTTTATATTTGAAAGCACTCCATTGTCTTTTGAGGTGGAGAATATGGAGGATAATTATTAGAACACTGATAAGTTTGAATTATCAAACAAACAAAAGAAGACTTAAATTAAGAAGTTGAAGCTAACAATAACTTCATATTGTAGTGAAAATAACAATGGAACGATGTGTTTATAATAAATGCTATGTCCTTCTGCATCTAACAAAAAACCTGCTAAATAACCAAATTGTATTAAATGACTTACAGAGCTATTTTGGAGTTTTTGATGACTGCTGATAATCTAATGAGACACTCATCTGATTTCTTGAATTTCTGAAGCTCAAACTCCTCCTGCTCTTCCTTTGATGTCAACAACACAAAGGCCATAGCAGACCACTGGGCAGGAGAAAGATCAACAGATGAGAGACTTCCTTTGCTAAGGTGAGTCTGAATCTCTTTCACCAGAGTTTGATCATTCAGTTCATTCAGACAGTAGAACAGATTTATGGATCTCTCTGGAGACAGATTAGCTTCAAATTTCTGCTTGATGTACTGAACGATTTCCTTTTTGCTTTGGTCATTGTCATCTTGCTGTGTCAACAGACCTTGTAAGAGTAGCCGATTGGACTGGATTGACAGGCCAAGAAGGAAGCGAAGGAAAAGGTCCAGGTGTCCATTGTCACTCTCAAGTGCCTTGTCCACTGCAGTCTTGAGAAAATCAGTCAAGGTTTCATTTTTGTTGTCTTGTTCTGTAGACTCATGAACAAACACACTGTTCTTGTGAATGTCTAGAAACAGATGTGCATAAAGGGCTGCAATGAACTCTTGAATGCTCAAGTGAACAAAGCAGTACATGGTACCAAGAATGATCCCTCTTTCCTCCTTAAAGATCTGGGTACACATGCCTGAATACACTGATGCCTTATAGACGTCAATACCACAAGCTTCCAGATCTGATTCATAGAAGATCACATTGTTTCTTTCCAGTTGTTGAAATGCCAGTTTCCCCAGTGAAAGGATGGCGTCTTTATCCCAGGAAATATCTGGTGTGTATTCTCCATCATATTTTCGTCTGCTCTGCAGGATCTGAAAGCGGAGAAAGTGTGTGTACATTTGTGTCAGAGTCTTGGGAGTGTCTTCAGTATTTGATTCCTGCAGTGTTTTGGAGGCGTCATCAGCCTGATTGTTTTTCTGATCATTATTTCTTTTCATTTCCAAAATGTTCTTGAGAACAGTGGCTGAAATCCAGCAGAAGACTGGGATGTGGCACATGATAAAGAGACTCTTTGATTTTTTAACATGATCAATGATTTCTTTGGCCTGATTCTCATCTTTGAATCTTTTTCTGAAGTACTCCTCCTTTTGTGCATCATTGAATCCTCGTATCTCTGTCAGCCGGTCGATACAGTCAGGAGGAATCTTACTGGCAGCTGCTGGTCTGGTGGTGATCCAGATGAGAGCAGAAGGAAGCAGATTTCCCTTGATGAGGTTTGTTAGGAGAACATCCAGAGAGGCTGGTGATGATACATCAGACCATGTCTCATTACCCTCAAAGTTCAGAGGAAGACGAAATTCATCCAATCCATCAAGGATGAACAGGACTTTGTACATATTCCTCTTTGCAAGGTTCAGTCCTTTTGTCTCTGGGAAAAACAGAGTTATAAGGTCCATCAAACTTTGTTTTTCTTTATCCTTTAAGTTCATCTCTCTGAAAGGAAGAGGAAATATGAAGCTGATGTCTTGATTTTCTTTTCCTTCAGCCCAATCCAGAACAAACTTTTGCACAGAGACTGATTTTCCAATTCCAGCAACTCCTTTTGTCAGTACTGTTTTGATCTTCTTGTCTTTTCCAGGTTGAAATAAATTTGTGCATTCAACCTGTATCTCTTGTGATTCATGACGCCTGGAAGTAACTTCAATCTGTCTTACCTCATGTTCAGTATTGACCTGTTCAGTACAACCCTGAGTGATATAGAGATCTGTGTAGATGTTATTCAGAAGCGTAGCATCACCTTGCTTAGCAATTCCTTCAAACACACATTGATACTTTTTCTTTAGGTTTGATTTAAGATGCATGAAGACCAGCTTATCTAAACACAGGAACAAAAAACATATTTTCATTAAAATCTTATACATTTAAGTGACAATCTGACAGTCTATGTTCATAAGACTCTGACCTTCTAGAGTATCAGCAGCTTCATCTTGCTTCATCTCTCTCAGGAAGTAGAGTGTGAGCTCAAGAGCTGCTTCTTTGATCCTGCACATGTCCTCTGTATCTCTCACAAAGTATTGTGTTTTTTCCTTTGTTAATATTTTCTTACACTTTTCCAGCTCATACTTCAAAAATGTTATTATTTTGTTCTCAAGATCCTAAAAATAGGCAAGAAAAAAGGTGTAGAGCAAAAAATAACCAAATCGTACATTCACATATCAAAAATGCTTAAAATATAAATAATTTGCATATAGAACAAATGTCGAAATGTCATCTAGAAGACATTTATTTCCTACCTGGAATATGCTGTGAACATTTTCTCTGAACTTCTTGTGGAAGTGGCACTTCTGAACTTTTGTGTCTGATTTCTCATGTTGAACCCTGTTAGCAAAATAAATCTGGCCACTGATCATGTTAAACCACGTAAAGAATAATAAGAATTACCAATAGAGTTTTATTTCTGGAAGTACTTGAGGAATTTTTTTTTTTTTTAATTAAACATTTAGGTACACATTCACTTTCAACCTTTTTGCCAATTGGGTCCCAAGTGTTTTACTCAAATATAAGTTCTTATTGCAAGGTACTTTTTTAAATTTTGCTTCTAACAAACTGACAAAATTATTCATACTTTCATTAGTGTGTGTATATATATATATATATATATATATATATATATATATATATATATATATATATATATATATATATATATATATAGAGAGAGAGAGAGAGAGAGAGAGACACACACACACACAATGTAAATACATGTATGTGCACAGTAAGTGCATTGTATTAAATGATTAATTTAAATGTAAGTACACAGTAGTAAAAGACACACAGTAATATAAAGTGTAGGTCTACTTTTTCTGATCCAGGTACGCTCTACATGTCACTAGTGTATAGGCATAATCATTTTAAGATATTTTATATAGTATTTTATAGTTAACTGGTTGGTCTTGCTTTGTTTTTATACTTTTTTTTGTGATGTTTTATTCTTAAATATGATTTATCATGTATTTGCATATTTGCAAAAGTCATAATTAGCATGGAATTGTGCATGAGTCCAACACAAATTTTGCTTTGTAAGTGTATTTCATTTATTCACCTGACTGAAATGTCACTGGGTAATGTAATAGTAACATAGACCTTAGTAGTATTTTAAATGATGTTATATAAAGCCTGTAAACATCTACTACACATACTTTTTTTGGTAACACTTTACAATAAGGGTACATGAATAATCATGTACTAATGCCTAAATTAATACTTAATTCATCACATACTAATAATAATTAAGGGAGTTAACTAATTATGAACTAAATAAGAGCTATCCTTAACTACGACTGGAGTCATACGGATTCATGCATGAATAACTGCAGCCTTAACTACATGTTAGTAGATGTTTGATAGTTAATGCATTAATTAACATTTAGGGGTAAACTTTATCAAACAGCCTCCCTAAGAAGGAATAAGAAATACTCTGACTTTGAAATTAATTTAAATAATTTAATACTATCATAATTTGAGCATTTGACATCCTCAGCTTTGTCATAAACATTATTGGGTGGCAAAGGATTAGTTGATCCTCCTCACCTTCAAGTGTAGAAAATACTAAATACACTAATGACTGATCTTGTCTGTTTTATGTTCTTCTCTTTCCCTTTAAACTCACCCTATTGTGTCTTATACACAGATTAATAATAAACAAATAAAAACCATCCCACAAAGAACATTTGTAGAACAATTCCTAAAGAAATGCTCAAACTGGAAAGAGTTCACTCTCCATCCAGACACAGCCGTGATGATCCTGTTCCTCCTCTCTCTGACTTCTTGAAGATCCACACAGCATCTCTTAACCGGGCTGAATACTCACTGTGTTAGTATATGTGTGTTTGATAGAAAGTATAACAAATCATGAGCTGAGTTTAGTAAGTAGTTAACAGTGAATTGATTATGATTGGGCCCTCTCAAGTAAAGTCATGTCAAAATCAACTTTAACAAGCCATTAGTTTATGTTAGTTCATGGGTAGTTAATATTTCTTTTTTTTTTTTTCATTTATTTATAAAGCACAATAAAACAACAATGGTTGACCATTGTGCTGAACAATATAGTTTAAAAGGAATCAAAATACATAACATTGTAAAAACAAAACAAACAAATAATAATAATTTGAAATAAACTCCTGTTGGCTCATACACTAAAAGCCCTCTCAAAGAGGTAGGCTTTAAGCCTTGTTTTAAAAAGTGATTGTTGCAATTGTTCTAATAGAGACTGGAAGGCTATGGCAAAAGCCCGGTCACCTTTTTTCTTCAGCCTAGATCTAGGGACCAATAAAAGTTTCTGATTCGATGACCTTAAACATCTAGCTGGACTGTATAAGCTCAAAAGGTCAGAAAAATATGAAGGTGCCAGTCCATTCAAAACCTTAAAAACAAAAAGTTAAATTTTGAGCTCTATTTTAAAATGGACTGGCAGCCAGTGCAAAGAGAGTATAACAGGGGTAATATGTTCATATTTGCGAGTGCCAGTCAAAAGTCTGGCAGCTGCATTTTGTACTGTTTGAAAATTGAAGGCGATTCATATATGATTGGTTAATACCAATATACATTGAACTGCAGTAGTCTAGTCGATATGAGATAAAAGCATGTGTAGCTCTCTCGAACTCAGCACAAGTTAAAAAACCCTTCACCTTAGCAAGGAGTCTGACCTGAAAAAAAAAAAAAAAAAAAAACTTGATTTAACTAAAGCATTTACTTGCTTATCAAAAGTCAAAGCAGAATCAAACACAACACCCAAATGTTTTACAGAGGGCTTGACATATGCAGCCAGATCACCCAGCACTTGCTGTATGTTGCCAGATACAGCTGAAGAACCGAAAACAATTGCCTCAGTCTTACTCTTAAAAATTAAGAGACATCCAAGCCTTAATATCAGACAGACAAGCAGTTAACGCACTCAAATTCTGGTTGTTATTTTGCTTAAAAGGCACATAAATTTGCGTGTCATCAGCATAGCAATGAAACGACACTTTGTGCTTATTAAAAATAGAACCCAACGGGAGCATATACAAAATAAAATGGGAGCAAGGATAGAACCTTGAGGAACTCCACAAGTCAACACTGATTTAGATGATGAACACCCATCCACACAAACTGAGAAAGTACTATTATTCAAATAGGATTTGAACCATTTTAGGACAGAACCACCAATACCCACACAGTGTTCAAGACGGGAAATAAGAACACTGTGGTCTAGTGTCAAATGCTGCACTTAAGTCTAAAAGTAAAAGTACTACAGAGTTTCCAGTATCAACTGATAGCAAGATATCATTTAACACTCTTAACAGTACAGACTCAGAACACACTATTTGAATATAAATAGTTTAGCAATTGATTAAAAACAACTTTCTCTAATTTTTTTAGAAATAAAAGGTAAATTGGAAATGGGCCTAAAATTGGATAACACAGTCACATCCAAATTTTGTCGTTTTAAGAGAGGTTTGATTGTTGAATGTTTGAAATATTCAGGGACAGTCCCTTCAGAGAGACTCTTAATTATTATAGCCAGAATACACTGCCCAACAGCATCCAAAATCTTAATAAATAAACGTGTTGAAATAATATCAGTTGAAGACGTAGTGGGTTTTAATTGCTTAGTAAATTCTCGAAGAGAATCTATAGAAATTGGTTCAAATTCACTAAAAGATGAACTACAGGCCAGAGGGACTGAGGGGTCATAATCTGCAGGAATAATAAGCTGTCTGATATCACTTATTTTATTTGTGAAGAATCTATGAAAACTTTCACAAGCTATAGCAGGTTCATCAAAGTGGAAATCAACAGACGGATTAATAATAAAATTTTTAGTGGAAAAAAGAATCCTGGATCTATGGCAATTTCTTGATATAATGTCTGAAAAATATTTAGATTTAGCTGCTTTCACAGCTTTTTGATAGTTGTTCAAAGAAGTACGTAGGATTTGAAGAGACACATGTAACTTGTCCTTTTTCCACTTCCGCTCTGCATACCGACATACTCGTCTCAGTGCCCGCGTAGTGTTATTTATTCACGGTTCAGCCTTAAATTTTTGTTGTCTTTTCCGCAAAGGGGCTATAGAATCTAAAACTACTTTGGAAATTTGATCTGATAAAGAGCAAGTAAACATTACAGGCTTATGATCAGAGAAGCTTAACTCACAGATTTCAAGATCACATATAGAAAGACCATATACCAAAACCAGGTCAAGTGTATGGCCCAGTGAATGCGTAGGACCTTTAACCATTTGGACCAAATCAAAAGAGTCAATAAGACTTGTCAAATCCTTTGCTAGGGGATTAGTATCACAACAAACATGAATATTAAAATCATCAGCAATCAAGAGTCTGTCAAACTGTGTAACAATTCCTCCTAAAAAATGAGCAAATTTATTGATAAAATCCTTATTTGGTTTCTGTGGACGATATACAACAGCAATCATCAGATTTTTGTCCTTATCCAAATAAAACATTTGTACTTCAAAACTGGAGAACGTCTCAGTTTTTAGGGTCCGACAGCCAAAGCTGCTTTTAAAGACGTGTGCTAAACCGCCACCCTTTCCAGTAGTTCTTGGACAGTTTATAAATGTACAATTTGAAGGAACAAGATCAGAGAAATGACACAAATCACCCACAGTCAACCAGGTCTCAGTCACAAATAAAAAATCCAGATCATTTGAAGTGAAAAAATCATGCAAAATAGATGTCTTGTTCACCACCCTGATAGCACACGTACATCTCGGAGACATCTATTTGACGTCTGCATATACATCTGCAAGACGTATTTTTTAGGGTGTTTGCTCATCTGCAAGACGTCTATAGGACGTCTCCTTTTAGATGTCAAATAGACGTCTATTAGATGTCTTTAAGATGTTCATGATTTAGAATGTGTGTAAAAATGACATCTGAAAGACGTCTGTCAGACGTTTGTAGACAGCAGATGCTTTCCAGATCAAGAGATCTTTAATAGACGTCTTGCAGACGTACGTGTGCTATCTGGGCAGAGATCGAGCGTTTACTAGGGCCATCTTGACCCGTGTTGACTCACCAACTAGCTGTATCGCACGACTCACTGGACGAAGATTTCCATGATTGACTCCTCCTCGTCGTGAACGAAAAGACAACTGGCACCGACACGAGCCATGCGAAGCACCCGGGACCACCCGCCAATGAACAAACTCCAGGGATCGTGGCGAAACAGCACGGCCACCGTCCAACCCAAATCCAGAGTTATCCATGCAAGTATAGTGCGCTGGTAAATTTGCTAGACATAGCTTTAGCTTGACTGTAATTCCTCCCCGCTTTCCTCTCCGTCGGCGGCGTTTCCTCCCAGGGAAACCCCATGGCGACCGGAGCAAGCAGGCAGGAATAGACGTTATAAAAGGTGGAGGTGGACAATTAAAATTAGATCCCCTCAAAGCAGTACTTGATAAAACTTTGACTGAGCTCCTTATATTAAGGAGCATTTGACGGTCGTAAACTAACAGTGCATGTACTACAGTATGAATCAGAAAGGAGCTTAAACACAAGACAAACAAAACAGATAGCAGACGGCCAGCCATGAATAACGGCGCCATCTTGTTTTATTGATGGTTTTGATAATGAGTTAGTTATGTTGGGCCCTCTCAAGTAAAGTCATGTCAAAATCAACTTTGACAAGCCATTAGTTGATGTTAGTTAATGGGTGTCAGACCTGTGTTTCCTGTGTCTTGTTGTTCCCTTCCTCTCGTGTCCATATTTGGTCTTCCTGTTCCTTTCCTCGTTTTGTGTCATCATTAGTTAATGATCCTCCAGCCTTGTGTTATTAATTATCTAGCCTTTATTAGTTCTCTGCTTCCATGCCTCTGTGTCTGGTCTTATACATCATACCTGGTCATAGGCGTAAATTAATTAATTTTGATGCTACTGGTTTCATTTGTTTGGTAAAAGCCTAAATTCTTATTATTCTAACTGACTGATTAAATGTAACAATTGGACTCAAAAGATGCACACTTTTAGAAAAAATTAAGGCTTTATTAAAGGTAAAATTGCCCATAAAAGGTAAAAAAGAAATTAATCTTATCATAAATTCAAGTTTAAATTCAATCACTGATGTGAACTGACCACAGAAAATGAAGAATATCAAAAACTGCAGCTGTCCACGGTAGTCAGATATCAGCACAATAACACACTCGGCAAAATATTGTCTAATTATCGTTATCGAAAAAAATAGAGATTTCTTTTTTTTTTTTTTTTTTTTTTTTTTTTTTCTCCAATATCGCACACTCCTATTCATTAGACAGATCTGTTCAATCAAACATAGAAAATAGACCAATAACTAACACTAATATTTTGTATGATTCGTTTATGTTTAGCCATAACGTCTTTTCTTCCCGGGACTACAGTATGTAAAGTTTGTTTCTGGTGGAACACTCATTAGTGGCGCTTGCTCGGCGCATAAGGTTTGTTGTTACATTAATGTCGATATTTTAATCTAATAAATGTCGTCTGCTTTTGTAAACCGAATTAATCTCATGTTTGCATTTCCTGTTTTTGTTTTTTTTTTGGAAAGTTATGTACAGTAATTAACAGCATTGTTTTAAGCTTCTGGACGCGAAATATTTGACCTTCTGTGTGTCTTTACAGGTAACATTATGTTTGGACTTTTGAGTTCATATTTGTGAAATTATGTAAATACTAAAATAACTGAAAATCATTGTTTGTTGTATTGGTGGTGTAAAGGAATAAGGAGTACACTCTCACATTATTAATGTTTCATTGTGTCAACCAGGGGCGCCGCTAAGGGGGGTAAAGTTAGGACAATTCTAAGGGCCCACGCACTTTTGGGGCCCCCATACAGAGATCTGTTTTATTAGTAGTAGCGGTAGTGGTAGTAGTAATGCAATAGAAATGATAAATGTATCTACCAAAGAGTTGCAAATAAAACAAAATTTTATTTTGTTTTATAAAATAAAATTCACTGCATGGTATCGTCCCGTCCTACGCGGATAAGATGGTAAACTGTCAAATTAGAGATGTCTTTGAGTTCGAGGGGGGGCAAACCGAGCCGGACGATTTGGTCAGTCGCACTTTTAAACACATTTTAGTTTTGCTATAGAAAATCTACAAATTCACTCTGATTACATAGAGGAGCTGCAGGAAGCGTGGGAGGTTGTCATGGCACGCGAATTATTACAGCTGCGCTTCTATTTTGCCACACTAAACTTAGCAATAAACACGTTTAAAATAATACACAAACATGTCTGTCAAAACGATCTCAAAGGAGGCTTTTATTAAGCAAATCAAGGAGTGAATTACTCATCCACTGTTTAAAAAAAACAAACAAAAAAAAAAACTTTACCTGGTTTTCCACTGGCAGAGTCACAATTATCTACAGTGTATGAAGCTAAAGGTCTTTGGGTTAAGGTTCATAATGTAGAACATTTTTAACATTGTATGCTGTATGTGCATAGGTAGCTAGCAAACAAGGAATACAGCGGTTAAGCTAATAGTCACATTTAGCTGAGTAAGATCATGACTGAGAAATGTTGGATACTGCTGGAAATGCTTGTGTTATGGGGTATCCTATTTATTATTTTAGGATTTTTTTGTTTGCCCCAGTGAAGCATTTCTATTAATATAACTGATTAAGTAGTCAAACTCATTCCATATCAGCAGAATAGTGTGGTACAGAAAGTCTATGTCCATAGAACAGGTTCTGAATGAATTATGTTACTGATAGCTAATGGTCAAAAGCAATAGCAAAAGCAATAGGCCAATATTATTAAATTGCAGACAAAGATTTTGAATAGCTAGGTTGGCTTGTACACTATATTGCCCAAAGTATTGGGACACCCCCTTCTAATGAACAGGTTTGACTACTTTAGTAATTTCCATGAGTGCAAATCTTAATGTTTAAGCATATAATGATATTCTAGGGAATTGTGTACTTCTAATTTTATATCAATAGTTTGGACATGACCCTTTTCTGACAATGCCTCTGTGTATAAGGCAAGGTTTAAAAAAATAAATAAATAAAATAAAATAAAAAGATTGAGTCAGTGTGGAAGAACTTGACTGGTCTGCAGAAAGCAAAGTTCTAATCCAAGCTGAACACCTCTGGTGTGACTTTAAATGCAGACCTTGAGCCAAAAACTCTTTACCAAACACAATTGACTTGTACATATGGGTACAGTCATTTTAGACACTTCCAAAACTGTTGCAACAGAGATGGAAATACAATTTTTAAATACATGCATTATGTTTCCATCTATGTTGCCACAGTTTTGGAAGTGCCTTTTTCTGTCCTAAAGAAGGGGATGTATGTACAAGTAATTGGTGTTTGGTGATGTTCTTCTACACTGTCTGAATCAACCTGTTGTTTTTTTTTGTTTTGTTTTGTTTGTTTTTTTTGGTTTTTTTTAACCTTGCCTTATATACAGAGGCATTGTTTTGTTAAAGTAGAAAAGGGTCCTCTTCAAACTATTGGTATAAAATTAGAAGCACACAATTCCATAGAATATCATTATATGCTTAAACATGAAGATTTGTACTCATGGAAATTACTAAAGTAGTCAAACCTGTTCATTAGAAGGGGGTGACCCAATACTTTGGGAAATACTTTGGTGTATGTTTGGTGCGGTAGGGGGCTCAACCTCATATTCTTTCATAGGGCCCAAAATTGCTAGCAGCGCCTCTGGTGTCAACTCATTATTAACTACCCACAAACTAACATCAACTAATGGCTTGTTAAAGTTGATTTTGACACGACATTACTTGAGAGGGCCCAACATAACTAACTCATTATTAACTACCCACGAACTAACATCAACTAATGGCTTGTTAAAGTTGATTTTGACACGACTTTACTTGAGAGGGCCCAACATAACTAACTTATTATTAACTACCCATGAACTAACATCAACTAATGGCTTGTTAAAGTTGATTTTGACATGACTTTACTTGAGGGGGCCCAATCATAATGAATTCACTGTTAACTACTTACTGAACTCAGCTCATGATTTGTTATACTTTCTATCAAACACACATGTACTAACACAGTGAGTATTCAGCCCGGTTAAGAGATGCTGTGTGGATCTTCAAGAAGTCAGAAAGAGGAGGAACAGGATCATCACGGCTGTGTCTGGATGGACAATGAACTCTTTCCAAATGTTCTTTGTGTGTTTTTATTGTTTTATTAATCTGTGTATAAGACACAATAGGGTGAGTTTAAAGGGAAAGAGATAAACATAAAACAGACAAGATCAGTCATTAGAGTATTTAGTATTTTCTACACTTGATGAGGAGGATCAACTAATCCTTTGCCACCCAATAATGTTTATGACAAAGCTGAGGATGTCAAATGCTTAAATTATGATAGTATTAAATTATTTAAATTAATTTCAAAGTCAGAGAATTTCTTATTCCTTCTTAGAGAGGCTGTCTGATTTAGTTTACCCCTAAATGTTAATTAATGCATTAACTATCAAACATCTACTAACATGTAGTTAAGGCTGCAGTTATTCATGCATGAATCCGTATGACTCCAGTTGTAGTTAAGGATAGCTCATAATTAGTTAACTCTCTTAATAATCATTAGTATGTGCTGAATTAAGTATTAATTTAGGCATTAGTACATGATTATTCATGTACCCTTATTGTAAAGTGTTACCCTTTTTGCTATCTCTAGTGAAACCCAAAGTGTCCATGCACACACTCAATAGATCAGAAATCCAGCATGGCCAACATACACAACTAGCCAATTGTAAAATTGGAATGAAGCTCCAGACCAAGTTCACTAGAGTGAAGTAGCTTGCCAGACATTTTGTATTGTGTTTTATTGTTTTATGTAGTCACGTTCTATCATATACACCAGATTAGAGAAATTAGCCAATGTAGTGCTATAAGGCAAACACATCAAATACCTTTTGTTTGGTGATGTTTTTTTCTCACTGAAGTTTGGTGGTTCTTTTCTCGACTGGTCACTCTTCACAGACACAGAGCTGAACACATGTGAGCCTGAACTTACACTAATGACACAAAGAACAGAGACAGACAAACACTTTACTACAGAAGATGACTTGTGTCTGATGGCTGCACACACTCTCGCTCTCTCGTCCTCCACAGAAATAGTTTTTTACTAAAGAAAATGGAGAGCAGCAATGTCCCTGCAACAAAGCTGTTATTTCAATTAAATTACATGTTTATCCAGTTTCTAACATCTATTAATGAATGTCTGATTTAAAAACATAGATTATGTTCAACTCATTATTTCGGAATAATTTGCTTCAGTATACAGATACGCACTGCTAAGGTTTAGTTTGACCGTGTCAATAAATTAACTGTCCTGGATTCAGAAAGTCTCTCAAGATTCACTGTGTTTGACTGAATATGCCTTCATTTTCACTACACAAAATAATTGGTGCTGAAAAAAATTTCTGCTTAAATAATTTCTGGTAGAAATCTTGCTGCCCCCTTCTTGTTTTAGAAGACAATGCTGAGTCCCTCAATGCTAAATTCTCATCACCCATGACGGAAGCAGCACAATGTTGACAATGTTATTGCAGATTCTTTGTCCAGTTGTCATTTCTAACTGTTTATTCTTATGTGTTTTATGTGCTCTTATTTCTTTGTGGTGGGACTGTCTGTAGGTGAAAAAACCCTAACACTCACAGAACAAAATGGAAATCAAAAACTGTCGAGATAATGGTTTGCACTTCAATAAAACAATGTGCTTTCTCCTGACTATAGACCATTGTATTTGTTATGTCTCTTTAACGACAGCAGGACTGGAGTGAAATTTGAGCACAATTTGAGATTATCCAAAAAGCATCTTCAGCTTCAGTGGAAGACAAAAATCTGATTTACTGTACAAACAGTCACATGATCAATGTTGCTCATATTCGATTAAGGACCTAGAAATAGTGGATTTTTTTTTCTTCTTACTTTTAGGACATAACATTTGTTTTACCTTTATTTATTTATTTATTTTTTTTTATGAAACTGTTCCTAAAAGTTTTGAAACCCAGATTTCCAATGTGGACTCAACAGCATATTCTGTCAGAACTGCTAGAATAAAATATAATCTTTGCTTTGCCTTCAACGACTATTAATGTTGGAGAAACATACAAAATACCTTTTGGTAGGTGATGGTGTTTTCTCAATGAAGTCTGGCATTGTTTTATTTAGCCACGTTCTATCATATACACAGTTGAGAAATTTGCTAATGCAATAGTAAAATGAAAAACACATTAAATAAATTTTGGTCGGTGATGTTTTCTCACTGAAGTTCGATGGTTTATCTTTTGACCAGTCACTCTTCACAGAGACAGAGCTGGACACATGTGAGCCTGATATTACATTAATGACAAGAACAGAAAGAAAAGCGCTTTACTACAGATGGTTTTCATGTCTGATATCTGCACATGCTCTTGCTATCTTGTCCTCCACAGAAATAATAAAGTTTGCAACCACAGTTAAGTTTGTGAATTCAGAATTCTTTTGGCTATAAATCTACAGTGCACTGTCATAGACATTCACAGTGCTGTTTTTGCTTCAGTGGAAGAAAGATCTGATCTACGATTAGTCACATGATTATCATTGTCACTCATATTTGATTGACCTAGAAACAGAGCAGTTAATGTTTGATCATAACATCTGTTCAAAAAATGTTCCTGAAAAAAATTCTTGTTAACATATGGTTTGAAACCCAGATTTCAGATTCTCCCTTGTTCCAATTCCTACTGAACAGCTAGAAAAAATATAGTTTTTGCTAACCTACCTTTGACAAACTACTAATGTCGGAGAAACTAACAAAATACCTTTTGGTAGATGATGGTTTTTTCTCACTGAAGTCTGGTCCTTGACCTATTGACCGGTCACTCTTCACAGACACAGAGCTGAACACACGTGAGCCTGATCTTACACTAATGACACAAAGAACAGAGAGAGAAAGAAAACACTTTATCTTACATACGGTTTGAAACCAAGATTTCCTATTCTCCACTGTTCAGTCTCGCTTACTGAACAGCTAGAAAAAAAAAAAAAAAAAAAGAAAACAGTCTTTGCTAACCTACCTTTGAAAGGAAACTAACATAATACCTTTTTGTAGATGATGGTGTTTCCCCACTTAAGTTTATTGGAGGATCATGTGATTGGTCACTCTTCACAGACACAGAGCTGGACACACGTGATCCTGATCTTACACTAATGACACAAAGAACAGAGAGAGAAAGAAAACTCTTTATCTATCTTACATACGGTTTGAAACCAAGATTTTCGATTCTCCACTGTTCAGTCTCGCTTACTGAACAGCTAGAAAAAAAAAACAAAAAAGAAAACAGTCTTTGCTAACCTACCTTTGAAAGGAAACTAACAAAATACCTTTTTGTAGATGATGGTGTTTCCCCACTTAAGTTTATTGGAGGATCATGTGACTGGTCACTCTTCACAGACACGGAGCTGGACACATGTGAGCCTGATATTACACTAATAACACAAAGAACAGAAAGAAAGCTGCATGTCTGATATCTGCATTTACTCTCACTATCTTGTCCTCCACAGAAATGCATGTTTGCAACCACAGTTAAGTTTGTGAATTCAGAATTATTTTGGCTATAAATCTGCAGTGCACTGTCATAGACATTCACAGTGCTGTTTTGGTCAGTTAACCTCTTGAGCTTCAGTGGAAGAAAGATCTGATCTACAATTAGTCACATGATCACTGTCAACCATATTTGATTGACCTAGAAATAGTGCAGAATTTCTTCTTAATTTTTGATCATAACATGTTCAAAAAATGTTCCTGAAAAAGAAAATCCAGCTTACATATGGTTTGAAACCCTGATTTCTGATTCTCCACTGTTCCAACGCCTACTGAACAGCTAGAAAAAAAATATAGCATTTGCTAACCTACCTTTGACAACCTACTAATGTTGGAGAAACTAACAAAATACCTTTTGGTAGATGAAGGTTTTTTCTCACTGAAGTCTGGTGGGTTATAATCTTTTGAATGGTCACTCTTCACAGACACAGAGCTGGACACATGTGAGCCTGATCTCACACTAAAGACACAAAGAACAGAGAGAAAAACACCTTATTATAGGAGGATCCTCAGTAAAGAATTAAACACAATAATTAAATATAGTATACAGTAAATGTGAATTTGATCATGAATATGGATGGATATATGGATGTATATTGGATGTATATTTGGTTGTCTGATGTCTTTCCATGTTGAATGTATGCCCCCTAGTGACTTCCTCTGTAACTGAATTACTGGAAAGAAACTCCAGTCGAGCTCAATAAAGAGAGAAGCAGATTACATGACATGTCTTTCTGTGATGTATTGTTTTATTTAATCAAGATGTCTTACATATACCACAGTGCAGAAATGAGCTATTACAGTGTTATAAATGTAAAACAAATAAAGTACCTTTTAATAGATGACATTTTTTTCTCACTGAGGTTCGGTGTGCCATCTCCTTTTGATTGGTCACTCTTCACAGACACAGAGCTGGACACACGTGATCCTGAACTTACACTAATGACACAACGAACAAAGAGAGAAAAACATTTTACGAGGTTCATCAATCTCATATGAAGACATTTGATGTCACAAATGGGAAATACATTTAACCTTCAACAATAACTGTGCCTTATCATTCTTATCTTAACCATACGAAGAGAAATTTAACAAAAGTATGTAATGTTTTGGACACATTCCTTAACTTTTTCTGTGTTTGATATTTGATTCAATGGAAATCAAAATAAAAATCTTGTCACTCCACAAAGATTCAGTGGGATGTGTTGCATGCCTGCGTCTCTCTCTTTCCCTCGCTCTCTGTAATTTTTCTTAGGCTCACTCTTTCTGAATTCCAGTTGGTTCGGGATGCTGTCATTAAACCGGCATGATGTCAACTTCTTCGCTGCCAATCAAGTTTCCCAGCAGCATATAAAAGCATGTTGAAATGAAAGAGAGAGTATCCTTGCTCCCCTGCTTGTTTGCCTTGTGTAGTGTTTTTGTATTGTTCTTTGAGCTAGTATCGTTTGTTTGGTGACAGTTTTAATCCCTACCACTTTCAGTTTACCATCTCTCTTTGTTATTGTTTTGCTATTTTTTCCCTTTTGTTTTTTCCCCCTTCCTTTTTGTCATTTTGATGGCGTTTGCTCTGTCCAAGCGGAAACGCAGATAGGTGAGAAGTCATGTGACTTACATACTGCAAAATATAGGTAACTCGACACCCCGGGTAAGAAAATGAATGCCACACTTTGTGACTTTTTTGCTAGTTGGAGTAGGGACGTTTAGGGTTCTTGGCACTGAAGAATTGTTTTATTTTTATTTGTCTGTTAATTTGGTTAGAAGTTGAATTATGAGTTAGAACTGATTTTTCTGTTTCTGTTTTGTTCATTTCTTTTCTTTGGCGTCACCTGCATCCCTTTTTCTCTTGTGTTTAAAACATAGTTTATTGATTTGAATTGTAAACATATGTATATATTCTGTTCATTTTTCATTGTTAACACTTTTGGTAATATACCCTTACTTTCACTTATGTATAATAAAACGGCTTTCTCTGGCATTACTTTGTTCTCTTGCCACTAACATTACTCCAGATTTTATCACCCCCCTCGGCACATTTGACCACACCAGCTGCACTTTCCAAAGGACGGCCCTGCTTCAGATGCACCAATCTTATCGCTTGTAATTTTTTGTTCTGCCACAATATAAACTGCCTTTCCGTCATGAAGGAAAAAATTATAACATGCATTCCTCAACAGGATTCTAAACAAGGGATTTTCCTACCAACCATATTCTTAAGTGTTTGTCTCTTCTAAACTGACTTAATAGACACAAACTAAACTCAGTTTCAAGTTTCCCCCCTCCTTATCCACATCTTCATATTTTGAAGAGGTTAAGCCCTCAAAAATGTTTTATTATTATTATTATTATTATTATTATTATTATTATATATTATTATTATCTATCTGCAGCCATATTAGAAGAACTGCATGATAATTAGTTTTTTACTCTAGGACTGGCTATAAAGAGCAGTCTTACCTCTGTTTCTCCGAGAGACTCATCTCAGATGGAGAGTCCGTTTACTTCAGATCACTTCAGAACATCCAATCACTCCTCACAACGCAGGCCTCTATATGTTTATTACTAAACAGCGATTAAACGGTGTTAAAACACTGAGAAGGGAAAAAAATAGTACATATATATAGTTTTCTAATAGACACTAATTTATTCAGTTTTTTTAATGAAATTCTTGTATCAGTCCTTTTCACTTAGACCATTATTTCACAATTTACTTAACTTCAAATTATCTCACAATAATGATTTTTTTTTTCAGTAATTATGATGTAAGTAGTCTACTCGATATAATATGTAACAAAAATGTGCTATTTAGTCATACAACAGCTGATTCGTTGCAATTTTTCTTTAACAAACCCAAAATACAGTAACATAACCTTAAGAAGTTTAATAGAACATATTCGCTGGGGTTTATTGACTCCTCTAACAGAAAGACTTGGGTAAAGTTGGTTTTATATTCGCACATTCAAACTTCTCCGCGTTCAAGAACTTTCTAATTATATGTGCAAAAAAGTTAATGTTTGCAAATTCTAATCAGCGACATATTGAAAAACATGATACTGACCAACGATTGTCAATTAACCTACTACATGCTTCACAATCGATAAAAATGGGCAAATATTGTTTTAATGGAATACTTACTTGCGAACGTCCAAGTGTGTCCAGAATGTCTAACGTAGGCAAAAAAGTTAGGGACCGTCTAAAAAGTATTTTTTTTTCATTGTGTACAAACAGACAACTACATTTTAGCCAACTACAGATGTACCAGCAAATATCGAACATTATATGTTCCAATGCTAAAGATTTTCCTTTAGCAACAATAAAAATTGCATTATAATGATGGCGTTTGAAAAGATGTTTGGAAATGAAAAAGAATAACAAGTACATGAACTGTAATTTGGTAACAATTCAGACAGGTGGAGAATCACGTGTGATCTCCTGAACATAGTTAATCGCTTAATTTTACAACTACTTTTATTTATTTATTTGCTTCAAAATTAACAAGTACGGTACCGGGAGGGTTCGTTTTGTCACGATCATATTAACTCGTGGGAAATATGTCGTGGCCACGAGATCATTTTGTCGAGGTATATGACATCCTTATGTCACGACCTCAAGATCCAATGTTGAGGGAACAACATTCATTTCTCATGGTCACGAGTTTTTCTGTTGAGGGAACTACATATTTTTCTCGTGGTCATTAGTTCAATGCATAAATAAACCTGCATTACCATAGCAACCTGGGATTATCAGAGATGGATTCATTAATATTTTATTTTGAATTAAGAAATTATTATTATATTATTATTAGAAATGATTACATTATTAAATTATTATATTAATCATAGGCCTAGGCTACCGGACTGTATTACGTGCAATGTAGACAGCAATCAAATGAAGTTTATCATGAATAAATGTTACATTTAAGTACTTAAGTGCCGTTTAAAGATTCAATTTAACATATATTTCATTTTATTTAGGCTAATAGACTATAATAAATATCATTGTGTTTCATTGAGTAATGAATCATTCGCATAGTTTCATTTGTAAATGAAAACACAATGCTCATTTATCGTCACATACGGGAGTAAATAATCATAAAGTCAAAACTTCATTGGCATAATTGTCAGGCGTTTACAGCATTTGCAAAATATATGGTATGTTAATAATACTAGCCTAATTATACAGAATGTTAATTAGGTAAAGAGATACACAAATTGAAAGGGGAAATAAGCATAATATAACAATAAATATAAAATATAGCCCTAATCATTTAATATAATAATATTATTATAATATTATTATAGTTATATACTAATAACAACAACAACAACAACAATAATAAAATACAAATATTAAATAAAAAGACATGGTCAGTTAACTGATTTACAAGACGAGAAATGTTGTTCCCTTGACACGAGAAATGGATGTTGTTCCCTTAACATAGGATCTCGATGCCACGACTTCACATTGCGTGACCACGAAATAAGGATGTCATTACCTCGAAAAAAAATGATACAGTTTCGAATTCTATCATACCCCCAAAACTCATAAACAAGCTGTATAGCCTGGGCCTGCCTTCTGCACTGTGTAACTGGATACTGAGCTTCCTCACCAGTAGACCTCAACGTGTCCGCCTCGGAAAACACTCCTCCAGCACCATCATAATGCACACAGGCACTCCTCGGGTCTATGCACTCAGCACGATGCTGCACACGCATGACTGTGTTGCTACCCATCCCAACAACATCATCATAAAATTTGCAGATGACACCACAGTCATTGGTCTTATTACACACAATGATGAGACCGCATACCAGAAAGAAGTGTCTGAACTGGTCACATGGTGTGAGGCTAACAATCTCACACTGAACATCAACAAGACCAAGGAGATGGTTGTGGGCATGAGGAGGAGTGAGCGTGTCTGTCAGCCTCTACTGATCAGAGATACTGAGGTTGAGAGAGTGGCCAGCTATAAGTTCCTTGGTGTACACATCTGTGAGGACCTCAAGTGGACAGGTCAAGTATAAAAATGGTGTCAAATAACGTCTTTAAAAATATTATTTTATACATCAGCCTAATGTTTATGGTTCAGCTTTTTAAATATCTGATAATATTGCGGACTTGTCATGTCATAACCACAACCAATAACTCATTTTCATCAGCAGAGGTCAGTGTCACCTCAGTTCTGAGCATCATCAGATAGATATTTAATCATGCATTGCATATCCTCCTCTTTGCCAAGCAATAGCTCATTTATTTTTAGATAAAGAAATGGGAATATTTTGCTACATTTCTCCAATACTTCAGGATTTTCTCTTCTGATTCTCTATTTTTCCTCGTTTCCTCTGTTAGATTAATATTGCTATGCACCTTAACTGAAACTTTAGTCAAATGTGATCAGTAGCGATCACAAGACGATTGATTAATAATTCTTCATTTACAGTAATCTTGCCATTTCTTCAGAAGCTACTGGGTCTGTGATACTGGATATCAAGATTAAAACAGTTAAAAATTTAGACAGAGAATATCACTGCAATCCCAGACACTTCGTTCAATCTCAGTTATGTTTGGGGTAAAATATAATTTATTAGGCATTTAAAATATTTAAAACACAGAATGTCCCAAAAGTAGTCATGATATATAGATGTAACCATTGCTCAGATAACAAAAGTTACAAAATTATTCTTGGTACAAGCACATTCAGTAGGCCAAAAGAAGAAGAAGAAGAAGAAGAAAGACAATTAAAGTTGTTGATAAAATGAGTAACAAGATTAATTGATAAGTTCATGGACACAAAGTTTTGGAGACAAATCTCTCTCTTGATTTACAAACAAAGAACAAGTTAAAATGAAATATCAGACAAATGTCTCACTTAAAAGAGGTCCTGATATACACTATATTGATAAAAGTATTGGGTCACCCCCTTCTAATGAACAGGTTTGACTACTTTAGTAATTTCCATGAGTACAAATCTTAATGTTAAAGCATATAATGATATTCTAGGGAATTGTGTGCTTCTAATTTTAAAGCAACAGTTTGGACAGGACCCTTTTCTATTCTAACATGACAATGCCTCTGTGTATAAGGCAAGGTTCAAAAAGAAATGATTGATTTAGTCAGTGTGGAAGAACTTGACTGGTCTGCAGAAAGCCAAGTCCTAATCCAAGCTGAACACCTCTGGTGTGACTTTAAATGCAGATCTTGAGCCAAAAACGCTTTACCAAACACCATGTGCTGGTCCCTCCTGCTCAGGACCAGCTTAGGACCAGCACATGACCAGCTAAGGACCAGCTCAAACCAGCATCCAAGCTTCAAAACGTACCTAATATGCTGTTTTTTTTTTTTTTTTTTTAACATTGGTCCATGTCGATTACATAAGTTTTGCGTAACAGGTCCACCTTTTTTGACATGGGAATCTTTTTCAGGATCATTTCTTCAATCTGTCAAGGTCAGCTACTTGCAGAAAAAAAAAAAAAAAACATAAAACACAAATACATACAATTTACAACACATTAAAAGCTAAAGAAAATAAATGCGTTTTAACATCCTCTGAAATGACCCTAGAGTAGATGTTTTTAAGGACAGCGGAAGCTCATTCCATAATCTAGGAGCTGCCACGGAAAAAGCTCTATCTCCTCTATATTTCAAGTCAGGACCTAACTAAGGACACCATACTTTTAACATAGGAAGTGAGGAAGATTATTCACAAGTGGAAGACATTCAAGACAGACACCAGTCTTCCCAGGAGTAGACGTCCCAGGAAATTCAGGTCAGACCATACAACACTATTAGAAAAATTTGAAAAAGACCAGACAAGCATTGCAGGATAGCTTAGGTTTGCAAAGTTGCATCTGAACAAACCATAAGACTTCTACAACTTTGAAAAGACAAGACTAAACTGCACAGCACCACATTTGGTGAAAGCCAAAAGAGGATATCAGCACGAACACCTCATACCAAAAGTCAAGCATGCTGGTGATGATTTTGGGCTTGTTTTGTAGCCACAGGACCTGGGCACCTCACAGTCACTGAGTCGACCATGAACTCCTCTGTATACCAAAATACTCTCTAGTCAAATGTGAAGCTTGGCCAAAATGGGGTCATGCAACAGGAAAATGATCCCAAGCACACCAGCAAATCTACAACAGAACAGTTGAAAAAGAATCAAGGTGTTGCAATGGCCCAGTCAAAGTCCAGACCTCATCCTGACTGAAATGCTGTGGTGAGAGCTGTGCAACAACAAACATCGATAAACTAGAGCAACATTGTAAAGAAGAGTGGGCCAGAATTCCTGCAGAACGATGTGAGAGACTGATAAAATCATACAGAAAATTATTACGTCACATTATTGCTTCTAAAAGTGTATCTGCAAGCAATATACCCCTGGGCTGGAAGCTCAAAAAACAATCGTGGTGCTTCATGGCTTTCAAATACAAATATTACGAGACTGTTTTCAATGAAAGAAGAATCAACTAGCAATAATAATAATAATAAATAAATAAAAAAACAATCAAAATTTGATAATAAGAAATTGATTTAATGAATTAATTGCTTAAGCAACTACAAAAATCAGATGAAAGACCAGAGTGAAAATACAGATGAATTTTCAGACATTATGTCCATGTGAAACTCTGTCCACGATAATTACATTCAGCTTTAGTCCAAACCAAAAAATTTGGTTTATATGAAAAAGAGCTTTTATTACTCAATGCGTCATTGGGTCATATTTGGTGAGGACCCAGCAACACTCTTTAAATGTGCTTGATCTGAACATGAACTACTTTAATTTCAGACAGCTGTTTTTAGTATGACGGTGTAGCGATCCTAACTGAGTGAAACTCTTCCCACACTGATCACATGTAAAAGGCTTCTCTCCAATTTGGACCCTCTCATTTTCTCCAGTGTGCATTCTCTGGTGCTTTTTCAATGTCACAGCTGCAGTAAAGGTCTTTCCACATTGAAAGCACATGTAATCCTTCACACCCCTGTGCATTTTCTGGTGAACTTTTAAATTACCCAGCTGACTAAAACTCTTTCCACATGAAGAACACGTGTAAGGCTTCTCCTTTGTATGAACTTTCAGGTGGACCTTCAGGTGTTCTGCCCTAGGAAATTTTTTACCACATTGATCACAGTTATATGGTCTTTCTCCAGAGTGAGAACGCAGATGTAATTTAAGAGTGTATGCATGTGTAAAACTCTTCCTGCACTGATCACATGTGTGTGGCTTCTCTCCAGTGTGGATTTTCATGTGTGACTTAAGGGCTCCTTTTAGTGTGAAACTCTTCCCGCACTGATCACACGTGTGCGGCTTCTCTCCAGTGTGGGTCATCTCATGATTCTTCAGATTTCCAGACTGACTGAAAGTCTTGTCACAGTGTGAACACTTGTAAGGTTTTTCTCCAGTGTGAGTTCTCTGATGGCGATTCAATACAGCTGCTGTAGTAAAAGTATTTCCACAATCAAAGCACATATGATCCTTTGCACCGCTGTGACTTCTCTGGTGTAATTTTAAATAATCCATTCGTGTAAAACTCTTCCCACACAAACAAATGTACGGCTTCTGCTTTGTATGAACGTTCAGGTGCCTCTTCAGGTTTTGTGCCCTAAGAAATTTTTTGCCGCACTGATCACAGTTAAATGGTCTTTCTCCAGAATGAGAACGCAGATGTAATTTAAGAGTTTTTGTTTGTGCAAAACTCTTCCCGCACTGATCACATGTGTGCGGCTTCTCTCCAGTGTGGATTTTCAGGTGATCATTAAAACTTCCTTTTTGTGTAAAACATTTACCACATTGATCACATTTATAAGGCTTTTCTCCAGTGTGGGTCCTCACGTGTATTTTCAGAGTCCCAGTCTGACTGAATCTCTTGTTACAGTGCGAACACTTGTAAGGTTTTTCTCCAGTGTGAACTCTTTGGTGCCCTTTCAATGCATCAGATCTAGTAAAGGTCTTCCCACAATCAATGCAAATGTGATCCTTCACACCGTTGTGTCTTTTCCAGTGTAATTTTAAATTATCCAGCCGAGTAAAACTCTTTCCACACAGAGAACACACGTGAAGCTTTTTCTTTGTATGAACTTTCAGGCATCTCTTCAGGTTTTCTGCCCTAAGAATTTTTTCGCCGCATTGATCAGAGTTAAACAGTCTTTCTCCAGAATGAGAACGCAGATGTAATTTAAGAGTTTTTGTTTGTGCAAAACTCTTCCCACATTGATCACATGTGTGCGGTTTCTCTTCAGTGTGGATTTTCATGTGAGGTTTAAGACTTCTTTTGTTTGGGAAACTCTTTCCACACTGAGGGCAGGTGAAAGATTCTTTGGCTCTTCTTTTCAGTGAGCACCTCAAAGATTTCTCCAGTTTTGACATGATGATGTTTCGGGTTATTCACTCTCCTCTTTCTCCTCCATCAGGTCTAAAATGAAAGATAAAAAGGTTTCATTTTATGAAAGATAAAAATTCAAACACACAAATGCGAAGGAAAGAACATAAAAGACATAAGCAGAAAGTAGACAAATGCTATGCAAAATTATGATGTTAATGAATTTTTATAAATTATACAAAAAACTATTCCAAGTAGTGTGTGTGCAGTGTACACAAAGAAACGCTGACAACAGAACAAACAGACAGCAGAATAGAGCTGAGTGGTCAACTGATATATCACCAAGGACAATATATCGGCTGGTATTTGGCATTTTAAAATATCCGCATAGGCTGATAATTTTGTTTTGACTGGCCAATGAGCTATAAGAACCAGCGCTGAAAACCCTGTCCTCTGGTGTGACACTATTTATCCTAATTTTAAATCGGGCAATTCCACAGACAACTTTAAGTAGTTGAAGTACCCCATTCAAGGTCATGTTACTGACGCCCTCTGAGAAGCCCATGCTATGTTAACATGGAAGGTATTGTCTCACAATTGTTCAAATATTTAACTTTTTGGAACCATTATAAAAGTGTTAAGTTTTGTTGTCCTTTGGTGCTACACCCCTAAATTATATTTTTTAATTAAAAACTGTGTGTTAAGTACATAATCATGGAAAATTATGCAAATGTGTCTTGCTAACTGCTAATGACAGGTTAGCTTGGAATAGCAAGGTCATTAATTGACACAAAAGGCTGAAATATCCTTTGGTGTGACAGAAAATGTCCACAGATGTGACACCTGTACCGTCAGATGACACACAAGAGGAAAAGGTCTCTTTAAGAAGGATTTTGAATAATTATATAAGATCCTTTTTATTCTTTTTGAACTTTTTAGTGTTCTTAAATGCAATGACTACATTAATTACAATATTTTTCTGATGTTTTTTTGCAGAAAACTTGTAGTTATAAAGTGTCATGAAAATAAATATAAAATATGATACTTTGTTTTTGAGACAGATAGATTTGAGGGAGAGAAATGAGTGAGAGAGAGGACACGGAAGTATAGAGAGAAAATTAACAAGGATAAACACAAAAGGGAGGAGATCCTAAGAGAACGATCCAGAAAGTAAATAGAATCAAAATGATGCCTTAAAAAGAACTGCTATTTACTGAAAAAATAATTTGCATCTTAATGAATATAGTTTGAATATCAATCATATTTAGTTATGCTGCACATTGGGGGGCATAATGAATATTTTTATATCAAAATATCAAATATTTTAAATTTTTTGTTTAAAAAAAAACACAATATTGTTTGCATTAATTTTTTTTCTTTCTTCTTTGACATTCAAAGTTAAATAAAATACTTCTCACTTCTCTTTATAGCAGTAACTACCATCTCTGTCCTTTACTGTGATGTAACGTCAAGATGTGACACACATAAAAGAACCACAGCTTTGTTTTTCAAATATCTTGAAAAAAAAAAAATTGATTATTGTAATTACAATACATATATTAATTTTAAGGCCGTAAAGTGTCTAACTTAAATTTATTTTACAAACGGTAATTTAAAAAAGGGAATAAGAGAAAAACGAGAATAAAATGAAACATCCAAACAATAATTCAAATCACTGCAGGTCTTCCTCCCAACTGTTTATATCAGTCAGCAGACGCCAGAAAAGACGCACAAATGGCGCTATATCCTAAGAAAACAGTTCACAAATGGCCTCGAAAATGTTACTCAAATTGTGTTTTTAGGATTGTATAAATATAAACACAGTGAACCGCTCTCTTTACCTCAAAAGATTCACCGCAGAGTGAGGGCGCTGCGCGGTGACCGCTTCTTCTTCTTTTCTGTTGTTGCAGGCCAGCTTCAGGTGCATTACCGCCACCAGCAGAAAGAAAAAGAGGGTGCTTGTCAAACAGAAGGCTGCGGTCCTTCTGACTTCAAGGTTCGAGTCCTGCTCAGCATTAAACACTAGAATGAGACTGTCTAGCGTGAATGGCTGTGCCATAAATGTTTACTCCCCCGCGAGAATATCAGTAAAATTATAATATATTGAAAATGTTTACAATAACTGTCTTCCTATTAATGCCGTACAGGTAATTACAAGAAGTTGCTTACATTATGCAGTTTAGCAGTGATTCATTCTTTTTTTTTTTTTTTTGTCTTGCATAACCAATGAAATGGAATTGAATAATATAAGTGTCAAATCATTTTCAGCTTATTATTATTAGCCTATTATTTTATTTTATTATTTATTTATTTATTTATTTATTATTATTATTTTTTGTATGTGAATTTGAATCTGAGCAAAAGGATTTTGGATTAATGAAAGACAGGAAGTATAGTCTACACCGGATGCTTCCTTTGAAACAGCAAGATGTGTAATGAGACTGCCTACTAATGAACCTTCAACTTTGGACAATGCTTTTTTGTATAAACATGTTTGCTTGCAAAGGTTTTGTGTTACCATGAGGAACTGTGCATTCACTTGTAGTTCTGCTGCAAGTGAACAGAAAATGTACAAAGAGAGCGCAAAAGTAAAAGTTTCTTGGGGGAAATCAAAACTGCAAGCAAACTCAAAATAAGGGTTTTCCACCAGTCTCATATTTTTTTCCTTGTCCTACAGTAAAAACTGATGATAAAATGAGATACAAGTTCAGTCAATGATTAGTCTGTGAACAAATATAAAAATTAAATAAAAGTAATTAACTAACAAATGAGTTTTCTCTCTTTATTGGCTTGCAAGAGCAACATGATGAGAAGCAGAAGCTCGTTACAAAGCTACACTGAAAAAAATGACTCATTGAATTTACTAATTTTTTTTTAAGGTAAGTGGTTGCAATCAATTTATTTTAGCTACATTTAAATAAACAAATTTAGTTGAAAGTTAGTCAACTAATTTTTTTTTTCATTTAAATGTAACTAAAATAAATTGATTGCAACCACTTACCTTAAAAAAAAATTAGTAAATTCAATGAGTCATTTTTTTCAGTGTACATGACAGTTTATCTTACATCTGCACTTGGTAAATACATCAAAGTGGTAGAGCTGAGTTTTTGTTCACTGGTTTTTAGTTTTAATTTGTTTTTACACGAAACATGGTTTATCAGACTATAATGAAGATATGTATGGTGATTGTGTAGTTTGCTTCAGCTGTTCACACCAATGAAATGAGCTTTAACATGCACTATACAAAGTAACTTATAAAGAAATGCAACATTGTAAGTTTAACATCTACTGATGCCGACCAATGTGCATGCCTATATTAATAAAATTCATTTTAACAGTTAACAGTGTTATAAATTAGTCTCATCATATATCCTTTCACAGGTCTCCAGATAATAACAGATCTGTATTCACATCACTTAGATTTTCACACAGCCAGTTTGAAATCATTTATTTTAGTTCGGGGTGTAACCATGTTTTCATCTTCTCACAAAGTTCCATTTATCTTGGGTTAACTGCCTAAACTGACAATGCTGGAGGAGTTCCTTCTGTTGAGAATATCTACTTTGTGCTATTTCCACAACTGTCCCTTTATTTGAAACTAAGCAGGGTGCCACATTGACCGCATCTCTGGCTTTTATGGCTGAAGTAAGAGGATTGGAATTTCCTGTGTTGCTTCTTTCATCTACTGTAGCATTGTCTTTCTCCAGAATGAGAATGCAGATGTGGCTTAAGACCATTTACATATGTAAAAACTCTTCCCACACTGATCATGTGTGCGGCTTCTCTCCAGTGTGGATCTTCCCATGTGTTTTCAGATGTCCTGACTGACTGAATCTCGTCTTACAAGGTTTTTCTCCAGTGTGAATTTTCTGGTGCCGTTTGTCCGCTGTAGTTAAAGTGAGCGAGCAAGTTTTAACGAGAGATAACGAGTGAATAAGAAAGTCTGCAGCTTTCTTATTCCAGCTTAACATTTATTTCACACTGGTTTTACTTTTCCTTTAATAAGTGCCTAAATAAAACCATTATAGAAAAAAAATAGTACATACATACATGAATCAAAAATATGTTTTTAAGACCTGCACAAATACAATTAATGCCATGGGAAATCTGATTATGGTATATCCATAAAATGAACCATTAAAAAAAAAAAAAAAAAAAAACAACTGTAAAAACAATGATTTAAACAACTTTACTGTTCAAATAATACAAGTTTTGACAAAAACTAGTTTTATAAAATGTCTTACTCTACATTGTTTGAATGCACATTAGCTTATCAATCCACCAGTTCACATTTACAACAATGCACGAGCTGGGTAGAAATATGGTTCAGTCTTTGCACTGGACCGAACAAAAATGGCAGACATGCTGAATGAAAATGCAAATTCAATCACTGACGTAGATGGAGCTCATTTGCACTGAATAATAATATTTGCCCTGAGTCAGGCACTGAATGTGCTCTTCCCTGACACTAAATTAACTAAGTTTTAAATTGCACCATGCTTCTCAAGGGTTCACCGTGAAGGGTTGCCTGCGCACGATCACAATCTACTTTCAGTTCCAGTTCATTTATAAAGCACATAATAATACAGAGGTGTTGTCCACAGATGTTTTGTTTATTGTACACAAAAGGCATTAAAAACAAATACAAATAACCATAATTAAAAGACATCTCTCAGACTTTTAAGAGTGATAAAGTCTCTTAAAGCATCTTCATACTCTTAAAAACAATACCTGTGACACTCAACACTCACGTATGATCAAGCGCTAATGGAAACTCACCAAGAGTTGATGATTGTCTAATAGGCAATATTGTGGATCACGATAGGCTACATTCGATCCGCTCATGCTACTTTTCCAGGTTTTCTTGAAGTAGTGCTTTCATTCTGGCTTTGGAAGTGCATAAAGGTCAATTTCTGTAATAGCACCATGTTTCTCTAACAAAATTTAGTAGGACCTATGTTTGTTTTCCCATTTTTCAGTCCTTGAATCCATGCATCTGAAATTCAAGTACTTAAAAGAAGCATGGGCACCCTGACATTAATAAAACAGACATGCAGATCTTTACAGCTTAATAAAACAAGCACAAATTACACAGTTAAAATGCAAAAGCACTGAATAAAACAATAAGCTGTCAAGAATGAACTAATTAATAAAAACACATGTATTTAAGTTATATTTTAAAACAGAGACAGTTCTGTAGATTGGAAGACTATTCCATAAAAATTGAGCCTTCACTTTTTTTCCAAAAAATAAAAAATAAAAATAAAAATAATAATAATAATAATGCCTACTATCATCTTTCAATTTATATCTGGCTTAGATATATTTTAGCCCCTTTGCTCTATTTCTCTTTGCTCAGTAATGCTGCTTTATTTCATTTATAATTTGTTCCACCTTTATGCATTAGTAATTATTTAAATAGCAACACATTAAAGCTACTACAATACATTTTACATTTATTAAATGCTGTAGGTTTAGCTGTTGGTTTTGAATAGTTTATATTTATGAATTGATGTTCCCATTCTAAAAGTCACACAAATACTTATTTTCATTTTTGTGGTCCCTGACCCGATGTTGATTTCACAATGTAAACCATCCACCGACATGATTTAGACCACCTCTGAACAGGCGCTGTTCACTGTCTAGACTGTTAAGGAGAAATTAAAAGAGAAAATAACCAGTGTTGGCTGTAATAAGTCAAATATTACTATATTTCAATTACTTTTTTTGAATAACAAGAAGTGTAACAGATCACACGAATATTATTAGTTATCATGTTAGCGTGACATGACAAAAAGATGTTTACTCACCTCAGGTTACAGCTGGAGTCTTTGAGCACTTTACTGAGCTGCTTCTTTGAGTTTCCTATTTTATTCTTTTTCAGATCAAGTTCTTTTAAAAAATGCAATGCTTTCGTCTTAGCCAAAGGCTGAGCCAAACAAGCAACATCTGTAATGCCACAGTCATTTAGGCTAGAAAAAGACAGAGGAAGAGACTTTCACTTTAACCCCGAGTTTAAAATTAACTGCAATCATAGTTACCGTTGTTCGACAAAATTTCACAAGTGAAATCAATTATTTAAATGGGAATCTAATCTGCTCAGTGCCTCAAGATTTCACTAGAATAATAAGCAACCTGGTTTAAAAATAAATACTAATAAAAAAAAATTGTTTATTTTTATTTATTTATTTATTTATTTTTTTGTAATTTGGCTTTTTGGATTTCATGACAAATTATAAAAATAATGATTTCTCTCTGAAACACCTTAACGGGATTTAGTTCTAGTTTTCTATTACATTCTGCCAAAAATGTGATTTTTCATTTTCATTCCTTGAAATGTTTCTAGTCCCTTAAAAACTAATGAACATCAGGTTATTCAAGGACCAAATGACCATCTCATCACTGAATTAAAAAACGGGAATTTTATGTCCTCAAAATTCATGTAATGAAGAAAAAAAAAAAAAAAAAAAACACTATGCGTCCTGAAATAAAATGTGAAATCTTTAAGTGATATTGAGTGTAAAGTGTCTTGGTTTAAACTGTTTACGTAACTAAATATTTAGATTCTTTTAGATGAGGTTTGTCCAACCCTGCTCCTGGAAGGCCACTATGTCCTTTAGTAAGACATTTTGGTTTAAACTTTAATTAAACACACCTGAAGCAGATAATTAAATATCTTCAAGATTACAGCAGGCAGGTGTGTTGGAGCAGGTTGGAGCTAAACTCTGGAAAATGTTGGCCTCCAGGAGCACCTCTAATGAACACAAGCTTCTTACCTCAAACTCTCCAGTTTACAGTCTAAATTCTTCAGTATGTCACATAACTGCTTCACTCCTTTGTTTTTTACTTTATTCCCACTCAGGTCCAGCTCTCTCAGGTGTGATGGGTTTGATTTCAGAGCTGAAGTCAGAGCAGAACAACCTTCATCTGTTATATCACAGTATCTTAACCTAAAACAGGGGAAATGAGACAAACAAACATTTTATTCCATAACGGTATATCATCTTCATTGATAACACACTAAGGTGAATTCAACAAACTCATAGAATTCATCTGAAATGTTCTTCAATTTTACTTCAAGTATATCAGGGCCTTAAAACGTCAGGTTAAACCTGATGAAGTGATTTTAATCATTTTGATTCTTGTGTGTGAATGTTACTGACCTCAGTCTCTCCAGTTTACAGTGTGAATCCTTCAGTACGTCACATAAGTGATTCACTCCTGTGTTTTTCATTTGATTCACGCTCAGGTCCAGCTCTCTCAGGTGTGATGGGTTTGAACACAGAGCTAGAATCAGGATGAGACACTGTTTCTCTGTAATACTGCATCTACCCAACCTGAAGACAGAAAGACAAAAGACAATGAATCAGAGCTATGTTCAGTTCATGTGTGAGTTAAATACATCATGGATAAATGCCATAGTCACTAAAACAAAAGGAAAAATCTTAATTGTATAATCAAAAGCCAATAAGGATTAGCTGGATTTAGGGATACTAGTCTCATGTCTGGAACCATCTTCACTTAGACAAAAAAAAAAAAAAGGACTATACATTATTTATGTAGCTTAAGATACAGGATCAAGTATACAGCAATTGAAAAATTTAACAAGGAAATTTGGTACATGAATCAAATTTGCTTGAGTGTAGTTTACCATCACTAAACACAAATGCTGCTTAATAAAAGTAGTTGCAGTCAAAAGTTCTGTTAGTGCTGGAAAACCATGCAACTCTGCCAAAATAATCTAATGGCATTCATGTTAGACTGGTTTTTAGTCTACTGTCACTTCTTTGTCATTTCACAGTAAAGAGGTGTCCCATTTTAGCATATGAAACAATTTTATAGTCACAAAGTTTCAAATGTTTCAGAGTTTAAAGCTCTCGCTACTTACATACATACTGAATCATCAAATCATTAGCTAATAGCATAATCAACTTTAATCATATTGTATCAGCTGTACAGTATAATGTTACTAACTCTAGTTTTTCCAGCTTGCATTGTGGGTTCCTGAGTAAATCACAGAGATGTTTCACTCCAGAGTCTCCTAGTTGATTTCCACTCAGGTCCAGTTCTCTCAGGTGTGATGGGTTTGATTTAAGAGCTGAAGTCAGAGGAGAACAACCTTCATCTGTCATTTCACAGTATCCTAATCTACATTGGGAGAAATATTAACAAAAAACAAACACTGTTCATTCTGTTTCAGTCAAACACCAAAACAATTGTTTCCTTCATGTATGTAAATGTTCCTCACCTCAATCTCTCCAGTTTACAGTGTGAATCCTTCAGTACATCACATAAGTGAATCACTCCTGTGTTTTTTAGTTCATTTTCACTGAGGTCCAGCTCTCTCAGGCGTGAAAGGTTTGAATGCAGAGCTGAACTTAGACTGAGACACTGTTTGTCTGTAATACTGCATCTACACAGACTGAAGATAGAAAGAAAAACTGAAATGACTCAGATCTATAATGACATCCTTATTGAAGAGCTACAGACTTTAATTTACAGTCTAATTTGACGTGTAAGGATTCTAGGTTTTATGCTTAGAAGTTATACATTTGAATATTTATTTAGATATTATAAAGCTATTTTTGCCAAAGTTTATTGTAGTATCACTTTTGCAGTAACACTAACAGTCAGATTGCCATTCATTTTATTCTCTCTCTGTCTGTGTAAGAGTGCAGTATGTGTGAAGATTGAGAATGTTTTGCACTCTGGATATTTTATGGTCTCACGCCTACATTTCTGTGTACAACATTTTGTCTGATAAATAGATTTTGTTCAACATAATTGTTAAGCCCCCCTTTGTCCCCATTCATTCCTAGGGTTGGTCAATTCTGATCGTGAACAGCCAAGGTACAACTTTTTTTAATGACCACTTAGTCTCATCGAATGGGTCAAAAATGACTGAACGGCCCAGGAGTGTTAAACACACCTAATATAAAGTGTGATCACTGAGGAAATTCCAGTGCTATAACTTGAGTCGTGTTGTCTTAAAATACACCTAAACAGTAAACTGTTACTAACACTAGTATTTCCAGTTTGAATTCTGGGTTCTTCAGCAGAACACCAAGGTTTTCAACCCCTAGTTGATTTCTGCTCAGGTCCAGTTCTCTCAGATGTGATGGGTTTGATTGCAAAGCTGAAGTCAGAGCAGAACAGCCTTCATCTGTCATATCACAGCCTCTTAACCTACATCGAGAAAGAGAGCATAAAACAAGATAGAAGCTAACTTCATAACAAAAAATAGACAGACAAAGGAAGAGAGATCATTTTTTTTTCACCATGTCACAAAAAAGCACAAATAAAGTGAAGACTTTTTCACAAATGTGACCCTGGACCACAAAACCAGTCTTAAGTCACTGGGGTATATTTGTAGCAATAGCCAACAATACATTGTATAGGTCAAAATTATAGATGTTTCTTTTTTGCCAAAAATCATTAGTATATTAAGGAAAGATCATATTCCATTAAAATATTTTGTAAATTTACTACTGTAAATATATTAAAACGTCGTTTTTGATTAGTAATATGCATTGCTAAGAATTCATTTGGACAAATTTAAAGGCAATTTTCTCAATATTTTGATTTTTTTGCACCCTCAGATTCCAGATATTCAAATAGTTGTATCTTGGCCAAATATTGTCCGATCCTAACAAACCATACATCAATGGAAAGCTTATTTATTCAACTTTCAGATGACGTATAAATCTAAATTTCGAAAAACTGACACTTAAGACTGGTTTTATGGTCCAGGGTCACAAATATGTGAACTCATGTAGGTAAATGTTCCTTACCTCAATCGCTCCAGTTTACAGTGTGAATCCTTCAGTATGTCACATAAGATCTTCGCTCCTCTGTTTTGGAGTTTATTCTGACTGAGGTCCAGTTCTCTCAGGTGTGATGGATTTAAACACAGAGCTGAAGTCAGGATGAGACACTGTTTCTCTGTAATACTGCATCTACACAGACTGAAGACAGAAAGAGAAAGACAATGAATCAGATCTATGCACTGCAAAAAATGCTTTTCTTACTTTGATTTTTTGTCTTGTTTCCAGCCAAGATATCTAAAAATTCTTAAATCAAGAAGGATTTCCTAGACAAGTAAAAAATTATTGTTTTGTTTTCAGAAAAAAACAAGTCAAAATTAAGTGAGTTTTTGCTTAGAACAAGCAAAATAGTCTGCCAATGGCGTAAGCAAAATAATCTTATTTCAAACAGAAAACAAGATTATTTTGCTTACCTCACTGGCAGATTATTTTTCTTTCAAAAATTTTTTGTAGATATTTTGGCTGGAAACGACAAAAAAATCTAAGTAAGAAAAGCATTTTTTTTTTTTGCAGTGTGATGACCCAATAAAGTTAAAAGTTTGGTCTCATGATAGCAGTTTGCCATTTGAAAAGCACTTTGTAAATTAAAGCAGCTCAGAATTCAGCATCATAAAATGTATTTCTCAAAATATTCTACTGTAATTTTACAAACTGTATTCTCCCTCTACAGTAGCTAAAATAACTGTTGACTTAACCGAAAAAAAAAAAAAAAAAACCTTACAGATTTGTTTAGCTGACTAAAAAGTTTGACGTCACTCATTTCCACAGAGCTCTGGGTAGAAACCAATTAAATTTTAATTCATCATTTTATTGTGTCTCTAATTCAGGCAAAAGAGAAAACAGTATTATCAACTACTGTAACATTACTATTAAAAGAAATTTAACATGTTAGAGCATGTAAAATGCTCACATCAGTGTGTTGAGTTTGCAGTGTTTATCCTGCAGTAGAGCAGCGAGCCGCTTCATGTTTGTGTCTCCTAGTTCACGTTCACTCAGATTCAGCTCTCTCAGGAGTAACGGGTTTTTACCCACAATTCCAGTCACATACTGACAGGCTTCATCTGCTGCAGGACCCAAAAACCTGCAGAAGAGAAGATGAAGCAGGACTCAATTCAGTTTGCAACTATAGAAAACATAGAAAATATTGCTTAAAACATACACTAAAATCATTCACCTCAGTGTCTTCAGTTGATAGTTTGGATCCTGTAGTAAATCATTGAGTTCCTTCACTCCTGATTGTCCAGGATCATTTCCTGTGAGATCCAGCTCTATCAGGTGTGAAGGGTTTGATCTCAGAGCTGAAGCCAGAGCTTTATAACCTTCTTCAGTGATACTGCAGTCTGAAAGACTATAGAAAACATATTTTAAATAGTAATTAAATTCATTCCACATATAAAATCACACAGAAGAAACTTTTATGCCAAAAAAAAAAAAAAAAACTTCAAATGCATTTTTTTATTTTCTCTTCTGATCAGAGAAAAAAAACAGAAGCATTAAGGCCCATTCACAACAAGAACGATAGCTAGAACTATAAAGATGAAGTAATAAATATCATTTTAAATTTAAAAGAATAGCAGTTCACACCACAACTATAAGAATAAAGATATAGATATAGATATAGATGAACGATATCGCTGGGATCACTTTCACAGTTTTAACAGTTGAAAACATTTGTTAGAAATACAGAAAAGTAATCAAAAAGTAACCAAATCTAATCAGTTATATAAATAAAGTAATTGGAATAGTTACCCTACTTACTATATTTTAAATAAGATAACTTGTAGTCTGTAATCTATTCCATTTACAAAGTAACCAAAGTTAACCAAAGTAATCCATAGTTATGCACTATCCACTCAACCGGGTAGTGTATGAATTATATAAGGGTATTTTGTCATCATTGGAGTCTGCTGCCCCTCCATCTCCACTACGTAATTAAAGCTGCGATGGATGAGTGCATCAAGTGTCCACACTTGTTCCACACTTAATTTTATCAGTTATTTAAGTGCATCATCTGGGTATTTAAACTGCACTTTTTCTTTTTGGAATTTTTTTGAGTTAACACGAGCAGTGCGAGTAGTGGAATAGTGTATAAGTATGCAAATTGGGACGAAAAATGATGGATGAAACAATCTCCACTTAATTCCTTCCACTATAGAAAAGTGAAGCCAAAACATCCCAGTATGGCTGCTTAAATATGCCATAATAAACAAAATGCTCACATCAGTGTGTTGAGTTTACAGTGTTTATCCTGCAGTAGAGCAGCGAGTCGATTAACATTCGAGTCTCCTAGTTTCCGTTCACTCAGATTCAGTTCTCTCAGGAGTAACGGGTTTTTACCCACAATTCCTGCCACATACTGACAGGCTTCATCTGCAGCAGCACCCAAAAACCTGGAGACAGAACAAGTACAAGGACATTACCTGCCATATAATGACTTTTGTGAAAGTATGTGAAAGGGGCAGTGATCATTTCAAAGGTTTCCATATGATCAACATTTTGAAACAACTAAAAAAAAAAAAATATATATAAATAAAATAAAATAAAATAAAATAAAAAATAATGACCATAAAACAATGATTTAAATAATTTTAGTTAAAAAAAATACAAGCTTTGACAAAACCAGTTTTAATGATAAAAATATTTTAAATGATAAACCTCACAATGTAGTCTTAAAACCATTCCTTAAGAAACAGAAAACGAATGAGTAATAATCATAAGTGATTTTAAAATAACGCATGCTATTGCAGTTGAAGTCAGCTGAGCTGCCACCGCAGCTGATGTCACACACAATGCACTCTTTCAGCCAGAATGAGTCCATGTCTTGTGACTGAGTGTGTGACAGAGAAAATTGGAATGAAAATCATGTTACTTAGGGTGAAAATGAGTTTTGAAAAACTCTTCAAAAATTGCTAAAAGATTGATTCTGAATCAAATTTAAAAGTAGCTAAATTTGTTGCTGGGTGCTTTTTGAAAAAAAGTTGCTAGGATCTTCTGAAAAGGTGCGAAATCTAGCAGCAAAATTGCTAAGTTAGCATCACTGGAGGTCAACGCTCTCTGTGCATCTTTAATTGTCTGGGGACAACATGGCTCTCATGGTGTGTGAGATCTGGATAAAATGCATTCTATGTTGCTGTGAATTTCTATTTTTCTTTATTTTCTATTCTTAACTTTAGTGGTTAATCTGTTAAATAATTGAAAATCAATTACTAATATTTACTATTACTACTAGTTTGAGTTCTATTAGTTCTATTGCACTTTATTATATCGAGAACACTCACCTCAGTTTCTTCAGTTGACAGTTCTGATCCTGTAGTAAATCACTGAGCTGCTTCACTCCTGATTGTCCAGGATCATTTCCTGTGAGATCCAGCTCTATCAGGTGTGAAGGGTTTGATCTCAGAGCTGAAGCCAGAGCTTCATAACCTTCTTCAGTGATACTGCAGTTAGAGAGTCTACAGAAAATAAAAAAAAACTTAAATTAACACTGTAGATCAAATTAATAACTGCACAATAGTCTGAATCATAAATTGACTAAATCACACTACAGTTAAATACATAATCACAATACAATAAGCTTTCCTGTAGCTCAAATAGTAGAGCATGGCGCTAGCAACGCCAAGATCGTGGGTTCGATTCCCAGGGAAAGCAAGAGCTGATCAAATGTAAAAACTAATTTGAATGCTATGTAAGTCGCTTTGGATAAAAGCGTCTGCTAAATGCATAAATGTAATACAAAGTATTTTTGAGCCGACTGAACATTATATAATATTCCTGTTATTGCTGTGGTGTTGAGTGTAGCTGATGGTGAGATGTACTCACTTGAGTATCTTCAGCTCACACACAGGATTCTTCAGTCCCTCACAGATCTGTTTGAGTCCTGAGTCCAGCAGAGGGCTGTTGTTCAGATTCATCTCTTTCAGGGTGGTTTTGGAGGAAAGAACAGTAGCTAGAACTGAACAGCTTTTCTCTGTCAGCTCACAATTATTCAGCCTGAACACAAAAACAGCATTATTTTTTATTCAGCACACATCAGATCAACAGCTCTTCATATCTGCTCTCACATGTGACTCAGTCTTTTCCACTGAATAAAGAGAAGATGTAATGTATAAAATCATGTTCACTCACTTCATTTTCTCCACTTTGCTATGAAAGTCCATCAAAAGAGCAGAGAGCTTCTCTCCATCCAGATCTCCTAATTTATCTTCACTCAGATCCAGTTCTGTCAATAGTAATGGATTTGTACCCAGAGCTTTAGTGAGATACTCACACACTTCCTCAGCAGCAGGACTTTTCAAAAACCTACAGGAAGTAGATTTATATGAATTTTTATTATTATTTATGAATTTTTATTTTTATTATTATATATCTTTTTAATTTTGTGTTTTTTTCATAATTTCATCTTAATTTTATGTACTGTGCATTTCTACAGTAGAGTGTACTTATTTTCAAATCATTGAAGTAATTATATTTTGTCATGAAACTTGTGTTGGAAATGAAATTCAGTGGAGTGATTGTGTTGAAATTCTTAGTATTGAGACTATAAATTCCTCTTCCTGTCATTCCAGTTCCACAGTAGACCGTTTGAGCCTTTTACCTAGTTTCATACAGTGGACTTCATGTCTTTCAATAAGTTAAAAAAATGTGAAGTTTTAATCACCTGATAGTCTTCAATTGATAATGTCCATCCTGTAGTAAATCATTGAGCTGCTTCACTCCTGATGGTCCAGGATCATTTCCTGTGAGATCCAGCTCTATCAGGTGTGAAGGGTTTGATCTCAGAGCTGAAGCCAGAGCTTTATATCCTTCTTCAGTAATACTGCATTTAGAGAGTCTACAGAAAAGTTCAAAATAAAATGTCTTAATACATAATACAACTGAAACATGTAAAAACTTTTTTGAAATTATTTTAAATTGTTAAAATAAAAAAAGGTAAGGTGAAGAAGGTGAATAAAATGTTAGATTAAAAACAAACAAACAACAACAACAACAACAACAACAAAAAAACATAAACCATTACTGCTAAAGAAGAAAATTTGTTTGCCATTTCTTTAGTTTTCTAGTGTTAAAAATGGTTTAACACTATGATTTAAATCACTCACCTGAGTTTTTCCAGTGTGCAGTTTGTATTTTCTAATCCAAGTTTCTTCACTCCTGAATCCTGCAGATTATTGTTGCTCATGTCAAGCTCTTTCAGACTGGAGTTTGATCTCAGGACTGTAGCGAGAGCTGAACAGCTTTTCTCTGTTAGACCACACTTACGCAGCCTAAAATGATTAACATGAGAGAAAATTACAAACACAAAGTACTTGATGCAAACATTCAGTGAGTACTGAGAATTATTTTATTTTGGTCATCTGATTTCTATAAGATACATTAAATATGTAATAAAAAAAAAACAATACTCACGTCAGTGTGTTGAGTTGACAGTGTTTATCCTGCAGAAGAGCAGCGATCTGATTCACTCGTGTGTCTCCTAGTTCATGTTCACTCAGATTCAGCTCTCTCAGGAGTAATGGGTTTTTACCCACAATTCCAGTCACATACTGACAGGCTTCATATGCAGCAGGACCCAAAAACCTGCAGAGAGGAGAAGTACATTGACATTACCTGCCATATTATGACTTGTTTTCAAACGCTTGTGACAGAGCCTTTAATAATTTCAAAGCTTTTAAAAAGGACTTTTTCATGGTTTAATTAAGGCTTAGTTCACTTCCAGAATAAAAATGATATTTTTTATATAATTTTCCTGATAATTTTCTCACCCCCATGTCATCTAAGATGTCCATGTTTTTCTGGCTTCAGTAGCAAAGAAATTAAGTTCTCTTTCATAGGTTCACTCAACGCTGCATAGCTTTACGCAATGGGAACACCCCCAGGTGTGACAATTGTCTGAAGCCCTTATAGAATCGCGCCAATTCATTGGCTGATGGCGCGAGATACTGCCCCCTACATCATACGTGATTGACATAGACCCGTGCTCGTGCCATCTTACCCCTCAGATTTTCCTCTCTTCAGAAGCGTTCGCTTCTCGCGGTGTTCCTGGCCCATTTTCTCGACGACGTTTTAGTCTGAGATTCTTTCCACTTCAGCGACCGCATCTGTGGAATTGTTATTCTCCTAGCGGTGAGTGGAATGGACTTTAGTCGGTGCCAACCACCGTGCTCTCGCCTCATCCCGAGTGACGACCAGCACGGTAAGTGTGTCAGATGTGTGGGCCTGGCCCATGCACGAGATGCTATCTTTGGCATTTCTAACTGCAAGTACTGCGAGAATTTTACACTTAAAACCTTGTGCGCTAGACTCGCGGTTTTTGATCGAGAATCTGCCGTTCTCCCCCGCCGCGCCGCTCCAGAGGCCTCCTCCCTCCGCGAAGCCGCGGCCTGGAGTTCGGATGCGGAGCTCGAGGCTATGGAGAGTGAGCAGTTTTCACTTTCTCTCCCTTCATCGCCTGGGCATCATCACGTGAATTCTCCGCTCCAGTTTTCTCGCAGCTGTCTTGCACCCAGCCCGGAGGCACGGGAAGCCGTTTCCTTCGGGTTGGAGGATATTTTATATACTGCGGCCTCCGACTCTGAGGACTTCGGGCCTATACTGAACTCGTGGACCTTTTGGTGCACGCCACTGAAAAGTTGAGCTTAGATTGGCCGGACGAGCCTTGCGAGTCCCAGTCATCTAAGCTCGACGAGCGTTTCCTCAGTGGCTCTGGTTCGCGCCCGGCGAGGAAAAAGCTGCCTTTCTTCCCTGACCTGCACCACGAGATTTCCAGGTCTTGGAAGCAGCCTTTCTCCTCCTGCCTCTCTAATGTGGCAGCCGCTGACTTCACCAACCTCGTTGGTTCTGTGGAGCAGGGTTACGCCGCAGTCCCGGCGATCAAGGACACGCTCGCTGCGCACCTCTCACCGACTTCCGCCCCCTCGTGGAAGTCCCGCCCTCTCCTTCCGTCCAAGCTGCATAGAACCACCTCTGCTTTGATCGGTAAGTCCTACATGGCAGCGGGACAGGCAGTGAGACACTAGGGAGCGATCTGATCCATCCCCACACCATACACGGTCTGGAGAGCCCGTGGTCGTTCCGCTACTCGCCAACGCCCCCGCAGGCGGGTAGATTTAAAACCCCGAAGAAGCCACCGTGGGGTGGAAGCCACCGTGGAGCCACCGTTCCTGATATGTGTATCAGGAAGAGGAGAGCTTCCCCGCCTCGTTGGATCCTCCACCAACTGCGCCATCTTCGCCGCTAGGCACGTCTTGAGGAGCGCAGGCCACTTCCCCTCTTCAGTGACCGTTGAAGGTAAGAGACACTTCAGGTTTTCTCCCCTTAGAGTTGCTGCAGGTTGCAGACATTGTACATGCGGTAAGGGACGCCCAGAGCTTTCCCCCCGCGTCAGTATCTCCTGCCCTTGCCTTTACGGCCTCATTAGGTCATGCCTCCATGCACGAGGGCGCTGTGAGCTCTCCTCTGCTTTGGCCGGATGCATGTCCCTCCCTTCAGGGGGACGTTCAGAGCAGAAATCCTGTGTTGGTATCCCCCTTGATATGTTCCACTCCGCTACCTCTGTCGGCCTTCCTCCATACCCGGAGGGACCTGCAGGGAGTGTCGCCCTGGATTCTTCGTACGAACCAGTTCGGTTACACCCCCCTGAAGGACCTGAAGGATTCCTACTGGCACATCCAGGTTGTTCAGAGACACAGGAAGTTCCTCAGGTTCGCCTTCGGGGGAAAGGCTTACCAATACAAGGTTCTTCCCTTTGGGCTAGCTCTGGCCCCAAGGATGTTCACCAAGTGTATGGATGCGGCTGTAGCCCCGCTGAGGCTCCAGGGCATCCAGATCCTCAACTACCTGGACGACTGGCTTATTGTGGCCAGTTCCAGGGAGCAGGTGATTCGTCACAGGGACTCTCTCCTTCTCCACCTTCGTGCACTTGGCCTCCGGCTGAATGGCCAGAAGAGCGTGCTCACTCCAGCCACATTTTTGGGGGTCTGTCTGGACTCAACCTCGATGCAGGCCCATCTGGCCCCTGCTTGGGTAGAAAGCATCCAATCGTGCTCGGCTCGCTTCAGGCTAGGTTGTCGCGTGTCAGTGGGCCTGTGTCGCAGGCTCCTAGGCCTCATGGCAGCGGCTTCCCCGGTTCTTCCCTTGGGGCTGCTCCATATGAGACCGTTCCTCTGGTGGATGAAGTCCCTGGGTATTCGCCCCTCTTGACCGTCCCTCCGCCTACTAAGAGTGTCAGGCGCCTGTCTCCGCGCCCTCTTAGTGTGGCGGGACCCCAATTTTCTCCAAAGAGGAGTGAGTATGTCATCGTCAGGATGGACAACATGGCAGTGGTGTCACACATCAATCGCCAGGGGGGCGATTGATCCCGGTCACGCACCCTGAACAGGCATGCACGCCAGCTTCTTCTTTAGGCACAGGACAAATTTTTGTCCCTGGGAGCGGTCCATGTCCCAAGGGTCCTGAACCTAGCGGCGGACTTTCTGTCAAGACAGAAACTCTGGTCGGGGGAATGGATGCTGAACTGCCGGAAGGTGGTTCAGATCTGGGAACAATTTGGCGCGGCAGAGGTGGACCTCTTTGCGTCTCAGGAGTCGACCCAATGCCCCCTTTGGTTCTCCCTCTCTCACCCTACCTCTCTGGGGATAGATGCGCTAGCGCACCCCTGGCCGGACATGAATCTGTATGCTTTCCCTCCAGTCAAGCTCATCCCAGGGGTTTTGTGCAGGGTGAAGACATGCAGAGTCCGCCTTCTCCTAGTAGCCCCATTCTGGCCTTCCCAGACGTGGTTCTCAGAGTTGGTCTCCCTTCTGGAGGGCGATCCGTGGGAGATTCCAGTCAAGAAAGACCTGCTGTGTCAGCTTAAGGGCAGAATTTGGCACCCACATCCAGAGATCTGGAATTCGTGGGTATGGCCGATCATAGGTCACCCTTTGCTTTTGATCTCTCAGATTGAGTCCGTGAGACCATTAATAGTGCCAGGGCCCTTTCCACTAGGAAGCTCTACTCCTCCAAATGGAGGGTTTTCGAATCCTGGTGCTTGGTTCATGCTGTAGACCCAGTTAACTGCCCGGTTGGTTCAGTGCTAGAGTTCCTACAAGATAATTTTTCGGCTGGAGCAGCCGCTACCACCCTGAGAGTCTACGTTGCAGCTATCGCTGCTCGAAGGGACTCAGACGATGTCCCGCTGGGTAGACATCGTTTGGTGTCCTCCTTTAAGTGTGGGGTTAAGCGCTTGAGGCCGGTTCGTCCTCCTAGTTTCCTTTCTTGGGACCTTTCTGTTGTCCTGAAGGGGTTGCTGGAGCCTCCTTTTGAACCTCTAGAGTCAGCTCCCGTGAGGATTCTGACACTAAAGGTTACTCTTTTGTTGGCGTTGGCCTCGTTTAAGTGTGTGGGAGATCTTCAGGCTCTGTCTGTCAGCGAGTCCTGCACTGAGTTTTCTCCTGGTCTGGTCAAGGCATTTTTAAGACCTAGGCCTGGTTATGTCCCCAAAGTTCTCTCTGCGTCTTTTCGTTCACAGGTGGTAGTGCTGCAGGCTTTCTCTCCCTCCTCTTCGAGTGAGGGCAATGATCTTCATCTGCTCTGCCCTGTTAGAGCCCTGAAGATGTATGTGGACCGTTCCAGTCAGTGGTGTAAGTCCCTACAGCTGTTGGTGTGTTTTGGTGCAGGCCGCAAAGGGCTAGCCGCATCTAAACACACAATATCCCACTGGGTTAGGGATGCTATTTCGTTGCCCTATGAGGTGCGCAGTCTGCCTTCACCTCTAGACATCAGAGCTCATTCCACCAGAGGGGTGGCCTCCTCCCAAGCTTTGTTTAGAGGGGTACCCCTGGAGGACATTTGTATGGAGGCAGGTTGGTCCTCTACCCATACTTTTGTGAGGTTCTATAACCTTGAAGTGAACACAGCTCCTGGTTCCCAGGTCCTTTCTATTTGAGCCAGCTATGTTTTTGGTGTTCTGGTCTGTAATGGGCCAGATCTGGCAGCGCGTTAGCTTGACATGTGTGGTATATCGTTCTCATTGCGTAAAGCTACACAGCGTTGAGTGAACCTATGAAAGAGAACGTCTCGGTTTACTTGTGTAACCCACGTTCTCTGAGTAGGGAACGAGACGCTGCATCCGCTGCCAAGCTCCTCTTGCTGTCGACCTGCTTCTTCGACAGGAAAATCTGAGGTGTAAGATGGCGCAAGAGCGGGTCTATGTTAATCACGTATGACATAGGGGTGGTATCTCGCGCCATCAGCCAATGAATTGGCGTGATTCTATAAGGGCTTCAGACAATTGTCACACCTGGGGTGTGTTCCCATTGCGTAAAGCTACGCAGCGTCTCGTTCCCTACTCAGAGAACATGGGTTACGCAAGTAACCCGAGATGTTTTTTAAGGAAAACATTCTCCATATAGTGGACATTTATGGTTCCCAATGGTTTGAACTTCCAAACTGCAGTTTCAATGCAGTTTCACAATCCCAGCCGAGGAATAAGGGTCATTTTCATCGCCATTTTCTTAAAAAAAAATGTAAAATAAAAAATAAAAAAATTATAAAATTATATATAGTTTTGTTAGATAAGACCCTTATTCCTTGGCTGGGATCATTTAGAGCGCTTTGAAGCTGCATTGAAACTGCAATTTGGAAGTTCAGACCGTTGGGAACCATTGAACTCCACTATATGGAGAAAAATCCTGTAATGTTTTCTTAAAAAAACTTAATTTATTGCCACTGAAGAAAGAAAGACATGAACATCTTGGATGACATGGGGGAGAGTAATATTATCAGGAAATTTTTATACTGGAAGTGATCTAATACTTTAATAATCTTTCAGCTAAAGTTTCAAAATTATTGGACTTCATTATTTTAATAACACTCACCTCAGTGTCTTCAGTTGACAGTTTGGATCCTGTAGTAAATCATCGAGCTGCTTCACTCCTGATTGTCCAGGATCATTTCCTGTGAGATCCAGCTCTATCAGGTGTGAAGGGTTTGATCTCAGAGCTGAAGCCAGAGCTTTATAACCTTCTTCAGTGATACTGCAATCTGAGAGTCTACAGAAGAGAGGTGTGTAGTAATATTAATATTAATAATACTTTTATTTAATAAATTTTATTGAAAACTTACTTTGTATTATTGAAAATATTAAATATATAAATATACTGCTGTGTTAAAAAGTCAAGTTTAGAACTTTTTTGTACCTCTTCAGGTTAGTGAAGAAAAAAACTATTCATAAGTGCTGACATAAGAAGAATCTTTCCTTTCTATTAAGTCTACTAGAGTAATTTTAAATTTGAACTAAAGAGAATGTTTTTGAATTAAAATATTTTCATTTAATTTACATACCCAAGTTTCTCCAATGTGCAGTTTGTATTTTCTAAGCCGTTCTGGAGTTTCTTCACTCCTGAATCCTGCAGATTATTGTTGCTCATGTCAAGTTCTTTCAGACTGAGGTTTGATCTCAGGACTGTAGCGAGAGCTGAACAGCTTTCCTCTGTTAGACCACAATCACGCAGCCTAAAATGATGAACAGGAGAGAATTTACATACACAAAGAACTTGATGCCAACATTCAGTGATCACTGAGGAGTATTAATTATAATGATATCTTTAAGATACTTTAAATGTACCATAATAAATACTCACTGAAGTGTTTTGAGTTTACAGTGTTTATCCTGCAGCAGAGCAGTGATCTGATTCACTCGTGTGTCTCCTAGTTCACATTCACTCAGATTCAGCTTTCTCAGAAGTAACGGGTTTTTACCCACAATTCCAGTCACATACTGACAGGCTTCATCTGCAGCAGGACTCAAAAGCCTGGAGAAGAGAAGATGAAGCAGGATTCAATTCATTTTAAAGATAAATTTGGTGAAAAACAACATCTGATTCTGAACTGTGTGAAAGGGATGGATTTACTTTAACAAACTGTATTAATGAAATATTTTTACAAATTATAAATTGCCTGCATATCAGTTACTTTGTATTATTGCATCATGTCTCACCTCAGTGTCTTCAGTTGACAGTTTGGATCCTGTAGTAAATCACTGAGCTCCTTCACTCCTGATTGTCCAGGATCATTTCCTGTGAGATCCAGCTCTATCAGGTGTGAAGGGTTTGATCTCAGAGCTGAAGACAGAGCTTTATAACCTTGTTCTGTCACATTACACTCAGAGAGTCTAGAACAGGTGTAAAAATGTAACATTCAGCTAAATAATCAATTATAGAATTAATCAATTAAATAAATAAAAATATTTTCAGAAACAGAAACTCGTGACTGAATAGGGCTGTATGTTCACTTTTCTTGTATGTAGCACTGGTGTTATTACAATATTACTATTGTAATAACACTATTTTATTATCGTATACAAACAGAATATCTGGTAATGAATATAGGCTATATAATTATTAGTATCATTATATTTCACAGAAAACTGCAGGGTGACCTGTTAACATGTAGGCAGTCTATAACTATGATTCATTAGAAAGGTCTAAGGTTTTATTATAAAATTTTAAATTATTAAGATTAAAAAAATAATAATCTGTGACTATAATTTTTGTCAGGAAATCCGTGCATCCCGAGAGGAAAAATAACTCCTGTACACTTCTCTACACTGGAGAAAGGCGTATGGATTAACATATGTTTACTTCAAATTTCTTTAGAGAGAAGTTTTTCATATTTTTACCCAAAGCAGGGTGTTATGAGCATTAGTGAGTAATCATGTGTAATGTCTGTTTTATTCATACTGGAAGCCAAAGGGCACCCTCATGCAAAAACTCCACAAGTGAGACTCACAGAAGTAATATAACTTATGACGTTGCATGAAAACATAACATTTAGCTCTCACTGCAGCTGAATAAAATGCAGACATAGAGACTTTTAACTGATTACAAATGAAGAAAATAAACATACAATTGTGACAATATATGAAGAGTTCATTTGCAAAAACAGATAACTCCGTTTTTAACAATTCTCAGAAATCATGTTTTTTTTTTTTTTCCATTGTGCATTCCAGTTAATCTTAATTAAAAAAAAAAAATGGAGTTATCTGTTTTTGCAAATAAACTCTTCATATGTTTTGTCCATGTTCTTCCATCCATCTTGGTTATTTTATAAGATTCAAGTATATTTATAATGCAATGCTAATCAACAGCCTTTATCACTGTGTAGAATACTATAAAATAATATGTTTTCTACCTCATTCTCTGATATGAAAACACCTTAAAACACAAAAAGGCATTTAAAACACTTGACTAATGTTATGAAGTGAATTTGGAGTGAAATCACGTCATTAAATGTTCACTGTTGGACAACAGGTTTGTAAACAGGCTCACAAACATTGCAAAACTGTACCACACACATGCTAGTGTGGTAAATTTATCAGTCACACAGACTGACTTTTTCTTAGCATGTGCAACATATATGTCACACTGTAGAGCCTGGCTGAATATGAGGCAAACAAAAAGTCCTAGAGACCTTCAATATGTTACACATCAACTCACCTGAGTTTCTCTAGTTTGCGGTTCTCTTTCAGTCCATCTGAGAGCAGCTTCACTCCTGAATCCTGCAGATTATTATTGCTCAGGTCAAGATTCTTCAGACTGCTGGAGTCTGAACGGAGAACTGAAGCCAGAGCTGAACAGCTTTTCCCTGTTAGATCACACTTACTGAGCCTGAAAATAAACAGCTTGTCAATATGTATAGATTCTAAAATGTAAAAAATGTACAGTACATGCTCCTGAAGAATATACCTTTACCTCAGTATCTCTAATTTACAATTTATACTTTTCAGTCCAATGCAGAGTTGCTTCACTCCTGAGTCCTGCAGATTATTATTGTTCATGTTCAGCTCTTTCAGATTGGAGTCTGATACAAGAACTGTAGCCAGAGCTGAACAGCTTCTGTCTGTTAAGTCACAATCATTTAACCTACAACGGGAAAAATATCAACATACAAACTGAAATTGAATACATACAATATATTTGCTAAATACAAATATTAATAATTTGTCTTTGCATGGTTATGTCATGTCCGTAAACAGAAAGAAGAAGACCTGGCTACCAGTGTTGGGCTAGTTACTCAAAGAATGTAATATATTACTCATTACTAGTTACTCCTTTCAAAAGTAATATAGTTACTTTACTTATTACTTTCTGGCAACAGTAATTAGTTACACTACTAGTTACATTACTTTTTCTTCACGCCCCACAGAAGTTGCAACTGTGTATCTTCCACATAAAATTCTTCTAGAATGTTACTAACAACATATTTCTGCTTCATCATTTGACCAAAATCCACACTGGATCGTAGTCAGAAGTTATTACAAACACTCAATAGTGATTGATAGTGACATTCAAGTAGAAGTGTTGTATTAATCTCATTAATTGTCATGTGTAGCTTGAAGCTAACTGTAATTTCTCTGTTACACATACGATTATATATTGTATCATTATGTATTTTATCAAATCACATAAGTTTGCAAGAAACTGTTTAATTTTCCAAAAAGATGTTTAACTATAGTAATATAATGTAGCACATGCTGATCAGAGGGATGTGGGTGGGATGTAATGCCAGAGTAATGTAAAGCCACAACTTACACAACAGTGTTCAGATCATCTTTTTTTCCTGACAAAATCAATATAATGCAATATTTCTATCTGCTGAATGTAAGCTTTTCCATATTCCAAGCTTGCCTGCTGCACTGGGGACATCACATGCATGTGCGAGTCGTGAAAATTATGAAAATATATCTAGGAATTATTTGATTGTTGGATTTTAAATCAGCGGGATTGAGGCATTAAAAGTAACTAAGTAACTAAGCTGTTTTATGGATGGTAACTGTAATATTATTACTGAAATCTTATTAGTAATTAGTTACACTAGAGTTACTGCAAAAAGTAATATTATTTCAGTAACTAAGTTACTAGTAACTAGTTACTGCCCAACACTGCTGGCTACTATATGGCATGTGTGTAGAGTATTTGATGCTTATTCTTTCAACAGTTACTTAGAAATTAAACTTGTCTTCTCGATGGCTGCATTTAATCAATACAGTTCTAAATGGCAATCATTGTTAAGCTAGTTATCTTTAGAGCACTTGTTTGCTTGATTTAGATACGTATCAAGCTTTCTTTTTTTTGTTGTTGTTTTTGTCATGTTTTGCTAGGGTCAGTGAGGTAAATTGCACTTATTTTCTGCTAGCTATTAAGAAAGAGCAATTCCGCTCTGTGATCTGATCTGACTGAGCAATCATTAGACCTAAATAAATGACATATAAAGGATATATTATGTATGTAAATAGATATCAAAGATGCATGGTATAGTTTCAAAACTAATTATAGGTGTCTTAATGTACTTTTCAAATGAGTGCAAAAATGACTTACAGAGCTCTTTTGGAGGTTTTGACAACTTCCAATAGTCTAAAGAAACACTCGTCTGATTTCTTGAATTTCTGTAGATCAAACTCCTCCAGCTCCTCCTCTGACGTCAACAACACAAAGGCCACAGCAGACCACTGGGCAGGAGAAAGGTCAGCAGATGAGAGACTTCCTTTGTTAAGTTGGCTTTGAATTTCTTTCACCAGAGTTTGATCATTCAGTTCATTCAGGCAATGGAACAGATTGATGGATCTCTCTGGAGATAAATTACAGTCTAATTTCTGCTTGATGTACTGAACTATTTCCTTGTAGCTCTGGTCATTGCTGTCTTGCTGTGTCAACAGACCTCTTAAAAGTGGACGATTGGACTCAAGAGACAGACCGAGGAGGAAGCGAAGGAAAAGGTCCAGATGTCCACTGTCACTCTCAAGTGCCTTGTCCACTGCAGTCTTGAGCAAATCAATCAAGGTTTCATTTTTGTTTTCCTGTTCTGTAGACTCTTGATCAAACACATTTTTGTTGTTAAGGTCCAGACACAGATGTGCATAAAGTGCTGCAATAAACTCTTGAATGCTCAAGTGAACAAAGCAGTACATGGTACCAAGAATGATCCCTGTTTCCTCCTTAAAGATCTGGGTACACATGCCTGAATACACTGATGCTTTAGAGACATCAATACCACAGGCTTCCAGGTCTGTGTCATAAAAGATCAGGTTATTTCTTTCCAGCTGTTGAAACGCCAGTTTTCCCAGTGAAAGGATAGCCTCTTTATCCCAGGAAACATCATACTTTCGTCTGCTCTGCTGGATCTGAAAGCGAAGAAAGTGGGTGTACATTTGTGTCAGAGTCTTGGGAGTGTCTTCAGTATTTGAGGCATCAACAACCTTGGCATTTTTCATATAATTATTGATTTTAATTTCCAAAATGTTCTGGAGAACAGTGGCTGTAATCCAGCAGAAGACTGGGATGTAGCACATGATAAAGAGACTCTTTGATTGTTTAACAAGATCAACAATTTTGTTGGCCTGATTCTCATCTGTCAATCTTTTTCTGAAGTACTCCTCCTTTTGTGCATCACTGAATCCTCGTATCTCTGTCAGCCGGTCGATACAGTCAGGAGGAATCTTACTGGCAGCTGCTGGTCTGGTGGTGATCCAGATGAGAGCAGAAGGAAGCAGATTTCCCTTGATGAGGTTTGTTAGGAGAACATCCAGAGATGCTGGTGAAGATACATCACGCCACGTTTCATTTCCCTCAAAGTTTAGAGGAAGTCGGCATTCATCCAATCCATCTAGGATGAACAGAACTTTGAATTGATTCCTTCTTGTGAGGTTCAGTCCTTTTGTCTCTGGGAAAAACTGACTTATAAGGCTCATCAAGCTTTGCTTTTCTTCCTCCTTTAAGTTCATCTCCCGGAAAGGAAGCGGAAATATGAAGCTGATATCCTGATTTTCTTTTTCTTCAGCCCAATCCAGAACAAACTTTTGCACAGAGACTGATTTTCCGATGCCAGCAACTCCTTTTGTCAGAACCGTTCTGATCTGCTTGTCTTGTTCAGGTGATTCAAACAAATTTGTGCATTCAACTTGTATCTCTTGTGAGTCGGCACGCCTGAAAGCAACCTCAATCTGTCTTACCTCATGTTCAGTATTGACCTGTTCACTACCACCCAGAGTGATATAGAGATCTGTGTAGATATTATTCAGAAGTGTAGAGTCACCATGCCTTGCAATTCCTTCAAACACACATTGATACTTTCTCTTCAGGTTTGATTTCAGCTGTCGCTGATGAATGAGGACGAGTTCATCTAAATACACAGAAAGGAGTAAAATCACACAGTTATGCATCACTCTTAGAATGTATACATGACAATATCTCAGATTGTTATTTCATGAGGATCTTACCCTCTAGAGTATCTGCAAGTTTATCTTGCTTCATCTCTCTTAGGAAGTAAAGTGTTATATCCAGAGCTGCTTCTTTGATACTGCACATGCCCTCATTAAAGTCTTGCACAAAGTATTGTGTGTTCTCTTTTTGTAGTATTTTCTTCAACTTTTCCAGCTCATTTTTCAAAAATACGATTATTTTGTTTTCAAGATCCTAAAAACATGCAAAAAAAGGAGTAAAATAAATTAAACATATGCTTAAAGGGTTACTCCACCCCAAAATGAAAATTTTGTCATTAATCACTTACCCCCATGTTGTTCCAAACATGTAAAAGCCTCGTTCGTCTTCGGAACACCATTTAAGATATTTTGGATGAAAACCGGGAGGCTTGTGACTGTCCCATTGACTGCCAAACAATTAACACTGTCAAGGCCTAGAAAAGTATGAAAGACGTCGTCAAAATAGTCCATCTGCCATCAGTGGTTCAACCGTAATTTTACGAAGCTACGACAATATGCTGAAGCTACACAGATACGCTGTTTTCGTTCAAATCAAAGCGTATCCGTGTGGTGCGGCTGACACAGAACAGTGTATGCAGTTTGCGCCCAGCCGATACACTCCAAAATGGCGCTACGCTGACGCAGAGGAGACGAATTGTTGAATAAAGTCATTATTTTTGTTTTCTTTGCGTACAAAAAGTATTCTCGTAGCTTCGTAAAATTACAGTTGAACCAATGATGGCAGATGGACTACTTTGACGATGTCTTTCATACTTTTCTGGGCCTTGACAGTGTTAACTGTTTGGCAGTCAATGGGACAGTCACAAGCCTCCCGGTTCTCATCCAAAATATCTTAAACTGTGTTCCGAAGATGAACAAAGCTTTTATGGGTTTGGAATGACATGGGGGTAAGTGATTAATGACAATATTTTCATTTTGGGACGGGGTAACTGTTTAAAACATATACATTTTACATAGAGAACAAATTGCAGTCAGGCAACAGTACATACATCAGTGAAGTTGTACTAGTTATACATTTAACTACAAATTTAACAGAACATATAATAGACAAAACTACTTCAATTTTATTAATAAATAGCCTATTTTTATTTGATACATTTGTGAGATTAAAAATGCAACATAACCTAACATAAGAGATTACACTTATCTGCTATTCCGTTATGATTTTGTGTGATTTCTGGCATAGTGTTCCAAAATGAAGGCTGTTCAAAAGCCAAAGAAGACCTTCCTACCTGGAAGATCCAGAGGCGATTTTCACTGAATTCTTTACGGAGGCGGAACGTCTGGAATTCTGAGTCTGATTTCTCATATTGAACCCTGTTAGCAAAATAAATTTGTCCAGTGTTCAAAGTAAATTAAAATGAAATGGTGTGTTTCCAAACAATATATTAATATATCCAAAATATCCTTTGGAAAAAGCACTTTGTGAACAAATAAATGGTATGCTGAAAAGCAGACTGAATGTAATACAAGACCATTCTTGAGATCAGTATTTTTTTTTTTTTCAAACTTCAAAGCAGCAAATTGGCAAAAGCCAAGTTAAAGGGGTCATATGATGCTATTTTAAAGATCATTATTTTGTGTATTTGGTGTAACAGAATATGTTGACATGCTTTAATGTTCAAAAAACACATTATTTTTCAAATACTGTACATTATTGTAGTTCCTCTATGCTCCACCTCTCTCAAACACGTCGTTTTCTACAAAGTCCCTCCTTCCGACAAGCACAGTCTGCTCTGATTGGCCAACTGACCCAGTGCATTGTGATTGGCCGAACACCACAAGCACGTGTCGGAAATGTTACGCCCCTTCCCATAACCGTGAGCTTCAGCTTTGAAACTAAATGTATCGACAGTTAATAATGTCCTTAGTTTTACCATCAGTTCAAGCCCGAAAGGGGAACAGAGTCGCATGACAGACACAGTGATGATGCTCGTATATATTTGCACACAAACCGCGATTAAGAAAGCTGACTCCATTGTGATGTGACCCTGTCTCCCTCTCTCACACGCTTACACACACACACACACACACGACGCACAAAACTCTGTATTTGAACAGTCAATAGCAAATACTTAAATTCATTCTGATTCTGATTCTGATTCTGAATAACAAAACATACTTACAGTCGCTGATTCAGAAGCGTCAGATTGTCATAGCAAAGTCAGAATTACCTCCTCTCCTAGGTTCACGAAACTGTCATCCATAAAATGCGTTGCTGTTCCGTTGTAAATAATCTTAATGATTCCTAAATGCATCTACTTTTCGAAGGCCAAATAAAGTGCTTTTGCTTTCATCTAGAAAGACACAGCGTCTCCCTGACATGGCTGCATCAACACTACTGTGGTTACTGAAACCACGCCTTCTTTCTTTGCGTGAACATTTGGGCGGCATTACGCAAATATTTCCACATCGTGACGTAGACATGTGGGTACGTGTTTGAATGAGCCATTTTAGGGGGGCGTGGCAGAGTCTTAACTCTGATAAAGAATATCTCTTTGGTTTTGAGACTTTAGTCTTTGCAACTTCAGGGATCTTCTCTATGCACAATCAGCTTGTAACACTCCAAAGAGAAAGGAAAACTTGAAATCGCATCATATGACCCCTTTAAATGTAGTTAAATTTAACAGTGCAAGGCAAACGGTGGTATCTTGTGTTCACACCTGCTGAGAAGAAACGTTGCCAGTTCCACATCACTCTTCAATCCCTTCTGTGCTTTTAATGTTTGCCACCGTGTTAATTCTGCACCGATATTTACTGTGGTCTTCTGTCCTTTGTAACTAAATCACAAAACAAAACAAAACAAACAAAAAAAAACATTTGGAATCTAACTGCAACACAGTTGTCTTTATCATTTGGGTCAAACCATCAATCAATCACACCGGCAGGTTATTCCTACCCAGCATTCATCAGAAAAGAAAAAGTGTTGATGTGAAATGTAGTTGTCAAATGTAATCACAGAATTATTTTCTAACACAATCGATGTGTTACCAACAAGAGACACGCAAAATACCTTTTGGTAGATGATGGTGTTTCCTCACTGAAGTAAATTGGTTGTTCTACTGACCGGTCACTCTTCACAGACACAGAGCTGAACACACGTGAGCCTGATCTTACCCTAATGACACAAAGAACAGAGAGAAAAAACACTTTACTAAGTTCTTAATTCTCATACGAATAAGTTCAGACCGAGGTCATAAAAGGTTCATGAAGCTCTCTATTTCAGCACCAGTGACTTATCACAACAATTCTGAAAAAATGTGAAAGAAGTGGGCATAATGGTAAGCTACGAAATTGAGGCAGGCAGAAACACAATCATTACATAGGAAGAATGAAACCAAAGTGACACTCTCAGTTTTGTTTTATTTTATTTTATTTTTTTACCACAGTTAACACAATTTTCTAATTCAAAACACATGAAATACCTTTTGGTAGGTGATAATGGTATTTTCTCACTGAAGTTTGGTTTGATATCTTCTGACCTGTCACTCTTCAGAGACAAAGAGCTGAACGCATGTGAGCCTGATCTTAAACTAATGACACAAAGAACAGAGAGAAAGAAAACACTTTATTACAGGACATACTTCAGTCTCATTTGAAGAGGTTTAGTGTAATTACATGCACTATAGCTGTGCATTTATCCTCATGTATGTATGTATGTATGTTATTTATTCTCATGTATGTATGTTCAGTTTCCTGATGTATTTACATGGTAAATATATGTCCCCCAGTGGCTACCTGTGTAATTGTGTTACTGGAAAGAAACTCCAGATGCTCTAGATTTTGTTCTGTTATTTATTGTTTTATTCAGTTAAGTTCTATCACAAACACCACAGTGGAGCTAATGCAACACTATAATGTAAAACACATGAAATACCTTTTGGTAGGTGATGATGGTGATTTTTCACTGAAGTGTGGTACTTCACCTTTTGAATGGTCGCTCTTCACAGACACAGAACTGAACACATGTGACCCTGATCTTACACTAATGACACAAAGAACAGAGAAAAAATCTCAATATGAAGACTTACAGCACTGCACTTAACACTTTCTAAAGTTTAACAGCAACTATGCCCTGGTCTGAGACTTTATCTTAAGTGAATAGGCCTGCAACAATGGAATCACGGTTAAACTAATAGCCAAGTGAAGCACTGGTTACTCACCCTTCACAATTTGCACTTTCCTGTAAAGCACCTGTTATTCTAAAACTTTACGACAGTGAATCCAGATGTGCATTAAATAAGAAAGTACCAACTAAAATACCATAAGTAAACTAACAAAGCAACTAGCAAAACTGACTTGAACTGTCTGCAGTGAATGAAAAGCTGAAAACGTTTACAGGCTAAGAAAAGATTTTTTTTTTTTTTTAATACTTCAAATTTCAAACATATATTTGCCTAGTTTTTGTAGTATTTCTTTATATTAATATTTAGTCATTTGTAGCATCTGTTAACTAAAATGATTCATTCATAGTCATGGTAGAAGTGCGGGGTATGTTAATTATTATTACATAGTACGTTAACTATGACACAACTATAAAGCTCTGTTTGTCATGCATATTTTTGTTTCTTCAAAATAATAGTTTCATTTTTAACCCATAAGTACGTACAAAATATTTGGACAAAGCAACTATTAAACACTCCTTGTTGACAAGGTTTTGCTCTTTACAGTAAAGTAATGTTTAAAATGATTAAATGAAGACAGAAACAGTCTTACCTCTCTCCCTTTGGGAGACTCATCTTAGATGGATAGTTCTTTCCTCACTCTTCTGACATACTGCAGCAAAAATGCCAGTGCATACAGTAAAGCATTGATTTGTCAAGACAATCAGCCATTCAGTATGATCTGGAGATGACAGAACATGTTACTACGAATACCATGGCAGTTAATAAAGACAAAAAAAAAAAAAAAAGAAAAAAAAAGTACAATTAAAAAATACTTTCTATGCCGCATAATCACAACAGCATAAAATAAATCTTTCAGAAATATCTTCATCTTGAAAATTTTTAATTTTTAAAGTATTTTTTTGGCAACTTTGTCTGTTTGTCTGAGTAACAACCTCTGGAAAAAGAACAATAATTCTGTGTTTGTCTGTAACTTTTTCAGTTTCATTTTTTACAAACCATTAGAAAAATATTGGTCACACTTTATTTTAAGGTCCAATTCTCGCTTTTAACAAACCATTAACTACGATTTTGCCCCAATAAACTCCTCATTAGAAAACTGAATCAGTCACTCATGTTGAGTTTGACAGAAAGACTGCCTGACAAAATAGCAACACCCCAACTGAAGTCATTGAAGTCAAGCCATTGAAATTGCACAATATAATAAAAGTAAATTAAAATAATTTCTTTAGCATCGAGTCTTATGCGTTTGTAGGTAAGATGCACAAACATTTTAAACATTTATGGCGCATGTTAAGTGCGCACTAATGCACAGATTAGACTGAATAATGTCTTTGACACTACTGCACCAACAATGTGATTCTCTTGTCTCTTTTAAACCCTGATATCTCCGTTGCCTTGGAATCAGTGTTTGAGATGCACTGCTCTATAGCCCAAATGTCAAGCTATGCCCATAGCTATGGCAAAAAATTCCTTCCGGACAGCCTCCACAAATACCAGAATATCATTATGTGTGCCACTCTATTCCTGAAACTTGTTTTCAACAGTGCTGATAATGTACTATTATTCCAACCTCCAAAGATAAATTCACAAATAACCTGCCTGATTTATCTCAACTGCTCTGTGTACCCATAAATACACATGAACTAGATGAAATGAATAGCAATATGGGCACTATCTTCTCTAATACATTAGAAGTTGTTGCCCCCCTCAAATTAAAAAAGGTTAGAGAAAAACATACTGCGTCATGGTACAACAGTAATACCCATTCACTCAAAAAAGAAACTCGTAATCTTGAGCGCAAATGGAGAAAAACTAACTTGGAAGTTTTTAGAATTGCGTGTGAAAAAAAAAAAAAAAAAGCTCTAAAAGCTACCAGGGCCAAACATATCCGCAAACTCATAGAAAATAACCAAAACAATCCAAGGTTTTTATTTAGCACAGTGGCTAGATTAACAAATAACCAGATATATTTAATTTAAAAAAATATATATTATATAATATAATATATTTAAATATATATATATAATATATTTTTAAATTATATATATAATTAACAAATATACCAGATATAACAAATAACTAAATATTCCGTCACATTTTAATAGTAATGACTTTATGAATTTCTTCACTGATAAAATAGATGGCATCGGAAATACAATAACAAATGTAGATTCTACAGCATCTTGTAATTTAGCTTCATTCATCGCACCCAAAGAAAAATTGCAGTGCTTTACAACTATAGGAAAGGAAGAGTTAAATAAACTTATCACTGCATCTAAACCAACAACATGTTTATTAGATCCTGTACCCACTAAATTACTGAAAGAGTTACTACCTGTAGCAGAAGAACCGCTTCTCAATATTATTAACTCGTCATTATCTCTACGTCCCAAAACCATTCAAGCCGGCGGTTATCAAGCCTCTTATTAAGAAACCACAACTAGATCCTATAGTGAACTGGCAAATTACAGACCCATTTCAAATCTTCTGTTTATGTCTAAAATCTTAGAAAAGGTTGTGTGTGCTCAATTGTGGCCCTTCCTTCAAAAAATATATCTATGAAGAGTTTCAGTCAGATTTCAGGCCCCATCATAGCACAGAAACTGCACTTGTTAAAATTACAAATGACTTGCTTCTTGCGTCAGACCAAGGCTGCATCTCATTGCTAGTTTTACTTGATCTTAGTGCTGCGTTCGACACAATAGATCATGACATACTCATAGATCGATTACAGAACTATACGGGTATTCAAGGGCAGGCTTTAAGATGGTTTAAATCCTACCTGTCTGATCGCGATCATCTAAATTATCAGCAGTAAAGTATGGTGTGCCGCAAGGATCTGTCCTTGGCCCTCTGCTATTTTCGATATACATGTTGCCCTTTGGCAATATTATTAGAAAATACAGGATTAGTTTCCATTGTTATGCTGATGACACTCAACTATATATTTCAACAAGACCAGATGAAACTTCTAAATTATCTAAACTAACAAAGTGTGTTAAAAATTTAAAGGATTGGATGACCAATAATTTTCTCCTATTAAATTCAGATAAGACAGAGATATTACTTATTGGACCAAAAAACAGTTCACAGACTCTCTTGGATTACAATTTGCATCTAGACGGATGTACTGTTACTTCCTCTACAGTCAAAAATTTGGGTGTTATATTAGACAGCAACTTGTCTTTTGAAAATCATATTTCTCATGTTACAAAAACAGCATTCTTTCATCATAGAAACTTTGCCAAGCTACGGAACATGTTAACTGTTTCTGATGCAGAAAAGCTAGTTCATGCATTCATGACCTCTAGACTGGACTATTGTAATGCACTGCTAGCTGGTTGTCCTGCATCTTCAATAAACAAGCTACAGGTAGTCCAAAATGCAGCTGCTAGAGTCCTTACCAGGACAAGAAAATATGATCATATTACCCCAATTTTACAATCTCTACACTGGCTACCTATTAAGTTCCGCATCAGTTACAAAATAATACTACTTACTCACAAGGCCCTAAATGATTTAGCTCCTGCGTACCTAACTAGTCTTCTACCACGCTACAATCCATCACGATCCCTAAGATCACAAAACTCTGGACTCTTGGTAGTACCTAGGATAGCAAAGTCCACTAAAGGAGGTAGAGCTTTTTCACATTTGGCTCCCAAACTCTGGAATAGCCTTCCTGACAACGTGCGGGGTTCAGACACACTCTCTCTATTTAAATCTAGATTAAAGACACATCTCTTTAGCCAAGCATTCACATAATGTATCTCATAACCTTGTACATCAGCTACATCTGATCAAATGCATATTATCATTCTTTTGCTTGGGTTGAACACATCATTTTTGGTTGGAACAGCAGCTATGCTAATTTTGTCTCTGTTTGCTTCTCTGTTTCTGCCACAGAACTTGCATCCTGAGGCAACTAGTAATCACACAAGCTTCAATCCTGATCCGACCCTTACGAAGATCTGAGATGACCCCCTGAGATGAGATTATGCCAACCCCCCCAGAGGACCTCAGATTATGCTAAACCTGGAACAACATACAAAACTACCAAATTTTGCTATAAGTTTAATCACTTAAAATTTAAATTTAATCAATTAAAATTAAAAATAAGTTTAAGTTTAATCACAACCTATAATCCCTGCAGTTAATAGCGTTCACCATCTGTGTGATTACATGTAATTTATTAACTAACTGCATGATTTTCTCTGTACCACTAATAACCTACTCCTAAATATAATGTATAAACTTAAAAATTTCTGTAAAGCTGCTTTGCAACGATTTGTATCGTGAAAAGCGCTATACAAATAAACTTGAATTGAATTATGATTGTCCAATGTCCTACAACTTGACACTTGGTAATGTATTTGCAGTGTTTTTCTTCGTGAGACACGAGTAAGAAGTAGACTGTACTATAACAATAAAATAATAAAATTAAATTAAATAAAATAATGTCCCTTATAATAGTTTATAAAGTTTGTTCATGTAATTTCTGGCTGCATCATTTTCGTCTACAACATATCTGCAATATTGTAAATTCAAATTTAATTAAAACCCCAAATAACTAGTTAAAGTTAAAACTTACTTGCAATGTCACAATCTTGTTAAAAGAGAGAGAACTCCATACTTCTGTGAAGCACTTATAATTCCTAATCACTGTTGAGAAAAGCCTAGCTTTTAACAGGGTTGACTGGGCGTTCTGACGCCCTCCATTTGGGTCAATAGGGGAAAAAAAAAAGAAAAAAAAAAGAGTAATAAAGTGTCTGTTTGAGACATGGAAACGGCGCCATCTATAAACACGATCAGTTCATTACAGTAACTTTTTTTTTCTTATTCTCAGAGATGAGTTGATTAGCCAGCTAGTTTTGAACACTTTCAGTTCATTTCTACAAACCGTTTGTTGTTTGGGTTTACAATATGTAGTCCTGGTGCACTGTATTTCTTTATACTTTTGAATAAATTTGTACATCTTACATCTTCTTATTATTTTTATTTCTTACTTTGTATTTTTTTTATTTCCTTTTATGCTATTTTATTTTATGCACTTTTTATGAAAAGCAAATTTGTGTATGAAATGTCCTATATAAATAAACTTGCCTATTTTTCTTTTTTTTTTTTTTTTTTTTTGTTAATTAGAGAAAATTTTGAATTTAATCCTTAACTCGATTGAAAAAGAATTTCTGACAAAACAACAACTTAACTATTTAGCTAATAAATAAGTAAAATAAAACATAAATATAGCTGCAAGCAGTGATGGCGGGCCCAAGCCGTCAGTGCAAACGCCATCCCGGTGGCATCAGGAAAACTGTGCCCAGCGGACACATGCATTACAGTAACCCTCTGGCAGTCTGGTTTTGAGGGATACAGCAATGAAAGGGTTAATCCAAACAATCAAGACCGTGGAAGACACACACACACACACACACACACACACACACACACACACACACAACAATATATACAATTTTGGTTACACTTTCAATAAGGTTTCAGTTATTAACATTAACTATATTAAATAATATGAACAATAATTATATAACTTTTATTAATGTTAGTCTCTCTCTACCTCTCTCTCTCTCTCACACACACACACACACACACATATAACTATGTAAAACTTTGTAACACTTTTCAATAAGTTTTTAGTTTTTAACATTATATAAGTTAACATGAAGTTAACATGAACAATATTTTTATAGCATTTATGAATCCTGGTAAATGATATGTTCAAAATTGACTACTACATTATTAATTAAAATTTCTAGTTAATGCACATCAGTTACTGTACCATGAACTAACAAATAATATTTTTACTAACACAAAGAACTATAGTAAAACATATGTTGTTCATACTTAGTTTGTTAGTTTTGAATTAACTAATGTTAAAAACTATATTATTGAACTATACTAGTTAACATGAACAATAATTATATAAAATTTATTAATGTTAATTAATGTTAAGTTAAAAATTTATTAATACATTATTAAAATTTAAAGTTGTATCTTAAAATTAGTTTATGTACTGTGAATTATAATAAAAATAATATGTTTAATGTTAGTATTAACTAACATTAAATAAGATGAATAAATGATTTTAAAATATATTGTTCCTTTTTAGTTCATGTTAATTAATGCAATAACTTATGTTAACCAAAAAGACCTTAATGTAAATTGTTACCAATACTTTATATGAACTATAACTATTTAAATATATAAATAAATATTAGTGCTGTCAAAGTTAACGCGTTAATAACACGTTAACGCAAATTCATTTTAACGGCGCTAATTTTATTAATGCGCGATTAACGCAGCGCGCATTTTCTGTTTGAGCCGTGGCCTAACCCGTGGTTGGAGAAATGGATGGAGATTCTGTCAGTTACCAATTTAGCGACTTTTCAGACCCCTTTAGCAAAATGTTTTTTTTTTTTTTTTTCAAAAAGAGCCTAGGCGACCAATCTTTACTTTTTGCCCAAACCTTATTTAGTTTCTGAGACTAGCCGGTACTGTACATCGCACAAGCGCGAGCTCTCTCTTTCCCCACACATCTCTCTCTCTCTTTCCCCACACATCTCTCTCTCTCTCTCTCTCTCTCTCGCTCTCGCTCTCTCTCTCTCTCTCTCTGCGTCTGCTCTGTTCAGCATGTAACTTTTTCTGTGTTCAGAATTTGCAAAATGCATAAAATGAGCGAGTACATCATGAATTCATCTTCCAAACCGTGTTTTTGTCTTATCCCGAATCACTACTGTACACTTATAATAAGTGCTTATTTTTGGACTATTGTATCCTGGTCGGGTTGTCACCGCTGCGGAGTAACACATGAATCGCCATAGACGTAAACTTAGAGAAGTAGATCCGGTTAGAATGTTCTTTCGCGGGATGCGTGCAGTTCTGTTTATTAACCGCTAGAGCGCCAAAAGTTACATAGTGCTGCTTTAAAACCGATATTATGTTGCTTCTATAATTTTACATGCGATGCAAGTATAGCCGAAATCACAGAACAGCTATTGTCTTTATCTTATGTTTAGGCTATTTGATTTTATCAGAGGACGGCTCGATTATAAATCAGGATTTTTGTGCAGATTAACATCTTGGAAGGTAGAGCTGGTTATGTAGTCTTAATGGGTCGCGTTTTGGTCACTATTTCATATTCCTCCCGTTATCTGACAACAGAAAATATATCTATGAAAAAATATATCAATGAAAACAGTTTTATTGAGAATTTAGCTGCATCAAAATACAGTATGCGGGCACACAGAAGCAAACAAATGTAATAATAAATAATAAATGTACATTTAGCATGTTCAGAAGAAGTGAGCTGCCCTGTAGTGTGAAAATGTAAACAGGCTTGTCTAAGTCAATTTCTCAGTGCAAAGAAAGAGAAGTAATGGGAACCTGGTATTTCTGTGTTCTTTTTCATGTGTGAAATAGACATGAACAAGTTCTTTGAAAAACATCTATGACCTTTGAAACATGTCCAGTCTTCATGCTCTAGAATAGATTAACTATGGTTTCACTAATAATAAACGTATATTGCATAAAGCATCCATATTTGTCCATGCCCATGTCAATTAGAGTATTATAAACTTAAAGTATTAATTTAAGGTACATTTAGAACGGATAAAAAAGTGTGATTAAATTGTGATTAATCGCGAGTTAACTCATGACAGTCATGTGATTAATCGCGATTAAATATTTTAATCGATTGACAGCCCTATATATATATTAATGACCTTATTGGAAATTGTTGCCAACAGTTTTATGATCTATAACCATTTTAAAATTTTAATTATCTATAACTATTAACTTATTTTATGTATATATTTCTTATTCTGTTTAACTGATATGAGCAGTAAATGTTCAAGACTTTAAATATTTCTTATCCTATCAGTGAGAGGTTAAGATACATGAAAGTTGTAATGATTTTCCTTTAAAGATTTTTAAAAATTATTTTATTGCTCTATAAGCATTTCTACAATAATTATATAAAAGTATACTGACAGTACAGAACATTTCAGCTGATTCTATGCATTATTTTTCATTCTGATACATAGACAGGCAGATCAGGTAGCTCATCGGGATTAAGGTTATGACTCCATCTGGTGGTCCTTCTTGGTATTACACTCTTCACCTTTAAACAATTTTCAGTGATAGTTTTAATTTTTTGTGGCCCCTAAGCATGATACATTTTTGAAACTAAGCATGTTTCCTCAGAATGGCTTTTTCCCTGTATGTAAAAAGTTTTGAAGTGTTTGGAAGCTGCACTTTAAAGATATAAGATAATTACTGCTATCTTTTTTTACTCTCACTTTAATAAATCACCATTTCAACACCGTTCAAGCTATCCAAAAAGGTGTTTGCAATTTAAATCTCCTTTGTAGTAGATATGCCTAATAAACACAGAACAAGGCATTTATAGCTGTATTTATAAAATGCTTACTTATGACTATTAATGTTGGGACAATGCTTTATAAAGGATGAACTAACTATTTACTAATGCTTACCTAATGATTCATAGCGTGCAGTTATTATAAAGTGTTACCAAATTATGTTGTCAGTGCCCTACAAATTAACTGGTTCTAGGACATTTTTGGGTAACACTTTATTTTGATGGTCCCTTTTGAACATTCTGTTAACACTAAGTAATCTTGCAACTACATGTCAACAAACTCTCATAAGAGTATTAGTAGACTGTCTGCTTCATATCTACTAACTCCTTAATGTGTTGGTCTCCCAACAGATATTCTACTGACTATAAGTATCTTTGCAAGAACGTGTCAACTTAATCTAACCCTAACCCTACCAGTTAACTAATACACTACTAACACTCTAATGAGAGTTAGTAGAAATGTAGGTGCAACATTACTTATAGTCAATAGAATGTGTTAAAGGGAACATCAAAATAAAGTGAACCCCCCCTTTTTTTTTTGTCCCTAAAACTGCCCGAAAATGATAAGGCCTAAGACGTTTCTCAAACTGTAATGCAAAAAGATACCAACAACAACTAAAAATTACAGATTTTTTTTTTTCTGGTGATTAAACAGATGTTTAAAAGTCTCTCTCTTTCTCTCTCTCTCTCTCTGTGTCTCTCACCCCCCCCCCCCACTCCCACTCATAGAGATAGAGTGTGATCACATGTCTGATAGTTTTTTAATTTTCTCTTATCCATAGAGTTTTGTAAAGTCATGAAACTAACCATGTTTCCTCAGAATGACTTTTTCTATGTATGTAAAAAGTTTTGAAGTGTTTGGAAGCTGAACTTTAAAGATATAAGAAAATTACAGTTATCTTTTTTACTGTTACTGTAATAAAGCACCATTGCAACACCGTTCAAAATATCCAAAATCCGTTCGCAATTTAGTATCTTCAGTATCTTGGCATCATGTTGACAAAGTTTGGTGTGAACTACTTGTTTCTGCTTGGAGGAGTATGAATTTATTTAAAGCCTGATATTCCAAAAAATCCACATTAAAATAAAAATAGCCGACTTCCTGTTGGATGTAGCTAATGACTGTAAATTAGAAAGTTGTCCGGCTTGATGAGAACAATATTTGTACCAAGTTTGGTGTCTGTAGCTAAAACTAACCCCCCCACTTTTGACAAAAGGTGGCACTATAGAGTGCCTCCTCCACGCCCATTTATGAGCTTTTCCCAGTGTCTATCTATCATTAATACTGATGTGTGTGTTGAGTTTCATGTCATTCTAAACATGTTATCTGCCTCAAAATCACCAGAAAATAATTTTCAAGTTTGACATGTTTCCATGGCAACATTATTTTAGATATCAGTATTCCCTTCACAGTTTTACATCGGCCGTGTTTTGACATTATTCTGATGAAGTTTGAAGCAAATCGAGTAAAAATAAGATGCTGAATTCAAAGCATTTTGAAAATGATACAATTTCTGCTGCCAGTTGGTGGTGCTATAACATTGACTCCTAATAGTCACATCTATGCGATCAGCATCATATAACGAACACATCCCTGAAGTTTGATCAAAATCAGACAATGTATGTGGATGTTATTAGACATTTCCTGTGTCTCATTTTTCACCATAACTTCATCGCCTCACCACGGGCAAACCATTCGAGATATCAAAAATCTCTTCGCAATTTAGCATCCCCAATGTCTTGAGATCATGTTCACCGAGTTTGGTGGCAATCGTTTCGAAGTCCTCAGAGGAGTATATCAAATTCCAGAGCATGCGCTTTTGAAACAGCCCTGAATAGCCGACTTCCTGTTGGGTGGAGCCTATGATATGCAGCATTAAAGTTGTTCGGCTCAATGAGCTCTATATGTGTTCCGAGTTTCATATGAATACGTACAAGTATGTGTGAGATATACATCAAGATTTCTGACTGTTTTCCAGGGGGCGCCGTAGAGCCCCTGTGCCACGCCCGGGTCCCAGCCTCTGCGGCGTCCTAATGGCCGCGTATTCCAACGTGTGTGCCAATTTTCAAGAGTTTTTGAGCACGTTAAGGCCCCCAAAAACCCCCGGAAGGTTGAAATAAAAAAAAAAATAATAATAATAATAAAAAAATAATAATCCTTAGGGGATCAATAAGGTCCTGCGCCTTACTGCCTTGGGCCCTAATAATAATCCTTAGGGGTTCAATAGGGCCCTGCGCCTTACTGGCTTGGACCCTAATAATCCTTAGGGGATCAATAGGGCCCTAAAAATAATGGTAAATAATAAACATCTTATTCACCATTGTACATTGCAGATTGTAGAAGTATAATTTATGTAGCAATGAATAATACGAATAATGAAAAACAATAATCGCAAATCACAAACATCAGAACTACAGACTTTGGACTTTCTGAAGTAACAGTAGCAGAACAGAGACGCCACTCGACATATTCAGTAGCTATCACTGTCTATTCTGAATTCTGAGAATTACTTTACCGATATCATATATATGCATCTTTTGACATTAAATCAGTCATAATTGAGTATTGTGTAAATGGGGGGATGGGGTTCTGTAATATGTACAGAATTCCTCTCCTCAGAAGTTTTCATTTTGCCATCACTATATCATTTAGTATAAAAAACTTAGAGCAAACTGAGACTTACAGTGTTAACTTTGGTCGTGAAGCCTGTTGAGCTCCGTTTGATTACCAACACACAGTCCTGAGGAGAAAATTTTGAGGCAGAATATTCCCTTACAACCTTTGTGAAGATCTGAAAAATTTATGTCCATCCCGGATTATGGACATAAATTTTTTATACGCAACTAAAAATGTAAAACAGCACAGAGTGACCTTTGATCATGAAGTCTGTTGAGCTCAGTTTGATTGACACTTCTTCATTATCATCTGTTTAATAAAAATGTAGAGATTATAGTTAAGCACTATAAACAATTTTACAAAGAAAAAATAAAAAACTTAAAACAAACCATATTACAACAAAATCATTAATTAAACAGTAATTGCAGCTCAGTGATCTGTTAATTCAAAATACCTGCGATGAACAAATCTTTTTGCTTTGGCCAAACACAAAATTATTAAAGAGCAAGAGATTATGGGTATCTACAGCCACAATGCTTCTCCAGTGAGCATGATCATGATGTTCCCAATACTTTGGCTTAATAGTTTTACTACTGTAAACTCAAATTTTCCACCTAAAACATAAAACGATAAAAATATAACCAAGTCGAATTATACAGCAACAAATCTTATCTTAAAATAAATATAGCATTTCCACACTGTTATCCCTGAAATTGTATTAACCCAAATTAATTAAGTACACTAAACATAAACATTACAATTTTTTATGTAGTACTGAATTTTTTGAGTTAGATGTACGATTTACATGAGTTTACTCACTCTATTGAATGTTTTAAGTTGAATCAACTCAACTAAGCTTATTTGATTCTGTTGCCAATGGCAACGAAATGAGGAACACGACACGAAGAAGCTGATTGGTCTGAGCTGCTGTTTGAACTGACTCCTCGAGGGCGCGCATTTCTGTCAGTGTTTGCTGGTGAGTTGAAACTTGCTTTACCTTTTGCTTTGATACCATTATTAATAAATGAAAGGAATAGCATTTAGCTCATAAATATATATACATATACATATATATATATATATATATATATATATATATATATATATATATATATATATATATATATATATATATATATATATATATATATATAATTTATGACTGCATGAATGTCGATTAGGTCTTTTACGGATCGGCTTTTTTTTTCTTTTCTTTTTTTACTTTACTTTTGCGAATATTACAGATACAAGCTTACATTGAAAAACTTTGTGCATGTGCCGGATATTAGCCTAGGAAATGCAATCTCTCGTCCATATAGTGTTAGTTAGTTAGCTACTGAATCCATTTCATTTAATACCAAGTCTTTTCTACCATGTAATGCCGGATAACTTTACTGCAATTTTTAGAAGCAGTTTATGGATAACTCAACAGTTCACATCTTAATGACACTTTGCTTTATCAGCTTGTTAAAAAAAAGTCTGATGTGCTTTGTTGCCACTCTACAGATTCCAAGAAGAGCAGTGATGAGCTAAAAAAAAAAAAGATGATGGAAATGAAAAGATGGAAATGTAAGTGCTGTCAATTTGCTTGTGGCAAAAGGGGATACTTGTTAAAACATACTAGACTAAACATTTTATTTATGTTAAGGCTGTGGATTACAGGTAATGATATCAATGTACAGTCAATGTGCTCATTGTTTTGCTTCATATAAGATCTCAGTATATCGTCAAGAGCCAGGGGTATTAATTTTGTGTTTTCTGTATTTTATTCTCAAAGTAATGGAACCCCTTCACTTCCATTTTATGAATCACCAAGGACCATGGATTGAATCACCTACGTTTTAAATGGCCTGAGGGGGAGTAAACTTACAGCAAATTTTCATTTTGGGTGAACTTTTCCTGTAATACAGAAAAAAGCAATAATCGATGGAAATGTGATTTTCATTTTTCATTGTTACAATGTTGTCTCTCCGACCTCTGACCTCACTGACATGAAGTGTGTTGCCATAAGAGGGATTCCTGATCACCCTTCTTTGAAGAACTTCATGAAGTTCTTCAAAGCATGCTTTGTAAGTATTGTTGATTTTTCTTTCTGTTATAAATGATGTAAACTAAAGGGGTCAACAGTTTTTAGCTAAAATTTGTTTTATTAATTTCCTTCATGTCCAGGCTTCTGATGATGAGGAGTCACACCAAAATGTTCCAGTTGGAATCCGCGAAAGCGAAGATGTTGCACAGCATCCCGTTTTTCTCCTCCATCTAGCCCCTGTGAGGAATCGTCTCAGAGGGTAATCTTGGGAAGGACGGTTTAGAGAACCTCCCTCAGGCCGTTTGTTCTTGTTTTTGGATCGACTTATGCCTTGCATCTTGATTATTGAGCAATACATTAAACACATACATTTTCTCTTTGTTTTATTAGATAAAATCTCAACATACCTAATTTGTCGAAATGAATTTTGTAAAATGAATTAAAATAAACTGAATTCTAAAACAAAATCCTTGTTGTTTGTATTTTTGTCCTATATTGTGCAGCTGTAACTCAAAGAATAATAAATCGGCAGAGAAATCAGTCAAATTAAACCAATTAAATAGTTATATTAAAAATGCAATTTGATTACTAAAAGTTAACTTTAGTGCAATTTAATGTTTTGAGTTACCTTAACTGGTAAATTTTAGTTATTGTAACAGATAGTTAGTTCAATGAACTAACACTTTCCAATGTAAAGAACTTGAAATGTCTTGTTGAACAAAAAACTTTTGAACAAAATCAACTTTTTTAGGGCAACGAGTTTCCATAAATTTTTTAAGTTCAATCAACTTGTACGGGCTTACAGTGCATAAGAAGTGAAGTGACATGTGACATGTGGCCAAGTATGGTGACCCATACTCGGAATTTGTGCTCTGCAATTAACCCATCCAAAGTGCACACACACAGCAGTGCACACACACACCGTGAACACACAACCGGAGCAGTGGGCATCCATTTATGCTGTGGCGCCCGGGGAGCAGTTGGGGGTTCGGTGCCTTGCTCAAGGGCACCTCAGTCATGGTATTGAGGGTGGAGAGAGCGCTGCACACAACTCCCCCCACCTACAATTCCTGCCGGCCCGAGACTCGAACCCGCAACCTTTAGGTTACGAGTCCATCTCTCTAACCATTAGGCCACGACTTCCCCAGAAGTGAATTCACTGACAGATATGCAGCAGGTTTCTTTGATTCTTGACTTTTTGAAAGTTTATCTCTTTTTACTGTGCATTTGATGATTGTTTCTGTTTTCTTACTGATGGATCCTCATAAAGATCAGGGGCTGAAGCTTCGAAACCTCCACATTCAACATCAGTGCTGATCCAGAAGACTTCAGTTTGAGATCCTGCTGCCTTGATCTTGGTCTGCACAAACACTTGAACACTTCTTCAGTTATGTTACTTACAATTTCTAGGTAATTCCTTTAATTCTGAGTGTTTAACCGATTTGCTTTAGTCACAATATCTGGACAGTTCATACAAAAATAACATTTTTTTATCATTTATTCACCCATCATTTATTCCCTCTCAAGTAGTTTCAAATCTGTATGTTTCTTTCAATTGTCTGTGGAACATAAAAGATGATGTCTTGAAAAAATATTGGCAACCAATCTTTTGGGTGAATTATCCCTTTAAATATAGATACAATAGGAACATTTATGTCTTTATTTATTAGCCAGAGCAGCATGTTTTTTTTTTCTTTTCTCAATTTTGAAGATTACTCATACAGCTTTATGTTTCACACCTTTATTTAAAAAGGAGAATTTCTCTGCATCTGCTTATGAAGCTTCAATAAATTTAAAATAGGCAAGTGAAATTTTCAAACAAATCAACTGTTTTTAATCATTGTATATACATGCAAATGTAAATGGGGTGGAAAGGAAGAGAAAATGCATTCGACTCTAGAGCAGAGTGAAAGACAAATGCTGTTAACTGGTTGTAGCAACTCATAATGTAATAACTGCACATAATGTAATAAGTATTATTGTAACAAAATGTTCATAATGTAATAATTTTCTCAAAACGTAATAAAATTGAGCTCATAATGTAATAATTTTTCAATGTAATAATTTTTCACATAATGTAATAGGTTATTGTATGAGAAATTTATTACATTATTAACACACTGTGGCAACTTATAATGTAATCACAGTCATAAGGTAATACCAGCACATAATTTAAAACAACATTTACAATATTATAATTATCTTTCAATATAATAAATTTGACTACAAAATGTTATAACAGTTTATGTAAAATAAGCTATTACATTAAAAGGAAATTAGGCTTATTAGGTTACACTGTGAACTTTTATTTTTTTTTTTATAAAAAGCTTACTAATTTTGTGATTATGACATGCTTCATCATTTTTAGTCACTTTGACCCAGAAACACATTTTAACTTTTAACTTTGCACCAAATTAAAAAAATACAGTTTCCACTCTCTAATTATATAATTATATGTAAAATATATTTATATGTAACCACTGTCGTTGTCATCATACCACGGACATTACCTGAGAAGTTAAAGTAAATACGTCAGTAAACTGTGCTCTTTCAAGGATGGGAATTTAATGCATGGCCAAAGTAAGAACATAATCTAAGACAGTGTTTAAAACATGCAAAGAAGGATTGCCAACTGTTCCCATATTTAAGTAACATTCCATATTAAATCCATACAGAAAGCATTTCTCACGCCCAAGAGCTAAACACTCACACACACACACAAAAAAAAAAAAAATAATAATAATAATAAATAAAAATAAACAAACAAAATAAAACACCCTTAGTTGAAACTGTAACAATAACATATTTGACAAACTCTTCTGTGCATATTTGCAGTTGTGCTCTGGAGAGCATCAGATGTTTCTATTTACAAGGTTTGCACAGTTGAGCAGTGTAGCCAATCACAGACATGTCCGTTTAACCGATGAACTGAGATGAGTGACAGACTATAAAGGGAGCATACTTTGCACACATTCTGGGCTATGGGTAATGCATTCAGAATTGTAATAAAATGTTTTTGTTTTTTCATGATGCTAACAGGAACAATGTCCCCTCACTAAAGTTCAACAATAGTTTAGTTATTCTATATAAATGCTAAAATTAATCTCAGATGTGAACATATTTGCTTTGCTTAATCCATTCATGTACAAATTAATTCTAAAAATAAATATATATTTCATTTTAAAATTAATTTGTTTGTTTGTACAATCACACACAAACACACAAATTAATTAATTAAAGGAAATATATATTTCTTATAATAATATTATATTAAACCGGTTTTAAAAACATATTTTTTTCCTTTGATATACTGATACTTGAGTTATTTTTTACAACATAGGCTATACTTTGTATACAGTGTTGTTATTGTACACTTTTGTGATGATGATAATAATAATAATAATTGCATAAATATTTAAATCTGGTGCATTTCGTAGGTAGTTTAACCAATGTTTTAATGTTTAAAAAGCCTATTAAAATTATGACAATATGACAATATTTTTGGTGAGTTTATAATGTAATAAATTTCTCGTAATGTAATAATAATTTTTACATTATGAGCTCAAGATTTTATTACGTTTTGAGAAAATTATTACATTATGAACATTTTATTGCAATAATAATGTAATCCTTATTACATTATGTGCTGTTATTACATTTAAATGTTTAGTTGTTCTGGACTGATGAATGAGAGATTCTATCCACAGAACAAAGTCAATATGCTGGATAACTGTACATTAACAACAGACAGACATAGATAACTTAATATAAAATAAAATAGAATAACAATTTGTATAAAATGTAAGTTTTATAATATGTTTATCTTTTGATACAATTGTCTTGTTTAAATGTGATTTTACATCTACACACTTATAAATGGACTTGGACTTCAACTAGACAATTCATTTTTCTTATTCTCGCTGGTGCGCAGAGGTGGTGTGCAAACGGTGTTTAATCCGGCTACCGGAACCCACCAGGCCTGCCTACCTGGCAGTGTTTGTAGTGTGGGTGCTGCGAGCCTGCGTTGCTGACGGAAGTGTTTTGCGGTGTGGTGGACTGCGTTGTCGGGTTTTCCCGCTTGCTGTTTGGGGTCTGCTCTGTGCTCCTTCGGGCTCTATTGGAGGGACTATTGGTTGCTGCATTTTACTCTACTGCTCCTGCTGCATGGACTCTTGGTCTTATATTTCTCATTCTGGACTGCGTTTTCTGATACCATGATTGTCTGTGATGTTTGTTACATACACTGTATTGTTTTTTGTGTTTTTGTTGCGTTTATGTTTTGATTTGTAAAGCGCTTTGAGCTCTGGAAAAGCGCTATATAAATTAAACTTATTATTATTATTATGACTAGAAACATCTGAATCATTATGGATGAGTTTAATCCAACTGTTACTATATTTGTAGGCCTTAAACTGAAGAGCCAGACAGACTCATCTGAGCTTCTTCCTCCTCTGTTTCACCTTTAAATAAAACAAAATTATAACTTGAATACTAAAGCAACATTAATCATTCAATCTTACTTGTTTCTAACACACATGCTGCATTTTTTCATTGTAAAGTCTGAGTCTCTTCCACCTGTATGGATCGCATTTACACATTTATTTCTCCTCATAGACAGTAGTGAAGCTCTTCTGTGGATCCTCACCTGATGTTTACTGCTCCTCTCATCATGATTCCAATCTATGATATACAGCATCCATCATCTTTTGGCCATTGACCTGTTTCAGGGACTCTTGACAATGGATCTTCATCTACACTGTAAGGTGGAACAGAAGAGAAAAAAGTCTTCAGAGGAACAAATTGCAAAAACTAATTTCAATTACAGTTTGCTTGTTTTTGTTTTTTTTTTACTAAAAATTACATTTACATGATCTTGTATATATAATTCTAAAACAGTTTTTGTATTTTAAATATAATACATTTAGAACACGAATTCCATTTATATGTTTGTCTGTTTGCGTGGCTCCTGTTGAGTCACTATAAAGAGAAACACATGCTAAACATTGTACGGCATATATAATAAATGATAAAGGACAAATACAAATGTGAGTTTTCCTTAAAACAAAAATCTTTCAGTTAAATGTTCCACTAATTAAAGCCGTTTGTCCTCTGGTTTAAACATATTCATATTGGTCTTAGTAAATAACTGAAATTATTCCAAAGCTACTTGGAATACTTGATTCTAATTGGTTTGTTGTGACATTCCGAGGTGTGTTATTAATGCAGAATAAAACACAATCATGCAAGTAGCCTATTTTTAGACCAACGTTTCTTTCACTTCTCTCATATCACACCACTGTGCTCTCACTTGTTTCATTCAAACACAACTGCTATTAGCTTGTGCCTCAGTTACTGACTGTATTTTCTGTTAAATTAAACCAGAGGACTTCACTGTTAATAGAAGGCTTGCGGCAGTATTGTTAAAAGTGTTCATCTTGTTGCTGATTGACGAAAAGCATTTGTCTTTTTGCTAGAACAATTGGTTTTTTTATACTGTAATTTATTTAAGACAGCGGTTCTCAATCCTGATCCTTGTGATGTGCGATTGATGTTTACTCACCTCAGTTTACAGTTTGAGTCTTGTAGCACATGAATGAGCTGCTGCTTTGAGTCTCCAATCATATTGTTACTCAGATCAAGCTCTTTTAAAAATTGCAGTGCTTTTGTGTTTGTCAAAGACTGATTTAAAGAAGAAACATCTGTAATGCTACAATCATATAGACTGGAAAGAGACAAAGAGATGTAGCGAGATCGTCTTAAAAACAAATCATTAAGGTGAAGATTTTTACAGAAATATACTGTGATCTCAGACTCACCATGAGATATTGAGGCTACGTTTACACTAGTGCATTTTTGTTTTAAAACGCATAACTACTACTTCAGAGTTTTTGACCCTCAAAAACTGAGAGTTTTGGAAACGATGCAGACCATGTTTTAGTTTGAAAACTCGGGGGTCATGTTTTAGTCTAGACGGACCAAAACAGTGACTTTTGAAGGCGTGGCTGCCCACATTCACCCCCTGATTGGGTCTTCTGGATCGTTGCGTATCTTCCCCTGAGTCCTTATCATATTACCATTATGCGCAAATGGACATGGAACTGCATGCTTGGCATCATTATGAATGAAAGGGACTTTCTCCAAAAAAATTTTGTTGACATTTTCCTCATGTTATTTCCGTATTATGCCTAATAAAATAGTATTTACAAGTGCAACGCTGCTTACAGGGGTAACCAAGGTAATCGCTTTATTTCTGCTTGTCCAAAAGGACCACCTCCTGAATGAAATTTGGCATTTTCATTCAGCCCTTCTGTTGCTTTTGTTGAAATCAGTGGTGTAAAGTATAACTGTTCAATGGAGAATAAGAACAATTCGGACAGTTTGATTCATAATTTTAGTATTTCAAATTGATGTTACAAATTAATTCACAAGGGCAATAAATTTCATTTGTAGCAGCATTTTCATGGTGTGCACAGAGATCTTTTCTGAAACACCAGTATGGATGAGGATCAACGGTGTTTTAAAATGAAAAGGCACTAGTGTAAACGTGGCCTGAGTATAAAGTGTTTTGGTTTAAGAGATTTTAAGCATTTTGATTCTTGTATGTGAATGTTCCTTACCTCAATCTCTCCAGTTTACATTGTGTGTTACAGTTTATCAGTACGTCACATAAGTGATTCACTCCTGTGTTTTTTAATTCATTCTTACTCAGGTCCAGCTCTCTCAGGTGTGATGGGTTTGATTTCAGAGCTGAAGTCAGGATGAGACACTGTTTCTCTGTAATACTGCATCTACACAGACTGAAGACAGAAAGAGTAAGAACAACGATTCAGATCTGTAATGATCACCTTATTGAGGAGTTACAGCAGCCATTTAGTTAACAATATTCTTCTTTGAATCCATCACACTAGTTCTGTATGCAGGAAGATACTGTTTCTTCTTTCACTTTTTAAGTATTTATTTAATGTCTCTATTCTTTATTCCCTGTTTAAAAGGCAAATTTCTGAATGTACACAATCATTACACTTTTATCAAATACTGGAAATTAACCAAATAATTACCAGATAAAAAAAGCACAAAATTTGACCATTAGGGGAAAAACAGAAAGTGTACCACTACAAACAATGTAACTTAAGACCTGTAGTCTTAAAATAAACTTTAAATCAAACTGTAACTGTTGTACAGTATAATGATACTAACTGTAGTTTCTCCAGCTTGCATTGTGGGTTCATCAGTAGATCACTGAGGTTTTTCACTCCAGAGTCACCTAATTCATTCATACTCAGGTCCAGCTCTCTCAGGTGTGATGGGTTTGATTTCAGAGCTGAAGTCACAGCAGAACAACCTTCACCTGTCATATAACAGTATCTTAACCTGCATTTGGAGAAACAAAAAAACAAATAAATACAATTTTTAAGTCAGGATGAGACACTGTTTCTCTAAATTTCTATAACTTTGATTTCATGATTTCATAGACAACCTAGGTAGACGAGGAAGGTCTTGTTTTTTAAAGGGGTCCTATTATGCTCTTTTACAAAGTCTTGATTTTGTTTTGGGGGTGTACTAGAACATGCTCTCATGCTTGGTGGTTCGAAAATCGCATTATTTTTCACATAATTTATATTATTACAATACCTTTCTCCCCAGCCTGACACAAACGAATCGATTAGTTCCGGGTTTGATGAAGTCCTGCCTTCCAAAAAATGAAATGTGTTGTGATTGGTTAGCTGTCCCAGTGCGTTGTGATTGGCGAACAGCTTAGACGGTGTTTCAGTACTGCCCCGCCCCTTGCCAAAGCAGCAAGTTCGTCAATATAGAGTGGTGGAACTATGATGTCACTTTGTAGACGAAAACCCAGAAGCGAGTTAGCATTTTAGCACTTCCGGTTCCATCGTCCCAAAGTCAATGGGTTTTTTGAATGGGATTTTGGTTAAATCCCTTAAATAAGGTCCGTGGTTCACACAGGCTCAAGATACTTTCATGTTTTATTCTACGACATAAAACATACCCGTTACACCCCACTCGTGATTTTTTAAAACTGTTATGTTTCTTAAAAAAAACGGTTGCTAACAAGTTGCTAAATGGGACTACATGCACTGTCGGAAATCTTAAAACGTCATCACGCCAAACAGTTTATAAATTTATAGTATTTTCCAGTTGTAGTATAGTTTGTAATTCAATTAATTGTAGAATAACCAATGAATAGTTTCCCACATTTTATATTGTTGTTCAACAATGTTTTTTTTGCTTTGCCCCAAAATGCAACACAAGTCTTCGGATGGAAGATGCTCGAGTTTATCGCTTACTGATGCAGAGACTCTGGGTTCGTACCATAAGGTAAACTCATATTACGATTATTCCATGTAAACACCACATTTACCAGCTTTACGTGGTGAAAGTGAAACTTTAATGATGCATAGTGCTTAAAGCCACGTTAAAATTAAATGTTTACGGCCACAAGAAGCTTTTCTTAGAAGCAAGGATAAAATAACATTTTGTGTAACCACCCTAACAAAACGATAGCTGAAATGTGGTACTTTATTCACTAAAATAAGTTTAATCTTACTATATCTAAAAACTCATTCACTCTGCTGTTATTTAACAGATTAAATGCACTTGAATTTTATTGAATAGTATGTGGAGACATGTTTTTAATTCAAATATTCATATTAATCAAGGATTTATTGACTTTTAATGCACCTTATTTCGAAATGTACAGAAATACGTGCTTTCAAATGTCCTTTAGTTATGATTATTTCATTTATTCACTATACTATTTATTACTAATGTCTCATTTCAGTTTTAGTTTGGCTCTAGTTTTGTATTTATTACAGTTTATATGAAAAGGTTCATGTAGCGTGGATTAAAATTCATATAAAGAGTAAAACTTCATATAAAGAGTCAAACTTATTTTTAACTGAACATGTTAAAAATAAGTTTGAAAAAGCTGTCGGGAGCGTGATGGTGGTGACGTTGAAAGCGAGCGACCGTGGTGGTGTTGTTCGTTTATAGCCTAAGTTTAGCTTTTTAGTTCTGGCGCTTTTATTTAGGCTTCAAAATTTGTCAAAGTTATATGATTTTGTGAAGATTGTCTTGATGGACAAAACATGTAAGTTTCATGAACTTTGATTGAACACAGAGCTTATTTTTTGCGATAATCCAAAAGCCTATGGAAAAATCCTATTGGCTTTTTGTCGAGGAACCAGTTTCATGATAACAGCCGATCCGCCTACAAAGTGACGTCATAGTTCCCCCACTCTATTGCTATATCAATTCAGACCTCGAGAATATTGAACAAGAGGATCGCGCAGAACCTTTGCACGCACGGATACTGCAAGACATATTAAAGAGGTAATGTTATTGTTGTTGTTGTTTTTTGGCTAAATCACGTTTTAGATAGGATGTCAACAACAGCTTAAAAATAACTGCATTTACTATGTACAGAAGTGCAACGGTAATACGTATTATTGTTCTTTAATTCTAACATTATGGACATGAATTGCAGAGAAACTGTTATACAGTTGAATTTATTTATCCCATAGTCGCACAGACTTACACTATTTGTGGCGGCATATATATGCAAATTAATTCTCTGCCAGCTGGAGGCGCTGTTGGAGCGGGAGAGAGCGAGGTTTCCCCCGGTAACGCTGTACACAAAGCAGAGCTTCGCTCACAAACGCTGCTTTATCAGACATTGCATGCAAGATTAAATGAAAATGACATCCACAATTTTCTGAAAACAGTCAGTTTCCTTCAGAAATACAGTGATATAAAAACACCAGCACGGGTTGTTCTCCCCACCCGCCAACCATTCGAATTTCCGTAGGCGGGATTTATCTTTGTGATATCACAAATACAGGAAAACAACTTTGTAGTCCAAATGAGCCGTTCGTTGTAGTTCTTGAAAAGGGATTTTTTTTTTTAAAACGAAATATCTACCTTTGGAGTGGACTTTGAGATTTGTAACTTTGTAGATCGTTTTATGCCCAAACTACACACTGACTAAAATTCAAAAAGTGAAAAAGCATAATAGGACCCCTTTAAGTTTCATTACAAGCCGTTAACACATTGTCAACAAGAAATCAATTACAACATGAACATTCTTATATATAGCCTTTTTAATCAGAAGACTAGACTGATACCAATAAAATATTATCAACATCAACAAAACCAATATTCACACTGCAAAGGTGGAACAGAAGCTCCATCTGACATGCAGCGTTTCCCTTTAATTACTTAGACCCCAGCAGCCTGCCACAGTCCAATCTGTCCCTCCACAGTTTCAAACCAAAAATATGTTTACACTTTTCATAATAACACATAAGGTCTGTAACATTATGTGTAGCTCCACTGCTTTGGCAAAGCATCTGTCAAAGAAGGAACTAAAATCAAAAGCGAGATATGGCTTAGTGCCCTTATAAATTCATAAAAGGCTGCATTTTAATAAGCATATACAGTGTATATGAAAAGTCTAAACACCCTGTTGAAAGCTTTTTTTGTGATGTAAAAAATGAACAAAGATAAATTATATCAGAACCTTTGCACATTTGATGTAAAAAAAAAAAAAAATGTCAATGGAACTAAAAACCAAATTACCACATTTCAGAGAAAAAAGATATAGCTTCAAGCAGCAATTAAGGGGCAAAATGAGGAACTAAGCATTACATGGAGCATCAGTCCAACTGCAACAATGAGTAATCAAAGATTTTAGGATGATTTTAGTAAAAATGACTGAAAAATCATACATATAATCACTAGTAATACAATTTACTGGATTATCACTTTTGACCAATAGGTGGCACCATTATCAAATTGTTGTGGTGTAGTCAGTGTAGAGGGACACTGACACACAAAAAGTTTGGCTGCAGAAATCAGTATCAGCTTGGTATCATCCCAGCAAATTCATTGAAGAGTTATTTGAAAACAATTTGGTATATCAAAAAAATTTTTTTTTTTTTTTTTTAGCATGGTCTGAAGATGATCCGAGTCAAATTTGGTTAAAATCAACGGTCTAGGAGGAGTTTGAAAAAGTAGGTTTTCAACAAGTTTGGCTGACTATGGCAAAATTGGTATCTATGTTCTCAACATGACCCAAATAATATATTGAGACCAGTTTCATTTCAATAGGCTAATGTACTCAAAAGTTATTAGCATTTTTGTAAATTTCATTATAACTTTTGATCACCATGTGGCGCTGCCCTGAAACTTTTACACCATCAGCGCATCGTGCCAAAGACACATACCGAGTTTTGTAACAATACGCCAATGTGTTTTTTAGCATTTTAAAACAAAATTCAAAATGGTCGATGCCCAAAACTGCTGACATGGGAAAATTGGGTATTGTTTGACTCAGCATGCTGCACTGAATCCAAAGAGACCAGTTTTGTGATTCATTCACCATTCAGAAGTTATAAACAGACATTTTTCATATCTCCTGACCACTAGGAGGTGCTCCATCAAAACTGTGCAGGTAGCCTCAGGTCATGGTATCATAATATACACCAAGTTTGGTCTAAATACGACAAAGCGTTGGATAGCCTCATGTCCGATTTGGCAAGCTTTTCATCAAATTCGTTGAATTTGTTTGCACAGTTTTTGAAGAACAGATGGGTCTATCAAAAAGCCTTTGATAATTTTTGTCAGGATAGTCTGAAGATGAAAATAGAATGAACCGTCTAGGACAATTTCGAAGAAGTAAGTTTTTCAAACTATTAAATAACTGCAAAAAATCTTGCTAAATCTTGACTCGACATGAGTCAAGGAATCAGTGGGGGGAAAAAAATCCTTCTAGTCATTAAAGGGGTCATATGATGTGATTTCAAGTTTTCCTTTCTCTTTGGAGTGTTACAAGCTGTTCTTGCATAGATAAGATCCCTAAAGTTGCAAAGACTAAAATCTCGAACCCAAAGAGATATTCTTTATAGAAGTTAAAGGGGTGGTTGACTGTTTTTTTTTTCTAAGCTTGATTGTGTTTATGGGGTGCAGTCAAACGTGTCCATGCTTAGTTTTTTAAAAAAAACATTATTTTTCACATAATTTACCTTTATTCCACACCGCTTTATCCCTTCTCTGATAAACGCCAGATTATTTCCTGGTTTTATGAAGCCCCTCCCTCAGAAATATGTAATGGGCTCTGATTGGTTAGCTGGTCCAGTGTGTTGTGATTGGCTAAACCGCCTCTACTGCGCGTCTGAACGTCCAGCTCCTCACCTCAGTGGCATGTGCTCAGGTTGTATTGTAAACAATGGCGTCGTCTATATTGCTTATCAATTTGAGCCCGAATGAGACGCAGAGGATATTAGTGAAGAGGATCGCGCAGAACCTGTGCAAGCATGGCTTTTAATAGTATGTTTTTTTTTTGTTTGTTGTTGGTTCATACATTTAGATACGCTGTTATTTGTAAGTGCTACTGCTTCTGTTAGCTTTTAATATACGGTTTTATCCTAATTAAAGCCTTAATACAGCACAGCAACCGCACATGCGTACATGTATAACGCTTCTCATTGCTATGTGAAAATAAGTGTATAATTGGAAGTTTGTTGGAGCTCATCTGACGATCTGAATGAGAGAGAGAGAGAGAGAGAGAGAGAGAGAGAGAGAGAGAGAGATGCAGAGCAGGGCGATGCGAGTAACAGTATTAAAAACCACTGTTTTAAGACATATAATTTTGAAACTTGTGAATCCATTAGAATTGTTAGAAGACAGAATCGCGATTCATATATGAATAGATTTTTACGTGCACCCCTAGTTTTCTCTTCCTCTTCTCTAAAGCAGCACAGCATGGCCTCGCCCCCTTCGTTGCGTGTTACCAGGGGCAGGGTTTATCTGGGTTCGTGACGTATCGGACCCAGGAAGTAACACGTTGCAGTCCCTTACCAGTTGTTTTGTAGGCATTAAATTGCCAGAATTTTAAAAGACGATATCTCCATTTACATTGAACTTTCAGCGTGGTAACTTTGCAGATATTGTTTATGCTCAAACAGCAACATTACACACTAACCTTAAAAAAGTGAAATCGCAATCAACCACCCCTTTAAGGCTCGTCCATGCCCTCCTAAAACAGCTCATTTAAACACGCCCCCACGTCTACATCACTGTGTGGGAAGATTTGCATAACACCGCCCAAATGTACACGCAAAGAAAGAGGACGTGACTTTTTATTCTCGCTGTAGTATTGTTGCTGCCGCCGGCGCCATGTCCTGGAGATGCTGTGTTTCGTTGTGAAAGCGAAAGTACTTTGTTTGGGCTTCCAAAAGAGGACACAACTAGAAATCAGTGGTTAAGTTGTATTTACAACACTGTTCCAGAACAGTTCAACCCAAATATTAGAGTGTGTGCAGGGCATTTTACGGAGGACTATTTCCTGAACCTGGGAGAGTAGTCTACAATGCCAACTGTGCACAAAGGCTGTTTCTATAAAGTGGGGCAATTCCAACTTTGCAAGGACAGTCTGGGGCTTTTGACTCACAGCCTGTAAGTATGTTTTCATATTTAAGAATTTGCCACTGACTATTCAAACGTGAGTTTTGAGCAGTGTAGAGTAGCGCTTGTTGTTTGTCATTTCTCCGATCACAAATGCAGACATGGTAATGTTTACGTGGTGCGATGCAACGCGATGCGTAAAAAGACAGTATAAGTCATTATAATTAGTAATTATGTCCCCACTGGATGCAACAAATGCCTCGTTTATAATGGGTTTTATTGCTTTTGTCTCATCGCACCGGGACACGGCATCACAATACGGTAAGAGGCTTAAAATTTCCGTTACACGCTTGAGGTATTCGGCCAATCACAACGCACTGGATTGCTGGCCAATCAGAGTATACCTCGCTTCTCAGAACGATGAGCTTTGTAAAAATCGACGCGGTTCAGAAAGGCGGAGCATAGAGGAGCAAAAATAATGTACAGTATGTGGAAAATAATGGGTTTTTTGAACCTTAAACCACATAAACACATTGCATTACACCAAATACACAAAATAATGTTCTTTTTAGCAACGTCATATGACCCCTTTAAGGTTCAAAAGTTATTAGCATCAACATGACTGAAACTTTGGACAAGCGGTGGCGCTAAAGAGTTTGAGTTAGAGACACCAAATTTGCTGTGCTTAATGATGAGACTGTCCTCTATCGGTGTACCGGATTTGGGTTGGGTTCTATGGGCTGCCATACACTCGAGCGGAAGAAGAAGAAGGCGGCCAATGGATTAGGGATGTTCTTCTCCATAACTGAGGCTGATGCGATATGCATCTCGATGCATAGCCAACGATATGATATGATACAATTCACCCGTATTATGATGCAGAACATTAGAACATTACAATCTAACATTGCTCTTTAAAGCATTAAAATCACTCAATTAAAAGTTAGAATCACTAAATTAAAAGTACATTTTAACTGCTATAAGAAACACCCATTAATTCATCTGAGCTTATTAATTAGGACTGTAATAGCTTATTTACCCAATAGTCCCTTTACAGTTACTGCTATCATAAAAATACACTTATATATAGGTTTAAAATTCTACAAAAGGCACATTTAATGTCTAACAACAAATATTTTAGCAAAATGCATATTTGACTCAGAATTATTGTGCTTCCTCTGTTTAGCGTGCATGCATGCAGCAGTGCTCATTCACTCGCGTAAGCCTCGCCCACCCCTGACAGCAAAGTGTATAATATTTGCAAGACTTTCTAACATTTACAGATGAAACATATACTCGTTACATGTCAGTTATGCACTGAGGAAAACACAACGTCTCAAATGCATTAAACAGCACAAATATATTCGCTGTTTGCCATGATTGATAGATTTGATTCATGATTGACATTAAGGGCTGCTTAAGAATAAGCGTCCACAAATTAGTGAGATTGTGTGAACTTAATTTGTCGTTTAAGGAGCCCCTTTACCCCTGAATGATTTGTTAGGTTATTTCAAACCAGGTTTTGGACTTTAATCCCTGTTTTTCCTCAGGTCTCCGTAGTGTGGTCTCCATCATATTCAAGCAGCAGTGGTGATGAGAGAACGCGCTTGAGAAACGTGAAGAGAAATCAATCTACAAATAAAATATTGGTCTCAGATTATTGGTCACTTTCTAAACAATAAAAGTATAGTGCATCAACTAGTAATTATATAAAAAATAAATCGTTTTTACCGATACAAATATGTTAGAAATGCATGCGATGCATTGCGATACAAATGCCAACTTGTATCCGATGCACTTTTTTTTTTTTAAATCGTTGCATCACACACTTTTTTTGCCTATGCACTGAGCGAATCGGTGAATCTTCCCATCCCTACAATGGATACAAAGATGCCATCACACCTTCGGTGCTTGTCCCCGAAAAAAACTTTAAGATACTTAGCTGACTTGGGAGTATTTTCACACTCTTTTTTTGCAAAAATATTCCAGATCTGTTAAACTGTGAGGGAATTTCCTGTGCATGGCCATCTTCAGGTTTTCTATAGCAGCGATTCTCAAACTTTTTACATCAAGTACCACCTCAGAAAATATTTGGTTCTCCAAGTACCACCATAATGGCCAACATAAAATACAGTAGCGTAGTAGGCCTAACCATTCAGCTACAGATATGCAAATGATAGTTTTATTCCTAATAATAATAATTAGGGCTGAACGATTAATTGCATTTGCGATAATATCGCGATATGAAAAAACGCGATTTTTCAACCGCAGCCTCTCCGAATACTGTCACGTGACACGCGAGAGTAAAGAGGTGTGTTCGACTTGAAGATCGATTGGTGAATGACATCAAAGTACGGCGAGAGAAAGCATAATATATTAATATTAAGACCCTTTCACGCGGGACACGGTAGTCGCGAATGTCTAGTTCATTTTCAATGGGAGACATGCGGAAAGCGGCAAACCACTGGCGGCGCAGAGGCGGAGCGCAAGCGGTGCTCGTGCACCCAAAATCATGCCGCTTCCACGTGCACGGCGCTTCGCGGCAGGCGCCGCCAGAGATAAAAATATTTTATCTTTTTGTAAGCGGCACCGGCAGCCACGTCGACTTTAACCAATTACTGAACAGAATATTAACATCCAATCATAGAACATTTCACTGAGCTCATGTGTTGAAAACATGATGATATATATATTCTTATTTATTTATTTATTTGAAGTCTGTCTAAAGTTAACAGACAGTGTTTAAAAAGTCCAATCCACATGTTTACATAATGTTTATTACAGTGACTTTGAATTAAAGCAACAGATTTGTTTTTATATTTCTGCAGTCTACTTTAGTTTGTGTGATTTGTTACTGACTTTCATAATGATGTTTACACCAGGCTTATTTGTCAGTGCTTTATGTTGTCATAATTATGACATGCTTACAAGGCTGGAAGTTCAACAAATCAGTCAATATACTACTGTGATTGTAGTTGTTAAATAATGTCATTCATATCAATTCATGCATCACCTAATTTCATCATAACATACAGGCCTGGCCTACAGAAAAGAACATTTATGTTTAATCTATCTAATATTGTGTTGGTCATACTATACAATGATTTAAAGAGCTTTAAAAAAAACAATTGCATATTAAATCGCAATTGCAATATTGGTAAAAAAAATAATAATAAAAAAAAAAAAAATCGCAATTAGATTATTTTCCAAAATCGTTCAGCCCTAATAATAATAATAACACTGCACTGCACTTACATACAGGTAAATAAAAAAAAACTTAATTATTAAATTACACTTTTTCTGAATTGCTAAAACACATTTCTTGAAACTATCACTCATTTTCTCAAAACCTTAAAAACAAATCTATGCTAATTCACAAATGACCCCAAATGCCATACACGGCGTTTCCTTTAGATTGTTGAGTGTAGGAATATACAGTATTCTTCATTCAGAAAATTAATTTCGTGTTGAGCGATGGACCTTGTTGGGAAACCAAATACTACATCGCCGATCTGGAGCCATCCATTCATATCACCCATCCGTATTGGTACAGTACAAGTTTCTTCAAGTTCTCTTGTTCGCAAATGCCCGGCTGGTATTGGCGAGGCTTTCTCCAAACAGGCCAAATACAAACGAGACAGCAATAAAGGGAAGATGTTAACAAGAAATGTGGCAACGATTCCTATTTCAAAGAGAAAGCGTGCAGACGAGGAATTAACACACACGCTTCCTTGGTGGCGGAAAGTGAACCGTGTCTATACCGGACGCGACAGTTGTCGCACCGCGTCAAACACAACAGGTTGAGTCTGTGTTACTAGCTCCTGTATGTCTGTGTTACGAGTCTGTCAGACAGAACATTTGAACTTTGTGTCAGTATGTCATAAATAAGACAAGGCAGTTTACTGTCGGGGATTTGTCGTGTCGTGTCACGCTGCATCCACCATAGACAGCATCACTGATTATAATGGGTTCTATGTATTTTGTCGTGCCGGACCGCTCGTGTCCGGTAGAGGATGTATTTAACTCTTATAGTAGGCTACTTTCTTATTCAACTGTATTATTTCTTCGGTATTTATTTTAGTGTTTTGCAGGTTGCGTATTCACTGGCGGAAGTGCTAAAATAAACAAGCACGTTTGTTAATAGATGATCGAGCCTATAGCTCTTCGCCACTGACGGTAGTTGGACTTTTTAGTCACTTTTTATGCAGCTAACCAATCACAGTGGAGGAGGGGCGGGACTTACACCAAGCAACCGTCACATCCTGCTTGTACTACAACAGAACAACAATAAGTTAACATTGCTTGTCTCTGAGTATTTGTCTTTACCAGATGGAATTGCTGGACTACCATAATATTGTTATGAAAAATAATACTTGGAAAAACATTTCATTTGCGATGTGTCTGCCATATTACTTCAGCAAGCAACACATCTTCTCAACTGAAAAAAAAAAACTGCACTCAAGCGCTCACAGCTCGTCCTCTTAAGTCCTTGTGTTTGAACCATTCTCCTGATCCGCACTTCTCTTGCCAGATTGAAGCCACAATAGCAGTTTCATTGAACTTTTCATCATGTAGCCACCTCCACCTTTTGCCATCACAACCTGTAGTAGCTAACAGTCGATGTCAGCAGCAGTTTCAAACTAATGCTGCAGCTACCCAACAGCACCTACAAACTTTTTAAAAATTGTTTTAATATTAATTTATATTTAATTCAGTGATTCCTCTATGTACCACTACAGGAAGCTTGCGTACCACACTTTGAGAATCAGTGTTTTATAGGATTTAGTTCTGGGTTCTGGCTGGGCTATTCCAAAATGTTCATCTTTTTTTGCTAAAGCCAGTCTTTTGTTGAATTAGGTGTGTATTTTCAATCTTTTCGTATTGAAATGTAGGAGTTCTCTTCATTTTCAGCGTTGTAGCTATTCATGATTCCCTCCACCTTCACTAAAGCCCCAGTTCCAACTAAAGAGAAGCAGCCAAAAAGCATGATGCTGCCACCACCATGCTTCACCGTGGGTATGGTGTTGTTTTGATAATGTGCTATGTTTTGATTTTTGGTGCAGGCCTCTTGGCAGCCTCCCTGACAGCCTTCCCCTCATCAATTTTGGAGGGAAGCCCTGTTCTTGATAATGTCAATGACTGTTGTGTCATACTTTGTCTTGGTGATGACTGTCTTCACTATGTTCCAGGCATATCTAATGCTTGGGAAATGCTTTTGTAGCTTTCACCTGAGCGACATACGTCAACAATAGACATTTTTCCACTTTCAGGCCAGTGCAAGCCAGGGTGAACAATGAGCCAGACAGGACCTACTCTCAGCCTCAGACGTTTAGCCCGTGCATATGGCACACAACAGTAAACACTTCAGGAGTTTCGAAGTCATCATCTGAGTGGCCGCCTTTAACATTCCGCCTGAAAACAAAGATGATGTGATGCCAAACCCTCTCATGGAAGAAAAAAGCTGCCATGTTAACAACTGTGACAATAAGCATTTATCAGCATCAACTAAACGCTGGATTTTCAAAAGCATGTGAAATATGTAATGTTGAGGATATTTCCAAGCCCCTAAACGTGATGTGGTGCAAAACAAAGAGCCGGTAAAACATTTTATTCATGTGCTGTTTTGACATGTGCTTTTTCTGAGCGTGTACACCTTTATTTTATTTTATTTATTTATTTATTTTTATACAGGGACAATGCACAACAAAACTGTTGTGCCAGAGTTAGCTATAAAGCTAATTTGCATCTGCAGTCCCTGGGCAGGATGTTGTTACAAAATTACCAAAGTTCAATCAAAAACAATACAATACATACAAATACAATATCACATCATACTCCATTAAATAAAAAAATCAAGTCAATGATCACATATCTGATTTTCCTTAAGCCATACTTTAAGCGTAGTTTTAAAAATACTAAATGTTGCACACTGTCACGAATGCTGGAGCCAGGAACGAGGAGACATGGAGAATTCACAAACTGGGAGTCTTTAATCCATATAGGGAACATAGAACACGAGAAGACATTCAAAGACCGACAAACACTAACTGAAAGGACTGGGGCTTTTAAAGACGGAACAATCAAAGAACTAAGGAGACACACCTGGAGCAAATTAATACAATCAGACAGGGGAGAAACTGGGTCACAAGGAACACATGGGGAGCAAAAACTACAACAAAACAGTCCAGGGGCGTGACATTACTCCCCCCTCCCGGAAGGTGCGTCCTCGCACCGTGGAACAACAGAGGGGGGGGAACGGGTGGGAACAATGGCGGCGGCTCAGGAGGAGGACGGACAACCGGGAGGGGGCCGGCAGACAGAGACCAGGGAGGTGACGAAGGCGGGAGGAGCCAGGGAGGAGACAGGAGGGACTCGGAGCAGGAGGAGCCTGGCAGGACCCAGGCCACAGCCATGATGATGGCCCATGGTGGAGCCGACGGAGGGAGGAGCCATGGAGGAGGAATGGCCGCCGACTCCAGGGGGCCGACCAACGGAGGCGGAGCAGGAGCCCGAGGTGGAGACGGAGAGCCGACGAGCCAGGGTGACGCCGAGGATCCGGGGGGCCAGGGTGGAGCCGAGAGCTCTGGCGACCGAGGCAGAGGCGGAGCTCCGGAGATCCGCGGCGGAGCCAGAGCGACTGAGGACCAAGGTGGAGCTGGAGGGAGGAAGGAGCCCAACGGAGCCGGTGGGATGGAGTGACGAGGCGCAGCCAGAGGAGAGGAGTCCCGAGGCGATGGCGGGTCGACGCCCGACCAAGGCGGAGCCGGAGGGACGAGGGAGCCTGGTGGAGCTGGTGGATCGATGGATGACGGTGGAGGCGAGGGAGCTAGGAGCCGAGGTGGAGCCGCTGGGTCTACGGGCCGAGGTGGAGTCTGGGCCTCGGAGGCTGGAGGTGGAGGTGAGGGATTCTCCAGCCACGGCGATGGAGGATGGCAGACCCGCGGAGCTCGCACCGCATTGATGGAGGGCTGAGGGCGAGCAGAGGGGCTGCCAGACGACAGCGGTGGAGGAGGCAGGAGCGGGTGGGAGGGTGGGCATTTGAGATCCTCCGGGCTTCCAGGGGTTAACTCAGGAATGGGAGCCGACACTGTGGGGCGCTCTGGAGGACGCTTTCGGGAAGCGGGCACAGGGGGGTGCTCGGGAGGAGCGGAGCTGGCTGGAACCAGCGGAGACGGAGAGAGGATAGGGGAAGCGTCGACCTCCAGATCATGTTCCCAGTCTAACAGATCCCCTTCAAAGTTTAGCAGCCCCAGATGTATCATCAGCTCACCCTCAGCCGCGGTGCAGGGGGCGGAGCTCCACTCCGCGCTCACACCGTCCACGGCTGGCTCCCACGTGATCAGCTCTCGCACCTGATCTGACGTGTCGGGCTCAACTTCCGGGACGATCTTCCGCTCAGTCGCTCGGCTTGGCGCTGGCTCGTGGATCGTAGCGGGAAATGGCTCTCCGTCATCGGTGGGCTCGGGCTGGTGCTCCGCACTGCGGGGAGTTGGTGGGCTGGGCTCTGGGTCAGGAGTGGCACTGGCGAGATCCCCCTCGGCACAGACGGTGAACGGGGATCCGTGCCTCGCCAGTGTCCACTCCACGAAGGCGGCAAAATCCTCTCGAGGACCATCCTCGGACGACAGCGCTCTGCACGCGGTGTTCAAGCTTGCGTTATAGAATGTGCAGAGCGCGCCGTCCGGGTAGCTGGTGGCGTTAGCTAACATCAGGAAAAGTCGCGTATGGTCCTCGAGAGATCGGTCCTCTTGCTCCAGCAGGAGGAGGAGGAATTCGGGCCGGACGAGGGGATCCATGGGGCAACACAACGGAAACAAAAACACTGATTGAAAACGGAAAACAAAACGGAGGTTAGACACACGGAGGTAACTGTTTTGGTCGGTCTTTCTGTCACGAATGCTGGAGCCAGGAACGAGGAGACACGGAGAATTCACAAACTGGGAGTCTTTAATCCATATAGGGAACATAGAACACGAGAAGACATTCAAAGACCGACAAACACTAACTGAAAGGACTGGGGCTTTTAAAGACGGGACAATCAAAGAACTAAGGAGACACACCTGGAGCAAATTAATACAATCAGACAGGGGAGAAACTGGGTCACAAGGAACACATGGGGAGCAAAAACTACAACAAAACAGTCCAGGGGCGTGACACACACGCTCTAATATAAGCAGGTATTAAATTCCATTTTTCTGCTGCTCTAACTGAAAAAGCTGATTGTCCAAAAACAGTTTTCTTAAATTTAGTTGAACAGTCACCTCTAACTGATGACCTAGTCTGCCTGATATTATCCTTACAGAAAGTCACACATTGTTTAAGAGGTGGTGGTGCAAGATCATGAAATAATTTATACATCAAACACACATCAGCAAAAAAGAAAAAATGATCAAACGTCAATAATTTATCATTTTTAATAATATTTCAGTGATGATAACTCCTTGGCTTTTTAGCTAAAATTTTCACAGCTCGTTTATAAATAGTATATAATGGTTTTAACGTAGTTATACTTGTATGGGACCAACTTGTAGCACAATAAGATAAATGAGGGAGGATCATTGTATGCATAAAGAGTTTAGCAGCAGCCACAGGTAATTGGTGCCTAATATTTCTGAAGATCATCAAACTTGCTCTAGTACTTTTAGACACCTTTTTTATATGTTTTTTTAAAATTTAAATTAGAATCCATAATCATACCCAAATATTTAAAATGCTCAACAATATTTATTACCTCTCCTTTAACTAAAATATCTGGACAACCCTCATCAACTTCCCTGATCGAAAAATACATTCCCACAGTTTTACTCATATTAAGAGTGAGGCAAGAATGACATAGCCAATATGAGACTTTGTTCAATGCAGCAGTAAGTTTGATAGCAGCTTGCTCTTTTGTCTTAGCATAAGTATAAACAACTGTATCATCTGCATACATCTGAACCTGGACCTCTGGACAAACTGTAGGCAGATCATTAATGTATAAGCTGAACAAAATTGGTCCAAGAACCGACCCCTGTGGGACTCCAATATTACAATCAAGAAATGGTGAGCATGCATCATTAATTCTTGTACATTGTTTTTAACTTAAGTATGACTCCATCCATGTTAATGTATTAGTAGAAAAATTAAACCTTGATAACTTAGACAAAAGAACATTATGATTAACGGTATCAAAAGCCTTTTTAAAATCAAGGAAGACAGCACCAACAACACCTCCCCTATCAAGACTGGATTTAATTTGTTCAACGAAATAACAGTTTGCTGTCTCCATAGAGTGATGTGCCCTAAATCCAAACTGCATAGGATGTAATGCAAAATGACCAAGATTTAAATGCTCTACTAACTGATTACAAACAAGCTTCTCAATTACTTTAGAAACAACTGGTAGAATACTAATAGGTCTATAGTTAGTTACATTAGCAGGATCACCAGTCTTAAATATAGGTGCTATTACTGCTGACTTCCAGGCACTTGGAAAATAACACTGCTCTATTGACAAATTAACCAAATGAGTAATAGGTGTACTAAGAACATTTGCATACTTTTTAACTAATACAGAATCACAATCAAAAACATCCTTGGCCCTAGAACTCTTAAGTTGGCTTAACATTTTTATTAAATAGGACTCAGATACTTTAGAAATATTAAAAACAGGAAGATCATGATTTGGTAATATAATATCCTTGCTTCTCACACTAAATCCTTGTGTTAAATCTTGGACTGAATCTATAAAAAAAATTATTAAATACACTGGCAATTTGATGTTTATCTTGAATTAAACTTCCATGAACTTGTAATTCAATGCCTTTACCATTTTTATTATTTTTCTTTCATACTCTATTGATATTCTCCCATACTTCTCTACTATTCTCCTTTGCATCATTTATAAGGTCAATAAAAAATTTTGCTTTCGCTATTCTCAATTCCTTTACAACTTTATTACGTAAGTGTTGAAATGTCCTTCTATCATGAGCTAACCCTGATTTAAGCGCTATTTTTAAAGGATGGTCCCTCTGTCTCATTAACTTCCATAATTGTTTATTTAGCCATGGCAAATTCTTCTTCTTTCTGGAAAAAGTGACATTTTTACTAAATTCACCCTTGATCTTATTAATTGTTACCATTAAACACTCAGAAGCAACTTCTAAATTATCAGTAGAAAGAATCTCATTCCAATCTAGTTTTTTAAATTCCTCTTCAAATTCGTTTTTAAGTCTTTTCGGTATAATATTTAGCACATTTTCTTTGTCTTGTCGATATAAAAACCTACGTTTTGTTAATTTTCTTACCACTAATATAAGATTATGATCTGATAGCCCTGTTAATAAATTTATTGACTTAGTTATTCTTTCTGGTTTGTTGCTAAATATTAAATCAATTTGAGTTTCAGATGATGAGGTGATTCTAGTAGGGCCCTGAATTAACTGTACTAGGTCAAAATGACTTACTATCTCCTGAAGCTTTTTCCTATTTGACTTCTCATTCCAATTTATATTAAAATCTCCAACCAAAATTAACTCTCTATTTCGATCAAAACCCTTCAAAAGATTTCTCAGATGATCATAGAACATACTATTTGATGAAGGAGGTCTATATATGCCCACTACAGTAAATGTCATACATGGAGATAAAACAATTGTTACAGCAATATGTTCTATATCCACTAATGTATTAAGTTCAATTTCCTTACACTTAATGCAGTCCTTCACGTACATAAGCAGTCCACCACCTTTCCCAAATTGTCGATCCTTTCTGAAGACTTTATATCCCGGGACCAGATATGCAGTGTTTGGTGATGATTCTGTCAGCCATGTTTCTGACAAACATAGCAAATCAAAGTTCGAATTTATAAGTAGCTGTTCCAGTTGTTCAGTTTTTGAGGCAACACTTCTGATGTTTAAATGCCCCATAAGTAATCCTTTGGGCTTTGAACGCGAATCCCATAAAATTTTCTCATGATTTGCTGTTTTAAACAGATGAAAATCCTTTGTCTTGTTATGTGCTCGCAGTTTGAAAGTACCTTGTGGTCTGTTAACTCCAAAAGGCCGTGCATCGTCTTTATTAAAATTAGGTCCTGGATTTTGATGAACGTCGCTCGCCAGAAGAAGAGTGATGGCTAAATAGCTGATTGTTCTCCGGAACAATTGAGATGGTTTTCTTCTCTCGATAGATCGCAAGTGCTTTGTTGGAAGAGCCGCTTTTCCATCGTTTAATATAACGGAGAAAGAAGTGAATTGGCTGCATAAATCAAAGGTAGTAACAACAACTTGCGTGTCTGTCCACCGCTGATGTATATTTATTTCCCAACAGCAGCGTAGTGATAGAAACAAAAGGATAGCAGTATAGCCAATAACAATGATTTTCTGTGTCCTCTCAGCAGTATTTTGGCTTTGATTGACTTTAGTTTTAAAATCAAAGTGATCAGTTTTTAGTTTAGAATTGGCAGCGTTTAAACCTGCAGCTCCTGCCCTGCCGTCAGCGTGCGCCGCCATCTTTTTTTTGTCAGAGTGAACTGACTGAAACAACCCTGAAGCGCATGCATACTAAAAAGCCTGTCAAACAGTGCCCAACTACTGGACCAAGTTATTTTTCATGTCTGATTGTGCTAATAACTGTAAAAAAAAACACAATATACAGTTGAAAGAAACAGTTGGAAGAAAAACGGATGCATGCTTGTATATTAGATGTAGTAAACATGTTGCTGCTTGTGATTAACCCTCTGGGTTTGTCATTAACACTCAGGTGTGGTCTGTCTCATTTTTTCTTGATGACCGTGAAAAGAACTAAAAATACTCTGTCATTTTTGATCGTACAGATAAGAATAAAGTATTTTTTGAAACGGCAAAGGGTCTACTTATTTGTGTATAGTCAAAATAACAACAAAACTATGTGCTTTTGTAAAATAAAGAATATAAACAGGGTGAGCTCTCTGCCGTCTCTGTCTCTGTAAAGTTTCATCACAGACATGTAAATAAAACAACCTGAATCTCAGCGAATACTTGCCTCACAGACATTAGAAATTTATGTATAGAAAGCTTGTAATGTCTACTTTTAAATGTAGTATGTCATGTCGAATACAAATATTCGATTCGATAAAGTAATCCGTATGAAACCAATGGAAGCTCCAGTTTTTCCTGTCTGAACTCATTATATCCCATGTGATCACGCCCACGAGAGGTTTCGCTTTTCAAATTTTAAACATCCACCTGAGATGCGCGGACATGAAAACCTCCACATCACCTCTGTAAAAAAAGCGGAAGAGGAATAATCCAGAATTGATCTCAGAAGAAGAACACGATGTGACGCGCGGCTTGATCCAATGGAGGTTATCATCCTGATACGTAAGATTACTTGCATCTGTTGATATTGTGTTTATTGTGACATAACTTGTACTCATTTTACTAGTTAGACTTTTCCCAAACTATAATTCCTGACTACATGTATGAAATCAAGATAAACATTTTGAAATATGTGTCATTTCATTGTATCTAAATGTACCACAATGCAAAGATATATATTTTTAATGTTTTATAAAATATAAAACCACAATAGGGATGCACCGAATGTTCGGCAACCGAAATTGTTTGGCCGAAAATAGCAAAAAAAAGCTCTTCCGGTGTTCGGCCGAATAAGCGAAAAGATCGAATAAATTGTACCGAACAATGACGTGACGTGATCAAATAGAGGTGTGCACTAATGCAGCAAACATGTCTGCAGTGTGAAAGTATTTAAAACTGTCAGAGAAAATCATTACAAGCACGAAGCACCGACAGCAAGAGACTGCTTAGTGCTGCATCATGTCTCCGATGAGAAGAGGAAGAGGTGGTTGATGCTGGTTGCTGTGATGACTGAAATCCCGAAATGGCCTTAAACGATTAGTAAATAAACTGCAGAATTTTATGTTTTCAAATACACGCATGATCTCGCGGCACCAGGGTTCAAAGTCCACAGAGCGAGGAAAATCTGCACTGAAACACTGTTACTTGTCATTTGCTCAGTAACATTTTTATTAATTTCTTTAAAGGCATGTGACAATGTGATATGTGCGACAAACATCTTCCCAAATTTGTAATGAGAATCATTTATAAATCTGCTGTTGTCAACAAAAAGAAACACTGAGATCTTCCTGCGGCTTTCTGCCAAAATAAAAGCTAAGAAAAAGCAACAACTCAACTCATAAATGATATTATTGTAATTTTACTGTTGTTCTGTGAAATAAAGAATGATAACAATAATAATGATAATAATAATTAACCTACAACAGCTCTATTAATAGGCTACATTTATTATAACATTCACACATAGTGTTCAAATTGGGATCTGTAATATATTCTGTCTCTTCTGTCTTCTGTCTCTTCTGCTCAGCAAGGCTGCATTTATTTGTAAAGTAAAAAATACATGTCTGATTCAAGAAGGGGGTCTCAAAAATGGGCAAAAAAAATATTATTTTACTAACTTATTAATTTTAAGTTAAATTGTGCTTTGTTGGTATAATGTCTGATAGAATGTTAAAAAATGTTCAGTAAATTAAATATCTTTAAATTGTTGTTTTGTAATTGATTTTTTTTTTTTTTTTTTTTTTTTTGAAAAGCAGGACAAAACAGTAAAAAGCACATTTTGGCTATTTAATTTATGCAATAGTGAAAAATAGCCAAAATAGGCCTACATGGGGAAAAAAATGCTAAAAACTGTGTTCGGTATTCGGCCTTCGGCCTAGTGTTTCATTTTGTTTGGCTTTGGCCAAGAATTTTCATTTCGGTGCATCCCTAAACCACAAGATATAAAAGTAGAATGAGTGTTAACACTGTGTATGAATGTTAGAGTCTAGGAATGGTTGGCATAAAGGTGTGTTATTGTTCAAGTCTCAGTGTTTAGATCAGTATGTTCAATCATGTGTCTTTGACCTTCACTTTGTATATTTTGATTATACTGTGTCGTAAAGCAAATACAAATAATCAAAACCCCCATTATTTTACTCTCCTCACATTCTTTCTTACCTTGCCTTACAAACACATTACTGACATTACTTTTTTTTTTTTTCAAAAACACAAACATGTACATTCATCCTGCTCACATATTATTGCAGCCCAGTTTGTGCTGATTACAGTGTAATCAGACTTTAGCCATTAATATGTTTTTAAGATACTGAAAAAAACGCAAATGTCAGGGCATGTCAAAACTTCTCCAGGGCCCCAAAACCCCCTCAGACCCCAGAGGGTTAACACAAAGGGAAAATGTGTAACGGACTCCTCACAGATACAAAAATAATGTTTTATGTTTTGATTAAAATATAGCATTAAACATCAGCGAAAGCCTAAGAATTCACAACATTTTTTTTACAATAGTGCTCTCATTATAACGTTATGTATATGACGGAAGTTAATAATGTTCTGCATTTCAGTTTTGAGCTGCGCGCGCTGAATATGACCAGTAGAATGAAGCATTTGATAGCAGGTTTTTAATCAACAGGATTTAACTCATCATTTTTCTCATATAGAATACGCTTCATTATTTATACAACAAAACATAATATTATGACTTATAGGCTATCTGCACAAAATGCCCCGAATGCATGAATGTGTCTGCACGGCTCTGAATAAACTCATCCTGTGGACGCGTTCTTCATGCAACAACGTGCAGAAACACAGCAACTAAACTCTAAAAACTCACAATGTTTTATTATAATAGTGTTCTCATTATAATGTTGTGTATATGACAATCCCAGTCATAGTTATTAATAATCTGCATAATTGTTTGTCCTGCTCGCACAGCGCGTTGAAGAGATAATCACCGTACAATGAAGCGCTTTACTGCAGCACAACTCGACCAAATGCATCTGATATGAGATAAATAATATATACACGATATATATAAACCGGCTGAAATGTTTTGAAATCACTTACCCTACCTGATTAAAAAAATCCAGTCTTTCACTCTGCCTGTGTCAGTTTGAGTCTTGTTAAAGTTTTAAATCCCTGCTGCCAAGATGCTCTTCTGTCGGTCATGGATTATGGAAAGTGAAACTTAAATCTATTTAGGGGTGATTGGATTTATTCACGCACGTTAAAATATTTATTTAAAGCCTCCTTCTTTTCAGATTCTTATTTACAGCATTATCTTAATAGGCTGTATATTAACTTATTGGGAGAAAACCAGTAGTTCTATGTGAAATCAGACATTGAGCACCCCCATATAGCCAAAATGGCATGATCATAACACTCCGCGAATACTTGACTGTGAGATTGGTAGTCGAATCAGGCTCCTCCTATCGAAGCATCGAATCTTCGATTATTCAGGGTCACCCCTAATTGTACATGATAAAAAAAAAAGTGTCATATCGCGATATCAATAATATAGCGACGCGAAGACGTATTTACTAGGGATGCACCGAATATTCAGCAGACAAAATTCCAAAAAGGCCGAATAAATTGTCCCGAACAATGACGTGACGCGATCAAATAGAGGCGTGCACTAATGCAGCAAACATGACGGCAGTGTGGAAGCATTTAAAACTGTCAGAGAAAGACGCTAAAATCATTACAAGCACCGACAGAAAGACTGTTTAGTACTGCATCTCATGTCTCCGATGAGAAGAGGAAGGGGTGGTTGTTGCTGGTTACTGTATGATGATTAAAATAATGAAATGGCCTTAAACAATTAAATACACTGCAGAACGTTATGTTTTCTAATACATGCATGAATTGCATGTGTTCAAACAGCGCTGCACGAGCTTGCGGTGCTGTCTCGTTAGCCAGGGTTCAAAGTCCAAAACGCGAGGGAAATCGGCGCTGAAACTGTTACTCGTCAACATTAGAATATATTAAAAGTCAAAAATGCATAAATACTCATATCAAACGATCTGTAAGAAGAGACAAAGCAATAACGACCACATAATGAGTTACTCACACTTGTGTTGCGACAAGACTGTCAGATCCAATATATTCGGTACAGCATCATCTTTAAGTTTAAGTAAGTTCTTACTGACATGGTCTTCATTAAAAATAAAGTTCATTCATTCTTTCCTAACATTTGAATCAGAAAGAAGGCAACGCAAACACTGTTTTTCTGCAACTTATCACTGCACAGTGTCTTCTTGTCTTCAGAGCCATCTTTATCATTTTGTTTCTGCATAGACCTGTGCATTCGCCTCTCTCGTAAACACTATATGTGCGAATCGGTGGGCGGGGCTAAACAGGTAATGATGTCGAAGCAGGTGTTAATCTACTTCTGCGGAGGCTGTGTTTATCCACACTATTACATCCTAGAGTAGAACATTCCAAACGCTGTCGTTTTGGCAGAATGCCTTAAATATAAGCTGTTTTTAGACTAACAACAAAGTTTTGAGTTTTGAAACTTTCAGGATGTTTTTATAGTACAGTGACCTCTTATATGTCAAAAGATCAATGAAATTTTGGTTTCTCAGTTCATGACACTTTAAAGGGATAGTTCACCCCAAAATGAAAATTCTGTCATTATTTACTCACTCTCATGTTGTCCCAAACCTGTATTAATTTCTTTTTTGTGCTGAATAAGAAGCTATTTTGAAGAATTTGGGTAACTGAACAGTTGCTGGTCCCCATCGACTAGTAGGAAAAAAATACTATGGAAGCCACTTAGGACCAGTAACTATTTGGTTACCCACATTCTTCAAAATAACTTATGTTTAACAGAAGAAAGAAACTCATTCAAGTTTAAAACAACTTGAGACTTAGTAAATGATGACATAACTGTACCTGAAAAATAAAGCACTGTTTGTTTTATTTGTATATTACGTGTTTGTAATGTGTATCTTTGTTCTTATTTTTTTTCACTAACAAAGATAAAATGACAAAGATTTTTTATCTTCACCCACTTTGGCCTTAATATCTACCATTGTTTTTTTATTTTATATTTTATTACCTTTGTTTTTAAAATAAGGACATTAGTTTGGCTGTACTGCTCAGACAACTTGCAAATTAGTAAAACCAACATGACATGTTGCCAATGTGATATTATATTTTTGTCATATCGCCCACCTCTTCTTGAGGCCAAAATCAGGCGGTGTTTTCATTGTTGGATCAGTGCTACTCTAAAACCTGCCCTTAACAGACCTGCCGGTGGAAACATCACACAACCCCACCATTTCACCAAGGAGGGGAAAATGAATAAAAACTAAATCACAAAATGAACTTGACAGAAGCAGACGTTTGGTCCTTACATAAAGACTTAAAGTCTCCAGCATCAATACTGATGGTGAAATGTACTCACTTGAGTATGTTCAGCTCACACACAGGATTCTTCAGTCCCTCACAGATCTCTTTGACTCCTGAGTCCAGCAGACGGCTGGTGTTCAGGTTCATCTCTTTCAGGATGGTTTTGGAGGAGAGAACAGTAGCTAGAACTGAACCGCTTTTCTCTGTCAGCTCACAATTATTCAGCCTGAACACAAAAACAGCATTATTTATTATTCAGCACATATTCAACACACAACAGATCAACAGATCTTCATATCTGATCACACATGTGACTCAGTCTTTTACACTGAATAAACAGAAGACACAACTCATCATGCAAATCATGCTCACTCACTTCATTTTCTCCAGTTTGCTATGAGAGTCCATCAAAAGAGCAGAGAGCTTCTCTCCATCCAGATCTCCTAAATTATCTTCTCTCAGATCCAGTTCTTTCAGTAATAATGGACTTTTACCCAGAACTTTAGTAAGATAGTAACACGCTTCTTCTGCAGCAGGACTTTTCAAAAACCTACAGGAAGCAGTAGAGAAATTTAGATTAGATAATCTTGCTATAATTTAATTTAGGGATACATCAAAATGAAAATTCTGGGCCAAAACCGAAACTGAAAATTCTGGATGCAAACTGGCCGAAAACTGAAAATGCTTTTTAATAAGTATTAATTATTGTATTGAATAATATAAAATCATTTTGCACGACTTTTAAATTTAATTCAATCATTTTAATGTTTTTTAATACTGAATTAAAAAAAAAAACAAGCCAATGAAATAACCACACTTTTATTGACAGTAAAACAATAAAACTGGACAGAAATTATATTAATATTAAATATCAATGTTATTTTTATTCAGTTCTATGCAACAGATTTTACTGATTTTTATAAAAAAAAAAAAAAAAAATATATATATATATATATATATATATATATTTATTTATTTTTTTTTTTTAATTATCCAAATAATGTTTAGTCCTACAAAATCAACAACTTTTTGGCTCATATTTTCAGCCAAAAATATTCTCAAAAACCAGCTCATATTAAAAAATGAAATTTGATGCATCCCTAAAATAATTTTCTTTTGTTTAAATCCACAATCCATGTGCTTTTACATGAGTTGTGGATTTAAACAAAAGAAAATTATATTACTATGTGATGTGATTAACTCAAGAATGAATCAAAACAAGACAAGGCATTTCAAATTATTATTGATGTAACGTTGCAGCATTGTTGCTGAAAGGTTAATTCAGATGTACAATTTTAATAAATAATTGAAGAATTAATTTCCTGATGGTCTTCAGTGAAGAGTTTGGATCCTGTAGTAAATCACTGAGCTGCTTCACTCCTGATTGTCCAGGATCATTTCCTCTGAGATCCAGCTCTATCAGGTGTGAAGGGTTTGATCTCAGAGCTGAAGACAGAGCTTTATAACCTTCTTCAGTGATACTGCAGTTTGATAATCTATAAACAAAACAATTGTTTATTCTTTGTTGAGACACAGATTATCATACTACTGGACTTTATAAATATTTTGTTACAAACTATTGCATGTTCATCACTAAAACAAATTTAAAAAAACAAGAGTATTAAAAAGATGTACAATATAGCAGAGTATGCAAAAATGTATGCTAATCTAACGTGTTTCTATTGCAATACTTGCAAAAAATCTCAAACAGACTCCATAAATATATGCATTAATCAATACCTTATGTATACAATAACCAATACCTAATAATATCTTAAATAAAACATTCACTGAAAAGTTGAAAATTTTTTGAATAATGTATTCACCCTCACATTGTTTCAAATTATAATAAATTATTTTATTCAGTGAAACACAAAAGGAGTTGTTAGGCAGAACATTAGCCTCAGTCACACTGAAACAGAGGTGAAAATAGTAAAACAGAAATTATAGTGTTCAGGCTTTAATTTTTTCAGTTAATCTAATCAAAGATATTTCATTCTACATGTAGAATCGCAGATGAATGAAAATACTCACCTCAGTTTCTTTAATCTGCATTTTTTATTTTTCAAAAGAGGACAGATCTTCTCTATTCCTGAGTCTCCTAGTTTATTTCCACTCAGATCCAGCTCTATCAGGTTTGAAGGATTTGAATTAAATGCTGCAGTCAGAGCAACACAACCTTCTTCTGTAATTCTGTTATTATTCAGCCTGCAGAGAAATAAAACAAAGACATGAAACATTTTCTTACAGTTTACTTCAGCCACAATACACAACTACATTAACAGAAGGATAAATCTATATGAGGGTTTAACTAATGTTAGTTGTCAAAACCTTGATGACATTCTTTGATAGACTTTGATGCTGATAGATACTGAAAATGTAATAAATGTAAAGTGTAAGTACTTACTGTATATATTTTGTAAAGTATTAACATATCAAATACTCACATCAGTGTGTTGAGTTTACAGTGTTTATCCTGCAGTAGAGCAGCGATCTGATTCATTCGTGTGATTCCTAGTTCATGTTCACTCAGATTCAGCTCTCTCAGGAGTAACGGGTTTTTACCCACAATTCCAGTCACAAACTGACAGGCTTCATCTGCAGCGGGACCCAAAAACCTGCAGAAGAGAAGATGAAGCAGAAATAAATTGTAATCAATCAATTACAATCAACTATAAATAATTGCATAATAGAAAAACAGCATCTGGGGTCAGTTGCATCAGCAGGATGTACACCCGGTTGTCAGACTAGACTGGGCATTATATGCACTTAAAATCATGCACAGAACCAGTGCCGATCCTAGACTCCTGGGGGCCCTGCGCAAAACTGTGTCGGCGGGGGCTGAATGGGGTATGAGTGGTGGTGAACAAATGAATGAAATGCATTTGTCCATGTTTCACTCCGTCTCGAATCCCGCTCACGGAAAGCGCTTGAGAAACAGTATCTCTTCCGCAGCTCGGTACACTTTCAACTCATTTTTTTAGTCTCGAGCAAGAGACTGTACGACATCCACGTTACATGATTTGACTGACTTTTACGTACAAAGGGCAACAGCGCACCGCATTAAAGGGGTCATCGGAAGCCCATTTTCCACAGGTTGATATGATTCTTTAGGGTCTTAATGAAAAGTCTATAACATACTTTGGTTAAAATTTCTCAATGGTAATGTAAAAAACACCTTCTTTACCTTGTCAAAATCAGCTCTGTTTTCATCAAGCCATATTTTAGTCATTGTTGCTTTAAATGCTCATGACTCTACTAGCCCTGCCCCTCTCTTCCGTGGGGTGACGAGCAGTACTGTTTACTTTAGCAGCGAAACTGGCTAACTAGTACATTATTAGGAAAGGCGATTTGCAAAGATTCATTAAAAACCGTTATACTCACTTCTTCTGTAAATAAAACTGGATCACGAATGATTCGCAATGAATATAGACGCAGTTATGTAGATCGGGATCGGCTCATTCACTTCAAAGCAAAAGTAACATTAATCCTCTGCGTCTTCAGAGGTTCAGATGTCGTGAGTAAATGACGACTGCTATATTCATTATTACATCCAGCAACAAAACACCTCAATCATTAATCGGAGACATCTTGTCTTCCCCTGCACCGGAGTCAGCGGACAGTTCTCAGCTCACTCAGGGCGGGTCTAAGGTAAGACGGCCTTGTCAATAAACGATCATGGACGGGGGGGGGGGGGGGTTGGGGGGGGGAGTCCTGTCAGAATTATGTACAGAACTACATAATTCTGACAGGACTCTCAGAACAGCCTGATTTGAGAAAGGGGATTTTAAAATAGGGATTATTAAAACCTCTGGGTGGATTTTTATCATTATAGGATGGATGTGTACACACACTTCCAACATACATTTATGTTCAAACAACTTGAAAAGTGAATTTTGCATCTGATGACCCCTTTAAAAGAAAAAATTAAATCATTTTTGAGAGCAAGCTTGCGTATTTTGCGTATAGGGAGGATCGGCTCTGCGCAGAACTAATACCTGTTGCACCATTTACTGCATGAAATAAACATGAATGTACATAAGAAGGTATCTTGAAAGATACCGTACAACTTTATCATGTCTCATTTAATCTCTCAATCAGTGTTTCAACCGCAGAAAGACGTCAATAAAACAGCTTGCAAACTGTCATGTAACTTTACCTCAGAAAAGCCATTCATTGTCCACAAACTTATTAGTCAGCTAGAAACAATAACTCTAGAGAGGATTGATAAATACATGATAAATATGTGCACTGTCGCATATTCCATTTTTCCCTTAACCCGCTGTCTTTATTTTTTTAAGTGTATTTGAATAAATCTGCCATGAATAAATCTGTCAAACAAGTTGTAATTACAGACCCCGAATGTTGTATTTTAACTTTATTTATTTATTTTAAGTGTTGATTATTAAAAGAAATTAAATTAATTAAATTATTATTAAACAGAATTTATTTTCAGTTTCAGGCTAAATTAAAACTTAAATTTTGGTTTTGTTGTTTCAGTTAAAAATTTATTTTGGTGCATCTCTAATTTACATGATTAGGATGTTTGCATTGTAAGAATGTGCAGGGAAGCTTCAGATATAAAAACGCTGACTTGTTATGAAATGTTTAATCAGTGAAATCATGACACTGAGGTTTCAACAGTTATGATGTCATGAGCAATTCAGTTCTCTTTCATAGGTTCACTCAACGCTGCGTAGATAAGATGCTTTGGGAACGCCCTCTGGGTGTGCCGATTGTCTGATGCCCTTATAGAATCACGCCAATTCATTGGCTGAAGTCATGGATGCTGTCCTAGACGTTCTTATGTCGCCATCCTTATACTGGCGAATGCGCCATCTGCTTCTCAGATTTCTCTGCCTTCACGAAGTGGCCATATTAGCCCTTCTGTTCCGGTTTTTCTGGCCCGATATTCAGACTGTTTTTCGCTGAGCTTTCTTCATTTGCACTTCGGCGACTGCAATAGTGGAACACTGTTCTCCTCGCGGTGGAGTGCATGGATTTTCATCACCGCCAGCCGCCGTGTTCTCGCGTCATCGCGAGCGACGACCCGCACGGTAAATGTGTTAACTTAATTTAGCCTGATTGCCTCTTCAAGACGAATCGCTTTATGTATTCCCCAATTGTAAGTCGCTTTGGATAAAAGCGTCTGCAAAATGACTAAATGTAAATGTAACTTTATGTCTGGGACTTTTCACACACGTGCGATGCGGTTTACGGTGCTTCTAAATGTATATTCTGTTCAAGTCGTCCGTCTTTCCCCGTCGCGCTCCAGAAGCGGGCTAGGCCCTCCGTGAATCCGCGGCCTGGGGTTCGGATGTTGAGTTCGAGGCGATGGAGAGTGAGCAGACGGGCCTCGCCCTTTCTTTCCCTCTCTCGCCCGAGCCCACGTGCGCGGATTCCTGGGTTGACTTCTCATATGATTGTTATGCTCTAGCCCGGAGACATGCTAAACGATTTGTTCCGGGCTAGAAAAAACTTTGTACACCATGGCGTCCGACTCCGAGGATTTCAGGCCTGCTTCAGCCGACGCCCACGAGCCCCGCGATTCCCAGTCGTCTAAACTCGACAAGTGGTTTCTGAGCGGCCTAAATTCGAGGCCCGCGGGGAGAAAGCTGCTCTTCTTCAGCGATCTGCATCATGAGTTCTCTAGATACTGGAAGCAGCCATTTTCTGCCCGCCTTACTAAAAAAAAAAAAAAAGAAAAGGGCGTTTACAAATTACATACCACTCGTTTTGCTGCTTTTGTATTGAAAAAAAAATTAAATAAATAAATTAAAAAAAAAAAAACACCAGAGATCGGTCTGCCAACCCTGCCAGTGTTCCTGGGCGCAGCGGTCTCCAGCGAGTGCTTCTCTCAGTCTCTTCTGCCCGGAAACGTAGAGGAACTGAGAGGCTCGCCACCACTTCAGGGTCTCTAGAGCAGCTGGTTTAGCCGTCTCCTGCTGGTCCTCTGCTCCAGGGCACCGAACTAGCAGCTCTAAGCACACCAGAGACCAGTTTCGGGAGACTGGTTCCCTTAGCAGACCATTGGCAACGTGGAAACTACTGCCAGATGTGTCTCCATGGGTCCTGCGCACTGTAGAAGCAGTTTGGCGCTTCGTCGCCACTTTCATCGGGGTTTCTCCCACACTGAGGGCCCCAAGCAGGCTCTGGTAATCGAACAAGGGAGTTCCTGAGATTTGCTTTTGGGGCAAAGTGTACCATTATCAGGTTCTTCCCTTCGAAACGGTCACTGCAAGCGTTGTAGGCCTCCTCTCACTGCTGAGAGTTTTTCAAGGCCTCCGCTTGCCAAAGCTCCGCTGGGACAGTCTGTGAGTGGTAGGCCCTAGGTGAGCCTCCTTTACAAGATCCCAGCGTGTGGAGTGTAGTAGGCCTCCTCTCGATCTAGAGAGTCGTCCTGCTGAGGCCTCTGCTCGACCGTTTCGGTGAGTGTTGTCAGGTCTCCTCTCGCTCAGAGAGTTTTAGAGGCCTCCGCTCGCCAGAGCTCCGCTGGGGCAGTTGTGTGAGTGGTAGGTGAGCCTCCTCACAGGATGCCCAGTGTACGGAGCGTAGTAGGCCTCCTCTCGATCTAGAGAGTCGTCATGCTGAGGCCTCTGCTCCAAGAGCTCAACTGTTCCGGCGAGTGTCGTCAAGTCTCCTCTCACTCAGAGAGTTTTCGAGGCCTCCGTTTGCCGGAGCACAAGGAAACTGTACGCCCTGAAGTGGAAGTTTCACTTCATGGTGCGGAGGTCGCCAGCTCGACCCAGTCAACTGCCCGATTGGTACAGTTCTGGAGTTCTTGCAGGCCCATTCCTCCGCAGAGTTAACCCAATCCACCCTGACAGTCTACGTGGCGGTGTATTGGCCTACCACGCCCCTCTTGGTGGCCAGTCAGTGGGCAAACACCCCTTTGTTACACGTTTCCTCCAGAGCGCCAGTGCTCCACTGGGGCAGTTATGTGAGTGGTAGGTTGAACCTCCTCACAGTATGTCCAGTGTATGGAGTATAGTAGGCCTCCTCTCAATCTAGAGAGTCGTCATGCTGAGGCCTCCGCTCCAAGAGCTCGGCTGTCTCGGCGAGTGTCGTCAGGCATCCTCTTGCTACAGAGAGTTTTAGAGGCCTCCGCTCGCCAGAGCTCCGCTGGGGCATTTATGAGAGTGGTAGGCCCTAGTAAGCCTCCTTACAAGATGTCCAGCGTATGGAGTGTAGTAGGCCTCCTCTCAATCTAGAGAGTCGTCATGCTGAGGCCTCCGCTCCAAGAGCTCGGCTGTCTCGGCAAGTGTCGTCAGGCCTCCTCTTGCTACAGAGAGTTTTAGAGGCCTCCGCATGCCAGAGCTCCGCTGGGGCAGTTATGTGAGTGGTAGGTGAACCTCCTCATAATATGTCCAGCGTATGGAGTGTAGTAGGCCTCCTCTCAATCTAGAGAGTCCTCATGCTGAGGCCTCCGCTCCAAGAGCTCGGCTGTCTCGGCAAGTGTCGTCAGGCCTCCTCTTGCTACAGAGAGTTTGAGAGGCCTCCACTCGCCAGAGCACCGCCGGGGCAGTTATGTGAGTGGTAGGTAACCTTCTCACAGAATACTCAGTTTGTGGAGTGTAGTAGGCCTCCTCTCGATCTAGAGTCTCGTCATGTTGAGGTCTCCGCTCCAAGAGCTCGACTGTTTCGGTGAGTGTCGTCAGGTCTCCTCTCACTACAGAAAGTTTTCGAGGCCTCCGCTCACCAGAGCTCCGCTGGGGCAGTTGTTTGAGTGGTAGGTGAGCCTCCTCTGAGGAAACTGTATGCCCTGAAGTGGAAGTTTCACTTCATGGTGCTGAGGTCGCCAGCTCGACCCAGTCAACTGCCCGATTGGTACAGTTCTGGAACTCTTGCAGGCCTGTTCCTCCGCAGGGTTAACCCACTCCACCCTGAAGGTCTACGTGGCAGCGTTATTGGCCTACCACGCCCCTCTTGGTGGCCAGTCAGTGGGCAGACACACCCTTGATACACATTTCCTCCAGAGGCTGAGGCCTCCGGCCAGAGAGATATGCTATGTGGTGGATCAGGATGCTATTCCATAGCCTCAGAGTCCTCTGATCAAGACTCACTTCTCAGAAATAGGCCTTCGGGACGCAGGTCCCCCCCACTTTAGCTTTGGTGCTTGCTGCAGTGGCTTGCCGCATCCAAGCATAGAATTTCTCACTGGGTGAGGGATGCTATTTCGCTGGCTTGTGAGGTGCGTGGTCTTTCTTCACCTCTCAGCATTCAGGTGCATTCTACTGGGAGTGTGGCATCCTCTCAAGCTCTTTTTAGAGGAGTCCCCCTAGAGGATATATGTGTAGCGGCAGGATGGTCCTCTCCACACACTTTTATCAGGTTCTATAACTTGGATCTTGACACGGCTCCGGGTTCCCAGGTTTTATCCGCTTGAACCAGCCGTGTATGCTGTCTGGTTCGTAATCGGGCTAGATAAGGCAGCGTTTTTAGCTTGGCGTATTTGGTATATCGTTCCCAAAACATCTTAGCTACACAGCGTTCAGTGAACCTATGAAAGAGAACGTCTCGGTTTACTCGCGTAACCCTTGTTCTCTGAATAGGGAACGAGATGCTGCGTTTGCTGCCAAGCTCCTCACGCTGCCGGCAGAGGCCTTTTCGGCAGAGAAATCTGAGGAGCAGATGGCATGTTCGCCAGTATAAGGATGGCAACGTAAGAACGTCTAGGACGGCATCCGCGCCATCAGCCAATGAATTGCCGTGATTCTATAAGGGTTTCAGACAATCGGCACACCCAGAGGGCGTTCCCAAAGCATCTTAGCTATGCAGCATCTCGTTCCCTATTCAGAGAACAAGGGTTATGCGAGTAACCCGAGACGTTCTTTATTATTGGTACATTTAAGTTTGTAGCAGAAGCAATGTGAATGGAGTCTCAACTATCACTGTGGTAGAATGTGTCGGCGTAGATGCGCATTGTCTACACTGATCGTAGTTTTGGTTGCAGCAACAGATGTAAATATTTATTGGAAAGCTAGACGTAGCTAAGCCCAGAGTATGGTTTGTACCTAACCTTTGTTTTGTTTTTTTGTTTTTTTACATCTAGCACCAGTCCCTGATTCTGAGTGTGAAATAGTTTATCTTGAATTTACTTTGATGCATGCAACAGACTGTATTACTATAAGAATGTCTCTAGAATTAATCTACATATCATTTTTGTTATATATTTCACAATGTCTCACCTCACTGTTTTCAGTGAATACCACTGACTTTGTAGTAAATCATTGAGCTGCCGCACTCCTGATTGTCCAGGATCATTTCCTGTGAGATCCAGCTCTATCAGGTGTGAAGGGTTTGATCTCAGAGCTGAAGCCAGAGCTTTATAACCTTCTTCAGTGATACTGCATCTTGAAAGTCTAGTTTGAAAAGAGATAAAAAAGGGGTTAAAAGCATTTTATTTATTCTTTCCTCTTCTGATCAGAGAAGAAAAAGCGTGTCTATGTGAACTCTGAACAAAAGAGCTCAAGTACATCTCTCATTTGGCATGGACCCAAATGTTTCCATATTCGCAATGTAACATTCTGTTGCTTAACAATTTATGTAAACAAGGCTTTGCACTTTACTCCCATCCCAATATCTCAGAAAAGCAGCACCCTTCACATGCATAAAAATGTGTTTTGCATAACACCTTGGCGGGGTGGTGGTCACAATGGCCGACACAGAGTCAGCAAAGCCTTGTGACTTCTTCCATGTTTAGTTGACTGCATTTTAGTTTGATGAAGTTGCTTTGGAATATAAGTTGCAGCACATTTCAGTTGATATAACATGAGAATTATATTGCAGAAAATAATACAGTGTTCATTTTTATTTTTATTAATGTTAACAAAAATTCTTTAAGTTTTCATTGAAGTTTTAGTTAAACACTGTTGTTAGAAAAGGTAACGTCGTTTCACATCTGCAGGTGAGCAGTTCCAAAAAAGTATAAAATTCTCATCATCATCATCACCAGTTTATGTAATATTCCTGTCACTGCTGAGGTGGTTAGGCCTGTCACAATAAATATATTTTGGACACTATATTGTCTGAACAAAAATTGTGATATAACGATAAAATGAGAATCGTTTACAAATCTGTTATCAACAAAAGCTTTAATGTCTCCTTGCGGTTTTACACCAAAATATAAGCTCAATGGTTTATAACATTTGAAATCAAAGAAATTAGACCAGTCATGACCATTAGTATTGTAATTCCACTGTTGTTTTGTAAATAAAATGTATAGTATTAAACACTCTTTTTTGCAGTATAATAACATTATTACTACTACAGGACTGTCCTCAGTTGGCCATTCTCTCTTGCTTTATGGAGCTGATGAGCAGCACACGAATATTATAGACTGTAACACTAGCTTAAGCATGTGTCCATTAGCATAGTTACTTCAGGAAGAAAAACAACAGACAATGCGTTAATCTGATATTATTTAATGCATTAACAAGTTCATTTTTGCAAATATTAATATTTGCAATTTATTTTCCCCAACCCTTAAAATTGTTGGACACACATGCATTGTGGTTTTGAAAGTTCATTTGGATTAAATATTACAAAATCTCTGGCTGGAATTCTGTAGTCATCAAGAAAACACCTACTAAAACAGGGATAGGCAATGTCGGTCCTGGAGTGCTGCTGTCCTGCAGAGTTTAGCTCCAACCCTAATCAAACACACCTGAACAAGCTAATCAAGGTCTTCAGAATTACTAGGGCTACAGACAGGTGAGGGTTTTTTCAGGGTTGGAGCTAAACTTTGCAGGACATCGGCACTCCAGGACGGACGTTGCCTATCCCTGTACTAAAACATCTATTATTCTTGAGTAAAACATTCTCTTCAGCTGTTGCTGTCTGTTTTATGTGTGTGGAGAAGATGCCTGATCACTGCCCCCCCAACACAGAGAGCAGACGAGAGGACAGAAGCAGCTCAACTGGTTAAAATTTTGGTGATTTTCTTTTGTACGCAAACAAACATCATAAAACACAATGTGTATTACTGAGTTCATCAAAAATGATTGAGGTCATGTCCATATATTTTAATGATAAATCGATAAAGTAACGCAATCTAGTGGTGTTGATTGTTGCTGATGGTGAAATGTACTCACTTGAGTATCTTCAGCTCACACACAGGATTCTTCAGTCCCTCACAGATCTGTTTGACTCCTGAGTCCAGCAGACGGCTGTTGTTCAGGTTCATCTCTTTCAGGATGGTTTTGGAGGAGAGAACAGTAGCTAGAACTGAACAGCTTTTCTCTGTCAGCTCACAGTTATTCAGCCTGAACACAAAAACAGCATTGCTTATTATTCAGCACATATTTAAAACATCAGATCAACAGATATTCATATCTGCTCACACGTGTGACTGACAGTCTTTTACAGTACATTGAATATGAATAGAATAGAAGTTATACCCCCGGTTTCACAGACAAGGCTTAAGCCTAGTCCCAGACTAAAATATAAGTCTGAGCTGTTTCAACTGAAAGAAACTTGCACTGATTGATTTTAAAATATATCAATGCCTTTATTTTCAAGATGGACACCAGTAATGTTTTTCTAAGGCACGATTATAAAAATGACTTAAATGTCCTAATTGAACTATGGCCTTATCCTAGCTTAGTCTAAGCCCTGTCTGTGAAACCAAGCCATAATGTATAAATCATGTTCACTCACTTGATTTTCTCCACTTTGCTATGAGAGTCCATCAAAAGAGCAGAGAGCTTCTCCTCATCCAGGTCTCCTAATTTATCTCCACTCAGATCCAGTTGTTTCAGTAATAATGGACTTTTACCCAGAACTTCAGTGAGATACTCACACGCTTCCTCTGCAGCAGGACTTTTCAGAAACCTACAGGAAGTAGTAGAGAAATTTTGATTAGATAACTTTGTAATAATTAACTAATTATAACTAAACAATGAATCAAAACAATTTTAATAAAGATTCGAAGGATTAATTTCCTGATGGTCTTCAGCTGACAGTTCTGATCCTGTAGTAAATCATTGAGCTGCTTCACTCCTGATTGTCCAGGATCATTTCCTGTGAGATCCAGCTCTATCAGGTGTGAAGGGTTTGATCTCAGAGCTGAAGCCAGAGCTTTATAACCTTCTTCAGTGATACTGCAGTTTGAAAGTCTACAAAAAATAAAAACATCAATGAATATTTACATTGTGGTTCACTGTGGCTCTAACACTAGCTTGCTCTATTCTTTTTCTATTCTGTTTTTTTTTTTTATTTATTATATAGTTTAAAAAAAAAACCTTCCTACGTATACTGTTAAGCTAATTGTGACTTGTTATAGCACTTGCATTTCATTGCTCATTTGTTGATTTTGATTGCTTCCATTGTCCTCATTTGTAAGTTGCTTTGGATAAAAGCGTCTGCTAAATGACTACATGTAAATGTAAATGATTTCATTACTGCACAAACTGAATCAGAATGTTCAGTGGAGTTTAAAATTTTATCATATGAATTTGAATAGCAATTATCGGTATGTATCATCAGCTAAAAACAGCTATGAAAAACGGCACACACACCAGAGAAGCAGATGTGAATTTACATTTTAGTCTCAGTCAACATTTATTTTAGTCACAATACAGCATTTTTGCTCCACCAACAAACAGTTCCAAAGCAAAACGACAATAGATACATTGACCATCTCCACTGTCTACTGTTCTTGAATGAAATTAACGGAACATAAAAATGACAAAGATATTTTTACTATACTAGAAAGATACTTTGCCACTATAAAAGTAAAAATGTCCCTGGAAAAATATTGCCTCTTATCTGAAAAGTTAATCCAATACTGTTTGTAGGCTAAAAATAGAAACATACTCTTTATCTCTGGCTCTGTTGTTCAAGAAGTTTTTATTTTATTTTATTTATTTTTATTTTATTTTTAATATCTTCTCTCAACTGGGAGGCAATGTCCTGTATTATATTTTAATAAAATTAAAATACAAACCCTGAAAATGAGAATCTATTCTAAGACAGTGTAAACAGACCATACACACCTTAGTTTCTCCAATTTGCATTGTTGATTTTTCAACAAACGACAGATCTTCTTAATTCCTGAGTTTCCTAGTTTATTTCCACTCAGATCTAGCTCTATCATGTTTGAATGTTTTGAATTAAATGCTGAAGTCAGAGCGGCACAACCCTCTTCTGTAATACTGTTATTATTCAACCTGTAGAGAAAGAAAACAAAGACATGAAACATTCTTCAGTTTATTTTGAAACCTTCTTTATTGTACAATGACAGCCTTAATCCAAACCTGTTACTGAAAATATTTAAATAGATTTATACAGGGGTCCGTGTACATCTTGATAGTTTTTACTTTATTTAAAAAATAAAGTAGAAAGTAGAAATGAGAAAACAGCACCTTTACTCACCTTTTCAAATAAAACTAATGAATTAAATAAATAAATAAAAATTGGTCAACCAAAAATCAACCGGTGCCGCCATAAATTCTGTGCAAAAGAATGAAGGTCCATCACTGCTGCTATAGGCTAGTTGTACAGATTTTTTAAGTGTTTATTTACACATTCATAAATCATCTTTCATCATATTGTACAGAGTAACATTAATTTGTCTCAATGTAAGTTTACTATAACAGCACATCTTTTTTTCTTTTTTTTTTTGGAGAAACTTAAGTATGTATGGTCTGTGTACACTGGCTGAGAAATTATTATCATTTTCAGAGACTGACAATTATTATTATTAATAATATTAGTAGTAGTAGAAATCGCGTGGCGGGGGAACATGCTTTTACATCAATGAAAGGTGGTGTACAGATGTAACAGTGTTAAAGAAGATGTGCTGTCCCGATCTAGAAGCGCTTTTCATTAACTGTAAGCCTTTCTATTCGCCCTCCGCAAGCACACGTGAACTCAGCTTTACAGAAACTCACTGATCAGATCACAGACACAGAACAACAACACCCAGACTCTGTTTTAATCATTCTCTGGGACTTTAATAAAGCAAATTTCTCCCGTGAACTGCCAAAATACAGACAGCATGTTACATGTCCCACCAGAGACAGTAATATCTTGGATCACTGTTACACAGCAATAAAGGATGCATATCACTCTGTCCCATGGGCAGCTTTAGGACTCTCTGATCACTGTTTGGTTCATCTTATACCGACCTTCAGGCAAAAACTGAAATCAGCTAAACTTGTATTAAGGACTGTTAAAAGATGGACTAATGAAGCAGAGCAGGATTTAAAAGCCTGTTTCAACCTCACTGATTGGACTGTTTTTGAAGCTGCCGCCAATGATCTGGATGAGCTCACAGAGACTGTAACATTGTTGTTTATTTTTTTCATTTGGATCCCCATTAACTTCCACAGAGTGGTTGCTAGTCTTCCTGGGGTCCACAACTCAATCCAAAGCAGACAATCGTACAAATAGGTAAAAAAAATAAATTAATTAATTAAAAAAAACATTAAAAAAAAAACACAAATTCACTTATCACATCACAAACTATACATCTCAGCAGAAGCAGCACATTAAAAATATACATCTACATATTTATAAGCATATCTTCACATTTTCTTCGAAATACATATGTACAGTTACTCTTTCTTATACACTATATTGCCAAAAGTATTGGGTCACCCCCTTCTAATGAACAGGTTTGACTACTTTAGTAATTTCCATGAGTACAAATCTTAATGTTTAAGCATATAATGATATTCTAGGGAATTGTGTGCTTCTAACTTTAAAGCAACAGTTTGGACAGGACCCTTTTCTATTCTAACATGAAGATGCCTCTGTGTATAAGGCAAGGTTCAAAAAGAAATGATTGATTTAGTCAGTGTGGAAGAACTTGACTGGTCTGCAGAAAGCCACGTCCTAATACAAGCTGAACACCTATGGTGTGACTTTAAATGCAGATCTTGAGCCAAAATCTCATCACCAAACACCAATGACTTGTACATATGTGTACAGTCATTTTAGACACTTCCAAAACTGTTGCAACAGAGATGGAAATACAATTTTTAAATACATGAATTATGTTTCCATCTTTGTTGCCACAGTTTTGGAAGTGCCTTTTTCTGTTCTAAAGAAGGGGGTGTCCCAATACGTTTGTCCATATAGTGTATGTACAAGTTGTAGTATCTCATGGAATAAACGCACATCTAACTTGCAGAATCAGCTCATTCCAAAAAGAGTCAAAGGAGTCTTCTTTCTCTCATCTGCGGTCAAGTTAACTAATGATCAACTAATGATCACACAGCGCCCAATTGTCTCAAACAGCTCCTGTCCCGCTCTGCTTAGCGCCCCAAGGGACCCAGGAAGAAAGTAATTTAGAGAACAGCCTCCCATTCATGACAAGGACTAAAAACTCTAATCATCACTAGCACATGACGTCAATATTCTATAGTGGTTTCCTGTCAGCGTTTTCTTATCCACTCAGAAGAGAGGTAATAATTTACTTAATCAGGAAAATAATAAAGGTCTCTTTGTATCAAGAAGAACCTCATGATCAGGCAATGTATGGATCTATAGTACGTCCAACAGGAAAAGGACAATTAAATCAACGTGCGCCCTCCGGCCTGCAACACGGGATCTGCAATGTGACTGTCTCATGACACGCTCCCTGCTCTCTGGCATGTTCAGCTCGTTCTTTAATGAACAGAACGAATTTCAAATAAGCGATTTCAAAAGGACAGTCATTTAAAATCATTTAAAGTATTGGTGCAATATGCTTACTAATAATTGTGTTCTATGCCCTTGCGTGATGTGTTTTATTGTAATGTTTGCCTTTATAACTTTTCTCCTTTTAAGCAGATAACCATTGTTTAGTATCGTATTAAAGCTTGTGTTATTAGCAACAATTCAGTGTGAATTATATGTCGATTTTCAGCATCATACGAATGATGATAATACTTTTATAAGAAGTTATTAAACTTCAGAGATCTTTCCCACATGGGAGATCACAGATTAAATTAACTTTTGTGTCCAAAGAGAAACGGTACAGGGCGGGGCTCCGCACTACAGGGACAATGTGATTGGAAGAACATCTAGTGGGAGGACAAAAATCAGCCTGCTTAAAAACTGGACACAGGGCTCTGTTCTGTGCTCGCTGCTTGCTCTCTCTCTCTAACTTTGGCTTCTTAGCCTCACTGATCGCGCTGCGAAGCACTCACAGCTTTAACATCAGGTCGATCATTCAACAACTACAAATACTTCATCAAACTTCTTACCAAAGAACCTTCAAAGCTTGAAACCACTCAAAACTCAGAGAAGAACTTCAAGTGTCGTCTCTCTCAAGGAACCAGGCCATCACCAATCACAAGAGGGATTCCCCGAGTGACATCACGCAACAACAACACATCAGCAGCCAATCAGCCTGAGATTCCCTCAACCAGAGAAGGGAAGCGAAACCGGAGATCATCTGTCAAACTCAAACGCAAGTAAACAAACAAAGCTCCATTTCGCTGGAAACTGCTCGAATTAACCTTTAAAAGTCAAGATAGTAAGTTCTCTGCTTGTGATTTCCCTCAGGTTGAATTTAAATATCTAGTCGCAGAGATTAGAAGTGTGAGAACTTTCTTCACATCGAAATAACTCATTCCCTCAAATGCAGTCAATTCACATCCTTTCAACTGTTTGTGTGTATAATAAACTTGTTTCATTTTACAGAGCAGTGTTTGTGTTTTGTATTTGATCAGTTACTGCCTTGAGCTGTGATCCTTTGCTACCTTGCTCAAAATCGATAAATTACTATTTTGTTTGTTTTATCGTTGGCCACGAAGTAAGATAAACAAAATTGTTAAGATTTTAATGTTCGCTGGACGAATCATTAATAATGTATAAAGTATAAGTTTTGAATTAATATCAATTCAATCAAATCAACCCGAGTCTTTAATAATTCCCTAAAAGCTGAAATAAGAGCTAATAAAGTCATTACAAAGTCATTGGTGTTTGGTAAAGAGTTTTTGGCTCAAGATCTGCACTTAAAGTCACACCAGAGGTGTTCAGCTTGGATTAGGACTTGGCTTTCTGCAGACCAGTCAAGTTCTTCCACACTGACTAAATCAATCATTTCTTTTTGAACCTTGCCTTATACACAGAGGCATTGTCATGTTAGAATAGAAAAGGGTCCTGTCCAAACTGTTGCTTCAAAATTAGAAGTACACAATTCCCTAGAATATCATTATATGCTTAAAAGTTAAGATTTGTACACATGGAAATTACTGAAGTAGTCAAACCTGTTCATTAGAAGGGGGTGACCCAATACTTTTGGCAATATAGTGTATTTATGAGAACCATATTCCAAGCAACAGAACCTCGATAAAGTAGTCTTTTTCATCAAATTTGTTCGTGGACACGGTAAAAAAAGTTGATCCTTACTCACTTGACGTGTTTTATAATCATGTCTAAGTCCCACATAAACAAAACAAGGAGTATGATACTTGAATAAAAATATACCAACAATCGTAAATGTAATTTAACCTTCACCGGCAGCCACGATAACTTTCTATGCATATCACTAACATTGGCCCAAAACTGATAATGAAGCACTAGCCTGGCTGCTCTGTTCTGAACCATCTGATGTTTTTTTTAGGTGTTTCTCAGAAGCACTTGACCATACCATAGGGCAGTACTCAAGATGCGATAAAACTAATGACTGTACCACATCTTTTAAAAGTGAAAATGGGATAAATGCAGAACATTTCCTGGCCACCGCTATACCTTTTCCCATAATACTTACTATATAATCTATATGTTTGGACCAGGACAACGTATTGTCAAGCATCAAACCCAGCAACTTAACGTGTTACTTGTTCAACTGGCCTGCAATATAACATCTTATGTCAGTTTCTGTGAAGATATGTGCATTCCTACCAGGACTCATCTAACTTACAACAACGACAAACCGTGGTTCACTGCAAAACTCAGACAGCTCCGTCAGGCCAAAGAAGATGCTTACAGGAAGGGGGACAAAGTCTTGTATAAACAGACCAAATACATACTGGAAAAGGAGATCACAGTGGCAAAGAGGAATTATTCTGAAAAACTAAGTTCACTTAGTAAACTAATTCAGTTCACTTCCAGCGACTCAGCATCAGTGTGGAAAGGTCTGAAAAAGATCACCAACTACAAGACACCATCCCCCAGCACTGTTGAGAATCAACAACTGGCAGATGATCTGAACGAGTTCTACTGCAGGTTTGAAAAAACACCCCACACCCACCCTTAACACCTCTCCACACAACCATTAACACCTCCAGCAACCCCCCTCTCCCCAACACCTACACTTTAGATCAGCGAAGACAAGGTGCGCCAGGTCTTCCGGAAGCAGAAAAGGAAAAAAGCACCAGGCCCAGATTGTGTTACACCAGTCTGTCTAAAATCCTGTGATGACCAGCTGGCCCCCATCTTCACACAGATCTTCAACAGATCACTGGAACTGCGAAGTCCCTTCATGCTTCAAACGCTCCACCATCATCCCCATCCCAAAGAAATCCAAAATTACAGGACTAAATGACTACAGACCTGTGGCTCTAATGTCTGTGGTCATGAAGTCATTTGAAAAACTGGTGCTGGCCCACCTGAAGGACATTACTGGACCCTTGCTGGATCCTCTTCAGTTTGCCTACAGAGCAAACAGGTCTGTGGACGATGCAGTCAACATGGGACTGCATTATGTTCTGCAACATCTAGACAGACCAGGGACTTATGTGAGGATCCTGTTTGTGGACTTCAGCTCGGCCTTTAACACTATCATTCCAAACCTCCTCCTGCCCAAATTAACTCAGCTCTCCGTGTAAACCTCCATCTGTCAGTGGATCACCAGCTTCCTGACAGACAGGCAGCAGCTAGTGAGGCTTGGAAAATACACATCCAACACCCGTACAATCAGCACTGGAGCTCCTCAGGGCTGCGTTCTCTCCCCACTGTTCTTCTCCCTCTACACCAACGACTGCACATCTAAAGGCCCCTCTGTCAAGCTCCTGAAGTTTGCAGACGACAACACACTGATCGGCCTCATTCAGGATGGTGACGAGTCTGCTTAGAGACAGGAGGTTAAGGAGCTGGCTGTCTGGTGCAGTCTTAACAACCTGGCGCTCAACACGCTCAAAACAGTGGAGATGATCGTGGACTTCAGGAGAAATCCCCCTGCTCTCCCCCCACTCACCATCATGAACAGCACTGTATCGACAGTGGAGTCATTCAGGTTCCAGGGCACCACCATCTACCAGGAACTGAAGTGGGACACTCACATTGACTCCATTGTTAAAAAGGCCCAGCAGAGGTTGTACTTCCTTCGCCAGCTGAGGAAGTTCAACCTGCCACAGGAACTGCTGAAACAGTTCTACTCTGCCATCACTGAATCCGTCCTCTGCACTTCAATAACTGTATGGTTCAGCTCAGCTACCAAATCAGACCTCAGAAGACTACAGAGGGTAGTCCGGACTGCTGAGCGAATCACTGGTACAACCCTCCCTACTCTCCAAGAACTGTACTTATCCAGAGTGAGCAAAAGGGCTGGCAAAATCACTCTGGACCCCTCACATCCATCATACTCCCTCTTTGAACTGTTACCGTCTGGTCGACACTACAGAGCTCTGAGCACCAGAACAGCCAGGCACAGAAACAGTTTCTTCCCTCAGGCAATCCATCTCATGAACACTTGACAATAATTGTGGAACACACACTATTTATACACTTATATACATTTATTTAACACACATACTTAGTCTACATTTCAATTTGCATTGTACATCCAAAACGGTCTATTGTAATATACCTGTACATACAATTGTCAATTTGTATATTGTTATTCCCTATCTACTTGTTCTATTTTTAATTCTTCTTATTATTATCTGTGTTTTTGTTCTGTCTCTGACATTCTGTTGCACTGTGGAAGCCTCTGTCATGAAAACAAATTCCTCGTATGTGTAAACAAACCTGGCGATAAAGCTCATTCTGATTCTGATTCAGTAGTAGTAGCAGTGTAATAAGTTAACACATTTTAAAAAGCCAAAAAAAGCAAGAATGTACCCAGGGCAGGACGAAGGGCTGGGGGCCCTGGGCTGGAGTCATTGTTCAGATCCTAGCTTTACTTCAAATGACCTCAACTAGAACATGTAGCATTATGAAGTAACATACTGGCATAAACTGAACATGCAACATGCCTAGCCTAGTCACAAGTTTAGGAGTAATGTAGCCTTTTTAAGGTAATATAATAGAGGAAGTCGTCTCCCAGTTGAGAGAGGATATCAAAACCCTGAAAAAACACAGAGCCAGGGATGATGGATATGTTTCTATTTATTGCCTATCAGCAGTGTTGGAAGTTGACTTTTCCAATAAGGGTAAATATTTTTCCATGGGCATTTTTATGTTTACAGTGGCAAATTTTCTAATATATCTTATATCTTTGTCATTGTATGTCAAATTCTTTAATTGAATCAATTTCATTCAAGAACATAACACCGTCTATTATGCGGTGCTTGGAGATGGTCAACGTTTCTACTGTTGCTTTGCTTCGGAACTGTGTTGGTGGAGTAAAAACACTATATTGTTTCCAAAATGAAAGTTGGCCAACTTAGTGCTAATTAATACCATAATTTCAATTTATCCCTAATCTAATGACAAAAATAAAGGCAAATTATTGTTTTTTTTTCTTAAAAAAAAAACAACAAAAAAAAAAACAAAAAAAAGAAAAGGGGAAAAAACAAATGAAAACACTGTTTTCTCATTTCTGCTTACTTCATTTTAAATTGCAAAACTTATATGGACTTACATGTAACATATTAAACAATGTGAAATACTCACACCAGTGTGTTGAGTGTACAGTGTTTATCCTGCAGTAGAGCAGCAATCTGATTCACTCGTGTGTCTCCGAGTTCATGTTCACTCAGATTCAGCTCTCTCAGGAGTAACAGGTTTTTACCCAAAATTCCAGTCACATATTGACAGGCTTCATCTGCATCAAGTCCCAAAAACCTGCAGAAGAGAAGATAAAACAAATTAAATTCAACTACTAAACTTAGTGTGATAAAAAAATAGTAGCTAACTTTGTGTTGTCTTTGATTGTTTTTTGATGCAACAGATTGCAATAATGAACCAATATTTCCATAAATAATAACATAAATAATAAGCATGATTTAATTATTTTTTCATCATATCTGACCTCAGTTGTAGTTTACACTTTGGATCCTTTAGAGAATCAAGAAGCTGCTTCACTCCTGATTGTCCAGGATCATTTCCTGTGAGATCCAGCTCTATCAGGTGTGAAGGGTTTGATCTCAGAGCTGAAGCCAGAGCTTTATAACCTTCTTCAGTGATACTGCAGTTTGAAAGTCTAAAACAGGAATGACAATGTAACATTCCACTGATTAATCAGTTATTCTAGAAATTACTTGAACAATATAAATCCCTGAAGTGAATTTTATTTCATTCCTTGTACAAATGATGTTAGCTGCAAAGCAAAAACTGACAACTGAATATGGAGGCCAGGAAAGCTTTAATGTGTTAGACACCAACTGGCCAGAGTTTCTACAGCTTACAGTCACTTTCAAGGATTGAATTATCTAAAACTATAAAGGTGTAAAAATCGATTATCTGAACGATCCACAACATACGAGCAACTCTACCTCAGCATGGTGGGAAAACAAGCAAATTAAAGTTTTGGAATGGCATAAGTCCAAACCCTATAAAATGCTGTGAAAAGACATGAAATGTACATTTAATTCTGGTCGGCTTACAAATTTCACTGTGCAGAAGCAGTTCTGCAAGGAAGAGAGGGACAAAATGGGACAAAATTCTACAGTGGTGTAAACACAGAAACAATTACAGGAAGTGTTTAATTGGGACACTCCAGTTTCATACTTAAGCAAAAGTACAAATTAGTGGTTGACGAGTATATCACCAAGGCTAAAATATCAGCTGACATTTGGCATTGGCCCATACGTTTTTCTGGCCAATGCATCAAAAGCAGGACTACACAAAATTTGAATAATTATATCTTAATTGAAAAGAAAGGATGTGATGTGGGTCCAAATATGGTGATCCAAGTCCACACACACAGCAGTGAGTAGTTAACAAACACACGCACGCACACACAGAGTGAACAAACATCCGGAGCAGTGGGCAGCCATATTGCTGCGGCGCCTGGGGAGCAGTTATTGCTGTTCATTAAAAATGCATGACTTTAAAGTACCCCTATTATGCCTTTTCGAATATTACCTTTCATGCAGTGTGTCATGTAGCTGTATGTGAACATAAACTATCTGCAAAGTTGTGATGCCAACAGCGCACGATAAATAAAGTTATTGTCTATCAAAAAAAAAAAAAAGTCAACTCGCAATCGCCTAAACGAGTCGATAGGAATTCGCATCTTATTCTGACCAATCACAGCAGTGAGGGCTCACGGAAAGGAGGGGTTTAGAGAGACTGATTCTTCAAACTGCTTTGCACGAGTCGTTTATGAATCATTTAGAAATGAGGTAAAATTAAATTGATTTTTTGAGAAAACTAAAGTGTTTTTTGACCTTGGATGCATGTAAACCTGTTTTAGGAGACTCATAAAACAATATTAGCAACCCCCTGGTTAATTAGGTTAAAAATGGCAAAATAGGGGCACTTTAATACTGAAGTTTACTGAAAAACACTGATCTTAATAAATATATATTGCCGTTTATTGAAAAAACTTGATGACTAACTGATTGGTTGGTTGATTTCTCACCAATTCACATGTAAATCTTTTGAAAATTGCTTGACTATGAAGTTGTACAAAGGTAGTCTGGACAGAGACAGATTCAGATGTTCTGCAGGCATCTCAGCTTTGTTTTCTTCTTGCAATAAACTCTAATTCTGACTTCTGGAACTCTGCCTCTTGAGCATTATTTTGCAAGACAGAGATCACTTTTCTCCACAACATAGCTAGGACAACTTACGGGTACCTCATATCGAACGCTCCAGTCCAAAACAGTTAATCTAATCACCAAACAGGCAAACGTTCACTTTTACAATGAACAAACTGGCATCGATGAGTTTGAAGTTCAGTGTTTGAAATAAACAGAGCTAACAAAAAGAAACAGGACGATCTATATTATAGCTCTCTACATGAAGCATACAGACATTATTAGAACCACAGAAAGCCACAGACAAAAACTAATGTCGACAGTAACAATTGTGACATTAAAAATTTGGGTCAGACTTGCATATATTTGTCATATTGTTTTAACCACCTGATATACTATTTAGTGTCTTCTCTGCCATGACAGCAAACATACTGCTGTTCTTTCTCTACTAAAGCAGCATCTAGTCAACAAATCACTTACTCTATTATGACATGAAAACATGTCTTAAATCTGCATCTGAAGTGTCCTGCTTTCTGCAGCGCGCAGTCTCTCATGTCAAAACAAACTCCTAGAGGCCGCTCTAGTATTGTATAATGACAGCAAACCCTTCTTAGCCGCTACAGCAATGAACACAACCCGAAAAAACTACCAGATAGATTTTAGGTAAAAATTAAAGGGGTCATATGATGCGATTTCTTGTTTTCCTTTTCTTTAGTGAGTTATATAGCTGTTTGTGCATGTATAAGATCTGCAGAGTTACAAAGCTCAAAGTCTCCACAAAAGGATTTATTCTATCTAAAAGAGAAGGCTGATCCAGACCGGGCTGAAAGGCCTCATTCAAACACGCCCCCACATGTCTACGTCACGATGTGGAAATATTTGCATAACGCCGCCCAAATGTTCACGCAAAGAAAGAAGACGTGGTTTCAGTAACCACAGTAGTGTTGATGCAGCCATGTCAGGGATACGCTGTGTGTTTCTATGCGAAAGCAAAAGCACTTTATTTGGCCTTCTGAAAGTAGATGCATTTAGGAATCATTGGTTAAGATTTGTTTACAACAGAACAGCACAACCTAAATGTTCGAATTTGTGCAACGCATTTTATGGATGACAGTTTCATGAACCTAGGTGAGTACAAGGCTGGCTGTGCACAAAGGCTATTTCTAAAAAAAAAAGGGTCAGTTCCGACTTTGCTATGACAATCTGGCGCTTCTCAATCAGCGACTGTAAGTATGTTTTGTTATTAGTTTAAGTATTTGCTATTGACTGTTGAAATGCGGAGTTTTGTGCAGTGTAGAGTAGTGCGTCGCGCGTGTGTGTGTGTGTGTGTGTCTGTCTGTGTGAGGGGAACAGGGTCACATCACAGCGGAGTGTACAGCCCGTCAGAAATAGTCTTAACAGTGTCTTGTGTACTGCAAATACATACGAGCATCATCACTGTCTGTCACGTGACTCTGTTCCCCTCTCGGGCTTGAACTGATGGTAAAACTAAGGACATTATTAACTGTCTTTATATTTACTTTGAAAGCTGAAGCTCGCGATTATGGTAAGGGGCATTACATTTCCGACGTGCACTTGTGGTGTTTGGCCAATCACAATGCATGGGGTCAGCTGACCAATCAGAGCAGACTGTGCTTGTTAGAAGGAGGGGCTTTGTAGAAAACAATGCATTTGAGAGAGGCAGGGCATAGAGGAACTACAATAATATACAGTATTTGGAAAATAATGTGTTTTTTGAACATTAAAGCATGTCAACATATTCTGTTACACCAAATACACAAAATAATGATCTTTAAAATAACATCATATGACCCCTTTATGATTTGTACCGATAACCGAATCAGTTACCAGTTATCTGCAAAACTGATCAGTCAATAGTCTACTAATAAACAATTTCACCATCCTTGCAAATTTGGATGAAAAAAAAGCTATACCTTCTGAAGCTTGATTTGAACACTACATAAAAACATTTAGTCTGATTCCATAAGTTGAATCAGTTAGAAAAGATACAGAATACCGGGTCAGAACATCCTGAAAGTCTATATCAAGTTTAGTCTTGGATGAGTTAATGTTTAGAATTTGGTCTCATAATAAGAAGCTTAAATAGCAGATAAGTGTCAAGTCAAAAAATACCACCTAACTTTTACTTAGCAACAGTTTTGGTTGGAAAAATAATATTGCCACAACCACCACAGCTTGCTAAATTTACATAAAATGGTGTCAGACAGCTGACACAATTCATAACACTTTGGAATAATTGTACCTATTTACAAAATAGTTTATATCTATTTTTTATTTTATTTCTGCATGTCTAGTGATGCATAAACTCTTCCCTGAAATGTTGAATGTGCATACATTCAAGACAATTTTTCTAAGCAGAGCAAAAATGGTCATTAGTGGGTCCATCTTTTTTTCCTTATTGTTCTCATAGTGCATATTCAATGAATGGTACAAAACATACAGCTTTCTAAGTTAGTTTGTCATCATTGTCACGATTACTAGATTATATTTAAAATATACTTTGATATGAATATTTCTTACAGTATTTAAAGGGGTCATATGATGCGATTTCAAGTTTTCCTTTCTCTTTGGAGTGTTACAAGCTGATTGTGCATAGATAAGATCCCTGAAGTTGCAAAGACTAAAGTCTCAAAAACAAAGAGATATTCTTTATCAAAGTTAAGACTCTGCCACGCCCCCCTAAAATGGCTCATTCAAACACGTACCCACATGTCTACGTCACGATGTGGAAATATTTGCGTAATGCCGCCCAAATGTTCACACAAAGAAAGAAGGCGTGGTTTCAGTATCGCAGTAGTGTTGATGCAGCCATGTCAGGGAGACACTGTGTGTTTCAAGGCGAAAGCAAAAGCACTTTATTTGGCCTTCCGAAAGTAGATGCATTTAGGAATCATTAAGATTACTTACAACAGAACAGCAACACATTTTATGGATGACCATTTCGTGAACCTAGGAGAGGAGGTAATTCTGACTTTGCTATGACAATCTGGCACTTTTGAATCAGCCACTGTAAGTATGTTTTGTTATTAGTTTAAGTATTTGCTATTGACTGTTCAAATGCAGAGTTTTGCGCGTTGTGTGTGTGTGTGTGTGTGTGTGTGAGAGAGAGGGAGAGAGAGAGAGAGAGAGAGACAGGGTCACATCACAGTGGAGTCAGCTGTCTTAACCGCGGCTTGTGTACTGCAAACACTTACGAGAATCATCACTGTGTCTGTCACACGACACTGTTCCCCTATCAGGCTTGAATTGATGGTAAAACTAAGGACATTATTAACTGTCTTTACATTTATTTTGAAAGCTGAAGCTCGCGATTATGGAAAGTGGCGTTACATTTCCGAGGAGTGCTTGTGGTGTTCGGCCAATCACAATGCACTGTGCCAGTTGGCCAATCAGAGCAGACTGTGCTTGTCGGAAGGAGGGACTTTGTAGAAAACGACACGTTTGAGAGAGGTGGGGCATAGAGGAACTACAATAATGTACAGTATTTGAAAAATAATGTGTTTTTTGAACATTAAAGCATGTCAACATATTCTGTTACACCAAATACACAAAATAATGATCTTTAAAAAAGTATCATATGACCCCCTTAAATGGTCAAACAGATTATCTTAAACTAAATGGTTTCTATTGCTAATGGTTTTCCAAAGACGTTTAATGGTGAAAAAAGTAACCATGAATATCAGTGTCTCTGAGGGTTTCAACCAATCAATCGCAAAATTGAACTCACCTGAGTTTCTCCAGTGTGCAGTTTGTATTTTCTAATGCACTTTGGAGTTTCTTCACTCCTGAATCCTGCAGATTATTGTTGCTCATGTCAAGTTCTTTCAGACTGGAGTTTGATCTCAGGACTGTAGCGAGAGCTGAACAGCTTTCCTCTGTTAGACCACACTTTTGCAGACTAAAATGATGAAGAGGAGAGGGAGAATTTACAAACACAAAGTACTTCATACCAATGTTAAGTGATCACACAGAAAATTATTTTGTTTTGATCCCCTGATTTATTTAAGATTCTTTAAAAGTATAATAGTGAACACAATACTCACATCAGTGTGTTGAGTTTACAGTGTTTATCCTGTAGTAGAGCAGTGATCTGATTCACTCGTGTGTCTCCTAGTTCATGTTTACTCAGATTCAGCTCTCTTAGGAGTAACAGGTTTTTACCCACGATTCCAGTCACATACTGACAGGCTTCATCTGCAGCAGAACCCAAAAACCTGCAAACAGAGGAAGTACACTGACATTACTTGCCTTATAATAATTTGTTTTTACAAACTTGTAAAAGAGCCTTTACTCATTTTTAAAGCCTTTATAAACTGGCCTTTTGATGGTTTAAAAAAATTAAAGCTAAAATGTTTTAAAAAATATTACACTTCATTATTTTTAAGGAAACATACCTCAGTGTCTTCAGTTGACAGTTCTGATCCTGTAGTAAATCATTGAGCTGCTTCACTCCTGATAGTCCAGGATCATTTCCTGTGAGATCCAGCTCTATCAGGTGTGAAGGGTTTGATCTCAGAGCTGAAGCCAGAGCTTTATAACCTTCTTCAGTGATACTGCAGTCTGAAAGTCTACAGAACAGGTTTTATTTTAATAAAATTTTTGACAAGTAAACAAGATTGATAGTCAAAGAGATGCAAAGCATGGCCATCACATGTGTTCCACGATAGAAATCACTAGCTTCCTTAGATTGACTTTTCCCCTACATAGAAGACCAAGACCAGACTGAAATTCCTTTTAAACCCCTTTTGACCTTTTTGTTCTACACAGAACTACACAGAGAACTACACTGTCTTTTCCATATGCACATAAAATCATCTTAAAAGGACATATGAGCAACTATTCATTTCTATGCATAACTCCATATTATGCATGTAACCCACACATTTAAATATCATGTTTTAATCACTTATTATGTATGTCTTTTTAATAACTATTGAATAGCTTAAGGGTTCATATTCATGTTTAGTATGTGTGTGTTTGAATCTTCTTGCTTGAAACATTTCTTCCAATCAATTCTTTGTCAAATGTATCATAGTCTTGTTATAGAAACCATGTCCAAAATTATGCTCTGCAAAGAGCTGGAAAGTTTGGACCATGTGACTGACCAGATAACGTTGATTTATGTATTGGGAGGAGAAACAGCAACACCCCGAGCTAAGATGATATCTAATTGGTCAACACACCATTTTGGGATGTGTCCAAAAGCCGAGTTTGAAAATTCAGGACACCATCAAACTCCCTCTCTTCTCTTCCCTTCCCTTCTCTTCTCTTTTTGCTTTTGCCACCGCGTTTTGACACTGCGTTTTAGCGCTCTTTCTAACACCACTATAAGAAGAAAAACCACCTAGTCTCGTTACATCCTTTCTTTCTTTTACTTTAGTTTAGAAGTTTCGTGTTCTCAGTTTAAGTTTTGCCGCTACGCCTTGTCTCCGAGTTCAACTCAAGTCTGTGACCGCCTCAAAACTTCTACCAGCCACAACTTCGCATCTTCAGCCAACGCCCAACCATTGGATTCCCAAGACCTCACTTCAACAACTTCCAACCAATCAGCAACCTTGGGAAACCCCCTTTCCTGCAACTATGATGACAAAAGGGGATCCCTTAACACAAAGGCAACGTAAGTACAAACTCCATAGCTGAGCTGGTGCATTTAATATAATATTTTAGCCTCATTGAAAACTCAATGCGAGGGTAAAATAAGTGATTGATGGTTGTTCAGGTCTATGCAATAGCACATATTGCTGTAAACTTGGGATTTCACATTTTCATTCTCTAAACTCATCCTTTCCTCACTTTCTCTCTTTCTGCAACTTGTGTGAATGTGTGTGTTCATGTGTTAGATTAGTTTACATGTCTTAGATTTATCCAATAAAGTCTTATTTATATTGAAAAGAGAAGTATCTTGTATTTTGTGCTTACAATTTAATGTCTTAAACTGCCGATCTTGTTACTGTTACTGTTGTTACTATTTAATAGTGTTTTCACTATATTTTGGATTTTAATATCCAGTGCAAAATTGATGTTATACGGCTCGTTCAGTAAATCTCTGTCCGACTCAGTGATCAGCCGTGAAACAGTGAGTCTGTTCAAATTCCCTATAAAATCATAAATGATCCCCTTTGAGCTAAATTGACCCGTTTCCCTTACAGTGTTCAGAATGTTGTTGTGTTGTGGAAAACAATGTGTTCAGTGTTAATGTTGCACTTTATTGCTTTTTGCGTTGGGAACTGCTATTGGATGTTCAAGTGTATAGGGAAAGAGGCTCCACCCCCTGGTGTGTGTGAAGGGGAACCTGAGAGAAGGGGGGCAGAAGAGTGCCTCGCTGGTTCAAGTGCGATTCTCTCTCAAGTCGGGGTGTGTACGGCGTGGGTTGTGGCCGACAGCAGCCCAAATAAACACCCTTTTTGCATCAAAAACGCCTCGTCCTTGTCTGAGAACGCTACAACTGGTGTCAGAAGTAAAAAGAATCTGAAACAGCTGGAAGTGTATTAAAGTGTGTATTAGACGAGCAGCTTCTATCTTCCGCTGGTGAGAATGGATAATCCAGTTCGTATTAAAATGAAGGGTGACAACGATTATGCTGGGGCTGGTGTGGTGCATATGTGCACACGGCGACAATTTCCAGTCAGTATAAAATAAATTCAGTGAAACAGGAGCCATCCGAGGCCATGGGCGAGGAAGCTTGCCACCATTACCTGCCGCTGCCGACCGCCTTGACGTCAGGCGCATGTGATGTAGGGGCGCCGATCTCGCGTGAGGCGTACGGTGTACATTTTAGGACATCCTTAGACCTCAGTCATGTCGAAAAGGCATCATGCCTCAGACTAAAAGGCTTCAGCCACTGAACTAAACGGCATCGCGCCTCAGACTGAAAGGCTTCAGGTCTCAGAAAAAACAGCATCAGGTGTCAGGTCTTGTGCAATTAGGCATCAGGCGAAATGGCCTCAGACAAAAAGGCATCGGGCGAAACGGCCTCAGACAAAAAGGCATCGGGTGAAACGGGCTCAAAACCCTGATAATATTCACGGCTATAATTTCTTTTTCATTCTTCGCTCAGGGGTAATAAGAAGTTCGAAATACGTGACCAGAGCAGTTAGTGAACATCCCAGCGCCGTCCTCGCTGCGGAGAGCAGAGTTTTATGTGCTGTGCGCTTTATTAACAAAATAAAAGTTTGGTCACGTTTAGGCATATTTATATAACAATTTATACAACAAAATATTTTAAAACAGCTGCTTTACAATATTCAGCATGAAGAAACTGACAACATCGCATTCGATTATAATTACAACTTATTTTCTACTATAAAGTACATTTAAGGCTAAGTTTATAAATATATATATATATATGAGGGGTTGAACGACTTCTGATTTTTTAAAGTCAACTTTTATGTGATGAAAGTCGAGTCGAAGTCGACTAGTCGCTAATGACGTCATTAATGAACAAATAAGTCGAGCTGTGACGAACACCTTGTGTACAGCTATGGCATATGACACAGTGCTGCTCACATGGCTATTGCTCCTATAACAGCTCATTTTTATCAGTTCTTTTGTCTTTGGGTCGTTATATTTCTCACAGATTTCTGCTCATTCTAAATCAGATACAGATAAAGTAGCACAGTAAAGATTACATTCATATGAATGCATTAGTGAGAGCGATTGCGTGTGTGAATTAATTCTACTTGGCAGCAACTCTCTACTAGTAGTGAAGCTGTGGGATTTAGTTATTAAGAAATATATGCTTGAACTTTTCAGTTTCTAAGCTATTTTATTGAGAAATCACAGAAGAGTGTTGACAATACCTTTCCGCGCTGAACGATTCTGTGCACGCGCAATCTGCGCGTGATGTAAGCACTACTGTCTGAAGCCTATGTGTGTGCGTTACTGAGCAGCAGCGCATTATAGTAGAACGGCGATTAAGTGACCTGTACTATAAGCTGTTTAAAACAAGTCAAGTCAAGTCAAGTTGAGCTTTATTGTCATTCCGCTACATGCGGGGGCATACAGTGGAACGAAATGTCGTGCCTCACAGGACCACGGTGCTACATAAATACAGGCATACAGCAATGAAGTAAAACAATATAAACCTATACACAAACTATCCTACTGATAGATTTTGACTATAAATATACTATCTATATAAAAAATTTACCTATACATAAACTAAAAAATACAAACTATACGAATGCTTCAGATAAATACTGTACATGTGCAAAGAGAGACAATGTGAGTTCAAGCAGCTGGCTGGGAAACAGTGCAGGATGATTTGTAGTGCATGAGCATGTAAACATACATATATTACTGATATTACTGAGTCTTTTTGTGGGATTTGTGTACACACAGCAGTGTGTGTGAAAAGTGACTAGTGCGCATAGAGGAAGAGAGTGTACTACTATAGGTGGTTTGTACAGGCCCACTCACCTGTAGCACCCTTCGATTGCACAAACAAATTTCCATAAGTTCCAGATGGTCCATGTTTCAGGAGGTAGGGGGTTTGTATGGGGTTTCAGAGAGGGGCGGGGTGATTTGAGTTCAGGGCTCTCACAGCCTGGGGGAAAAAGCTGTTGAGCAGTCTGGCAGAGCGGGCTCTGATGCTCCGGTACCGTCTACCTGATGGTAGGAGCTGGAAGAGACTGTGGGAGGGGTGTGTGGAGTCTTTTACGATACTGTTGGCTTTGCTGGAGCATCGTGTGAGGAAAATGTCCAGGATGGAGGGGAGAGGGGCACCGATGATCCTTGCAGCTGTGTTCACTGTCCGCTGGAGGGTCTTGCGGTCTGCTGCAGTACAGTTCCCGTACCAGACAGTGATGCAGCTGGTCAGCACACTCTCAATGGTGCCCCTGTAGAAAGTGGTGAGGATGGGTGGAGGGAGACTTGCTCTTTTCAGCCGGCGGAGAAAGTGTAGGCGCTGTTGTGCCTTCTTGGAGAGTGACATGGTGTTGGTGGTCCAGGTGAGGTCCTCTGTGATGTGCACCCCCAGGAATTTAGTGCTGCTGACTCTCTCCACAGGCGAGCTGTCGATGGTCAGTGGGGGGTGATCAGCGGAGTTTCTCCTGAAGTCCATCACAACCTCTTTTGTCTTACTCACATTGAGGGACAGGTTGTTTGCACCACACCATTCAGCCAGCTGTGCCACTTCCTCTCTGTAGTGCGTTTCATCATTGTTGCTGATGAGACCTACCACTGTTGTGTCATCAGCGAACTTGATGTGGTTGGAGCTGAACTTGGCAGTGCAGTCATGGGTCAGCAGCGTGAAGAGCAGCGGGCTGAGCACACAGCCTTGTGGGGCACCTGTGCTCAGTGTGGTAGTGCTCGAGGTGTTGTGGCCGACACGGACTGACTGAGGTCTTCCGGTTAGAAAGTCCAGAATCCAATTACAGAGGGAATTGTTAAGGCCCAGTAGGTTTAGTTTATTTGCGAGCTGTTGTGGGATTATTGTGTTGAATGCTGAGCTGAAGTCAATGAACAGCATTCTAACATAGGAGTCTTTATTTTCTAGGTGGGTAAGAGCCAGGTGGAGGGTGGAGGAAATTGCATCGTCTGTAGAGCGGTTTGGACGGTATGCAAACTGGAGCGGATCGAGTGTGTTGGGGAGGCTGGTTTTGATGTTGTGCATGACTAACCTCTCAAAGCACTTCATTATGATTGGAGTCAGTGCTATGGGACGGTAGTCATTTAGACAGGACACAGGTGATTTCTTTGGTACCGGTATGATTGTTGTGGATTTGAGACATGAGGGGACGACTGCCTGGCTCAGCGAGGTGTTGAAGATATCTGTTAGGACATCTGTCAGCTGTACAGCACAGTCTTTCAGTACACGGCCAGGTATGTTGTCGGGACCCGCAGCCTTGCGTGGGTTAATCCTAGATAGGGTCTTCCTTACGTTGGCTGGAGACAGACAGAGCGCCTGGTCGTTGGGAGGTGTGGGCAGTTTTTGTGCAGGTGTGTCATTCTGCATTTCAAACCGTGAATAAAAGTGGTTGAGTGTATCTGAGAGGGATGTGTCATCATCACAGGCCTGTGGCGGGGGCTTGTAGTCTGTGATGGTCTGAATGGCTTGCCACAGACTCCGTGTGTCTCTGCTGTCTGTGAAGTGATTGTTGATTTTTTGAGCATATGACCGTTTTGCATTTTTGATGCTGCGGGACAGATTGGCTCTTGCTGTTTTGAGGGCTGCTTTATCTCCTGATCTGAAAGCTTCATCTCTGGTCTTTAGCAGCCCACGAACCTCTGCTGTCATCCATGGCTTCTGGTTGGCGCGTGTGGTGATGGTCTTGGTGACTGTCACATCATCTGTGCACTTTTTGATGTAAGCAGTCACAGTTTCAGTGTACTCCTGCAGGTCTGTGTGGTTGTTGTAAGTGGCTGCCTCTTTAAACATGTTCCAGTCTGTGTCCTGGAAGCAGTCCTGCAGTGCAGAGGTAGCATTTTCTGGCCATACCGTGATCTGCTTTAGAACCGGTTTGGCAAGTTTGAGAAGTGGTCTATATGCTGGGATTAGCATAACAGAGATGTGGTCTGAGTACCCGAGGTGGGGGCGGGGTTCGGCTTTGTATGCGTTCTTAACTGTTGTGTAAACAAAGTCCAGTGTGTTGTTTCCCCTTGTTGCAAAGTTCACATGTTGGTAGAACTTTGGCAAAACTGTCTTTAAGTTTGCGTGGTTGAAGTCACCGGCTACGATGAAAAAGCCATCGGGGTTATTTGTTTGTTGTTCGCTGATGGCGCTGTACAGTTCACGAAGCATGTCCTTAGCGTTTGCACACGGGGGAATGTAAACCGCGACAATAACAATGGCCGTGAACTCCCGCGGCAGATAGAATGGTCGACACTTCACAACCATAAACTCCACCAACGACGAACAGTGTTTTGATACTACCGCAGCATTGTTACACCATTTTTTGTTGACGTAAACACACAAGCCACCCCCGCGAGTCTTACCAGACAGTGATGAATCTCTGTCCACTCGGTAGCAGGTTAGGCCATGCAGCTGAATGGCGGAGTCCGGGATGTTGTCGTTTAGCCATGTTTCAGTGAAAACAAACACACAACAATCCCTTACCTCATGCTGTGTAGATCGACTGAGTTGAATTAAGTCCAGTTTGTTTTCCAGAGAGCGAACATTTGAGAGCATGAGTGTTGGAAGAGCCGGTCTTGTGGGGTTAGCCCTCAGCCTAGCTCGTATACCTCCGCGCTTACCGCGCTTCCGTCCTCTCTCACACCGCTTGCGACGCCGCCTTGTGCGGGTAGCGTCAGTAGGCGAGGCCGCGGTCTCGAGGTCCGGCTCCAGCAGTAAACAAAGGCCTCGTAGCTTCTCAGTAGCCGCCGGCGAGAGTTTGTGTTTGTATGTGTTGTCGATATCCAAAAGGCTTTGGCGATCATAGATGTATCCCGGAGTGATCTCCCGATGAATTAGCGGTAAATTGACACTATTTGGAGACGAACAGACGACATTAAAAGACATAAAAGCACCGTCTTTGGGATCCGGAGAAGCCGCTGCGTCTGATCGCGCCGCCATCTTGGGAACCGATCCCAAAACATGCATTTTCCCGTAAAATTTCGAGCATCCAGTAATATAATCACACATGTCTTGTGGAGCGCTTTCAGAGTATGCATTTATTTGTCATTTTAACTGTTTGGAAACAGAGCGTAAATGTGGAAGTCCTTCAGAGATTTCTTATAGTCTTGCGCCCTCTATAGGACCAGCGACTAGTCGACGTCAAGCTTAAAGCGTCATGGCAGAGCATTAAAGTCGACTAGTCAATTAGTCTGTGCAACCCCTAATATATATATATATATATATATATATATATATATATGTATATATATATATATATGTAATAAAATTTATATTCTGTTGGATTTTATCCCTTCAACGTCATCATTTTTAATCTCCCGCTCCCCACCCCAAATGATTCTGTGTGTGTGCTATATAGTTTATCTATTTATGGCATTCATTTTATATAATTATATGTAGGCCTAATCCTATGACAATGTTCTTTATGTAGCCTAATTGAGAGAGAGAGAGAGAGAGAGAGAGAGAGAGAGAGACCAAAGTTAAGCAGTAGGCTACTTGATGTATATTTTCTTACAGTTTTAATTGTTACACTGGTTATGCTCAAACAGAACATCCCGGTTGACACTAGTCTGCAGAAAAACCTCAACTGCCTGAATGAAAATGCAAATTCACTTTTTAACAGTAGGCGTGGAACAGCAAAGCCGTTTCCCCAGTAACATCTGTACACAAAGTAGTGCTGTGCTTACAATGCAGTCTAATAGCCCCAAAAAAACTCTTTAGCCTAACTAAACTATAGTTTGCCAACATACAATCTATGTTTAGCAAACTTTCTTAAACGTGTAAGCAAAATTCGCAAAAAATACAAATTTACAAAATAATCACAAGCTCTACCTGTCTCAACTGCGTATGTCACTGAGGCAGGGAAAGTTCCACCTGAGTCCGTTTCGCCCGATGCCTTTTTGTCTGATGCCATTTTGTCCTGAGTCCGTTTTGTCTGAGGCCATTTTGTCTGAGGCCGTTTCGCCTGATGCCTAATTGTACGAGACCTGACACCTGACGTTGTTTTTCCTGAGACCTGAAGCCTTTCAGTCTGAGGCGCGATGCTGTTTAGTCCAATGGCTGAAGCCTTTTAGTCTGAGGCATGATGCCTTTTCATCATTTGACTGAGGTCTAAGGATGTCCTAAAATGTACACCGTAGATGCGACACGACCAAAATTAAACAGTAATGGTGGCGCCCATGAACTGAATAAGCTGGTTGGAATAAAAACACCAAAATACTCCGGCAGATCAGACTGTGAGGCTTTTCATGCACAATTTGAGTTATTAGCTAATGCTTATGCTTGGTCAGAGGAACAGAAAGCCCTTCAGCTTGCTCTTTGCCTGACAGATGATGCACTTTCGTGTTTATTGCTGCTTGACACTAGTGAGAGGGCTGATTATGGTGCATTGAAACAGCTTCACCGAGACCGGAGTGGCTGGAGGAGATTACAGAAATGATTCGGGGGCTGACGTTGCCCCCACCCAAGCGACAGACACAGCATACACAGGCCCGCCTTTGCTGGGGGTGTGGTCAGCCGGGGCATCTGGTCAAGGAATGCCCTGTACTAGCTAATAATTCAGGAAACAGGAAGGGGGCGCAGTAGGCGGGACGCTGCAGACCCCTGAGCCCATGTCTATAAGCAGCGGAACGGGTGAACATGGGATGGTGGTAGTGGGATGAACAGCCATATCAAATTTTTGCCATATTCCAATTTGCATCGAGGGAGCTGAATGCACTGCCCTAGTAAACACAGGGTCTACAGTGACTGTGGTCCGTCCTGAGGTGGTGTCAGAGGGAATGCAGCTAGAGGACACAGCAGTTCAGCTCCGCACAGTGACCAGAGAGCTGGCACCAATGAAGGGGAAGGGACTGTTGACTCTGACTGTGGTGGGTATGAATATGTAGCATCCAGTGTGGATAGCTAATGTGCAGGACAGCTGTATCCTGGGGTTGGACTTTTTGAGGGACTGTGGCTGTCAGTTGGATCTGTCCAAGGCCACATTAAGTTTCACTAATTGTTAGGTGGTGAAGATGAGGCCACCCTGGAGCTCGTCATACAAATGGACTGGTGGTTGGGTCCTGGGCATGTCACTTGAAGGATGGGAATGACTCAAGCTGCACAGCACCACCCAGTGCGTCCCAGCATGAGCCCCTGCTAATGCACACATGGCCTGGGTCTACTTCAGGAAGTGCGGGTGACATAATGAGGGAGCTGCAGGAGATAATGCATCGGAGCTCCGGTGACTTGGACACGGAGCAACAAGAACAGTTGTGGGAGCTGTTGGTGGAGTTCCAGGACTGTTTTGCCTGTGATGAAGTAGACCTGGGTCAGACTTCCCTGGTGCAACACAACATAGACACAGGGGATGCAACGCCCATACGTCAGCGGCCAAGACACATGCCCTTAGGACAGCAGGAGGCCGCAGAGCAGACATTGTTAAAGATGCAGCATGCCGGTATAATAGAACCTACTGAGAGCCCCTGGGCATCCCCAGTAGTGATGGTCCCGAAGAAGGGGGGGGGGGGGGGGGGGGGGGGGGGGCGGGGGGTTGCATCGATTACAGGAGGCTCAACGCAGTGACATGTGGATGAATGTTTGGACCTTGTGGCTGGCTCTCATTGGTTTTCATCATTGGATTTAAGGAGTGGGTACTGGCAAGTGCCACTGACGCCAGAAGCTAGACCCAAGACTGCTTTCTGCACAGGTAGAGGGCTCTGGCAATTTAAAGTCCACTGTTTCGGTCTTTGCAATGTTCCAGCCACATTTGAGCGCTTAATGGAGGGTACTGGAAGGCATTTATCGGCAGCAGTGTGTGGTATTTTTGGATGACATACTGGCACATGGAAACTCATTCCATTCAGCTATCACGGCCTTGAGAGCAGTACTGGAGAAAATAAGATCCACGGACCTTAAGTTACATCCCAATAAATGCCGACTGTTGAGCAGGGAGGTAACCTTCTTGGAACATCGTATAGGCAGTGAGGGGATTGGCACGGCCAAGGACAAGGTAAAAGCTGTACAGGAGTGGTCTGTTCTGGCAAGCCAAAGAGAGTTAAAAAGCTTTCTGGGTTTGGCATCCTATTATAGGAAGTTTGTACGGGTTTTTCCTGTATTGCCGCTCCCTTGTACAAGCTCCTGCAGAAGGATCAGTGCTTTGTCTGGTCAGAGGGCTGTCAAAATGCCTTCGGTACTCTAAAACAAGCCCTTGTGTGTGCACCCATTCTGGCACCTCCTGACCCCCAACTGGCCTTCGTTCTTGCGTTCTTGACATTGACGCAAGTGGGGATGGTATAGGTGCATCTTGTCCCAAGTGTGGCTAGACGGAGAGAGAGTAGTGGCTTATTAAAGCAAGGTGCTCTGCAAAGCTGAAAAAGGTACTGTGTCACACAGCGGGAGTTGTTGGCCGCAATCTCTGCCATTCGGCATTTCAAGTACTACTTGTGTGGTCGGCATTTCACCGTACGCTCTGACCATGCCTCCTTGCAGTGGCTGATGACGTTCAAAGAACCAGAGGGCCAGGTGGCTCATTGGCTCGAGGAATTGCAGAGTTATGAGTTCACTGTGACGCATCGTTCAGGGGAATGGCATGGCAATGCAGATGCCCTATCGAGACGGCCATGTAGTGTGCAGGAATGCAAGTATTGTGAGCGCAGAGAGGGCCGAGAGCTGGAGCTGAGCCGGAAAGTGGATGGAAACAATGAGCCAGAGCTGGTCTGCCGGGAGCTGTGAGAGGTGGATGTCACTCAATGGGCGGATACTCAGAGGTGGGATCCAGACCTGCAGCCTGTGATTCTGTGGATGGAGGCACAGCAGCGACCGCCATGGGAGGAGGTAGCAGTCCTCTCCCCATTCACCAAGGGACTTTGGGCCAAGTTCAAATGTCTGCGGCTGATAGAGGGGGTTCTCCAGTGAGCTTGGGTGGTGCTCGCAACAGGGGAGAAGAGATGGCAAATCGTGGTGCCCAGGGACATGCAAGAGGCGGTGTTGAAGGCCATGCATGGCTCTGCTGGGTCTGGACATTTTGGGAATGTTTAGTAGGTTTGGGCTTCCTCAGAGTATCCATAGTCATCAAGGCAGAAACTTTGAGTCCAAGGTATTCTCTTCTATGTGTGAGCATTTGGGAATCAACAAGACCCGCACCACCCCGCTCCACCCTCAAAGCGACGGGCTCGTAGAGTGATTTAACAGGACCCTAGCTGAACAGTTGTCCATCTTAGCATCTATCATCAACACGATTGGGACACACATCTTCTGCTGGTCTTAATGGCATGTTGCTCTGCTATTCAGGACTCTACATCGTGCACACCGGCTCTGCTCATGTTCGGTAGGGAAATTAGGACCCCTGCAGAGTTGGCCTTTGGTCGGCCCCCAGATGCCCCACCTGTTACTGCTGGACCTGAATATGCAAGACAGCTCCAAGACCGCTTGGACTCCGCCCATGCATATGCCAGGAGGCAGCTGTTTTCTGCAGGAATGTGGCAGAAGAGGGCTTATGATCTTCATACCCGGGGACGCGACTTTGGGGTAGGGGAGCTAGTTTGAGTTTACAGCCCAGTGAGGAAGAGAGGGAGGTGCCCGAAGCTAGACAGCCACTGGGTGGGACCATGCCCAATACTGGAAAAGCTGGGGCAGATTGTGTATTGTGTGCAGTTACCTCCACGGGGGTGCAAAATGGTACTGCACCGGGATAGGCTGACCCCATACCGGGGCACCGCATCACCACAGAGCAGCACAGTACTTCCTTCACAGAACACTGAGACTCCAAGGGGGTCGGAGGAGGTAACTGAATCAGCTGATATGGCCAGTAGCAGCCAGCAGGTGGCATCGCTGCCGGACATCCCTCAGGGCGATCGTTCATAGAGCTCAGAGGACTCAGCACCTGAAGGCCAAACTCACACGCTCCTCAGGGGGTGTCCAAAAAGGAGGAGGAGAACCCCAGTCAGATTCAGAGACTTTGTCCTCAGGGTCGAGGACTTCAGTAAGAGGGGGGTAGTGTAACATGTTCAGAATGTTGTTGTGTTGTGGAAAACAATGTGTTCAATGTTAATGTTGTACTTTATTCCTTTTTGCGTTGGGAACTGTTATTGGATGTTCAAGTGTATAGGGAAAGAGGCTCCACCCCCTGGTGTGTGTGAAGGGGAAACTGAGAGAAGGGGGGCAGAAGAGTGCCTCGCTGGTTCAAGTGCAGTTCTCTCCCAAGTCGGGGTGTGTACGGCATGGGTTGTAGCCGACAGCAGCCCAAATAAACACCCCTTTTGCATCAAAAATGCCTCGTCCTTGTCTGAGAACACTACAATATTAAATGTCACGGATGTATATTGAGTGGGTAATCCACTAATTTGTAGAGGGGGGTTCAAAATGACAATTTTCACCAGAGATTCTGAGTTACAGGGGGGTAAAAATTGCCTCAGAAGGATGGCAGCATCATTATGTTATTTTTACACAGAGATTGGTAGATCTATTAGTAAAATCTGTTGACTTTAGCAGTCGTTGTTGCAATGACAGTGGTGACTGTTCAAAAATGGGGAAAAAGCACTTTAAGTTTTTTTTTTTTTTCTCCTAAGTTTGCAACTACAAAAAGGTTTAATATAAAAAAAGTCAATGGATTTTTTCTTAACTTTTTCCTCTTTTAATCAGAGAAGAACATAATACAACATCTGACAGAAGCATGTCTTTCCCTTTTCTTTAGTTTACTACCGTAATCCTTTAACTTTGAACAAAATAAAATAATATTATTAAATCCAAACAGTGGTTCACTGAACTCACCTGAGTTTCTCCAGTTTGCAGTTTGTATTTTCTAAGCCATTCTGGAGTTTCTTCACTCCTGAATCCTGCAGATTATTGTTGCTCATGTCAAGCTCTTTCAGACTGGAGTTTGATCTCAGGACTGTAGCAAGAGCTGAACAGCTTTCCTCTGTTAGACCACAATCACGCAGCCTAAAATGATGAACATGTGAGAGAGAATTTACAAGAACAAAGTACTTGTTGCAAGCATTAAACAAAGGTTAATGTGTTTGGCCAGTGTAAGGCTAACCAAATTTCCTTTAGATAATTTAAATGCACAATAAAAAATTGAAATAATACTCATTTTAACTTCATGGGGTGAACCTTACCATCATTATAAAAACCATTATCATTCCCCATCACTCAAACAAAATTTTATATTTTATTTATTATATAAATAATATATAGGCTAAATTATATAAATTAATATAAAACTTTATTTATTATATAAATATAAAGTTAAATTACAAATAATTTTTTTTTATTAAATTACAAATTTGTATATTGAGCACATTGTTCATGTTTCTGAGCAAAGGAGATGGCAAAGTAGAAAACTCATTATTGGCCATTACACTGATCATACCTTTTGTCTGTTGTCTCACAGCTTACCTCAGTATCTCCAATTTACACTTTATATTCAACAGTTCAGTGCAAAGCAGCTTCACTCCTGAATCCTGCAGATTATTATTGCTCATGTTCAGCTCTTTCAGACTGGTATCAGATCCAAGAACTGTAGCCACAGCTGAACAGCTTTTGTTTGTTAAACCACAATTATTTAACCTACAAAACATTTACTTGATGAGTGACATTAATTTTACTGGACTGCATACTTTAAAGAAAAAGAGAACATTTTATCTTCCTTTTGAAACATATTATACTTGGTACACTTTAAGAATCACTATAGACAGGTAGACTATATGCATTTTTTCTGATGAGAGCCAAAAAAACTGATGTTAGATGACTCACAGAGCTCTTTTGGAGGTTTTGATGACTGATGATAATCGAATCAGACACTCATCTGTTTTCTTGAATTTCTGAAGCTCAAATTCCTCCAGCTCCTCCTCTGACGTCAACAACACAAAGGCCAAAGCAGACCACTGGCCAGGAGAAAGGTCAGCAGATGAGAGACTTCCTTTGTTAAGATGGGTCTGAATCTCTTTCACCAGAGTTTGGTTGTTCAGTTCATTCAGACAGTAGAACAGATTGATGGATCTCTCTGGAGAAAGATTAGCTTCAAATTTCTGCTTGATGTACTGAACTATTTCTTTTTTGATTTGGTCATTTCCGTCTTGCTGTGTCAACAGACCTCGTAAGAGTCGTCGATTGGATTGGATTGACAGACCGAGGAGGAAGCGAAGGAAAAGGTCCAGATGTCCATTGTCACTCTCAAGCGCTTTGTCCACTGCAGTCTTGAGCAAATCGAGCATGGCTTCATTTTTGTTTTCCCGTTCTGTAGATTCATGAACAAACACACTTTTCTTGTTCATATCTAGAAACAGATGTGCATAAAGGGCTGCAATAAACTCTTGAATGCTCAAGTGAACAAAGCAGTACATGGTACAAAGAATGATCCCTGTTTCCTCCTTAAAGATCTGGGTACACATGCCTGAATACACTGATGCCTTATAGCGGTCAATACCACAGGCTTCCAGGTCTGTGTCATAGAAGATCAGGTTGTTTTTCTCCAGCTGCTGAAATGCCAGTTTCCCCAGTGAAAGAATGGCATCTTTATCCCAGGAAACATCTGGTGTATATTCTCCATCATACTTTCGTCTGCTCTGCAGGATTTGAAAGCGGAGAAAGTGTGTGTACATTTGTGTCAGAGTCTTGGGAGTGTCTTCAGCATTTGATTCCTGCAATGTTTCAGAAGCATCATCAGCCTGATTGTTTTTCAGATCATTATTTCTTCTCTCCTCTAAAATGTTCTGGAGAACAGTGGCTGAAATCCAGCAGAAGACTGGGATGTGGCACATGATAAAGAGACTCTTTGATTTTTTAACATGATCAATGATTTTTTTGGCCTGATTCTCATCTGTGAATCTTTTTCTGAAGTACTCCTCCTTTTGTGCATCACTGAATCCTCGTATCTCTGTCAGCCGGTCGATACAGTCAGGAGGAATCTTACTGGCAGCTGCTGGTCTGGTGGTGATCCAGATGAGAGCAGAAGGAAGCAGATTTCCCTTGATGAGGTTTGTGAGGAGAACATCCAGAGAGACTGGTGACAATACATCAGACCACGTCTCATTACCATCAAAGTTTAGAGGAAGACGACATTCATCCAGTCCATCAAGAATGAACAGGGCTTTGAAATTATTCCTTTTTGTAAAGTTCAGTCCTTTTGTCTCTGGAAAAAACTCATTTAGAAGACCCACCAAGCTTTGTGTTTCTTTCTCCTTTAAGTTCATCTCTCTGAACGGAAGAGGAAATATGAAGCTGATATCTTGATTTTCTTTTCCTTCAGCCCAATCCAGAACAAACTTTTGCACAGAGATGGTTTTTCCAATACCAGCAACTCCTTTTGTCAGAACAGTTCTGATCTGCTTGTCTTGTTCAGGAGCTTCAAATAAGCTTTTGCATTCAACCTGTATCTCTTGTGATTCATGACGCCTGGAAGCAACTTCAATCTGTCTTACCTCATGTTCAGTATTGACCTGTTCACTACAACCCTGAGTGATACAGAGATCTGTGTAGATGTTACTCATAAGCGTAGAATCACCTTGCTTTGCAATTCCTTCAAACACACATTGGTACTTCTTTTTTAGGCTACATTTTAGCTGATGAATGAAGAACAGCTCATCTAAACAACAGAAGAAAAATACAGATTAGGGATGCTCATTTCGGTTAATTTTCCTGACCGACAACCGCTGCTTGTTATCTGAACATTAACCGTTAACTGATAAAATTAGAATAATAAATTAGTATTTAAAAAAAAAAAATTGAATGGACAAGCATCTGTGATGACACATTAAAAATACAAACAAATATTTTAATTTAACGTGAAAACAGCAGCACAGAGCAACGGCAATTCACACATCCTCAAATTATCACGTACCAGCAGCGCTTCTGAGAACAGAGAAAAACAGAATAAAATAATAGAAATAAAAAAAGAATAAAATAAATAGGCCTACACTAAATATATATCAAATAAATAATTAACAAATTAAGATGACAAAACTAAAACACACACTGAATCCTTCTATGCGCTTTAAAGAACAGCATAGTCGCCTTCCCGTCAGACATAAAAAATATGGCAGCGGCTATTTGCCTTTAAGTGTAAATAGCGATAGATGCTGTTTACACTAAATGCAAATAGCATATTTTTTTCGGAGTGTCTATTTACACTAAGTGCAAATAGCCCGCCTTGTTGGCAAAAGCTATTTACACTAACTCCGCCCACTAACGTGTGATTGGGTTAGTCTACACAGAAAAAAGACGCTAATTCTGTATCAGTTTCAGTGGTGTAGAGGGTAAGGTGTGTGCTTTTAGACACGATCGACCCAAGTTCAAGGCCGAACTTTTTTCTCTCTTTTCAAATCTCATATCACATTGGAAAGGCATTTATTTTCAATAAAAATGAAGGAAATAATCAAAAAGTTGAAAATAAAAGTATTGGGTAGGGTTAGGGTAGGTGTAGGGAGGGCTTTATTGTCCCAATAAGGTGGCATCCATTTAATAATTTGAATTAAAACTATAATTTTCACTCAATACGTTATTATTGCGTACTGTTTTATAATGTACTACAATACTGAGGTGCAGATAATTGCCACTATTTGCAATAAGTAGTATAAATAGCAGAAAATCTTGCTATTTTAACAGTGTAAATAGAATCTATAGCTATCTGCACTTAGTGTAAATAGAATATCATTAAAAAATACTGCTATTTTCACTTGTTGTAAATGGAATCCATTGCTATTTGCACTTAGTGTAAATAGAATCCATCTAATTGCTATTTACACTGAGTGTAAATAGCATCTATCGCTATTTACACAGTGCAAATAGCCGCTGCCTATTTTTTTAGCGATAGATACTATTTACAGTAAGTGCAAATAGCTATGGATGCTATTTACACTAAGTGCAGATAGCTATAGATTCTATTTACACTATGTTAAAATAGCAAGATTTTCTGTTTCTGATTTATATGTTTCTATTCACAGCCTGTTTGCAGCAGCGTTGAGCAATACAGCCAATCACAGACATAAAATGCCAGTGTTCTGAGTTCTTCACGAATTCTCTCATTGAAACAAAGAAAATGTAGACATGATGTAAATAAGAGATTAGTTGTGCAGTGTAAACCTTCTTTTATTATTTTTTATTAACTTTGTGAGATCGCGATGATTGACAGTAAGAGCTTTCCAGTGATTATAAGGGAAGCGCCCATTGCGCACTATAGGCTATAATCCATTCAGAATTTACATAGCCTACATTCACTCACGGATGCACTCTCTGATAACCATTTATTCAATATTGCCATTTGCCATTGTGTTACGAATGCTACACCAGTTAACTAAGTGATGGTGAAGTAGGTTTCTTTCTCAGCCAAATATCTGTATGCAAGCTGCATGTCGACACGCGCCCGTGAGGAAAACAAATAGCCTACTGTAGCCTATAATAGCATTTTACAAAATATTTGTGAAAAAAAGTACCAAAAAAAAAAAAAAAACTTTTAAACCATTTAACTGATAGTATTAATCTGTTAAAATTCTTACTTATGGTGGGTCTCTTACCTACTAGAGTATCAGCAGCTTCATCTTGCTTCATCTCTCTCAGGAAGTAGAGTGTGAGATCAAGAGCTGCTTCTTTGATACTGCATCTATTCTCATTAAAGTCCATCACAAAGTTTTGTGTGTTCTCTTTTTGTAATATTTTCTTAAAACTGTCCAGCTCATTTTTCAGAAATTGTTTTATTTTCCCCTCAAGATCCTACAAACAAAGCCAAAAAAGAAGACAGAACAACAAGTAAGTCCGTTGTTTGTCAGAGTCATTAGAAAGGTATCTTTAATGTCCTAAGTTATTGTAGCAGAGACATTAATTTTCTTCCTCTGTAAACTGTTAGTCTTAAGGAAACAAATTGCACTAAAATGAAACCACAGATGCACATGCAGTAGTTGTTTATGGTTCATTGAACATGCATGAAAATCATTGTTTAAACATTTTCAAATAATTATTTTGTGTTCTTAAAAAAGGAAAATAATTAAAAAATTAAATTTCTGTGTCCAATAACTTATTTAGAAATATAAAACCTTATGAAAATATATATTTTCCTACCTGGAAGATCCACAAAAGATTGTCTATGAAATTATTGTGGTTCCTGTGAGTCTGGGAGCTTGAATCTAATGTTTTATATTGAAGTCTGTAAGCAAATAAAGAAAATTAAATACTGAATATCCAGGCAAACTATCACAGAACTATCTTCTATTTGCAAAGTAAAAAGGAAAGCATTGGCTGTGAGTACTGCGATAAATATTTAAAACTAAAAAGTTTTCACTGTATTCACAGTTTATGTGTGACCAAAAATAAGAAACACATAAAATACCTTTTAGTAGATGATGGCGTTTTCTCACTGAGGTTCGGCATGTCACCTTTTGACTGGTCACTCTTCACAGACACAGAGCTGAAAACATCTGAATCTGATCTTTCACTAATGACACAAAGAACAGAGATGGAAAAAAGTAAAACATTTTACTACAGCAGATACTTCAGTCTCATTTAAAAAGTGTTAAATGTTGAAAATGGTAATTAAATGCAGTATAGCTGTGCATCTATCCTTCCTTACTATGGACGAACCCTGTGCAATCGAATTACCGAAAAGAACTCCAGACCCAATTTTAATCTATTTTTTACCTCTGCAGTTTAAATAAACAATGCACTCAACAATTTTTTTTGCTTTAATAATAGTTATGAATTTCTTAAATAAGCAAACTTCAATAACATAAAGGTAGATCCCCTGAGCACAGCTGATGATGCTTTAAAGTAACACTAGGGTGATCAAGGATATTCCAATATTTAAATATGTTTTCCTTCAATTCCTGCATCCTCATTTTCTTTCCTTGCATCCTTCCCTCTCATCCTAAGAGGGTGGAGCTCAGACGCAAGGAAAGGTAATGAGGATGCACAAATAAGAAATGAGAAGCATCCATTGTGTACATTTATTTATTGTTCTTTACAGTCAGGTTATATCACATATACCACAGTGAAGAAATAATGTAATGCTATAATATACAACACATAAAATACCTTTTGACTGATGATGTTTTTTTCGCACTGAAGTTCGGCATGTCACCTTTTGACTGGTCACTCTTCACAGACACAGAGCTGGACACATGTGAACCTGATCTTACACTAATGACACAAAGAACATAGGTTTTTTTTTTCTTCTTTTTTTTTTTAACTACAGGAGTTACTTCAGTCTCATTTGAAAAGGTTTTAATGTTGCATATGGCAATTAAATGCAGTATAGATGTGCATCTGTCCATCACTACTATTGATGGATGGATGGCTGAACAGTAATATTTGGTTGCATGATCTCTTTTCCATGGTAAATTTAAGCTTGTTGTGACTGCCTGTGTAACTGTATTACTGGAAAGAAACTCCAAACCGAGTTCAATCAAGGTTACCAGACACTGTTTTCCATAATTTACAAAGGTATTCAGTCTGGTTCTCTCACATAAACCACGGCAGAGAAACAATGCAATGCTGTAATGTACAGCTCATGAAATACCTTTTTGTAGTTGATGTTTTTTTCTCACTGAAGTTTGGCATGTCACCTTTTGACTGGTCACTCTTCACAGACACAGAACTGGACACATGTGAGCCTGATCTCACACTAATGATACCAAGAGTAGACAGACAAAAAGAAAATAAAAAATGACTACATGAGATTCATCCATGTCTGATATCTGCATGTGCTTTCTCTATTCCTCCAGAAAAATGCATGCATGCACACATAATTTACAGTTTAAAAGTTATCTGCCACTTTACTGGCTCACACTGGTTTAATGAGTTCTAATGTAGTTAAGATGTGAGTTTACATATATATGTTCATGATTTTTAAAAATACTAGACTAACTAAACAGGTTTTTATTTATTTTTTTAATGGACAGTTGAGATGCTGTCGTTACACAGTTCAGTAAGCATACTTCAATTAAATTAACTGTGTAGTTATTGTCTGTCAATAAATTTCTGTTTTAAATCAGTATCTACATACTACTGAGGTTTAGTGCTGAACTGTGACTGTAAATTTGATTCATTGTAAATGATTTTGCTTTTCAGATGTCAGATATTTTTTATATACCGGCTACTTTTTAAAATGTATATTACCTATAATGATTTGCAATGATGACAAATGATGAATTTATAATCCCAAATCATCTACAGGCATGGCAGAAGCACTGTTCTGAGCAATAAGTCTGTTTTTAAGATGCTTTGTTAAAAAATACATAGCTACATAGATTGCAAAGCATCTGCAAATATAAAACAATGCTTGTTAAAGTTTTGTTATTCATATAAAAAACAAAAAACAAAACTGAAACCTTGACAGTGTTTAAAATGATTCTCTGATTCTCAGACTCACCTCTGTTTCTGTGAGAGACCGTTCTCAGACGGAGAGTCCTTTCCTCGCTCCTCTGACATACTACAGCTGAACAGATCAACACTGGTTTGTAAAAAAAAAAAAAAAAAATCAGCCGTTCAGTTTGACCTGGAGATGATGAAATGTTACTGAGATGCAATATGGTAGTTATTCAAGAAAATAATGAAGAACATTGAGCTGGCAAAAAAAAAAAAAAAAAAGTGAGTTACAATCAAATATATTGCCATTTTGATTAAAATTCTTAATCATTTCAGATCCTTTAATGAGTTTAACTGACACATGGCTCTAATTATAAGTTCATGAAATAGACACTGTTTAAATTGATCCCAAATTGTTAGTTTTTGTATTGCCGTTTAATATAATTTTACAGTCATGTGCTCCTAAAGTAACCTATTGTTTACAACTTGGGTAAAGCTGGTTTTATATTCGCACAATCACAACATTCAAACATTTCCGCGTTCAATAACTTTCTAATTATATGTGCAATAAAGTTATTTTTTGCAAATTCTAATCAGCGACATCATTGTCAACCTACTACATTTTTTCACAATCGATCAAAATGGCCAAGTATTATTTTAATGTCATTTAATTGCGAATGTCTGCTGAATGTCCAATGTAGTGCGGTTAACAAAGTAATTGAATGCAGAATGTGCGAATATAAAACCAACTTTACCCAAGTTTGTTTACATGTAACCTGAATTATAGTGGCCATTCTACATAGCTAATATATAATATAATAAAAGATGCTATGTTAACATAAATGTACACTTTATTAAAAGCAGATTTATGCAAGTTTTTTTTTATTTATTTTTTTTATTTATTTATTTTTTTATTTTTATTTTTTGAGGAAAAAAAAAAAGAGTTGGCATTACATGCTAGAGCTTATCCCGCGTCTCAAAAACAACAGCTCAGTTTCAATTTGTAATTCTGTAAGATTCTTCGTCTGATTATCTCTGATCGGAGTATAGCCCATAAAAAACCCGGAAGACTAGGCTTCCTGTTACTTTAAATATAAATCGCGTTCATATATACAATAAAGCCCTATTTCCCAAAATGACTGTGATAGAGAAAGTATTCAAACTTACAGTCTTGTGCACTAAAAAGAGAATTTAGACGTATCTGAAGCACTATTTTTGGTCCTTTACGCTTGTTGTTTGTCACGTCGCAAGAATCCAAACAAAAGTCCAGTGTCTGGTAAAATATCCCGTGACATTAAACTGCTGTGTGTTTGACTTTTGAAGCGATTTGATCTGTCTCATTTGGTCATTCTGACATCCTCATTTCCAACAGCTTCTTTGTTTACGTGTGAAGATTAATAACACTTTCGTTTTCGTCTTCTTCGTGGTTTTTACTGACGGGTTGCGAACTGAACTGCTCTCTATTGGACTGGAGCGTGGATTTAAAAACTACATTTATTATTGTCACTTTTTCTGGACTATTATCTAAGCTGGATACTGTAAATGCCTGACATCCTGTGGTTTGTATTTATTTCGTACATTTAATCCTTCTGTTTGTATTAGGAAGTAGGCTACTATAACAGATAGTCTACAGGTTATGTATTTATGTTATGAGGGCAACAGGTCTAACTGTCAGGTAATGAAGAAACATTTCTTAGTTTTGCAAAGGGAATTAAAATTGCATTGCCTCCATTCTACTGGCAGCCTGCCTTATATCCATACTTTAGTAAATTTATCCAGCTGTTGTAAGCAGCATGTCATCTGTATATGTAACAGATTTTATCTTTCCTGTCCCACCTCCACTATCAACTCATTCCAGTTCATTTATCCCAATACCATTACATTCCCTGTACAGCTGACTTTTGATAATGGCTGGTGATCATAAATACACATTACATGATGTGAAAAACTGCAGATAAATGTTACATTCAATCAGTAGACTGATGGCAGTTTGAGGTGCAGCATTATATGCTAAATCAATACAAGCAATTGCGTAAGATTTGATTACATTATGCTAATGTGTTTGATTATTAATATGTGCATGTTTCTCTTTCAAATGGTTGTCAAGATCTTCAGGGACACACAAATACATGACTCAAATTTAGTCTTTAGTTCAAACGTGTATTATTAAAGCTCATAAATTAATACCAAATACAGCTGACCTGAAATCAATTTTGGGCTGCACAACATGTAAAGAGGTGAGGGCTCTGGGGCCAGAAAAAACAGGGGGATGACACTAGCAAAGGAATCGGTCACGTGTACAGTAACCTTGTCTCCTTCAGATATTAAAAAACAATAAGCACTCTGGAAACGTACCAAACACAATGAGAGTTCCATATATGTTTGTGCATTAAAACAGACTTAAACTTAAATACAAATAAAAATGAAGACATTTTATATAATACATAAGTATGATGCAAAAAAAAAATGTAAGTATGAAGTAAGTGTGTATGCATAATGTATAATATATGATGTATAAAAATGCAAAATGAATTATGGCCTACAAATATTTAAAAATATAAAAATGGGACATACTGATAATACAGATTCACATCTTTGTACATACAGACAACAATTTAACATTCACACTTCTGACTTTCCCTTTTAGTTCATTTGATATATGTTAGTATTACATTTTACAATCAGAATTATGCTTATCAATACATGAATTGTTTCATTATGGATTTAATCCCAACATCTTGATTTCAGGCCTCATACTGCACTCCCAGACTCGTGTGTATTCGACCCAGCTCTTTTCTGACCGGACCCTTTTCCTGCCTCTGCTCCACCTGTAAATAAAACCAAATGATTTGTATGAACACTAAACAAGATTATTCATTCAATATTACTTGCGTACATGTATGTTTTTATTAATGCTGCATTATTAATTTGAAAGTCTGAGCTTCTTCCAACCTGTGTACATTAGAATCTGAAATAATGAATGTGAAATAGAAATAGATCTTTTACATATATTGTGACATATATCCAAGTGTAACATATTAAAAAAAAAAGCAGTTGTTGACTGGATTTTAAGACCACTTCTTTATTTTAAGGGCACTGCACTCAAGAGTGGACGCAGATCTGAATGCAAGAATAGGCATAGGAGAAAAGTCCATTGTTTAAGTACAATTTGAAGTTGTAGGAATTCGCCATCAAGTAAATGCATGTGGGTATGAACACACTGAATTTATAATAAGTTGTAACTTTAACAGTGATTGAATTATGAATCACTGTTTGGAAACATCTCATTAAAATACCTGTTCTAACACAATGCCACCCTCCTATCCTTCTCTGTAAATGTTAGAAACTCACATGAGTCTTTGTTTCGCTTCATAGACTCCACAGTAGAGCAGTGGCCCGAGTGCAATAAAATGTGAGCTCAATAAATCTAACTAAAAGATACATTTTGCGCAAATATTTTATATCCACAAGTGGAACCACTTCAAATCTCTCCTCTTGATTTACAACAGCACCATAAACTGCAGTACAATGAGTACACTGCATCAGCTTTGACAGTTTTTTTAAAAGAGTCAATATTCATACAGTAAACCAGTTTAATAAAAATAGAAATAAACTGTTGTTTTGTTTTTCCTCCTGTTGATGAAAACATACCAAACAGTGACTTTAAAACTGAGGTATGCACCAAAGTGTCATTTTTGTGTACCATTACACCCCTGTTGAATATATAATCATTTTAGGTTCTGAAGAGGAAACTCTCACCTGAGGATGACTCGTCCTGTCCTGTTGATTTCTCTGGTTTCAGAGTTTTTGATCCACCAATAACACCAATAGCACTGCCTATAGCACTGCCTATACCTTTTATACCAGCTTTAAAGCTAAACCGACTTCCTTTCTCCAAGCTGAAGAAGGAACAGAGAAAAAAAAATGTTGTTTCTATATTTTTTTTTTCAAATATACATTAAATATAAGTATGAAAGTTACTGATGAATCATGATTTGCTTGTAATAATCTTAGTATGCAGATTTTCTGCACACATTTGCATGTACATGAAGTTAGTGAATAAGATTAAATATTTGTTTTAAATTTAATACATTCAGAACATGAATAAAACCGTTGTATTGAACATTAATGAATTGTTTCTGAATTAAAAATTAGGACACCAGAGAGACATGTATCGTGATTTTGAATGACTGTGAGCTGAGCCTGGTATGTCAATTTATTTTAGCAGGATCTCAGGTTTTTCCTACAATCTGTCGAAGACTAAAAAGGTAAATGAAGCTCTCTTTAACACCACAAAGAGATATTTACTCACCTCAGTTTACAGTTCGAGCCTTGTAGTACTCCAGTGAGCTGCTCTTTTGACTCTCCTATTGTATTATTACTCAGATCAAGCTCTTTTAGAAACTGCTGTGCTTTTGCGTTTGTCAAAGACTGAGTTAAAGAAGAAACATCTGTAATGCCACAATCATGGAGACTAGAAAAGAGACAAACAGACAGAAAAAGATCATTTTACAAACAAATTAAGGTGAAGAAAATACCAACTATAATGTGAACTTGGGCTCCTCATGAGATAAGGAGAACAAAGTGTCTAGATTTAAGCTGTTTAAGCATTTTTATTCAGTAACACCTTTGTATAGGGAGCAATTCTCACTATTACCTAGTTGCTCGTTAGAATGCTTATTACTAGCATATTGGCTGTTTATTAGTAATTATAAAGCACATAATCTGCATTCTACATCCTTAAAATCCTACCAATATCAAAATTTAACAACTACCTTACAAACTATAAATAAGCAGTAATCAGGAGTTTGAGACAAAAGTCATAGTTAGTAGTTAATAGTGAGAACTGGCTGAGAGCTGGTAAAAAGTCAAAAATGTTCCTCACCTCAATCTCTCCAGTTGACAGTGTGAATCCTTCAGTACATCACATAAGTGATTCACTCCTGTGTCTTTTATTTTATTCTGACTGAGGTCCAGCTCTCTCAGGAGTGATGGGTTTAATTTCAGAGCTGAAGTCAGGATGAGACACTGTTTCTCTGTAATACTGCATCTACACAGACTGAAGACAGAAAGAGAAAGAACAATGACTCAGATCTATGATGACCACTTAAGATGTAGAGTAGACATATAGTTTCCCATAGTTAGTAGGGATACTAACTGTAGTTTTTCCAGCATGCATTGTGGGCTCATCAGTAGATCACTGAGGTTTTTCACTCCAGAGTCTCCTAGTTCATTCCAGCTCAAGTCCAGCTCTCTCAGGTGTGATGGGTTTGATTTCAGAGCTGACATCAGAGCAGAACAACCTTCATGTTTCATATCACAGCCTTTTAACCTACATAGAAAGAGCAGAAAATAAGATAATGCTTTGTTCTGTAAAGTCACATCTCCATAAACAAAATATGAAAGATCATCTTTATTTCACCAGATCAAACAGCATAACTAAAATTAAGATTTTTTTTTTTTTTTACAAATATAATGCAAACTCATAAGTGAATGTAAATTAATGCAATCTCTCCAGTTTACATTTAAAAATGGATGTTGGCATGCAAAAATGTAAATAAATTAAAATAAACACCTCAATTTCTTCAATCTGCATTGTATATTTGTCAACAGAGGACAGATCTTCTCAATTCCTGAGTTTCCTAGTTTATTTCCACTCAGATCCATCTCTTTTAAGTTGAAAGGATTTGAATTAAATGCTGAAGTCAGAGCAGCACAACCTTCTTCTGTAATTCTGTTATTATTCAGCCTGCAGAGAAAGAAAATAATGTTTAATGGATAGCAGTGACAGTCTTCATCCAAACCAGTTAAGCATCAAACACTCTTATATTTTAAAGATATGATACACGTAAAGTGTAAAATAATGTGAAATACTCACATCAGTGCATTGAGTATATAGTGTTTATCCTGCAGCAGAACAGCGATCTGCTTCACGTTTGAGTCTCCTAGTTTACGCTCATTGAGATTCAGCTCTCTCAGGAGTAATGGGTTTATTTTCAGAAGATTAGTCAGATACTGACATGCTTTTTCTGCAGCAGGACTCAAAACCCTGTAGAAAAGATGATGAAGTATGATTCAGTTCAGTTCATTTCTCAATGTTGACATAATAAAAAATAGCACTGACCAACAATTAACTCTGCTTCACTCTGTCATTTACTGTTACAGATTTTACTGCTACAAATCCCCAACTGTGCAGGACCTGTAGCATTTCTATAAATAAATTGCCTTTATATCATTTTGTTTTGTATTCTGTCATCACATCTCACCTCAGTGTCTTCAGTTGACAGTTCTGATCCTGTAGTAAATCACTGAGCTGCTTCACTCCTGATTGTCCAGGATCATTTCCTGTGAGATCCAGCTCTATCAGGTGTGAAGGGTTTGATCTCAGAGCTGAAGACAGAGCTTTATAACCTTCTTCTGTGATACTGCAGTCTGAAAGTCTAGAATTGAAATGAAAATCTAACATTCAACTGATTAATCAGTTATTTTAAAAATTACCTGAACAATATAAACCATTAGAGTGACAATTTTTTTTTCCTTGAACAACTGAATTAAAAGTTATTCAACCAAACTGACAACCAAATATGGAGGTAAACAAAAGAACAGCATAGATCTTTACACATCAACTCTGCAGTTTACAGTCACTTTCAATTATTTAATTATCTAAAAATCTTTAAGTGTAAAAGCTGTTTATCTGAATGATCCACAACATACAAGCAACATAACTGCTGAAAAACAAAAACAAACGAACAAAAGGTTTTGGAATTAAAATCCAGACTTAAGCCCCATTTAAATGCTGAGGCAGGACCTGAAATGTGGCCTTCTTTCTGTGGCCAATTTACCAGCATGAAGTTAACAGACAAATCTTCATTCTGAATGTGCACTAAGAATTTCAACTATTGATTAAATCACTTACATTTAAATTGCATTAAAGAAAAACAAAATTAAAAGGGTTTTGTAAAAAGTGGTATATTCTCCACAAACAGTCATTCATCCATTAATCATAGAATCACATTAATAACACTTATTTAAAAAATAAATAAATAAATAAATAAAATAAAAATAAACATTATTTGCATTACATTTACAATTATAAGCCTAAATTTGTCTCTGATTTTGTCTGCAATTTCCATGAACTGTTGGCAAGTCAAAAATCAGGACTAAAATTGTGTAGTGAAAAAGTGGCATAAGTTTAAATTTGAATAGTCTTTGAATAGTCAATGTTCCTTTGACACATTCTAAAGTGATTAAACACTCAATTTTCTTGATGTCTGTTATAACAAGGAGAGTTTTTTTTATAATTTACACCTTATTAATAAATAAATAAATAAATAAAGCATCTTGTGAAGTGCCAATTTTATGTAAAGTTACGTTTAAACAATACATTGTTATTAATATATTTTGTAATGAATATCAAACAAATAACACTAGTAACACATCATTTTTAGTTGAACTCAATTCTGTGTCTATCACACAACTTACCTCAGTATCTCTAATTTACATTTTACACTCTTTAGTCCATTGCAGAGTTGCTTCACTCCTGAATCCTGCAGATTATTATTGCTCATGTTCAGCTCTTTCAGATTGGTATCTGATCCCAGAACTGTAGCCAGAGCTGAACAGCTTCTGTCTGTTAAGTTACATTTATTTAGCCTACAAGGAAAATGAATCATATCACATAATTAGACTGAATGCATAATACAAATATTAAATATATTATTTTTACATGAAATATACTTATACAACATAGAATGTGGAATGTGTACTACACTGATATTCAAAAATTAATATTTTCTGAATATATGTATTTTGGATTAATTGGCAAATTTTACAAATCAGATTGAACATAAATGTTATAACAAAGCCTGCTTAAATATTTATGGAATATTATATTGCATTATTTAATGTTCACAGCTTTACAGTAATAACTAGGAATAATTTTGTTGTACATTTGAAAAAGAAAATGTTTGAAATACTAAAATATATCATACAATACAACTGAAAATTGCTTTATATAGTAAATATGTGAAACAAAAAGAATGCTATTATTAAAATAAAACTGTGGTTCACTGAACTCACCTGAGTTTCTTCAGTGTGCAGTTTGTATTTTCTAATCCGTTCTGGAGTTTCTTCACTCCTGAATCCTGCAGATTATTGTTGCTCATGTCAAGCTCTTTCAGACTGGAGTTTGATCTCAGGACTGTAGCGAGAGCTGAACAACTTTCCTCTGTTAGACCACACTTACACAGACTAAGATGACGAACAGAAAAGAAAGAATTTACAAACACGTACTTGATATCAACATTCAGTGAGTATTGAGAATTATTATGAGTTTGGATTCTGTAGGGTTCACTTCATTTAAGATACTTCACTTGCACAATATGAAAATTTAAAACCATACTCACTGAATTATGTCTAATTTACAGTGTTTATCCTGCAGTAGAGGAGTGATCTGATTCACTCCTGTGTCTCCTAGTTCATGTTCACTCAGATTCAGCTCTCTCACGAGTAATGGGTTTTCACCCACAATTCCTTTCACATACTGACAGGCTTTCTCTGCATCAGGACCCAAAAACCTAGAGACAGTAAGTACATTGATATTACCTGCCATATTCTGATTTATTTTCAAAAGCTTGTGAAAGGGCCTTTAATTATTTCAATGCTTTTATAAATATCTTTTAAATGGTTTAATTCTGTTTTAGATAAATATTTTTAATTTCTGAACTTTATTATTTTATAATCCACTTACCTTAGTGTTTTCAGTGAATACCATCGACCCTGTTGTAAATCATATAGCTGCTTCACTCCTGATTGTCCAGGATCATTTCCTGTGAGATCCAGCTCTGATAGTGAACTGGTTGACTCCAGAGCTAAAGCCAGATCTTTATATCCTTCTTCAGTTATACAGCAGTTTGAAAGTCTACAAAAAAATAAAATAAATAAATAAAATAAAATAAAATAAATATAAATCAATAAATAAAATTTGCATTGCAGCTCAAAATAATTACTGCACAATCGCCTGAAACTCAAAATGACTAAATTACACAAAATCCTATCTTATGAGATATATAGATAAACATATGTATTAGTGCTGTCAATCGATTAAAAAAATTAATCGCGTTAATCACAGTCATGGACTGTGATTAATCATGATTAATCACAATTTTAAAATATTAGGATTTACCTGTAAATGTGTTGAAATAAAGAAATGCATGACAAACTAGTTTAAGGAAACAGAACCTTTCACACCTCCGCCAGGTATGAGACATAATCCTTATTATTCTTTTATCATTATTCTTTTGTTTTTATTCAGCCATTATCAACCTTTATACTGGCAATAAAACGTTTACCAAGCCACATCGCTTCAATCCCAGTTTACATTTACCCAACTATTATCAAAAGTATTTCTAAATAAATACAACAAAACATTTTCTTGCGACCTTACGTGAAGTATTATGACAAAATGCATTAAGAAGAAGAATTGGACCTGTTCTGCAGGTGTTAGAGCTAATATTAGCATCATAAATAAGACAATTTATGAGATTAATAGTACACTTTTACTCAGAACTCACTTCAAACAAGCATCGAGTGTTTGTAATAACTTCGTTTTACGATCACGTGTGGAATTTGGTCATTTACTGTTGTTAAAATATGCTATTTATAGCCTTTTATATCGCTGCACAAATTAGCATTTCAGATGTACACATTCATCTCAAGAAAATCACACACAAACCATATCCTATCGTAATCGTGTGTTTATTATCTTATATAATCTATAGTGGCTGTTGTCATGTTTATTTCTGCTGTGTAAAAGCCCTAACATGTGCTCTGGCTGAAACTCATGTTGTTTGTGATGTTTACAGCCGCCTCTCTGTTCTTAAGTTGCCAGGTATACATTCCAACTATAATACACATTAGTAAAAGGATCTATTTTAATTTTCATTTGTCTAGATACACTTTGGACGGCCGCGGTACATTATAAAAATAGCCCAAAAAAACGCAACCAGCGGCTCTGTAATTTTTCCCGCGACTGTATTTTCAAAATAGCCCACTTGTGCCGTTACCCTGGCAACACTGGTTCACTGCACCCTCATCACAGAATGATAGATAACCTTCCGCGCTGCGATGACGGGAAGAAGATGGGGTCAAACATTATCAAACGATTAATTTGCGTTAAAAAAATATTAACGCGTTAAAATTTTTTGATTAATCGCATGCGTTAACGCGTTAACGTTGACACCCATAATATGTATGTATATATATATATATATATATATATATATATATATATATATATATATATATGTATAATATATTGTGTTTCAGGCTATTGTGCAGTAATTATTTTGAGCTGCAATGCAAATTTTATTTATTGATTTTTATTTGTTTTGTAGACTTTCAAACTTTTTATGCATGAGGAGTAACACAGTTAAAGCAGAAAGAAGCAGCCATTTTGCAGAGGAGAGAGCAGAGAAAAACACTGTTGATTCACAGAGTAAATATTTTAAAAGAGAGTAACAGAAGAGTGGAAAATAGAGTTATTTTCCAAAGAAATTCAGAGATGGAGAAATCTTTCCATACTTTTATTTCGAGGAATTCCAGTGAGTGATTTGTTCCTCTGTTATGGCTTTGTAATTTATTCATATGTGTTCAATTAAATATTTATGGAAAGAAATATTATTTATAACTAACTGTTGATGCATAAATATTAAAATATACATGTTGTGATAAAGAGATAAAGGATCTTAAATCCAGTCAGAGTTAAATCAAAAGTTATGTTAAAATCAACTGTTAGTTGACATGCAGCGGTTCATGCAAACAGAGCCACTTTATGATGGTCTGACAATGTTAATAAACTCTGGAGGCATACTGTTAAAAAGAATCAGAGTGTGTGATTATTTGATGACATGCATGTATGAAATACAGTTGTTTCATTTTGTAGTTGAGTCATGCAATAATAATAATAATAATAATAATAATAATAATAATAATAATAATAATATGTCTGATGTTGTTCTGTTAAATGTTAATCAGGTGGGTATACTCTCCCAGCATTTCATAACATAGCATGGCTGTTATGACAACATGGCCTTACAACCTTAGACATTCAGTATAGTGATATGCTACTATGTCCATTCAACTTAAAGTCCATGTAAAGTCAATATTAAATGTGTGTTCTGAGTTTGTCACACCACAGAAAAATGTGTTATTAACCACCCAGCCAAATTTGAATGCTAAAAAAAAACCGCCAAGTAAATAAAATAAGGTATCAAAATCTTGAAAAAATAAGCAGTATTCTCTGCTCTCAAACGCTGGGGGCGTGTCCGCTGGCGGCACTGAAACCACGCCCACTCGCTGGAAAGCTGCCATCTCTCTCAACTGTCTTCCTCTATCAGCTTAATTAATAAGGAGACCGAACTGTTTTGTAAATGATCGCAACCAGGTATTATGCATTTACGTGACGAAGGCATAGCTAGCATTCAAACTGTAGGCTGTAGTAACTAAAAGTAAAGACAGTAACTCGCGATTGAGCCGTGAACCACTGACGCTAATGCGCTCTAGTTATTAGGTGTGTTTGACTTGAAGCAGCGCTGCAGAACAATCAGTGTATGACATGAGAGCGATTCGAAAGCATCAGGAGCGTCTGCTCTCTGTAGCTCTCACTGTACTTTGATGTCACACACCGGTCGGTCTGGAGCGCTGCTTCAAGTCGAACACGTCTTATAGTGTTGTGGGAGGGGCTGTGCTCAGTGGCTCGATTGTGTCATCAAGTCATGATTTAGCCCCGCCCACAAATCCTGATCATGAAAATGGTGAAAAACTGTTTAACAGTCTAACTCCACAATTAAATACTACATATTTCATAGTCTTTGTAACATGTTTCAGCAATGCATTTCTAACATTTATAATGTGTTTACAAACAATTCTCAGAATTGACTTTACACGGACTTTGTTCATTCGATCTGTTCATTTAGAACCCCATATTAGAGTGTTGTTCTGGGCTACATGTAGAATGTCTAAAGTGGACTATTGAAATAGTGTTACCATTGTATAATATTCTTGTCATTACAGTAATGGTTTGTGTAGATGATGCTGAGGAAAATTACTTACTTCAGTATCTCCAGCTTAGAATTATTCAGTCCTTTACAGATCTCTTTGACTCCTGAGTCCAGCAGACGGCTGTTGTTCAGGTTCATCTCTTTCAGGATGGTTTTGGAGGAGAGAACAGTAGCTAGAACTGAACAGCTTTTCTTTGTCAGCTCACAATTGTTCAGCCTAAACACAAAAACAGCATTATTTATTTAGCATAGATCAGATCATCACACCTTCATATAAGCTCAGAAAGTCAAATTTCTGAAGGGGGGGGGGGGGGGGTCGCAGAAACACTTTTATTTTGAATGTGTATAAAATGCTTGTCTAAAGGCCGTTTCACACTGGACGCGATGCGAAAAAGCGAGGCGAATCGCCAACGAACGGTGCTTTCACACCGAGCGCAAAATGAATGTTCGCCTTCTGCTAATTCACGCCTGCACGCTAGGTGGCGCCGACCAGCAATGCATTTTTCCTCAGATATGTATCTCATATATGGATTTAATATCGTCTGCTGCTCAATATATAGCACTAAGTTAATATAGCTAAATAAAGTTTGGGTCTACGCCAGAAACACAAACTAACTATAATGTTTTACAAGAAAACATCCTGATATAAATAGAAGTACAATTAGCATCAAGCCACATTTTAAAATGTATGTGATTATTAATGTTTTTTGCTTAAAACCCACCTTAAACCATCATCGAGTGCTTGTAATAACTTCTGATTGTGATCTATACTTGATTTTGATTCTATAATAGGCAGACATGCACTCTTTGTATGTTTAATAACACCACACAACTTATAGTCATAAACATTCTTTATTGATATAAAAATACCATGAGCTGCATACAAAACACATACAGAAAATATAGCGTCATAATCATGTCTATTTGCTTTCATATTTCATGTTTAGGAAAATGTTTCACTCTATTTTTTTTTTAATACGGAAGATCTAACATTAGAGAGTAAACACGGTCTGACTCATAACATTTGTGCACATGGGAGAAAACGGACACTCCAGATCACATAATTCATTGGAGAATTAATAGAAATTATATTAAGAACATGTGAGAATAAATAAGTTCTCAGAAACCAAAGATAACAAGAACTCAGCATCCACTCTCTTCTCTCTCAGAATACTCTTCTTCTGTGTTTGTTTACACTGGTTTTCGAAACAGCGGCACCACTCCTGCCTTTTTGTGCAACAGCAGCTGCTTCAGGCACGTGATCTTAGCTCAAATCTGATTGGACGACCTGTTTCTTCGCGGAGCGATGGGGGAAAAAAATCGACACACAGGACGAAAAAAAAAAAATCCTTGCTTTTCGTGCCGCGAATGATCGCGTCTGGTGTGAATAGCTCCATAGGGATCTATTGTTTCGATTCCAAAACCGTTGTCACGCCGAATTTTAGCGTTCAGTGTGAAAAGCCCTTAATACCACCACCTGCCCGCGACTTAATATAACAAATTAACTGCTAATTGGAAGTACTCAAATGGGCTTAGCTGGACTGCTGATTAGACATGGGGCGGTTTTTAAAGGGGTCATCGGATGCCCATTTTACACAAGTTGATATGGTTCTTTAGGGTCTTAATGAAAAGTCTATAACATACTTTGCCTAAGATTTCTCAATGGTAGTGTAAAAAACACCTTCTTTACCCTGTCAAAATCAGCTCTGTTTTCAGCACGCTGTTCTAGTCCATGTTGCTTTAAATGTTAGTGAGCTCTGCTGACTCCGCCCCTCTCTTCCGTGGAGTGACGAGCAGACCATAGATATGTGTAGATTCCCTATTGGACCGCTCCAGATACGTTGACGCATCAGCCATCTCGCATTCACCATAATAATCAATGAATATTCAAAGATATACAAGCGTATAACTTCCTGTTGTAGACGCACACAGTCAATGCGCTCAAAGATGCGCAGACTGTTCCAAAAATGGCGGATGGCTTACGTATCGCGGCCCATAGAAACAGTCCATAATGAGGCATCTAGATATATATATCTATTAGGGATGCACCGATATGAAAATTTTGCCCGATACCCATAACCGATAATTCTTTCCAAATGAAAGCCGATAACCGATATGTTGGCCGATAACTCTAAATCCAAATTTTTATATAATTTTAGAGCCTGATTACAAAAAAAGTCTCACCATTTAAAGGCATTAAACACTTCAGCATAAATCAAGCAAAAAGCAGCCTTACAAATAAATAAAACAATGCTTAACACAAACAAGTCATTGGACAACATTACTTAATGTCACATGTAAAAAAATAAATAAATAAACAATCATGTGCCATGGATAAATTAAACGGAATAGTCTCCGCACCGATAATTAAATTATTTGAATTAAACCATATTGTTGATAAAAATAATAAGATAAAAATAAAAGTGGTGGTTATTATTATTAATAAATCAATGATTTTGAAAAAGAAGTATCTTAAATTAATACCACTGTTTCAAATAGCAGCATGCAGCTTTAGTTGCGTGCGCTGCTGAAGAGCTGAATTAAACTGAAGTGCTTATTATTTATACAACATAAACATAATATTAGGCCTATAACTTATAAATGCACAAAAAGACGCAAATGCACAAGTGATCTTGAACTAGGCTAAGTTATGCGCTACAGGGTTCCCACTCTTTTACGAACACCAGATTCAAGGACTTTTTAAAGCACCATTTATTTTATATTAAGCACCTATCAAATTCACACCCCATCATATGTAGTGTCATGAAAGACCTTACAGTCCTTAACATTTCACTTACACTTAACATTTACATTAAAAATTTTAGAGTAATAATGTTTTGAATGTGTAGGTTTCATAAATTTAGACCGTTTTGAGCAGCCGTGCTCAAAGGAATTTAATGAAATCCATTGACGTCAGTACTGGTAATATTAAAATACAACTTCTAAAATATTTATAAAATATGCATCAAACTGGTTTTGCTGTAGTTCTTGTACAAGATTTAAATTTGAAAATTTCTCAATTTTTAAATTAATAAAAAGTGGTTAAATGTTGTGATAACACGGTAAAACCTGTTAACATTAAAAAAAATTGCACATTCTCTCAATAGAGACGTTACTCATTATTAAAAAAAACTCAAGTCAAAATTATTTTGTAAAACACTTTCTGTTGTAAATCCCATTTTTTCATCTTTGACCTAGAGGAATGCAGATGCTCAAATATGCAGCTGCTCAAAACTTCAATATTGTTTGAAAATATTTTTTGAACATTTTAAACCTTGCAAATGTGCAAATCTGCAACAAAAAAAAAAAAAATATAAAGAAATCAAAAAGGGACTTTCTACTTGCTTTTAAACTGTAAACGCTTTTCACTAAGCTGTTTTTCCAATTTTTCAAGTTCTACATTTTCTTCTTAGCTCCATGTCGCAGTAAGTTTTGGGAGTTAATTTTTAGTCCATCTATCCTGAAAAGTCTGTCTTGCAGAGACTGACTAAAAATGAGCTCTTAAAACGTACTGTCAGATTCTGGAAGATAAATTCTTCAAACAGTGGTACAAGAGGATGTGGTACTGGTCCTTCAAGAGTCACTCACAACATCTGTCCATAAAGCCTATAAAAAATTAGTCTTCATGTATTTCACAACGCTTCAGCATGTTATTCTTATTAAGTTAGGGTCATTTTTTAGGATTTTTTTTTACCTAAGCAAAGTCTCTGAGAACCTGACACGTTCCACTTCGGCACTCTAAAAAATGCGGAGTTAAATACAACCCAGTGCTGGAAAATGGTGATGCTGGAGACTAAATGGTTCCTGATGGTTTTACACCCAATTCTTCACCTTAATTCTTTTGCAGTTAACGTGTCTTTTCTTCTCCACCTGTTTTTTTCTGACCCCGCTGAACCAATGAGAATTTCGCTGACCAATGCTCATGCCTTAACTTTGTAATTTCTGTATTGCATTAGTTTTGAATATTTCTCATGGGGATTTAATAACTTTTGACTTTTCAGTCTGAGTTAAATCTCTTTTTTGGCTCATTTCATAATTCTGCACACCTGAATATAAGGTGTTTTTCACTTCCAGCCTTCATGGACAATTACATATCACTTATAAATGATTAAATACAAAATTAATAGTATTTATTAAGACTGATGTGGTCTGGAATTGGTAAAATCAGGGTTTCTGCAGGATTTTTAAGCTCAAATTTAAGACTTTTTAAGACCTTTTTTAAGACCTGCACAAATAAAATTAATACCACATGAGCAGGGTAGCGCAATGTCTATAGTACCATATTAAACTGTAAAATGACTGTAAAAAGCATAATTTACAATTCAATGAACAAGTTTTCACAAAAACAAAAAGTTTTGTAAAATGATAAACTTTACATTTCAGCCTTTACACCATTTTTAAGAAAATGGATAAGTCAAAAGTGTTAATAATATTGATTTCAACAATTATTATCAATAAATTATTATATAAATTAAATAACATGAATTAGGGGTGTGCGAAATTGGCAAAAAATGATATCTTGATATTTTCTGGGATTTTATTGATAATGATAATTAGACGATATTTTGCTGAGTGTCTTATTGTGCTGGTATCTTAAAGATTACCATGGACAGGTGACTCCTGAATTTTTTTGATATTCTTCATATTCTGTGTGGTCAGTTCACAGCAGTGATAGAAATGAGTATTTTCCAACAAGTTTTATGGGCATTTTTACCCTTAAGCCATTTTTTCTAAAAGTGTTTATAATCTTTTAAGTCAAATTCTTGCATTTGGGCTGTTACCAAGCAAATGAAATCAGTATCAACAAAATTTATCTTTGCAATGAATCTGAAGTGGCATTTACATGTATTTACACACTCTTTAATGCAGCTCAGAGGGACATAGAATGCTAACCTGCACAGTTACAAATGCATAAATGATGTTTTGATATTTGAAACATAAAACGTTGAAAACTGATGTTTGAAATTATTTTTATATATGAATACACTTTAAATGTGAAATTAAAACGGCCAATAGGTGGCAGTAAGTCAGCGTTAATAAGTGAGTCATTGCGACTGAACCGAATCATTTAAACGTTTGATTCATTCAGGAACGAAACACCGCATGTTGCTCAGAGAAGCAAAACAGTGCTGTGGCTGTGTTTGGAATTATTTTTGTTGTAGAAATAGAGCAAAAACAACCAATATGGTGTCTAAAACGTAAGTCTCTTAAAATTAACTTCTTGTTTATTGAACTGTTGCATAAAATCAATATCACATTTGTAATCATGCTGATTTTTGGAGAAAAAAAAATGGCACTCTTGGTGTGATATTAAGTATATCAAATGATATAAATATAGGCTATACATTTTCTGCCCCCATATCTTAAATTATGTGATCAGTCTGAATGTATTTTAATAGACTGAATCGCACGCACTCTAGTTTAACCTATGTTAACTGATTCATTCTCTGTCAGCAGGTGTCTCGTTTGGCTGAAATATAAGAGTTTTCCTGGGAAAGACAGAACACAAAGCAGCGCAGCACCGGACTTTGAACTTGTAGTGCTCATGTTTATTTAATGAAATCATAGCCTTTTGAAGTTTAATCGTCACATTCAGCCATACCGCAATTCTTGTCTTTCCGTCTCCAAATTTAAGACCTCTTGAAATCATAATTAAGACTTTCTTGTACAATTTAAGACTTTTTAAGGCCTTAAAATTTGATACAACTAAATTTAAGACTTTTTAAGACCCCGCGGAAACCCTGAAAATGTGTTTGGGAAAAAAAAATTATGATCAGAATAATTATGCACGCACTGTAAGATGTGCTCACTTAACACAGAGTGCGCATAATCGCGAAATCAAAAGTGAACAGCGAACGCTCAATCAAATGCGATTTCAATACCCCGCATATAGCGGCTCCCTGATGTGCGGAAATTATATACAATATTAGAATGTTTGCAGGAGCGGGACACACGCGTTGCGGGCGTGGGTGGTAATGGTCAGAAACTCAGCGGGAGCGGGCTTAAGAAAACTCTCCCGCGCAGGGCTCTAGGCTGCGCAATCAACACACCAAGTTTTTTTTTTTTTTTCTTTTTTTTTTTTTTTTTTTCACGCTACCACATCTCCACCCCAATCATTAATGCCATTTCGTTCCGTCTTTGACAGAACATACAGGACAATTTTTGAAATAGCGCCATAAACTAAATTTATTTCAAATTTAATTCAAGCACTTTCAAGGACCTATGTTTGTTTTCAAGTACTTTCAAGGCCTTGAATCCATATGTCTGAAATTCAGGTACTTTCAAGAAGCGTGGGAACCCTGGCGCTAATAAGATGTGACGCGCTGTTGGCTCTTTCCGCAACAACACGCTGAAACACGACAAATTAAACCAAAGAATTCACAATGTTTTATTATAATAGTGTTCTCATTATAATAGTGTTCTCATAATATTATATATATGATAGTCCCAATCATTGTTATGAATGTTGTGCATTGCTGTTCGAGCTGCGTGCGCTGAAACTGAAGAGCTGAATGAACACTGGTAAACTGAAGTGCTTTGCTGGCAGCTTATTTAACTCAAGGAAATGCATCATATATGAGATTAATCAGCTATTTATACAACATAAACTAAACATAATATTACAACTTGTATGTACAAAAAGAAGCAAATGCACAAGTGAACTCGAACTAAGTTACATGCTAACCAGAATGTGTAACTTCTGTTGTGGATGCGCTCTCCCCGGAACAATACGCTGAAACACGACAAATTAAACCAAAGAATTCACAACGTTTTATAATAGTATGTTCTCGTTATAAAATTATATATATATATGATACTCCCAATCATATAGTTATTAATATTGTGCGCTGCTGTTTGAGCTGCATGCGCTGAGCTAAAGATGATCACTGAAGCGCTCTATTAACGCTCTATTAGCTTAAATAAATGAATTCTATAGGCCTATGAGATAAATCATATATATATATATATATATATATATATATATATATATATATATGCATAAACACAATATTACAACCTACAATTGCACAAAAGGCTGCAAATGCACAAGCGAACTTAACTGTTCTAGTCATGAATGTGTAGCACCGTTGTGGATGCGCTTTTCCTGTAACAACGCGCTAAAACAATGGCACACAAAGATTCCATTAATTAATGTTCTCATTATAATATGACAGACTTGCCCTGCACATGTTACACTTCACTGTATTTTCCTGTTCGAAGTGATTCCAATAATATTTCAAGCAATTAAAAACCATCATGGCGAACAGTGTGCATCTGAAGTGCCTCTGCAGGAAATAATGCATTATTTATCGACTTTAATATATCGGCCATATTTTCTTATCGGTTCGATAACAATTATCAGAAAAATTAACATTTATCTGCCGATACCGATACGGTGGCCGATATATCGGGCATCCCTAATATCTATGGAGCATACTAAACTTCAGCTGCGAAACTAGCACATTATTAGGAAAGGCGATTTGCAAAGATTCATAAAAACCTTTAAGCTATGTCCGAAATCGCTCACTCGTTCACTAATCCCTATATAGTGTATAGCAGTTGAGTGGACTATATCAGAAGGAGTGAACGAAATGAAGTGAACGGATTCGGACGGTGACGTGTACACTGCGCATGAGTCTTGGCTGTTCCAAAAATATCTTCGTCACATATGTACTTTTATATTACATGTACCACATTTTAGAAAATAATATTAATACCAATAACACTTAAAATGACTTTATATTGTAATCAGCTTTGTGCTTTAATGCTTATATGGTCATAATCATTAAAGGGGTCGTATGATTCTTTTTTTAAAGATCATTATTTTGTGTATTTGGTGTAACAGAATATGTTGATGTTTTATTGTTCAAAAATCACATTATTTTCCAAATACTGTACTTTATTGTAGGTCCTCTATTCCCCACCTCTCTCAAACTCTTTTTCTACAAAATCCCTCCTTCCGACAAGAGCAGTCTGCTCTGATTGGCCAACTGGCACAGTGCATTGTGATTGGCCGAACACCACAACCTGCGTAAGAAACGTAACGCCCCTTTCCATAATCGAAAGCTTTAGCTTTCAAAATTATAGTAAAGACAGTTAATAATCTCCTTAGTTTTATCATCAGTTCAAGCCCGAGAGGGGAACAGAGTCGCGTGACAGACACAGTGATGATGCTCGTATGTGTTTTGCACACAAGCCGCGGTTGTGTGACCGTCTCTCTCTCTCTCGCACACACACACACACAAACGACGCTGCGCTGAGATTCTCTCTCTCTCTCACACACACACACACACACACACACGAAGCGCAAAACTCCGCATTTGAGCAGTCAACAGCAAATACTTAAACTAATAACAAAACATACAGTAGCTGATTCAGAAGTGCCAGATTGTCATAGCAAAGTCAGAATTACCTCCTCTCCTAGGTTCACGAAACGGTCGTCCATAAAATGTGTTGCTGTTCTGTTGTAAGTAATCTTAATGATTCCTAAATGCATCTACTTTCGGGAGGCCAAATAAAGTGCTTTTGCTTTCATCTAGAAACACACAGCGTCTCCGACATGGCTGCATCAACACTACTGCGGTTACTGAAACCACGCCTTCTTTCTTTGCGTGAACATTTGGGCGGCATTATGCAAATATTTCCACATCGTGACGTAGACATGTGGGGGCGTGGTTGAACGAGCCGTTTTAGGGTGGCGTGGCAGAGTCTTAACTTTCTTTGGTTTTGAGACTTTAGTCTTTGCAACTTCAGGGATCTTATCTATGCACAATCAGCTTGTAACACTTGAAACTTGAAATCGCATCATATGACCCCTTTAAATACTATTAAAATACTGTCAACAAAAATAAACTCACATAAGCACGTTCATAATTTTATGTATTTATTGTTTGTAGTATCTTGAAACTCTCCCTAGCAGCGTTTTTGCACATTAATATGAATTCAAGTAGGCAAATGCCAGAAAAATGTATGAATGCTGTAGATGTATAGTTTTTAACAATAAATGAATTCAAAAACAAAAGGAGAAAAATACAAAACAAAAGATACCCCAATAAATGGATTAATACAACCTGTTGGCTGTCTTTTATGCTTTTAAATAAAAATTATTTCTTTCTCTTCAAATAGTTTGTTTTCAACTAATATGCTCTAATTTATCCTTTTCCTTGTCTTACCCTTAGAAGGCTCTCACAAACTGGAATTTACCTTTCCACGTAACGTGAACGATTTTCTACAGCGTTAGCTTATAACACTTCGAAGTAATACTAACAATTCTGTTCTTCTAGGCACAAATTTAACAAACCTAACTTTAACAGTATCAATCAGCTCATATTAGAAAAATCACAGTGAAATACTATATTAAAACCGGTCAGATTAACGAATATGTGGATCCACAATCACTCTCACTCATAGACGCACAAATCCCCCTGTAACCCACCCCGTTGCAGGCCTGATTCGATGGTTGTGATCGTTGGGGCCAGTAAAAAAACAAAAACAAAGGACTCTTCGCTCAGCCGAGCAAACAAAATAAAGTCTGTGTTACCTCAATGATCGGATGTGAGCAAATTGTTAGTGTAGGTGCAAGTTAACTCAGTTCTTCGGTTGACACGTGACGTCCCGCGATGCCAGAGGACCTGATGAGTTCACAGTACTCACAGGGCTGTCTGGTGGCATTCTCCATCCATCTTGTGCCGATATACAGGTGCTGGTCATATAATTAGAATATCATCAAAAAGTTGATTTATTTAACTAATTCCATTCAAAAAGTGAAACTTGTATATTATATTCATTCATTACACACAGACTGATATATTTCAAATGTTTATTTCTTTTAATTTTGATGATTATAACTGACAACTAAGGAAAATCCCAAATTCAGTATCTCAGAAAATTAGAATATTATGAAAAGGTTCAATATTGAAGACACCTGGTGCCACACTCTAATCAGCTAATTAACTCAAAACACCTGCAAAGGCCTTTAAATGCTCTGTCAGTCTAGGTCTGTAGGCTACACAATCATGGGGAAGACTGCTGACTTGACAGTTGTCCAAAAGACGACCATTGACACGTTGCACAAGGAGGGCAAGACACAAAAGGTCATTGCAAAAGAGGCTGGCTGTTCACAGAGCTCTGTGTCCAAGCACATTAATAGAGAGGCGAAGGGAAGGAAAAGATGTGGTAGAAAAAAAGTGTACAAGCAATAGGGATAACCACACCCTGGAGAGGATTGTGAAACAAAACCCATTCAAAAATGTGGGGGAGATTCACAAAGAGTGGACTGCAGCTGGAGTCAGTGCTTCAAGAACCACTACGCACAGACGTATGCAAGACATGGGTTTCAGCTGTCGCATTCCTTGTGTCAAGCCACTCTTGAACAACAGACAGCATCAGAAGCGTCTCGCTTGGGCTAAAGACAAAAAGGACTGGACTGCTGCTGAGTGGACCAAAGTTATGTTCTCTGATGAAAGTAAATTTTGCATTTCCTTTGGAAATCAGGGTCCCAGAGTCTGGAGGAAGAGAGGAGAAGCACACAATCCACGTTGCTTGAGGTCCAGTGTAAAGTTTCCACAGTCAGTGATGGTTTGGGGTGCCATGTCATCTGCTGGTGTTGGTCCACTGTGTTTTCTGAGGTCCAAGGTCAACGCAGCCGTATACCAGGAAGTTTTAGAGCACTTCATGCTTCCTGCTGCTGACCAACTTTATGGAGATGCAGATTTTATTTTCCAACAGGACTTGGCACCTGCACACAGTGCCAAAGCAACCAGTATCTGGTTTAAGGACCATGGTATCCCTGTTCTTAATTGGCCAGCAAACTTGCCTGACCTTAACCCCATAGAAAATCCCAACAATGCAGAAGAGCTGAAGGCCACTATCAGAGCAACCTGGGCTCTCATAACACCTGAGCAGTGCCACAGACTGATCGACTCCATGCCATGCCGCATTGCTGCAGTAATTCAGGCAAAAGGAGCCCCAGTGCTGTACATGCTCATACTTGTCATGTTCATACTTTTCAGTTGGCCAAGATTTCTAAAAAAATCCTTTCTTTGTATTGGTCTTAAGTAATATTCTAATTTTCTGAGATACTGAATTTGGAATTTTCCTTAGTTGTCAGTTATAATCATCAAAAACAGTCTGTGTGTAAAGAATGAATATAATATACAAGTTTCACTTTTTGAATGGAATTAGTGAAATAAATCAACTTTTTGATGATATTCTAATTATATGACCAGCACCTGTACTTCAAACAATACACTGTCAGTTCACTGTTACTCGAACAGGTTTTCAGAAAATAAAGTCCCGAGGCTGAGGCGGATCACACGACATAAGTTGAACTCACACGGCATATAACAAACAGCATACGTAATCACGAATCTTTATAATCTTTCTCACTTTTCTCTCTAGTCGCACGAGTAGTACCTCTAGACCAACGGGAACATAAATATCGATGGAAACATAAAAGATTGTATGGTCTAAAATCCTGAGTTTCTCCGATCGACATCATGCGTCACTCTCTTCTCTCATTCACGCTATAGAAGCACGAGTGGTACCTCTATGTTGACGAAATGCTGACTGTACTTCAGAAATGTTTAGGTTTTATGGCCTAAAACCCCGTTTCTCGCGTCAACTTCCAGGATCATCGTTGGAAACGTTTAGGATTTTATGGCCTAAAATCCTCGGTTATCCAGACGAGGTCCTGCTTCTCTCGAGTCTCTCTCTCTCGACTGACTTTCAATCTTCCTCGCTCTTTTTTAAGTCCCGCCCCCTCTCCCTCCTGATTGGAGGAATAAACTTAGATACTCTAATTTAAGGTGATAACAGCAACACACAAACATGCTGTTAAGCACATGTTCGATCAAGTGCGTTTCAACCGAACTCCCTGTGTAAGAGAGTCTCTTAAAGCAACAACACATATTACAAAATACAAAAACCATATTTTCTAGTAACAGGGTTACATGTATTAGAGTCTTACACACATGCTATACAGATAATGTAGAGCCGTGCATTAATTTGAGTGGTGACAGATATTATGGGAGTGGCTTGGTGGAGTGCAGGAGATGCAGATAACTTGATCTTGACCCTTAAGAAACTTTAATTAATGCTGTTACATAACAAATACGTTTCAAAGATAAAATTAATTGAATTGTTAATTACTACATTGAAATAAAAATGTAAAGCCTGTACAAATACTAGAAATCGTGAATATAAATAATTGGGAATCATGTAAAAAAATTAAAATAAAATAAAAAGTGCACATTTCATTTATCTATTATAACATTTATGTAGTTTTGTTCGCTTGGCTGTTTCCTTACAAAAGTCCAGAAATCTGTCAAGTTTTTCGTCAGGTGTCTTTTTTTTTAATTATATGATGTCATTACGTTGCTGTCTTGCTGCCAGCCAAGCGCTGCATTGCTGATCGTGGTTTCGAGTATCGATACATCTGCCCTTTTAAACCAAAGCATGAATGCGCAATTATCTCAGATAGCTCAATCCAGCCATACTAATCATCAACAACAGGTGCGTTCGAAGAACCGAATTAGCCAGATTAGCACGATGATATCATCTTGGATGTGTCATTTGATCTTGGATGTAATAAGCGACATACGAAGAACGGGCCCCAGAACTTGAATTTCGGCGTGGGATTGCGGCTATTAATAATAATTCTATTCATTCCTGCAGGTTCCGACGGAATGTATCACATTTGCACGTGCTTTTGAGTCTTGAGAACTCACTCGCGCACTCTCATTTTCTGTGCGCCCACAGATCGCGATAAGGAGAGTGACAGCTTTTAATAATTATTAAGGGAGTTTGCAAATGTGATATTGATTTAATACAACAGATCAATAAACAAGTAATGCATGATTTTCCTCTATATCGTCAACGAAAACAGTTCCAAATAAAGTAACAGCTGAGCCGCTGCACATCTCTAAGAGCAAACACTGTGGTGTTTCATTCATGAATGAAAGTGCGTTTTTGAACGAATCTAGTGAGTCAGTGATTCATGATTGATTACCCATTCATAAAGACAGTCACTTGCTTCATTCCTGTATGAATCAGCTATTCGAACGAATCAATTGAATGAATTATTCAGTGGTAAAATCAGTGACTTTTTGCCACCTGCTGGCAGTTTCAGTTTCATTTTTAGCGTATAATTTCAGTTATTTAAATCATTTAATATTACTGTATTCAAAATTTTATATTTAAAACATTAATCTTCACATGAATCTATGAATTTAATTGCACTCATGCCACCTCTGAGCCTCATTAAACGTCTGAAAATGTAAGCCACTTTTGTGTTCTTCTGTGCCACCTCTGTAGTACAAATTAATTTTTTATTAATACTAATTTCATATGATTGGTAACTTATTTGTCTTATTCTACTTCTTATTATATTGTTTTAAATAGAAATTTTAAAAAGCTTATAAACATAAATTTTTGAATTTGACGGATGAAAATGATGCCATTGCAAAGGTAAAAAGAAAATACCCCTGTAATTCACTTTAGGGGTCAAATGTCACCTCGTATTAGGAAGGCTAATTTTTGATCAGAATTTTTGTTTGTTGATCAGAAGGTGCTCCTAATTTTTTTTTTTAAATTAGGAGGACGAGCGCTCTTAATTACAAGAAGAAAAACACAGCTCTTAAACTGGGTGTGTGACAGGTATGGCTGTGGAATAGGGTTTGGCTGAGGAAAAATTTTCAGTCAAAAGAATTTTTTTTCCTTTAACCCGTTTATACTCACTTCTTCTGCAGATAAAGCTGGATCACGAATGATTCGCGCGAACATAGACGCATTTAGGCAGATCGGGATCGACGCATTCCTTTCAAAACGAAAGTAACGTTAATCCTCTGCCTCTTCAGTGGCTCAGATGTCCGGAGTAAATGACGACTGCTATATTCATTATATCCAACAACAAAACGCCTCAATCGCTTAATTGGAGACATCTTGTCTTCCCCTGCACTGGAGGCAGACAGCTCTCAGCTCACTCGGGTCTAAGGTAAGACGGCTTTGTCAATCAACTATCGTGGGAGGGGCCTGTGCAGAACTACATCATTCTGACAGGAGTCTCAGAACAGCCTGATTTTTAAAATAGGGATTTTTTTAAAAAAAACACAGGGTGGATTTTTATCATATGATGGATGTGTACACACCTTCCAACACACATTTATGTTCAAACAACTTGTAAAGTGAATTTTGCAACCGATGACCTCTTTAATTGGTGCTGACAAAAAAAAAAAAAGCGTCCATCCGAGACTGAATCAAAGGGAAAGAAGGCCTAAAGCAGAAAATATGACTATAAGTGCTTGGAATATGGCTTCACTCAGACCAGCGATCGGGGGGATTCCCGACCACAGTGTGTGATTTGTGGCGAGGTGTTAACAAAGGAGAGTCTTAAAGGAGTCATATGATGCGATTTCAATTTTTCCTTTCTCTTTGGAGTGTTACAAGCTCTTGGTCCATAAAGAAGATCTGTAAAGTTGCAAAGACCAAAGTCTCAAATCCAAAGAGATATTCTTTATTAAAAGTTAAGAGTCAGCCACACCTACCTAAAGCGGCTTGTTCTAACATGCCCCCACATCTCTACATCACGATGTGGGAAGATTTGCATAACACCGCCCAAATGTATACGCAAAGAAAGAAGGCGTAACTTTCTCGCTCTATGTTGTTGCTTCCGCCGGCGCCATGTCGTGGAGCGGTGCTGTGTGTTTGGATGCGAGTAAAGAGGACATAAGAAATCTGTGGCTGAGTTTTATTTACAACACTGTCCCAGAGCAGTACAACACAAATATTGGAGTTTGTGCTGCGCACTTCACGGAGGATTGTTTTCTGAACATGGGAGAGTACAGGGCCAGTTGTGTGTAACCGGTCCTATTCACCCCGCTCCGAGCGAGATTCGAACCGCGGTCTAAGCGCGGGAGACGGGCGCTAAGAGTCACTAGATCAGGGGAGTGAGGTTTACTGGCTTGCTGGACACCACGGCTGTTACATATGTAGAATCAGAACGAGTCAGACAAATTTAAGATTCGATCAGAACATCGAAACATGAGGAGCCGAAATTCCAGAGGGGACCCAAGGTTGCAGCAGGATGTCATAAATCAGATTTCTAGCTCCAGCCCTCTGAAGAAAGCTTTACCAACAAGCCTCTTTCACAGAACAGCTTGCAACATTCAAACAAAAGTGCACATTGACAATTCCAATGCAGGAAGGAGATCGTCAAATTTGGGGCAAGTAATCAAGACTGATGGTCAGAGAGATGGCTGTCACATGTAAGTCTGTGATCGAAATCATGAGCTACAGACTTTCTTGGGCGGGTCTCCCTTTACCCAAGACAAAGAACCAGACTGAAATTCCTTCCAAACCCCTTTTGACCTTTTTGCTCTACGCAGAACTACACACAGAGACTTTCTTTTCATATGCACCAAAAATCATCTTAAAAGGACTTATGAATCATTTCTATGTAGAACCCCATATTATGTTTGTAACCCACACATTAGACTATCATGTTTTAATCACATATTATGTATGTCTTTTAATCATTATTGAATAGCTGAATGACTCATATGCGTGTTTGGTATGTCTGAGTTTGAAAAATCATGCTTTAAATGTTCCTTCCAATCAATTCTTTGTCAAACGTATCATAGTCTTGTTATAGAAATCATGTCCAAAATTATACTCTCCAAGAGCGGGAAAATTCGGACCATGTGACTGATACATGATTTATGAATGGGGAGGAGAAACATACAACACCCTGAGCTAAGAAGTTATCTAATTGGTCAAGACCACATTTGGGATGCGTCCAGAAGCCGAGTTTAAATACTCAGGACACCATCAAATTATGCTTTTTCATCATTGCTCTTGCTTTGTACATTTAGCCATGCTTTTTGCCACTGCTGTTTGTCCATGAATTCTTAGAGCGGCATTCCAGCGTGCTCTGGCCTACATGCCAGCTGCTACCACAATGAGAAGAATAACCACCTAGGCTCGTTACATCCTTTTATTCTTATACTTTAATTTCTTGTCTTTCCGTGAGAGTTTCGTTAAGTTAAGTTTGCAGTAAAGTCCAGCTCCGACTGCACCCGCCCAAACTTCAACCAGACCAACTCCGCATCAAGAGTCAACGCCCAAGACTTCACTATGAAAGACCACTGAACTCAGCCAATCGGCAACCTCCGGAAAACCCCTTTCTACAATGACACAAGGGAATTCCTTAAGGCAACACAAGCAAGTACAACCTCCAGATTCTAGCGGAGTTGGTGTATTTAATATAAATTTTAGCCTCATTGAGAAACTAGGGTTAAATGATTGATGGTTCAGGTCTATGCAATTACACATTGCTATAAACTTGGGATTTCACATTTTCATTCTTTAAATCGTTGGATCGTTGGCTAATCAGAGCACACCTCGCTGTTTCACACCGATGAGCTTTGTAAAAATCGACCTGTTTCAGAAAGGTGGGGCTTAGAGGAAATAAAATAATGTAAAATATGTGGAAAATAATGTTTTTTTTTTTTTTTACTTTAAAGCACGTAACACATTGCATTACACCAAATACACATAAGAATGTTCTTTTTGGCACCATCATATGACCCCTTTAAACCTTCCAAAATGCTAAGACACTTGACAACTAAACACGAACCTCTGCAGTCAAAACCGCTTGAGTTTTTTCAGCGAAAACTACAGGAGCTACGTGGTCAAAAATCAATACTACAGAAAGCCTCTACAGTGAATGAGAGGACTCGTCGCACATCGTTCATTATCTCTCACTGGATTGCCAAAGCTGGGAAACCACAAAATTTAGGTGAAACTTGTTTCCTACCCTGTGTTAAAGAGACTGTTTCTGTTATGTGTGGAAAAAGCGCTGCTGATCAATTAGCATTGATTCCAGTGTCAAATGATACGGTGACTAACCGTATTGGGCGAATGGCAATGGATGTGAAAGAGCAGATAATCACAAAAATTAAGTCAAGTTCATTTTTTCTCTCCAACTTGACGAGAGCATTGATGTTGCCGGAGAAGCGCAGTTGTTGGTTTACGTTAGATTCGTTGATGAAGGAGAAATTAAGGAGGATTTTCTTTACAGGTGAGCAACTTTTCACCACATTGGATTAATTTGTACATGAACATGACATTGAATGGAAGAACTGTGCGGGAATTTGCTCCGACGGAGCATGGGCAATGACTGGTAAACACAGTGGATTGGTAACTAAAGTACAGGCTGTTGCTCCACTTGCAGTGTGGATGCATTGCATGATACACAAACAAGCCCTTGCGGCTAAGAAAATGCCACCTGATATGAAACAAGTCATGGATGAAGCCATTCGCGCAATCAACAAGATAAAAACGAGTGCAACAAGCAAATGGCTTTTCAAAGGTCTCTGTCAAGAGATGGGCGCAGAACACTAGCAGCTGCTGTTTCATAGGGAAGTGCGTTGGCTTTCCAGAGGAAAAGTTCTCAGTCGACTCCATAAGCTCAGAGAAGAGGTAATGATCTTTCTTTTGTTTCTAGGTCGAGACGCAAACTTTGGGGGACCGTGCTTTTGCAGTATTGGCCCTGAGGCTTTGGAACAGTTTGCCACATAAGAAACTGCCCCATAAGTTTACACATAAGAACTGCCTCCACCTTGGTGTCATTTAAGTCCCTTTTAAAGACTCATTTTTTCTCCCAGGCTTTTTTGCAAAATGTTGTTCAGTGACATGTTGTTGAAAACTAACCTTTTTTTTTTTGAAATGTTGAATGGTCTCATGCTCTGTGTTGTGTAAGTGTTGTCTATATATTGTTTGCTTATGTTTTTTAGAATCTGTACAGCACATTGGTCAACTTGTTGTTGTTTTTAATCATGCTTTAGAAATAAATTGCCTTGCCTTTCCTTTTGGAAAAAAAACTCCACACTAGCTCCAAAATTTTCCGATGAAAAATGGCTAGCTTTTCTGGCCTACCTACAGCTGACATTTTCAGCCGACTTAATGATCTGAACGCAGGACTTCAGGGCAAAAATACATCGCTCTTTACTCTTTCTGATAAAATTGAAGGATGGATCAGAAAACTGTCATTATGGCGAACTCGCTTGGACAATGATAACTTTGACGCTTTCCCGTTACTGGACGATTTCCTTAACGAGAGCACCGTGCCAAAATCCAGTTTGTGTCCGGTTAACGGTGCTCACCTAAGTGAAAAGGAAATGCAATTCCGTGAGTATTTCCCTGAAAATCAAGCCATGTCTGTAACAGAAGAGTGGATTAGAAACCCTTTTACAGAGACATCACTGACAGGAATGCCGATTGAATTGGAAGCGTCACTGATTGACATGGCAACAGACACGGGCCTGAAGCAGAGGTTTTGCGGAGAAACCACTGGCGGATTTTTGGATATCCGTGCATACCGAATACCGAGAACTGAGTGACATGGCATTGAAAAAACTTTTCCCATTCGCATCAACCTCTGTCTGTGAGACTGGTTTTTCAGTGCTGGAGTACATAAAGAACAAGCACAGAGCAAGACTCATGGTTGAAGATAGTTTGCGTCTTTTCCTCAGCCCTATTCAGCCACGACTTGACCGCCTCGCATCCTCTATCCAAGCCCAACCATCCCACTGAGTGAGTAGAAACACTGATGTTGTTTTTACGTTATAAAATATATAATATTAAATATGATATTGTCTATTAATATGATATTAATATAATGGGGGGAGGGGGTCGCAAAACTTTGTCGTTCATGAAAGGGGGTCGCACTTGAAAAAAGTTTAAGAACCGCTGGATTAGAGAATTCCTTTGATATTCATGGAAAGGCATTGGGATGGTTCAGATATTATCTGCCCAACCGTTACTATTAATCTGTCAGTGTGGAACAGTCAAGTAATAAGTATGCAAATGTGAGAGAAGTTGTAATGTCTAAAATATAATCACTTACTTTATTTTCTCCACTATGCAATGAGAGTCTGTCAAAAGAGCAGAGAGTTTCTCCCAGCCCGGGTCTCCAAGTTCAATTGTGCTCAGATCCAGTTCTTGTTGTAGTAATGGATTTTTACCCAGAACTTCAGTGAGATACTGATACGCTTCCTCTGCAGCAGGACTTGTCAAAAAGCTACAGAAATTAGAAGATAATTTTAAATTACAATTTTATACAATTTTGCAACTCCTATCCTCCTCATCAGTTCAGAGTATGATTGAAGTTATGATAATTGCATTTAGTTTCAATGAGAAAATACATTGAGGGGGGGATGAAATTCAATGTATTCAATTGTATGACTGTGGAATTTGTTCCCTCTAATGTGCTTCACACAGCAGACTCCATATCTGTCTTTTTAAACATTTGAATGCTTTTACCTGATGTTCACTACATTGCGTATTCCACCCCCTATTAATTTAAAGAGCCACTTCAGTCCTGATTTTCCAGGATAGTTTCCTGTGAGATCCAGCTCCATCAGCTGTGAAGGGTTTGATTTCAGAGCTGAAGTCAAGGTTTTGTAACTTTCTCCAGTGATACTGCAGTCTGAAAGTCTGTCAATGGAAAAAAAGGCTAGTTATGTATAGCATGTTCTACACTAAATAAAATACGCATGCATGAAGTAAAATTTCCTAAACCTACATAGAAAAATATATTGTCATAAAAAGTTGCAAAATGTACTTTTTCTGGCCTTATATCTACCTTTGTTTGAGGGAGAGCCAAATTAGACAGCATAAGGAGCTACATCACAGAAATAACGGCAGGACTACAAACAATGCATTTTAGGCAGGTGGACTATTCTGTTGGACAGATTAACTCACTTTGGCATGGATTTTGTGCTTTACAGATTGTTTACATGCAAACAGCTATATTACACACTAAAGGAAAAGCAACTTTAAAAAAAAAAAAGAAGCATAATAGGTCCCCTTTAACATACAGCAATGTAGGTAAATGAAAATACGCACTTTAGTTTCTCTAATCGGCATTGTGGATTTTCCAAAAGACAACAGATATTTTTCATTCCTGTGTTTCCTAGTTTATTTCCACTCAGATCCAGCTCTTTTAGGTTTGAAGGGTTTGAATTAAATGCTGAAGTCAGAGCAGCACAACCTTCTTCTGTAATACTGTTATTATTCAGCCTGCAGAGAAAGAAAACAAAGACAGAAAACATTCTTTTTATCTGAAGACCCGCTTTATAGCAATGACATCCTTAATTGCTTCTGATAGCAATGGGCCTCATTCATGAAACCCAAGCAGAATAATTTTTGTTCATAAACCGTAAATTGTTCATAAACCCACCCTGAAGTAAATTTCTGGATTCATGGAAGTGTATTTTCAAAATGTAGCTGCTATATATATATATATATATATATATATATATATATATATATATTTTTTTTTTTTTTTTTTAAATTCCACCAGCTCCCAACCACGTGTAAATGGTGTGTAAAACTTCCAAATGTTCTGCATTCTTTCTGGTAATCAGATGACATTGCATTTTGATAACACTATGCACTATTTTACTTCACAAGAACATTTCTTTAAGCAATTAAGATATCTTTTAGGTATCTGGCTTAGTGTCCCACATACCCTCAGGACTACTAGTGCTTACAAGATACATTAAGTGTGGATGACAATATACTTAAATTAACAATAAAATTAATGTGAACAACAGTAGTATTTGTCTGAATTTACTCTTATATCTACAGAAGTTTCAGTTGTCATTTGTAAGTTGCTCTCAATAAAAATGTCTGTTAAATGAATACATATGTTACAGGTGTTAATCTTAAACTTCTGCTATTGAAAATGCAATATAAAACAAATGTTACATTTTAAAGAAATTTTATAAAGACAAATTATTGCACAAAATGAAAATCACGTATATACTCACTGAATTACGTTCAGTTTACAATGTTTATCCTCCAGTAGAGCAGCGAGCTGCTTCACTTTCTTTAAATCCAATTTTTGTCCACTCAGTTTCAGCTCTCTCACAAGTAACGGGTTTTTACTCAGAACTCTACTCACATACTGACACGCCTCATCTGCTTCAGAACTCAAAAACCTGCAGAATGCAAGATGAAGCAGGATTAAATTCAGTTCTCACCTTTTAAAGTACAATGGATAATATAAAAATAATGCTTACATCCCCAGTTGTTTATTATAACATCACTTTAACTTTTATGCAGCAACATATTGTATTTCTGAAATAATATTTCTATAATTAAATGAATTGCATATTTTTTTTAGTATTTCATCACCTCACCTCAGTGTTTTCAGTGAATAGTTCTGATCCTGTAGTAAATCACTGAGCTGCTTGACTCCTGATTGTCCAGGATCATTTCCTGTGAGATCCAGCTCTATCAGGTGTGAAGGGTTTGATCTCAGAGCTGAAGCCAGAGCTTTATATCCTTCTTCAGTGATACTGCAGTTTGAAAGTCTAGAAAAAGAATTAAAATGTTACATTCAGCTGATTAACCAGCTATTCTTGAAATGTATTGACTAATATTAACTGCTAAAAAGAAAAGCTAGTGAATTTTATTCCTTGTACAAATTAATATAAACAAAAATGACTGAATATGAGGGCAAACAAAATATTCAGACACCTTTAATGTGTTAGAAATCAACTTACTCAAGTTTCTCTAGTTTACAGTTTTCTTTCAGTGCATTAGAGAGTAGCTTCATTCTTGAATCCTGTAGATTATTGTTGCTCAGATCAAGATCCTTCAGACTGCTGGAGGCGGAACTGAGAACTGTAGCGAGAGCTGAACAGCTTTCCTCTGTTAGCTCACACGTACTAAGCCTTAAAAAATGTAAAATAATAATAATAATAATGAAGACACACGAAGGTACAAATAACTATGCTTACTTTTGCATATGATTTTGCACATCACCAAATGTGTAAATGTCATGTGATTGCTGTGGTGTTGAGTGTATCTGATGGTGAAATGTACTCACTTGAGTATCTTCAGCTCACACACAGGATTTTTCAGTCCCTCACAGATCTCTTTGAGTCCTGAGTCCAGTAGACGGCTGTTGTTCAGGTTCAGCTCTTTCAGGATGGTTTTGGAGGAGAGAACAGTAGCTAGAACTGAACAGTTTTTCTCTGTCAGCTCACAATTATTCAGCCTGAACACAAAAACAGCATTATTTATTATTCAGCACATATTCAACACACATCAGAACAACAGCTCTTTATTTCTGCTCACAGATGTGACTGACAGTATTTTATAATGAATAAACTGAATATAATGTTTAAAATCATGTTCACTAACTTCATTTTCTCCAGTTTGCTATGAGAGTCCATCAAAAGAGCAGATAGTTTCTCTCCATCCAGGTCTCCTAATTTATCTTCACTCAGATCCAGTTCTTTCAGTAATAATGGACTTTTACCCAGAATTCCAGTGAGACACTCACACGCTTCCTCTGCAGCAGGACTTTTCAAAAATCTAAACAAAATAGATTATCATTTTATATCACATAATCTTAAAATTGTATGCCTTTTGTAGCCCTGATCCTTTTTAAAGAGCCCAGCTAATGTACGTACAGATGGTACTCAACCAGAATAATACTTTCACCACTGCCTTCCCCACAGCGACAACATAAGGGGTATTTGCTGCCTTTCACAGCTAAGTGGCGCTATAAGTCCCCCCCCACTACTAGATACTAGATATGTAATATATTACACAATATATAACAAAAAAATATATATATAATATTTTTCAAAACACTTACATATTTTTAAATAAATATTTTTTTTATAATATTATTACAACTGTGTAAAAAAAAACATTAGATTTTTGCATATTTAAGGGAACAGACAGTGTTCACGGTTTGCACAAAGACTGCATTAGTGCACATAAAGTGTGAATTAAAGTGTGATTAACTGATTAAACACCATGCTGTGATGTTAATACAATGAGTCCATGGCTAATGCAGATATAAATTGTACAGTATATGCTGATATAAATTTTGCATACTGTACGTTTTTAATTTATAGTTTCCATCCAAACTACTGAACTTTATCATTTTATCACATCTCACCTCAGTGTCTTCAGTTGACAGTTCTGATCCTGTAGTAAATCACTGAGCTGCTTCACTCCTGATTGTCCAGGATCATTTCCTGTGAGATCCAGCTCTATCAGGTGTGAAGGGTTTGATCTCAGAGCTGAAGCCAGAGCTTTATAACCTTCTTCAGTGATACTGCAGTCTGAAAGTCTGTTAAACAAAAATAAGTTGTTTATTGTTTGCTTGGACGAAGATTAGTAGTGGACTTAACATGCATTATGACAAACTACTTAGAACAACATGAACTAAACCACATTTATATAATTTATTCAGTTACGTAATGTATTACGATATTTAAAATAAGTGACATGTGAAAAGTCGAACTGTCCAAATAGTGAAACTGAAATGAAAAGAGTAAAACTGAAATTTAAACCACTGTTTTCATTTTCAATTATTCGGGTAAAAGGAACATTAACAAATTTGTATTAATCAGAATCAGAATGAGCTTTATTGCCAGGTATGTTTGCACACATGAGGAATTTGTTTTAGTGAATTTGTTTTTTTCTTTAACATTCAGAAAATAAAAAATACACACTTGAGTTTCTCCAATCTGCATTGTGTATTTGTTAACAGAGGACAAATCTTCATTATTCCAAAGTTTTCTAGTTTATTTCCACTCAGATCCAGCTCTATCAGGTTTGAGGGGTTTAATTTAAATGCTGAGATCAGAGCAGCACAACCTTCTGCAGTAATACTGTTATTATTCAGCCTGCAGAGACAGAAAACAAAGGCATGAAACATTCTTTAGTTTGTTTTAGCCACAACAACTAAAATAAAGACAAATCTATATGACGGTTCATCTAATAGCCCTCAAAAACTTTAAAGAACAGCAATAACAGTTATTTGATTAGACTCTGAAAATGATTAGATATTTTGCAGAGTATATAATCATATAAAAAACTCACATCAGTGTGTTGAGTTTACAGTGTTTATCCTGCAGTAGAGCAGCGATCTGATTCACTCGTGTGTCTCCTAGTTCACATTCACTCAGATTCAGCTCTCTCAGGAGTAACGGGTTTTTACCCACAATTCCTTTCACATACTGACAGGCTTCATCTGCATCAGGACTCAAAAACCTGAAGAAGAGAAGATGAATTAACTTTGATGAAAATGAATGACAGCATCCGATTCAAATGGGAAAAAAGTGCCAAATATTTTTCTTGAATTTATTTTGATTCAACAGGCAGTATTAGTTAAATAATATTTCTATAAATAATTCACCTGCCTTTAATTTTGTATTATTTCATCACATCTCACCTCAGTGTCTTTAGTTGACAGTTCTGATCCTGTAGTAAATCACTGAGCTGCTTCACTCCTGATTGTCCAGGATCATTTCCTGTGAGATCCAGCTCTATCAGGTGTGAAGGGTTTGATCTCAGAGCTGAAGACAGAGCTTTATAACCTTCTTCAGTGATACTGCAGTCTGAAAGTCTAAATAATAAAACTGTAATCAATTACTAATTTAATAAAACAATATTTAATTATCAGCATTATACCATTACGACATTTATATTGCACAGCACCTCAAAAAGATCATCATGTTTATTAATAGCCGTATAACATTTATATGCATATTGTACAGCATTGCATTCACTGCTGACTACAGTACCTGCCAAGTAGTATGTTTAGCAACTTTTGAAGTTTTTACAGGCCAGATTTAAATCTTCAACTTTATTGATTCATGTTTACATTAACTAAATTCCAACCTGAGTATCTGCAGTGTACACTGTGAATTTTCCAGTAGAGTGGAGATTTGTGTTACTCCACAGTCTCCTATTTTATTCTCACTCAGATCCAGCTCTCTGAGGTTTGAAGGGTTTGAATTAAAAGCTGACGCCAGAGCAGCACAACCTTCTTCAGTAATACAGATGTGATTAAACCTGTAGAAATAAAGTGAAAACAAAGAGAACAAAGTAATAATATCTAAATCTCAGCTATGCATTATAGCCAGTTTTACCCACCCCACCCCGAGCGGGACTTGAACCTGGATGGTCAGCATGAGAGGCAGGCACACTAACAATGAGGCTAAAGGCTGAAGTCTTTACTGCTTTTATACATCAGTATGAGATTTGCATAAATGTATATACTTTTTAATTCAATATTGTGCCTTTATATTACACATCTAGATGTACTTACTTCAGCTTTACCAGTCTGCACTCTACATTTGCAAACAGAGATGAAATGACCTTCATTCCTGAGTCTTTGAGAATACTCCGACTTAGATCCAGCACTTTAAGATTTGAAGGATTTAAATTTAATGCTGCAGCTAAAGCAGAACAATCTTCTTCTGTTATATGGGTCTCTTTCAGACTGTATAAAGAGAAAAGTTTCAGTATTATCTAAGTAAAGATGTTTTAGATACTACTTATACTGTTACTTTTATTACACATACTACTGTAAGTGACTATTGAAGATAACGATGATAATGCCAGTACAAAAGCATCATATGGTAATTCATTCAGTACTTTTTCCACATGATAAATAAAACACAGGTTTAAAGGCACTTAAACTTGTCATCATGACAATACAACTTACATCATTGTGTTGAGTTTACAGTGTTTATCCTTCAGTACAGGACCAAGTTTCTTCAATCCTGAGTACCCCACTTGACATTCATTCAGATTCAGCTCTCTTAGGAGTAACAGATTTTTACCTAGAACTTCAGTCAGTTTCTGACAGACTTTCTCTGCTTCAGGACTCAAAAACCTGCAAAAGGGAAATTGAACCAAATTTTCAACTAAGCTTGATGTAGCATTTGATTCTAATAGGAAAAAAAAAATGAAATGGCTAATCTTGAATTTACTTTTATTGAAATATTTGCTACAGTACTTTCACAAAGTAAATTGCTTGCATATCATTCATTTGTATCATTTCATCACGTCACCTTATTGTTAGTTTACAGTCTGGTTTCTGTGGTATATCAAGGAGATGTTCTACTCCTGATTGTCCAGGATCATTTCCTGTGAGATCCAGCTCTATCAGGTGTGAAGGGTTTGATCTCAGAGCTGAAGCCAGAGCTTTATAACCTTCTTCAGTGATACTGCAGTCTGAAAGTCTACAGAAGAGATTTCAATCAAAAATGGATCAGTGAATACTGAGACAAACAAAATGCCCAATGTTGGACACAGTAGAGTTAGAGTCTTAAACATTAATATGTCAACTAACTTGAGTTTCACTAATTTACGGTTCTCTTTCAGTCCATCAGAGAGTAGCTTCACTCCTGAATCCTGTAGTTCATTGTTGCTCAGGTCAAGATATTTCAGATGGCTGGAACCTGAACTGAGAATTGAAGCTAGAGCTGAACAGCTTTTCACTGTTACAACACACTGGCTGAGTCTGAAAAAAAAAAAAGTGTCAATGTATTTTATTCAAACAGCTTCACCAGCATGGAAGGCATTCACGTTAGCAAGGACAATTGCTAGCACCCCTAGGCCAAGGGAGTGAGGTTTAGTGCACAGCTCTTACTATCTGGACTCTCTTACAGTCTCATAGTTTGTCTCTCACACATCTCATGTTTGGATAAAATATAGCCAGCTAGCTAGCTATTGCAGTCTTAAAGGGATAGTTCACCCAAAAATTAAAATGCCCCCATGATTTACTCACCCTCAAGCCATCCTAGGTGTATATGACTTTCTTCTTTAAGACAAATACAATCAGAGTTATATTAAAAAAAATGTACTTGCTCTTCCAAGCTTTGTAATGGCAGTGAATGGGTGGTAATATTTAATAGTCCAATAGAAATAGGGTTGTAAAGTTTTTAAAATTGATATTTATCTTACAAAAATGCATCGATTTGCTTCAGGAATGAAATACTTTTTTTTTATGATGGATGGACGCACTTTATTTTTTTTAAAGTGTCTTTATTATTTTACTTCTATTGGACTATTGAATAAAAAAAAAACAATCAATCACTGTCATTATGAAGCCTGGAAGAGGCAGGACATTTTTTAATATAATTCAGATTGTATTCATCTGAAAGAAGAAAGTCTATACACCTAGGATGGCTTGAGGATGAGTACATCATGGAGTAATTTTCATTTTTGAATTATCCCGTTAACTGATTCTTATTACTCATCCCTTTTCATTTGAACCTTTCCACAAAAATTTTCTATGTAATAAATTATGTGTTTTCTACAATTCAGAAAAAAAACTGAGCAGATAGATCTACAACTAGTAAATGAAAAGTTTAATTTTGTAGGTTTCATGATTTAAATTTGATATTGTAGGTTTCATGAATTTATTAAGGTGAACTTTAACACTCCTTTTCCGTCAAACTGAAGAAGATGCAAAATAAGCATATTTGTTTCTGAAACAAAGAAGATAGTATAAAGATAAACTAATTATTAACCAGAACAACTTCTATTAATTAACTGATGGTATAGAAACCCATTATTTAAACACATTTTGTAAAGGATATATAAATCACACCTTTTGTCTTCTGTCACACAACTTACCTCAGTATCTCCAATTTACACTTTACACTCTTCAGTCCACTGCAGAGTAGTTTTACTCCTGAATCCTGCAGATTATTATTGTTCATATGCAGCTCTTCCAGACTGTTATCTGATTCGAGAGCTTTAGCCAGACTTGAACAGCTTTTGTCTGTTAACTTACAATCATTTAACCTACAAGAAATCATTTAGAACACAAAGTCAAATTGAATAAAAACAATGGATTTGCTAAATACAAATATTTACAAAAATAAATGTATTATTTTAGATGAGCAATAAATATATTCTAGCATGGTGGGGTACACTGACAGTACAACTAATCTCATTCTGGTACATAAAAACAAACAATCATGGTGGAATAAAATAACTCTGAAATGGTCAGACATTTTAAAAAAACTAAATGTAAAAACCACTTAAAGATAAATGCATTACAACAGTGATATCAACATGCTGTATGTCAACAGTGATAAAAAATTTGTAAATTAATATGGATAAATAACATTCATATACTTACACCTGACATTTGATTAATAATTACTCATTGAGGTTTTAAATGCATTTTTCTTTTGAAAAACTTTTAAGGTGTTTAAATTATTGGTCTTCAACCTGGCTCCTGGAGGCGAACTGTCCTGCAGAGTTTAGCTTCAACTCTAATTAACACACCTGAACCAGCTAATCAAGCTCTTCAGGATCACTTGAAAATCACAAGCTGAAGCAGGTTGGAAAGAAACTTTGCAGGGCACTGGGCCTTCAGGAGCCAGGTTGAAGAACCCTGCTTTAAATGACTTACAGAGCTCTTTTGGAGATTTTCACAACTTCCAATAGCCTAAAGAGACACTCGTCTGATTTCTTGAATTTCTGAAGCTCAAACTCTTCCAGCTCATCCTCTGATGTCAACAAAACAAAGGCCACTGCAGACCACTGGGCAGGAGAAAGGTCAGAAGATGAGAGACTTCCTTCTCTAAGTTGAGTCTGAATTTCTTTCACCAGAGTTTGATCATTCAGTTCATTCAGACAGTAGAACAGATTGATAGATCTCTCTGGAGACAAATTATCCTCTAATTTCTGCTTGATGTACTGAACTATCTCCTTGTAGTTCTCGTCATTGTCATCATGCTGTGTTAACAGACCTCGTAAGAGTGGACGATTAGTCTGGAGTGACAGACCAAGAAGGAAACGAAGGAAAAGGTCCAGGTGTCCAGTTTCACTCTCAAGTGCCTTGTCCACTGCAGTCTTGAGCAAATCTATCATGGTTTCAATTTTGTTTTCCTTTTCTGTAGACTCATGATGATCAAACACACTTTTCTTCTTGATGTCTAGAAACAGATGTGCATAAAGGGCTGCAATAAACTCTTGAATGCTCAAGTGAACAAAGCAGAATGTGGTACCAAGAATGATCCCTTTTTCCTCCTTAAAGATCTGGGTACACATGCCTGAATACACTGACGCTTTAGACGCATCAATACCACAGTCTTTCAGATCTGTGTCATAAAAGATCAGATTGTTTCTTTGCAACTGATCAAATGCCAGTTTCCCCAGTGAAAGCATGGCGTCTTTATCCCAGGAAATATCTGGTGTGTATTTTCCATCATACTTTCGTCTGCTCTGCAGGATCTGAAAGCGGAGAAAGTGTGTGTACATTTGTGTCAGAGTCTTGGGAGTGTCTTCAGTATTTGATTCCTGCAGTGTTTTGGAGGCATCATCAGCCTGATTGTTTTTCTGATCATTAATTTTCTCCTCTAAAATGTTTTGGAGAACAGTAGCTGTAATCCAGCAGAAGACTGGGATGTAGCACATGATAAAAAGACTTTTTGATTGTTTAACATTATCAATAATTTTGTTGGCCAGATTGACATCTGTGATTCTTTTTCTGAAGTACTCCTCCTTCTTTTGTGCATCATTGAATCCTTGTACTTCTGTCACACGGTCGATACATTCAGGAGGAATTTTAATGGCAGCTGCTGGTCTGGTGGTGATCCAGATGAGAGCAGAAGGAAGCAGATTTCCCTTGATGAGGTTTGTGAGGAGAACATCCAGAGAGACTGGTGATGATACATCACGGCAAATCTCATTACCCTCAAACTTCAGAGGAAGACGACATTCGTCCAAACCATCAAGGATGAACAGTAATTTAAATTTATCATTTCTTGCGAGGTTGAGACCTTTTATCTCTGGGAAAAACTGACGTATAAGACTTGTCAAGCTTTGTTTTTCATTCTCCATTAAGTTCATCTCTCGAAATGCAAGAGGAAATATGAAAGTAATATCCTTATTTTCTTTTCCGTCAGCCCAATCCACAATAAACTTTTGCACAGAGATGGATTTTCCAATACCAGCAACTCCTTTTGTCAGTACAGTTCTGATCTGCTTGTCTTGTTCAGTGATCTTCTTGTCTTGTTCAGTGATCTTCTTGTCTTGTTCAGTTCTGATCTTCTTGTCTTGTTCAGTTCTGATCTTATTGTCTTGTTCAGTGATCTTCTTGTCTTGTTCAGTGATCTTCTTGTCTTGTTCAGTGATCTTCTTGTCTTGTTCAGTTCTGATCTTCTTGTCTTGTTCAGTGATCTTCTTGTCTTGTTCAGTGATCTTCTTGTCTTGTTCAGTTCTGATCTTCTTGTCTTGTTCAGTTCTGATCTTCTTGTCTTGTTCAGTGATCTTCTTGTCTTGTTCAGTGATCTTCTTGTCTTGTTCAGTGATCTTCTTGTCTTGTTCAGGTGCTTCAAACAAATTTTTGCATTCAACTGGAATCTCTTCTGATTCATGTCGCCTGTCAGCAGCCTGAACTTGTCTTACTTCATGTTGGGTATTTACTTGTTTACTAACACCCAGAGTCATATAGAGATCAGTGTAGATGTTGTTCAGAAGCTTGGAGTCACCATGCTTTGCAATTCCTTCAGATACAGATTGATGTTTCTTCTTCAGGTTTGATTTTAGTGGTCGCTGATGAATGAGGACCAGCTCATCTAACGCACAAACAAGAACAAAAAACAGAAAGATATTCATCAAGATATGCACCATTTGACATTTTATAAGTGACAATGAGATTGTTATGCCCATGAACCTCTTACCTTGTAGAGCATCTGCAGCCTCAGCTTGCTTCATATCTCTCAGGAAGAAGAGTGTTATATCAAGAGCTGCTTCTTTGATATCACGCATCTCTTCTATAAAGTCCTGCACAAAGTACTGTGTGTTGTCTCTTTTTAATATTTTCTTAAACTTTTCCAGCTCATTTTTAAGAAACACAATTATTTTGTTCTCAAGATCCTGAAAACAAAGCAAGCAAAAATAAGTCCTACCTATACATTTAAAACATGTTTAAAATAAACAATTTATGTACACTACAAATTACACTCATGAAGTTTCCCAGCACTGACAGAATAGACCATCAGCAAGGTAAAGTGGTGATGAATACAAACACACAAACAGAGATACCAAGAACCTTGTATGGATCAAATCCAATAATCAGCATGATTTTTGGTATCTCAGTTAATGTGCTTTTGTATTCACTGCCATTAATTTGTCACACGGCTGAAACATGACTACTATTTTATTTTTGATTTGAGATTTCAAAAATGATGGATTGTTAGAACATCAGTTAACAAGAGAAAAAAAAATCAATTTATATTAAGTAAAGTTTTAAAAAATATCTAACAAATAAAAATTATATACAATTCTTTCAATAACTTCTTAGTATGTTAATTAATTATTAATTGTAGCATTTATGAATTTTTACTTGCCTTGAAGATCCAGAGGAGATTTTCTCTGAAATTCTTGCGGTTGCGGTAATTCTTGTAGTTTGAGTCTGATTTCTCAAACTGAACCCTGGTAGCAAAATAAAGGTGGATTTTATTTTTTTTTTTTAATACATACTATTGGCTCAGTTTCTAGGAGGGGCAGAGTTATGTGGAGGCACTATCCTCTTGGTTGTAATAATAGACTTTAGTACAGTTGCATATGAATTCCTCATGAACCTGATGACTCAAATGTATGATCTTATTTAAATGTGCTGAATTTCACTTAAAAAAATGGTATTGTTTTTCATATTTTCATTGTTATATGGATCAGTGTACATGATCAATTTGCTTCAAAAAGCACGTTACATTTAAAATCTATGTTACATATTTTGGCTTATTATTTTATGGAAAAAAGTAATTACACATTTTGGCAAAGTAGATCCATTTATTTTGTAATTTATTGTAATAAATTGGAAAAAATAAACTGTAGTATATTGTGTTCCCACTTGTTGAGAAGAAAAGATGCCAGTTCCACATCACTCTTCAATCCCTTCTGTGCTTTTAGAGCTTCCCACCGAGTAATTTCTTCACCAATATTTACTGTGGTCTTCTGTCCTTTGTTACTAAACCACACACAAAAAGAAGAAAATCACATAAAAATAACAGTTTCACAGCCGTCAATATCATTTGGTCAAACCACTGCCAAACCAGCTGCTTACTAGCTGTGCTTTATTAGCACAGAAAGGTGGTTGATGGGAAATACAGTTTTATGATAAAAAGAACACAAGAAATACCTTTTGGAAGGTGATGGTGTTTTCTCATTGAAGTTCGGTCCATCACCCTTTGAATGGTCACTCTTCACAGACACAAAGCTAGATACATGCGAGTCAGATCTTTCACTAATGAGAAAAAAAAATAGCACAGTAGGTACTTCAGTCATATTTAAAGAGGTCTTATGTTGCAAAATAACTGTTCTGTATTTCCATGGTGAATGTATGAGCCCTAGTGGCTACCTGTGTAACTGAATGAATATGTTCATTAAAGATTAAACACTTTGCAATACATTATGTTCTGTGATTCATTTTTGTATTTAGTCGAGTTCTGTTACATACACCACAGTGAGGAAATAACATCACTACAATGCAAAAGATATGAAATACCTTTTGTTAGTTGTTTTGATGATATTACGGGACAATGACAAATTTTTCAGCAAATTGTACAGAATTAAATCATACGTGTTAATTTAATTCTCTACAGTATGTTATGCATGATGACAGATTTGGCTTAATTTAGTAATAAATAAACAATGGATCACTGTAAGATGGATGAAATACCTCTTGTTACATGGTGTTTTTTCACTGAAGTTTGGTCCATCACCCTTTGAATGCTCACTCATCACAAGAGAGCTGGACACATGTGAGCCTGATCTTACACTAATGACACAAAGAACAGAGAGAAAAAAACACTATTACAGGAGATTCTTCAGTCTAATGTTGCAAATGATAATTAGATAAATGAAAGGACATATTCATGTTTGGATGCAAGATCTATTTTCCATGATGAATTTATGCCTCTTTGTGGTTGCCTGTGTAACTGTATTACTGTAATAAAGCTCCATATTGAGTTCAATAAAGAGTAAAGCAGACATTGTGTTCTCTGATTTATTCTTGTATTTAGTCAAGTTCCATCACATACACCACAGTGAAGAGATTAGTTAACATCACTGTAATGTAAAACACAAGAAATACCTTTTTGAAGGTGATGTTTTTTTCTCACTAAAGTTTGGTCCGTCACCTTTTGAATGGTCACTCTTCACAGACACTGAGCTGGACACATGTGAACCTAATCTTACACTAAAGACACAAAGAACAGAAAGAAAAACACTATTACAGGATATTCTTCCAGCTACATTCAAGCATTCATGTAACAGCTCACATACAGTATTCAAGTCACTGTATGAACAAAGAATCTACTGTACCTTCATTGTTGTATCACTCACTTTGATTATGGGGTTGAGATAGAGCTTGGCTTGTTTAATAATGTTGAATAATATTATTAAATAATTAAACACTGGATCACCGTAAAATGCTTTGAGAAAAAATTGAAATACCTTTTCTTACATGGTGTTTCCTCACGGACGTTTGGTCCATGTCCTTTTGAACGGTCACTCTTCACAGACACAGAGCTGGATACATGTGAGTCTGATCTTACACTGATAACACAAAGAAAAAAAAAGTTTCACTACAGGTTACTTCAGTCTCATTTGAAGAGGAGTTGCAAATGGTAATTAAATGCAGTTTCAGTTTCCTTTGTCTTCATTAGAAAATTGTTTCTGGCTTCACCATACATTACATAAAAGACAGTATATAAATACACATTTAAAAAATGACATGAAACACTCAATTAAAAAGCATATACACAATTCAAAGAATGTAACAAAACATGTGGAGTACCTTCTGGGTCGTGATCGTGTTTCCACACTAAATGATACACTTGAGCCGGATCTTTTACAACGCAAGAGCAAAAATTAAAGAAAATTATTACGGTCTTAGATATTTTGTAATTAAGTTGATAATTACAGTGTTAAAATTTCTCAACCATGAAAGTAAAAAAGTAACAATATTGCAAATTTGAGAAGCAAAACTGTAGGGGTTTATGATAAATACTTACTGAAGTACTTTCTAACAGTCTATGTGTGACCAACAATAAGAAACATTAAATACCTTTTGATAGATGTTTTCCTCTCACTGAAGTTTGGTCCATCACCTTTTGAATGGTGACTCTTCACAGACACATAGCTGACCACATCAGAGCCTGATTTTTCACTAATGAAAAAAATTTGATGTTCTAATTAAGTTCTCAATGCTCCCTCTCTCTCTCTGCATGCTATACTATAACCATTCATTATTATTCTTCCCTCGACTGCAAGAGAAGAAATGAGCTAATTAGCTATTGAACACCACTCCAAGACTCCCCAATATGAGTGGCTTTTTCCATTAACTGCAGTTAAATCCATTTTATTCTAACATTTCATACATAAACACCACAACTATCAGCATTGACGTCTTATCAGCATTTGTTCTGCCACCATATAAATTACCAGCTAACTATAGCCTGCATCGCTTCATAGACTTGAGCAAAGCTAATTTCCTACTTCTATAAACGCTTACAAACGCTGAGTGTTAGTTATCCATTGACTCAGTATGACTGAGTTACAAGGCTATTCCCTCCTTCTCGCCCCATCAGTGAGTTTCTTCTGATGCTTTTGGTTTAATGACTTCAAGTTTATGATCTCAGTCAATTTTGTTGGTGGCAAGTTAAATTGTAGTGAACCAAACATTTGGACAAAGATTTGACAAACCAACTGTGACACATTGTTGACTTCAAACTTAAAAAAAAAAAAAAATAATAATAATGCATCATACAGTTTGTGCACGATCAACAATAAGAAATACCTAAATAATAAGTAGAATACCTTTTGGAAGATGATGGTGTTTTCTCACTGAAGTTTGGTCCATCACCTTTTGAATGGTCACTCTTCATAGACACAAAGCTGGACCCAGGTGAACCTGATCTTTCACTGACAAGAACAGAGACACAATATTATTAAAGGAGGTTCTTCAGTCTCATTTGAAGGACATTTGCCATTCTCATGACTATGGACAGATGAATGTGTTTATGTGTGGTTTTCTGTTTAACCCGTTAAGTTCAATCACAGGCACAACAGCACATAAATACCTTTTAGCTTGTGATGGTGTTTTATCACTGAAGGATACATATAGGCCCGATTTTTCACTTATAACACAAAGGAGTTTCCTCAGTCTCATTTGAAGAGGTTTAATTCAGATGGTAATTACAGTAAATACAATTTAACAAGCTATAACCATGCATTATTATTCTTCTCCCATCAACAGCTATCACAATGCTGTAAAGCAATTGCTTTTTTGAGAAACAAAACTCTTAAGTGTTAGGAAGTATTTCTTTTTGACTCTTTCATAACACAGTCTATGTGTGTCTGACAATATGAAACACATGAAATACCTTTTAGTAGGTGTTTCCTCATTGAAAAGTGGCACATCACCTTTCAACTGATCACTCTTTACAGACTGAGAGCTGAAAACCTTAGAGTCTGATCTTTCCCTAATGACACAAAGAGGAAAGAGAGAAAAAGGGGGGGGATAACATTTTATGGCAGGAGGTACTTATAGTAAGTGTTTTTTTTTTTTTTTTCATCTTTTGACATGACATCAGTAACTTAATATTCTTGTCACTTTGAGTTTGATTGGATAAGGAGACACTTTCATCTAAAGCAACATACATTCAATAAAGACACATTTTATTAATTGTAACAAAAACATGATCTACTCTTTTGAGTTAGAGCAACACAGACATGAACAAAGGTGAGAGACCTGGCAGATCCCCAAAGTTTAAATACCTCAGCTAACAGACTGTTATCACTATCAGCATTGCTGTGACATTATAAATGCCTTTTTGTTTCAGAGAAATGAAAGTTGTAACTGAGGTGCAAACAACATCTTTATTGGATTCTGGACTCTAGAGAAGTGTTTGAATTTTATAGACTTATTAAGGAACACATAATATTATCCCAATTTTCACCCATCTTATTGAACTTTTATGATAGACACTTGGCTTTACAGTAAAAGAGCTGCAATATTGAAACTTAAGAAGTGTTTAAAATGGTTCTTTAAAAACAGACTCAGTCTCACCTCTGTTCCTCTGAGACACTCATCTCAGACAGAGAGTCCTTTCCTCGCTCCTCTGACATACAGCTAAACTGCCACTGAAAAACAGCACTGGTATCTTTGTGTTGAAGACATTCAGCTGCTCAGCACAACCTGGACATGAGGTGAAAAAAATGACAAATGTTGAGCTGGCAACAAACAAGATGTATAAAAAGGACGTGGGCTCTGAAACTAATATTAACGTTAATATTACATTTCATTTAGTGTAACAACCAGTGTCAGGTTAAGATGTATTTCAGACAACTCTTCATAACATATAGCTGTAAACGTAGAAACATAACTGCATAATTTATAAATTATTTCAGCATTGCACATATTACAGAGGGGGAAACTGAACTTTCTGTGCAGTTTTAAATATTTTACACTCACTTTTACGGAACAAATTAACCATTTTTATACAGCATGGGGTCATTACGTCACAATTTATTATAGGCTATTAACCCGTTTAATCCCAAATGTCATTTGTAATAATCAATACTTATTTTTTGAATTTTTTTTTTTTTTTTTGGAAAAGTGTGTGAAAAATTGTGTTTTATGCTCGGTCACAATTGTGACCGGTGGGATAAGGTGAGTACTGAAATAACATATTTCTGCAGTCATAAAAATTGTTATATATCTTAGCTCAGCTATTTTAAACTGTTTGATCATATTCTAGGGTTACTATTATGCATAAAAAACCTTATGCAACACTGATAGGAACACTGATTTAAAAAAAATAAATAAATAAAAATTAACCATTAACGCATTTCAAAATTGTTACTTTTTTATAAATATAACATCACATTTTTATATTGATGCTACCAGTATTACAACATCATTACTGTAAATTTTTTGAATTTTTTACTGTAACATTTGAATTTTTTTAATTTAGTGCAATATTTTGTCATTGCAACATTTTATTGTAATTTTCACTAGCAACTGCAATTGGATTTATATTGTATAGCTACCTAAGTTCACTGTTATCCCACCGGTCACTATTGTGACCGTCAACATGTTTACTCAGTCTATGACCACATTCAACAAAACTAAATATATGCGAATCTATATATATACTAGACACCCTAAAGATAACGTGTACCAAAAATCTTTGTCATATCTTTATGTTAACATATTTACTAGCCTTTTGTTTTGGAGATTTGATGCAGCCATCATCTTCTCAAGGTGCAAACAGGAAATAAACTGCTCTGGTCATGTGACAATTTGCACTAATCATGTGAAACTGCACATATTTAATTGAAACCCTTTATTTTTTTCCATATTTGCAGGAAGTGCACTAAAACATCAGTCAGTAAGTTTTTTAGAGCTTTATAAATGACAACCTTTTTTTTTACGGTCACTATTGTGACCGGTGGAATTAAATGGGTTAATTTCAACTGCTCCCACAAGAAATACCTAAGTGAACTGAACTATTCTATTTAATCACAGCTGATTTATTACATTCTCTTTTGACACAAATTAAAAGACATTAAAGCAACATTCACCGCGTGCTTGGGTATTTACCCGCCTGTTAATTTTCCCGTTGGTATACTTTCGATTTCGCATCATCAAGAAAATAAATAGAGGGATTTAATTTTTTTAAAAAAATAATACATTATTTTTTTAATGTAATACATTATTTTTTTAAAAATCATTAACTGTTCATTCACATATAATGTAATCAAGGACGTCTTAAAACTTACTTGCAGTAGTACGACGGTCTTCAGCACTCAGCACGCTGTTCAGAATACTTTCTATTTCTCTTTACGACCCTGTCACATGGTGCGATTCATGCCAATGAAACCCGGTATCTGCATTTAAGATCTTTCCTGCTTGTAGACTTTGTTCATGGTTAAGCGTTAACTGGCCGTTCTGACATTCTCATTTTGCCTAAAAGCTAAAAAAAATGCAGCGCATTTGAGTCTTGAATTAAATTGTGTTAGATCTTTACCAAGTTCATATCATTCTGTCGGCTTAATCAATTTGAGAGGTGATATTATAATTCTGATAGAGTAGGATATATCCTGACCAAACAGTAATGTTTTTGTTTTAATATGCGGGAACATCCTCCAAATCGCTCTGTCCTAACAGATCAGTTTAATAACCAAGTTCACGCCATCATCTTCATTAACCTAAACTCATCATTAAGTGCATTTTATTTATCTATTTTTTTTTTCCACCCATTATTTCTGCACTGCGAATGGATTCATCGCCTGCCTTCAACACTTTCGGTTTCGTTTATATAAACCTCAAATGAGTCCAGCTTAACGTGTAAGCTCTAGCTTGCTTTGTAAGCTTTGTGAATAATACAATAGTTTTGCAAAAACTTGTTTCCGTATTTGATTTTTAAATCAAAACGGTGTTAAAGGACCGGTTGAAGAATCAGACGTAAAACCAGCTGCAGTAACAACAGCATTTCATCTTTTACCATTAGATGGCAGTAAAGTAGACTTCGATTAATTAACCCATGGGTTCGCACAGATTTGAAAGTGAAAATTTAAAAAGCACTGCATCAAAGTGTAAACCCGGTGGTTTTCAAGAATAGGGAAGCGGTTTATTATAATCGTTATTGGTCTCTTAAATAGAACTGCGCAATCCTGTGGTCATCTCAATGTGCATGCTCAATGTGAATAACCACAAACAAATTGTATGCAAAGAGTGCGCGGAAGTAAATTGCAATAAGGTGAACTTTGTGAATGGAAGAGCAAAAACAATTTTCGCGTTACCATTTGCTCCAACAGCAAAAGTCAAGTCACCTTTATTTTTTCTAGCGCTTTATACGATACAGATCGTTTCAAAGCAGCTTCATAAACGAGAAAATTCATGATGCAAACATGAGAAATTCAAATTCTGCTGTAAAGCACCTCTAAAAAGACATTATTGTTTGTATATTACAAATAAGGAAAACCAGGAAACAAAACGGGAACATACATGTGACAATTATTCAGCTCAAGTCAGTTCAGTATTGATTCAGGTCAGATCAATAACCATGTGAAGTTCATCAGTTATGAAATGAGTTCATTTCACCTACAAGCAGTTGAATCGAACTCAGTTCAGGAAAAGAAAATCCATCATTGCGATTCGATGACTTTCCGAAAGAAGAAAAAAAAATTGAGAGATGGATTATGGCAGTAAGAAGAAAGAAACGTCAAAATGACTGTAACTCACTCCCTCAGGTCTGTTATAAATCACCTTGATACTATAGGTTATTTCGTCATTTAATGTCAGGGCAATGTAAAAAAAATAATAAAATAATAATAATAATATAAACGTGCTTTTAATAATAATAATAATAATAATAATAATAATAATCACTATTTAAATGCAGTGTAAATGCATAGTTGTCTTTGACCATATCACCAAACAGAGCTAGACGAAATATACAAATCATCAGGCTACAAACATTTATACATTAATGTCAAAGGTCCTTACCTACCAAAGATATTCTCCTTTTACAGAACAAAGCAAAATAAATCCAAATTCATGTGCGTAAAATAGAGATTGCAACAAATCCATCTGTCTAATTGCATGAAGCAGCAAAGTATTTCAGCATCAAAAACACAAACGTAACATTTAGGCCTAAGTCACTTGCACTTATTTGTATGGACTATCATTGAAATCGTAGTGATATTAAAGTGATATTGTATAAAGTAATACAATTATATTAATTTAATTAACTTTTTTGTACTAATTAACGTTGTTAATTATTGCAAGATTAACATTAAATATTTTCAAGTAGGAGTGGAGGCCTACATCTCCAAGATGTTTGCTAAGAGAACTTCATGTTGAAAACATCTATTGTAGGCTACAAACAACAGACAAATGACAAACATCAGAAAGCATGAAAAGCAGTTTATCATACATTCTGAATCATAAACATCTTAAAGACATTTTATGAATGTCTAGCATTTATCAGGATCAAGCTATTGCGGATGAGCAAATGCTCTAAAAATAATAGTTCTTTCAGATAAAAACACACACATCGTGGAGATATCTACTTAAATTAAAAGTGTCTAAACTCTGCACAAGCTCCGTGGAACTCATTTTAATACATTTGAGTTAAAACTTAGTAAGAACCTTAACAATGTAACAGAGCGAACAGTATATAAACTTAAAATATTAACCTTGTTCGTGAAAGTTGTTGTTGAACGCACAACAAACCAATGGAATCCAAAATCTGCAGCTCACCTTTATATATGTCGACTTCTGAGACCAGATCGTAGTCATTCTAACAGGTGAGTCGATTAGACGTTAGTTTTTTTTTTTTTTTTTTTTGGTTACATATGCAAAATTTGTGTGACTGGATAGCTAAATAGTTTAGAAGCCTGCAGTCATTTCTATTTATAGATAATTATAGGCTACTTCTTGTGACGTGGGATTTACTACTAAGTGGTAGGCCTTAAACTGAACTCCTGTTTGTGTGCAGATGGGCTTTACCACTTTATATTTGATAAATTACTGAATCTTACACGCTTCATAACATTCAGTTTTAACGTAAAATACTTATTAATTAATATTAGCTGTGTTTCCACTGTCTGGCCAAAAGCAAGTGGCTAGTGCGTGCCAGAACCTGTCACTTTTCCACTGTCACTTGTGGGGCTTCATTGGGCCTTGCAAAGTATGCCTGGTTTTGAGGAGTGGTTATGAGCAAAGTTTGAGTCAGGAGAGGCTCAACACCGCTGCTCATTTTCCATAACATCAGGCTAACAAAACATATTTAAGACTTTTAAAACAATTTCCAGTTGAAAACTCACTTTCAGACACCGAGTGTTTGAAATACAATTACTTCTCAGTTGTTTCTTATTCCAAAAATTTTATAGTAAGTCGCTGAAGACAAACTCTATTTTCAGAGCAAGCTAGGCCAAAGACTGCATATGAGGTATTGAGGAAATCAGTATCAGAATCAGAAAGAGCTTTATTGTCAAGTGTGTTTACACACACAAGGAATTTGTCTTGGTGTTAGGAGCTTCCAGTACAGAAGTACAAACATAGTGCAGACAACATATAATTAAGGTAATAAAAACACTAATAATGAAGAGAATAGACAATAAATTATAAACAACAACAGTAATAAAAATAAAAATATACAGAAAAGAAAAAATGTCCATAGACAGAACTGTGAATGTGCATGTGTCCTATGTACGGATGAAGGTTTGATGAGTTATTTACAGATGTTCAGTACTGGGGTGTGTTATGTGTTGTTCAGGTGGGATATGGCCTGGGGGAAAAAACTGTTCTTGTGTCTAGCTGTTTTGGTGCTCAGTGATCTGTAGGGCCGGTCAGACTGATGCCAGATCGTTGGCTGAAAGCTCTCTTCTCAGCTTTTCAGAGTAGTTTTATTGGAGACTATTATTGGAGACTTCTAGTAGTTTAATCAGCAGTGTATTGTACATACTGTATGCTTAGTTATAATTTATTGTAAGTAACAGTAACATGTTTGGGTTTTGTGTACCTTAACTGGATTTTAAGATGCCTGTCATCGAACACACACTAAGGTGCAAGAAAAAGTAATTGAGGACTTCATATCAGAAACACTGAAGTTTGCACCACACAGAGATAAGGTAAGGCTTTTGTAGTTTTTGTAGTTTGTAAACAATTAATAAAGAAAACAATGCAAATTTAAAACAGAATATACTGTATACTAATACTCTGTTTTGTTTCTATAGATGCTACAATCTAAGGCGTCACTTCAGCCCGAAGCAGAGACTTCTGGAAAAGAAGGCACACAGAACACACTTGATTAGTTGTTTTACACAGAATGTATTTTGTTATGTAAGATTTGGAATGTTTCAGTTTGTGGAATGTTTGAGTATATAAAATGTGAAAGTAAAGTAAGATATCAGTTATGCCATTGTTTTTATTTAGATGTACTGTATGTTACAGTGCACCTTGGCAAAAGATATAAACTATGAATGAAAATGATCAAATATATTAAAAGATTAAAAATGTTTGTGTCGTGTCTTACAGTTTTTGGTGGTGACAAATATAGTTAGTAATGTTTTACCAAATGTTATTGTTTGAATTGATATTTGTTTATAAAAAAAGTTCCCAGGGCAATGTTTGGAGGATATTTGCATATTTTATATAACGTTTAAACATTCAGAAACAAGTTTTTCCTAACATTTTTCTAACCAGATGAAAAATCTGGACATTTTGAATGTTTTTTCAAGATGATAGAATGAAATGTTTCTATAATGTTCACGTAAACCAAGAAAAAACGTTCTTAAAACATTAAAAAAAAGCAAATTTTAAACATTTAAAGAACATTCACTAATAACATTTTCATAAAGTTTTAAAGATGATAGAATGGAATGTTCCTGTAACATTCACATACACCAAGAAAAAACGTTCTTAATACATGAAAAAACTGGATATTTTAAACATTTAAAGAACATTCCGTAATAACGTTTTCGTAACATTTTCAAAATGGTCCCAACGTTTGCAGAAACCCCACAAAAAACGTTCTTAATACATTAAAAAAACTGGACGTTTTCAACACGTACAAAACATCCCGAAATAACGTTTTCATAACTTAATGGGAATGTTAGCAAAACGTCCTGACAACTCATTTTTGTTAGCTGGGGGAACACAGAACTCCATTGGTGCAAAAACAGTAATAAGTAGAAAAAGTTGTTTAAATACAAACAAGAACAGAATTCAAACTTACAATCAACCAATAAGGAGGTTGGAATAGATCAGATGGTATGGTGTCTACCAATTGCGTGTGGACGGCACTGAACTGGCGCTGTGCAGAATGATCAGTGTATGACATCAAAGTGCCGCGAGAGCTATTCGAAAGCATAAGGGTCGTCTGCTCTCTTATTGCTCTCGCGGTACTTTGATGTCATACACTGATTATTCTGCGCAGCGCCGCTTCAAGTCGAACACACCTAATGCAAACTTTTCCAGATTACTATGGAAATATGAATTGGAACCCTAAATGGGACTACACATCACAATATAAAGAACTACACATAAAAATCTTAAACATTTTTTCTGTGATTATACTCATAATTTTGAATTTGACCGTCATCTTTAAAAAAATTATTTAAGTAAAAGCAGAAATAGAGAGGAAGAGTTGTGATTTTCAAAACTTATTTATTAATTATTATACAATCTTGTATTAGAAAATTTGGTTTGTTAAACCAGGATGCTTTTTTTTAATTATTATTACATGAATGTTGCAGAAAATATATGTTTTAATGCTTAGTCACTAGGTGCTCAATGAACGTCATCTGCTCTAGAAGACCAGTGTACAATTTGAGGTCGAAGAACGATACACTCTGAAACTGTTGTGTTCAGATTAGTATTTTAGTCTGTGAAACAATGCTTTGAAACAATTGTAACCTTTTTGAAACATTCTGAACAAGAAACGGTGTTCTTATTGGTCGTGAATGCTGTTGTGAGGTCAACATCAGTCCCTCACTGATAAATCAGACATTCTCACATCAGGACACTAGGGGCGATGATGCTCTTTTGACAACATTTCTGAAATGACGTAGTTATTTTTATATATATTCACCCTATAAGCAAGTACTTTATACACTAGTATATGTTTTATCAAACATATTTATAAAATATTTTTGCTATTCTGCTGACAACAAGTGAATCCAGTCTAATGTGTTTTACTGATCTCAACTCAACTGGCCACCAATGAATAATAATAATGAATATTACAGAAAATAACACATACAGAAAAGTATGTTTTTGTACCATGGTATAATTGTAGGTGCCATCAAAGTATCATGGCATTACCATCTGATCCCATCACTGTACTACTACAGTACTTTTTTGTGAGGGAAATGTTTAAAATGACTTTAAAAATAATTATTCTACTAGAAACAACACACATTTAAGCCATAAATTGTGGCTTAATTGGCCCTTAAAGAGATAGTTCACCCAAAAACTTAAATTTGGTCATTAATTACTCACCCTCATGTGGTTCCAAACCCGCAAGATGTTCATCTTCGAAACACAAATTAAGATATTTTTGATCAAATCTGAGAGCTCTCTGACCCTCCATAGACAGCAAGGGTACTAACACGATCAAGGTCCAGAAAGATAGTAAGAACATCGTTAAAATGGTCCATGTGACATCAGTGGTCCAACTGTAATTTTATAAAGCTACAAGAATACTTTTTGTGCACAAAGAAAACTAAATTAACTTTATTCAACAATTCTTCTCTTTTGTACTCTCCAAAATGGCCCCCTAGGGTGACACGGAGGAGTTGAATAAAGTTGTTATTTTAGTTTTCTTTGCGCACAAATGGTATTCTCATAGCTTCATAAAAAAAATTGGTAGACATGCTTGTTTTCATACAGTGTACACGTTTGTCTATTTTCGTAATGGGTCACTCTCCCACTCTTTACTGTAGCTATACTTTATAGGAAGGGAGTGTGGGAGGTGTATAGGCCTACTTGAGATTCTGTCACTCTAAACACCGATGTTACTAACATACAGAGAGATGATGACATAATGTGGAGTTTTAGAGACATTTACAGAGATATATTAAAGCAGTATACAACATTTCACAATGAATACAAGAACTGTGAGTAGTCAAATTCTGGAAATTTGATGCAGCTCAGAAGGTCAGTGAACAGACTGTGGGCATCTGAGACTGAGACTATCAGACTGACAGATTGTCTTTCTTTAGCTTTTACAGTATCAGGCCGAAAAACTCCTTCTCATCCTCCAGACTCTGCCGTTAAAACAGCATCCATAGAGCTATGCTTAATAAGTTTTCATGTTTAGTCACTGGGGGAGCTCCAGGAGCGTCTTCTGCATTAGAAGACCAGCGCACAATTTGGAGGTCTGAAGCCAAAGAAGATGCTGATTTATTCAAACTACTATTTTAGTCTGTGAAACAGGGCTATAACTACTAAAACTACTTTTGAAAGAGTTTGAACAGTTTTTTTTATAGTATTAGGATGTTTTACCTCAGACCACAGAAAACGTTGTTCTAATTCGTCTCTGTTCTAGTGTTTGTGGCTGCTGTTGTGAGGTCTTTAAAATAACTGCTACTTTAAAATAATTGTGATGTGGTTATTTTCGCTGGATATGACAGTCAAGGCCTTTAAAGTGACAAATTATAAGCCAATGTGAAATGACACACCTCAGAAACTAACAAGAGCTGATGAAATGGTGCTCACCACAAACAGTGTGTGTGTGTGTGTGTGTGTGTGTGTGTGCGTGTGTGTGTGTGCGTGTGTGTATTGGTGGAAGCTGGCTGTCATTATGATTTATTGCATTCATTTCATAAATTATAGTTTTCATAGACTGTATCATGTGACTTAGAGTGTGAAGCATGTTCATATACACGGTTGTGCTCATGAACTGTATCACACAAAAGTTTATTCTCCCAGGCTGAAGAGTTTCTTTATAAACTCTTATTTACAGATGTGTGTGTGATTTGTATCTCAAGTTATTGGAGATAATGTTGCACACACTTATTTCGTTCTCTTTGAGTTTGTGTTCTCTAGCTGGTGAGTTACAAACATGTTTTTTGTCTTCACTTCTTGAGTCATAATGTACTATTAAAGTTGTTCAGAGGATTTAAATTAGCTGCTATTAATCTTGTATGTTTGTTGTTGATGTGATGTTTCAGTGAAGGAGGGAGAGTTTATAATTTGACTGAAGTTAATGAAATACAGACATATGATGAATTAGAGTGGAGGTTTAAAAACCTGTGTATAGGGAGACATTCTTCTGTATATTCTTATTATAAATATCAGGGTACATGTAGAACAGAAAAGGCACAATGCAGCAAAGGCAACATCTTATCAGAAACCAAACTGATCATCTCAACATCACTGAACTCTTGTCTGATATGTTTAAGTTTTTTATATATTAAGCTGATCTCTGTGTTTTGTTGTAGATCAAACTGATATGTTCACTCGCACTAATGACTGTCTCTCTTTAGCCATTGCAGCAGCACAAGCTCCCTCACAGTCTCCGTCAGAGCCTCTAAAACTCAGTCTGTCTGAGATAGTATTATCACTGCTGCTGGTGGATCTCTGTTGTATATGTTTGTAATTTGGATGTTTTGTGTGTGTAGACAACACAAAGAGGCAGGTAGGTGCACCTAAACATCTGCAACAAACAATGGGTCTTTTTGTGAATCAACAATATTCTAGAATAAATACATGTTTTTATTGAGCATGTCTGTCATTTCAGTTCAGATCCATGAATATGAGACTCCTCAATCACTCCTCAAACGGATTGGAAACATTACGGTAATGTCTGCACAGCATATAACAACAGAATGTTACTGTTTAAAATGTGCATCATTGCATACTGTATACAATACGCACTTACTGCCAAGTTTGTGAAATAGTATGCAGTATATGCTGTTATTTCATTCCAAAAACATCATGCTTCCTGTGCTAACTGTTGTTATCTGATGTTGAACATGTTTTATGGTTTCTTAAGTTCACTTGTTTTGTGACTGTTTGCTGGTATTAAAATGTTGATAAATTTGCATACTAATATTTAATAATAAAAGTCCTAAAAGCATAAAAGACACAGAGACTCCTCCATTACAATACAATACAAAAATAAATAAATAAATAATTCAGTGCAAGAAACACCGACTTATAATATTCAGTTTGCACATTTGTTTGCTAATGATTCTCGGGTGCAATGCTTTATAAATGATCAGGATGAATCTGCAGCAAATTTCTTTGTGTTTGTGTTTCTTACAGGAATCTGAAATGACAGAGGTAGTTTACACATGTTTCACCACAGAACAATGATCAAACTCTCTTTGAATCCGTTTCCTCACAAATGATGGATTGACCACAGTAACTTAATCTGTGCTTTATACCATATTGTGAATTTTAGATGAAATAAAAATTATACTTGTTTAACCCTCAAACATTCTTCAGGATAAATTTGGGCCAAAATCATTTTTTAAAATAGTTTTCTTAATCTGAGAAGTACAAGACTTGGCTACTTTTCCTAAGTTTGCCACCTGAACACACACACACACACACACACACAAAATGGACTTGGGACTTGGGCACCCATAATGAATGGGAAATACTCAAATTCAGAGCATTTTTTTATTCGTCCAATAAAAATCAATAAATCCAACACAATGCAGATCATACATACACACAAATGAAGGGGTGAGCCTACACAACATTCTCAATCTAATCTCATTCTCAATCTCAAACTTGTGGCAAACACTCACACACACAACCACACACACCCATATACAAAGCATTGAATGAGCTTATAACACAGCAGGGGGTTTATTTTTAATTTTGTCAAATAAAAGCAGTCATACAAAAGCAAATATACAAAACCAAACAGACATACAAAACCAAAGTACAGAATCAGCCATTGACTGAACTTATTTTTGTGCCAATCAGCCACTGTGCACACACACACACACAAAACACACACACTTCAAAGTCAGATCAAAGTCCTACTGCAAGATTTGCTGATGCTTCCAAACAAAAAATGTCTGGAACATGCTACTTGTTAGGTTTATTGTTCATTCTTAACTGTTTGGCACCATTTGGTACCATTTTACTTTTTTGAGTTATTGAAATTAGATGTTTTTTTTTTTTTTTGTTTTTGTTTTTTTGTTAGAAATAAATGATTACTTTGTCTCCTACTTTGTCTTTTATTTATAGCATGGTCAGATTTGTCTGTAAGCATAATTTGGCATCTTTGCATAGTCTCACCCAACATAATTTTTTTTTAAATAATTCTACAATTTTAACTTGTGATAAAATCTAAAACTGAAGAAAATTTAAGAACTTACAACAATAATTTATAGAGTTCAGCCTATACCAAAATTTTAGGTTTTGGCTGACTGAACATACTGGAATGTAATTCCAAGTTCCAAGTTTTTTATTTATTTATTTTTTTTTAATTTTATTTATTTATTTATTATTTTTTTTTAACTGAAGTAAAAGAACTATTAAATATAAAAATAACATAATTTACACATAAATATGCTACTTTTAGAGGTAAATAAATAAAAAAAAAAAAAACAACACCAAAAAAATCTCAAAAAATACATAAATTATTAGTTGTTATTTTATTTTAGATAGTGATATGACATTTATTTTTAAAAATTGGGATCACACATGAGACCTTCGTGCCCAAATTTGTCCACAAAGGACCAATTAAGAGCTGTTATATGAAGGATGCTTGAGGGTTAAGTTAACTGTTTTTGAAATTCCTTCAGACTGAAATTGATATCCACATCTGATAACAACAAAATATTTGGTTAATAATTGGTTCATTGAAATGTTAATTAAAACATGAGAAACTTCTATCAACATGAAATGTGCTTTTCTGTTTCAATGAACTGAAGTAATCTTGGCATCATGCAAAATCTCTCAGAATCAAATAGTAAAATACTTAACACCCCCCCACCCCCCCACTGGGATTGGCGGAATGAGCCCCCGAGACGACACCCAGAAACAAAGTTCAGAGACACTATACGGATCAGTTGAAGTATTAATGAAAACCCCTGATGATCTTTATTAGCCTGAACTCAACAGCAACATGAATAAACATATTTTCATCTTTCTTTTCTCTTTGCTTCTCGGCGGTAAGTCTTTAATACTTTCGGTTTCGTTTTAGGGACCGTTAGAAAATGCGTAATTGCGTTTGTTCTCTTATTTTGTGAATGTACTAACTTTACCAGCCGTCTGTTTTCTTAGAAAAAAAGATTTAATATGGTCAGTGTACAGCAAAGCATGGTTAATTTGTGGTTACCATGGTTTAACTATTAATAGTAATTATGTTTTTTTTTTTTTTTTTTTTTTTTTTTTTTTTTTTGTTGTTGTTTTTTTTTTTTGTGGAAAACCATGGTTAATTTCTGTATATGGTAGTTTTGATCTCAGAAACATTATTATGTAATTATTGTTAATGTCCTGAAAACGCTTTCTTTAGCCATGTATTCTGGGTTCGAAAAAGTCTGCTTGAATGTAATATGCCATTAATACAATTTTAACAGAACATATAGCCTATTTTTATAAATCCTAGTACTATTTATAGAAAAATACAGGACATGGAACAAAGACCAATGATTGAAAAAAGCACAACCATGAGGGAAAAAATAATTTCAGTCAGCACCTCAACACACTGACAACAGTTTATCAACATACTGGCCCTGTTGCATAAAAAAAATAAAATAAAATAAAATAAAAAATAAAAATATGTTATTGTTTTCCAGGTGTGTTTGTTGCAGATGCAGATGAAGTGCGGTCAGTGTCAGTGATGGAGGGAGATTCTGTCACTCTGAACACTGATTTTACTGAAATACAGAGAGATGATCTGATAATGTGGAGATTTGGACAAATTCTCATAGCTATGATCAACAAACGGGACAATAAGAGCAGGTTTTTTAGTGATAGTGCTGATGGGAGATTCAGAGACAGACTGAAGCTGGATCAGACTGGATCTCTGATCATCACAAACACCAGAACCACAGACTCTGGACTTTATGAAGTATACAGCAGCAGATCAGATACACCCCTCAATATATTCAGTCTTACTGTCTATGGTGAGTAGAGAAGTTTAAAAATATCTTACCGGCCTACTGTCTTCATATTCATTTTTTTTTTTTAAATATTACATAATTGTAATCTTAAAAATAAATAAATATCAAAATAAAAGTTAAGAAAGTATTTTTGCTCCTAAATACCTTGCTAATAAATAAATAAATGTATAAAAATGATATTTAATGATACAGTGATCAGCATTTAACATAACATTGGATTCTCTGACTATGTAATTATGCATTCGATAGGAATCTAAATCGGGACTGACACAGACACACAACACATTAAATCACTGACAAATAACACTGATCTGTTGTTTACTAATTTATTTTTGTTTTATTCTCTCATGTTTTCCAGCTCATCTTCCAATTCCTGTCATTACCAGTGATTCTTCACGATGTTCTTCATCATTATCATCAGTGTCCAAATGTTCATTGATGTGTTCAGTGTTGAATGTGAGTCATGTGACTCTTTCCTGGTTCAAAGGAAACAGTTTATTGTCCAGCATCAGTGTGTCTGATCTCAGCATCAGTCTCTCTCTACCTCTGGAGGTGGAATATCAGGATAAAAACACCTACAGCTGTGTGCTCAACAATCCCAACAGAAACCAGACCACACATCTGGACATCAGTCAACTCTGTCACACATGTGCAGGTGTTGGTTAACTCTTTGTCACATTTCTTTTTGTCCCAGATGCAGATGAGAGATGTTTCATCACTAGGAGGTGCTCCAAGTGTGTCATCTGCTTTTGAAGACCAGACTAGAACCCGAGCTTTAAAATAAAAAACAAGACACTCTGATCCTGTTTTGTTAAAACTAGAATTTTAGTCTGTAAAATCCAGGCCCAGTATAACTATTGAAAACTTATGAAAGAGTTTGAACAGTTCTGTTAAAGTATTAGAGTGTTTTCCCTCAGACCACAGGAAACTGTGTTGTGATTGGTTGGCTCTGCTCTGGTGGGCGTGGCTATAGTATTGTGAGGTCAACATCAGTCATTATTGATGAATCAGACATTCTCACATCAGGACACTAGGGGAGCGATAATGATGCACTTTAACAGGCCTCAGATGATTTGTGTAGCCTACACCAAATAAAAAATTGTAAAATACATTTGCTCTTTTTAAATTGGCTTTATCCATCCTAAAATATTATTTGAGAGCACAGTAAGTTATTGAGCACATATTGATAAAATATATTTGACAAAACATCTCAGTTCAGCCTTTCAGACAACGTGATAAACTGACAAATTCTCATTCAACACTGAACAAATAAAGAGGCCCTTTTACTTACTGTTGATTTATTCACATTCTGTGGTTCTCTAATATTTTTCAGCTCGTCCACCCGCTCCTGCCGTCACTCCACAAAACCCTTCATCATCTGAACGTGATGCAGGTAATGACACTGATATTCAGATCAACAGCACAATTATTCTCCATCACTGCATCTTCAGGGAAGTGGAGACATTCAAATAACTGCATATTTCAGTTCTCAGTCAATCATCATCAAATTATATATAATTTCTAATAAATCTATTGTAATTCTATGTTACTCTGCACAGTTCTTATCAAAAACTAAAAGATTAAAACATTCAGTTAACTGTCAAAATAGTTCAATCAAACCTAAGTTGAACTTTTACAAACACAAGACCATCTTTCAGTGTGAGAAACACTGGCTCCTATCACATAATATTTACTGATTCATGTAAAATAACATTGCATGGTAGTTTGAAACAAACAAAAAAAAAAAAAATACAGATATATAAAACAAAACATGTTTTCATGTTTAGTCACTAAGTGGCGCTCCAGGATTGTCTTCTGCTTTAGAAGACTTGCAATCCGAAAGTCAAAAACACGACACGCTCTGATACTGACTTGTTCAAACCAATATTTTACTTTATGAAAAAAAGCCCTATAGATCTACTGACACCTATTTTAAAAGATTTTGAACAGTTCTGTTACAGTATTAGGGTGTTTTTCCCTTAGACCACAGGAAACTGTGTTCTGATTATAAATAAATATTTGTGAAATAATTTCATTCTTTTTGTATATTTGCCTATATCCACTCCAAAAGATGATCTGAGAGCACATTCTGATGTACCCTTAAAATAAACTTAAAAATATATTTCAAGTTCATTTTATTAAGTATACTTAAATAAAGTTCAAGTATTTTTTACATATAGTAAGTATGCTAATATTAATGTACTAGTAGTGTACTAATGTACCAAAATGACCAGAGAGAAAGATCAGATTAGATCTTCACTCTTCACTCAGGCTGCAAATAACTGTGAAAACAGTTCATGTGAGCTCAGTGCGTTTCAGCTAAAATAGACCGTTAGTTTCCTGCTGAACGTTTGAGTTTCCTGTTTGACTAAAAGCTAAAGACAGTTCTGCTAATCTGAATGTGAGAAAAGGGAACAGAGATAGTAGAAACACACCAGTCATTTAAAACATTTTTTTTTTTTTCAAATTCTAAATAATTTTGGCTATGATAAAAATTAACATAACATTGTATCATCCCATAAATTAACTTTAGCTTCACAGTATACTGATTTTAACATGTATTTAATTATTTATTTTCATTTGTCTATTGCAATTATTATAGCTTTCCAACTTGAAAACTATGCTCGAAGACAGTCAATGTGCTAGATATATTTTTAACACATTTCACGGTGCATTACATACCAACAGCTTCACAAATTGCATCAAATTCAAGTCTGATTATTTTTGAGCTCCTGCAGGTTTTGAATCTGTAACATCAGGTTTGTTTTTCTCCTTTGACCTTTTGTGTTTGTTTTACAGGAGTCTGAAATTATGTAGGTGATTTACATGTTTCACTACAGAACAATGATTAACCTATGCAAAACCATGGTTAATTTGTGGTTACCATGGTTTAACTGTAACAGCTTTTGTGTGTGTGTGTGTGTGTGTGTGTGTGTGTGTGTGTGTGTGTGTGTGTGTGTGTGTGTGGTGAAACCATGGTTTATCTTCGTATAGGGTAGTTTTGATCTCATAAATATGATTACGTAATTCTTTATGTCCTGAAAACGCTTCCTTCAGTCATGTATTTTTGGGTTCAAAAAAGTCTGTAGGTAATATGCACATAATATATTTTAACAGAACGTGTATTTTTCTATAAATACTAGTAAACTAAAAAATTAGTATTTATAAAAAAAAGACTGGACAGATACAGAGAACAAAGATTTCAAAATATAAATGAATAAATAATTTCAGTCAGCACCTCAACACACTGACAACAGTCTATCAACATACTGTAAGTACTGTAAAAATAGAATCTGTCATTATTGTTTTCCAGGTGTGTTTGGTGCAGATGAAGTGCAGTCAGTGTCAGTGATGGAGGGAGATTCTGTCACTCTGAACACTGATATTACTGAAATACAGAGACGTGATCTGATAATGTGGAAATTTGGACAAAACATTCTCATCGCTCAAATCAACAGAAAGAACAATAAGAGCAGGTGTTATGATGATAGTGCTGATGGGAGATTCAGAGACAGACTGAAGCTGGATCAGACTGGATCTCTGATCATCACAAACACCAGAACCACAGACTCTGGACTTTATAAAGTCACCAGCACCAGAACAGAGATGCCGCTCAACACATTCAGTCTTACTGTCTATGGTGAGTAGAGAATTAAAAAATACAACTTGCAGGCCTACTGTCTTGAGTCATATTCATGCTTTAATATCTTATATAATTGTAATCTTAAAAATATATAATAAAAATATAAAATAAATATTCAAATGAAAGTAAAAATCTTTGAGATAGATTTTTTTGCTCTTAAATACCTTGCTAATAAATAAATAAATGTATGAAAATTATAATTAATAATGCAATGATCAGCATTTAACATATGTAACATTGTCTTCTTTGACTATGAAATGACACAGACACACTCAATGCATTAAATCACTGATAAATAACAATGATCTGTTGTTTACTGCTAATTTATTTATTTATTTTTATTCTCTCATGTTTTCCAGCTCCTCTGCCCATTCCTGTCATTACCAGTGATTCTTCACGATGTTCTTCATCATTATCATCAGTGTCCAGATGTTCATTATTGTGTTCAGTGTTGAATGTGAGTGATGTGACTCTCTCCTGGTACAAAGGAAACAGTTTATTGTCCAGCATCAGTGTGTCTGATCTCAGCATCAGTCTCTCTCTACCTCTGGAGGTGGAATATCAGGATAAAAACACCTACAGCTGTGTGCTCAACAATCCCATCAGCAACCAGACTCAACATCTGGACATCAGCAAACTCTGTCACACATGTGCAGGTATGTTGGTTAACTCCTTTTTTTTTTTTGTTTGTTTTCTTTTTTTTTTTTCTTTTTTTTGTGCCACATGATCTACATGCTTTATTTAGTATACATTATGTACTTTAATGAATAATATACATAAATGAAACAACAGCTTTGACAGACGCACTTCATCTTTATGATCATCAGATGGCAGTAAAGTGAACACTAACTGCTTTAAAACACAACATATTAAAACCTTAAAAACTCAGTTAATTCCTAATAACAACTAATACACATCTTCCATGCTTTGACCAAACACACATAATTATTCAAGTGCAAGGAATTATGGGTATTCTGCTTTTTAAAATTATTTTACTTATAATGAATTTGACCATCATCACAATTTAAAAAAAAGAGTGAAGTAGAGAGCATGAGAGTTAAGTTCTTCTCAAGAATTATTTAGGCTAATAATTATGATTTAGTTACACCAGCATGATTGGCATAAAGGCTACATATTTCAAAATGGCATTGCACAATAACACTGCAGATGAGAGATGTTTCATCACTAGGAGGTGCTCCAGGAGCATCATCTGCTTCAGAAGACTAGAACCCGAGCTCCAAAGTCTAAAAAAAAGACAATCTGATCCTGTTCTGTTCAAACTAGTTTTAGTCTGTAAAACGCAGGCCCAACTTCTGAAAACTTATGAAAGTGTTTGAACAGTTCTGTTACAGCATTAGGGTGTTTTTCCCTAAGACCACAGGAAACTGTGTTCTGATTGGTTGTCTCTGCTCTGGTGGGCGTGGCTACAGTGTTGTGAGGTCAACATCAGTCCCGTTACTGAAGAATCAGACATTAGGGGGGCGATAGTGATGCACTTTTAACAAGCTTACAGCAAAAATTTGTAAAATAAATTTGCTCTTTTTGCATTTTGGCTTCATCCACCCTAAAAGATGATTTGAGAGCACAGTAATTAATTGAGCACATATTGATGGAATATATTTGACAAAACGTCTCAATTCAGCCTAAGGTAGTTTGCTAGTCTTAACTGCCCACAAATAAATAATAATAATAATGAATAATACAGAATTAAATAAAACCTGGGGTGAATTAAGAGTGATTGAGACTGAATTTTGATTGAATTTCCATCATGTGTGAGCTTTCTTGCTATACAATAAAAACGTTAGCCCAACGTATTTCTGTAATAATACTAAAGATGCTACCTTTCCATTTGAGGATTGAAAGTAGGTTATAACTTTTTGGAATTAGTTTTTCTAAACATATGATTATGTAGTATTTCTGTTCTGATGTTTTATTACTTTATTTCTCTGTTCCTCTTGTTCTCCAGGTGTGTTTGGTGTTGATGGAGTTCAGTTAGTGTCAGTGATGGAGGGAGATTCTGTCACTCTAAACACTGATGATACTGAAATACAGAGAGATGATGAGATCGAGTGGAGGTTTGGAGACATTCGCATCGCTAGAGTGATCGGGAACATTTCTAGATATTATAATTATGAGAGATTCAGAGACAGACTGAAGCTGGATCAGACTGGATCTCTGACCATCACAAACACCAGAACCACAGACTCTGGACTTTATGAACTAAGCAATATTATTGAGAATCAGGAGTCAATCAATAGATTCAGTGTTACTGTTGATGGTGAGTAGAGCTCTCAGGGTAACCTTATTCTTGCCCTCTATTCTTTTAGAGAAAAGTTAATGGGTGATTTAATTTAGTGAGACATTGTGGGGGAAGATTACAAGAACTGACTTGAGAAACTGCAGCCATCATAATACTGTTGATTTATTCACATTCTGTGGTTCTCTAATATTTTTCAGCTCGTCCACCCGCTCCTGCCGTCACTCCATAAAACCCTTCATCATCTGAACGTGATGCAGGTAATGACACTGATATTCAGATCAACAGCACAATTATTCTCCATCACTGCATCTTCAGGGAAGTGGAGACATTCAAATAACTGCATATTTCAGTTCTCAGTCAATCATCACTGAATTATATCATTTATAATAACTCTTTCATAATTCTGGGCTAGACCGCATGCATGGCCCGTTTCCAAATCTGAGAGTTTAAATATTCAGTTAACTGTCAAAATAGGTTATTGCTACAGTTAAGTTATACCTAAATTAAGCTTACACAAACACAAGACCAACGTTCAGTGTGAGAAACACTGGCTCCTATCACATAATATTTACTGATTCATGTAAAATAACGTTGCATGGTAGTTTATGAGACATTAAAACATACATAGATGTATAAAACAAAACATGTTTTCATGTTTAGTCACTAGGAGGTGCTCCAGGATTGTCTTCTGCTTTAGAAGACCAGTTTACAATCTGAAAAAACGAGACACTCTCATCCTGTTTTGTTCAAACCAATATTTTACTTTGTAAAAGAAGGCCCTATAGAACTATTGAAACCTATTTTAAGATTTCGAACAGTTCTGTTACAGTATTAGGCTGTTTTTCCCTTAGACCACAGGAAACTGTGTTCTGATTGGTTGTCTCTGCTCTGGTGGGCGTGGCTACAGTTGCGAGGTCAACATCAGTCATTACTGATGAATCAGACATTCCCACATCAGAACACTAGGGGGCGATGACGACACAAAATAAATATTTGTGAAATAATTTCATTCTTTTTGTTTGTTGGTCTATATCCACTCCAGAACATGATCTGAGAGCACATTCTGATGTACCCTTAAAGTAAACTTACAAATATACTTCGTTCATTTTATTAAGTAGGCTATACTTAAGTAAAGTTCAAATATTTTTACGTATACTTATAGTAAGTATGCTAATATTAATGTACTAGTAGTGTACTAATGTACCAAAATGACCACACTTCACTCAGGCTGCAAATAACTGTGAAAACAGTTCATGTGAGTTCAGGGCGTTTCAGCTAAAATAGGCAGTTAGTTTCCTGCTGAACGTTTGAGTTTCCTGTTTGACTAAAAGCTGAAGACAGTTCTGCTAATCTGAATGTGAGAAAAGGGAACAGAGATAGTAGAAACACACCAGTCATTTAAAAATTAGTTTTTTAAATTCTAAATAATTTTGGCTACAACGACAAAAAGTAACATAACATTGTAACATCCCATAAATTAACTTTAGCTTCACAGTATACTGATTTTAACACATTTTTAATTATTCAATTTCATTTGTCAATTGAAATAATTATAGCTTTCCAACTTGAAATCTATGCTCGAAAAGAGTCTCCAGATACACTGCCGATGTGCTACCTATATTTTTAACACATTTCACTCTGCAGCACATACCAACAGCTTCACAAATTGCTTCAGATTTGTCATTGATTATTTTTGAGCTCCTGCAGGTTTTGCATCTGTAAAATCAAGGTTTGTTTTTCTCCTTTGACCTTTTGTGTTTGTGTTGACTTCCAGGAATCTGAAATGATGGAGGTGATTTCCATGTTTCACCACAGAACAATGATCAAACTCTCTCTGACTGACCATAACTGCATCTATATTTACATGTATTACTGTTATGATTTTATTGATAGCATTTATATGTCCTTACTGTATCAGGACGTTAACTTCTGAATCTCTGTATTCCGTCATTTGTAACTGTAGATAATTTGATAATGACATGTTGATAAAATGAGAAGATAACATGATCTCCATGGGCTGTGTGATGGAGTTAAAGTTCATGAAAAACAAAATATATAGAGATAACACACCCCTATACATTAAAGCAGTTTGATATGATTTCATTGCTTAAAATTAAGAAAAACAATGAAAACAATGTAAGGAACTTTAGCTTTCACCCTGCTGAAAGGCCTAACTAGCCTAACGGCCTAGGAGAGAAACAGATATATCTTTACACATAAACTTAGTTTACAAATATGCATATAATATAATATCTACAACACTGACACCCTTCAGTCTAGTCTGAACATTACCACAGACACCATGAAAAACTTTTTTTTTTCAATGATATTAAAAAGATTTGATAATCATTCTTGTTTAAAAAATCACATTGTAAAATAATATTGCGTGAGAGTTTATGATGCATTAAAACATTAAAATGTTTCAATGTTTAGTCACAAGGGGGCGCTCCAGCCGAGTTATCTGCTTTAGAAGACCAGGGTACAATCTGAGGTCTGAAGTAAAAAAAATATATATATAAATCAAAAAAATAAAAAATAAAAAAAAATAAAAACCACACACTCTGATCTGTTGTGTTCAAACTACTATTTTGCTTTGTGATGGAAGGCTTAAACCTATTTTAAAAGATTTTCACAGCTCTGTTACAGTTTTGGGGTGTTTTCCCCTCAGAAACACAGGAAACAGTTTTCTGATTGGTCGTCTGTTCTGGTGGGATGCTGTTGTGATTTTTGCTATCCAGCTGACAAACGGTTTATTCCAGCCTGAGGCAGTTTGCTAGTCTTAACCGTCCAATGAATAATAATAATAACGAATAACATTTACAAAAAATTAAAACAAAGTACCATTATTCTAATGTGTTTTTGTACCATGTTATTCAAGTGCAAGATTCAAGTGAACCTTTAAGTGCCATGTCAGTAGAATGGTTGACATGCTGCTGTTTTTGTTTATTTGTTTTTTTGTCAGGGTAACGGGTTTTTGCAGGACATCTTGAGGCACATTAGCCCACTAAAGCAGAGGTGGGGGACTCGAGTCACATGACTCGACTCGAGTCTGACTCGAGTCGCAAATTTAAGGACTTGTGACTTGCTTTACTAAATAAAGAAAATGACTTGACTTGACTTGGACTTGAGATCCAGTGACTTGAGACTTGACTTGACTTGACCTTCATGACTCAAAGGACTTGACTTTATAACAACTCTGATTATTATTATAAATCATTGCGACAAAATTTGGTAAACAATACACAAGCCACTGAACCAGCGGCAGAAGTGATCCGAGTCTGCACAGTTCATGACTGCACGAGCACAGAAACACAGCGCGCCGAATACAGTGAGAAAGAGAATCTCGCGATGTTTGGATTAACACTTCGAATCGAAACTGTATGCATTTGCAAAGCCAGGACGTCAGCGCTTCATAAAGGAAAGGTATGTAAGCTTGTCCGTTAGTTGAAAACAGCATTGGTCTTAAAATAGTGCTTTAGTGTCAAGTATCCCTATTTGTAAATCAATATATGGAATTGTACCACGGAAACCACAGTGTTTTATCGATTAGTGATATTTCTCTTGAACCCAAAATCCAAGACATGTTGTCAAAATGGCCCTAGTATGACTTTTTATATTTATAACATACGATATTTAGTGATATTTTCAGCGCGGCTGCCAACAGTTCGGTTCAGCCCACAGCTAGAGTTACGCGCGTCTCTAAGCAACACACTGAATACTGAACGAATCCAGGGATTCGAACGAATCGGTTGAGTGATTCAGTGGCCCATTCTTGCTTGTTCATGAACGAATCAACTGTTTTGAATGAATCAGTTCAATGAACGCTTCTGTGATAAAGCAGTGATTTGCCACCACTTACTGGCGGCATTAATGTCATAGAGTAGGTCTATCATTTAATTTCATATTTCTATATTCAGTTTTTTTAATTATTTTTTCCCCCAACAGAACAAACAGAAAACAAAAATGAAACAAAACAAAAAGCTTAGGCAGACCTTAAATGCACAGCTGTTAATTTAGTTTTTAAGATAAAATCAAAGAAATCGATAAGTTACAGGGGAAGATACATAAACATTAACAGGAATAGGCTTCTTGTTTTGAGCCATGATGACAGTAGTTTTCAAGAACAATGTTAGGCAATCATGCAAAGTGAAAGAAACAGTCCAAATAGGGTGTCTATAGCCGATGAAAATTTTGGGTCCATTTTATTTCTGTTATAAGGGTTGATTTGTAGTCAGCACATTATTTTAAATTTAATAGCATGTTTTGTTACACACTGAAATTCTTTAGCGTGCTCCCAGACTGAATCCCAGTCTTCGCTGGAGATATTTAGTGGAAAATCATTTTCAAACATCTGTTAAATATTATCTGTGACTCCTAGGATGGTCAAACTCAATATAACATAAATATGAGATACATATTTTTATCTTGTATTTTTATCAATATTTTCTCAATTACAGACTTATCAGTATACAAAGTAGTATTTTGCCTATTTTCAAAATGTTACATTTAAAACATTATTTAAAATGTATAATTAAAAAAGTTAATTTCTGAGGAAAAATGAATAAGTTCGTGTGGCAAAAACATATTTGTTCCTGTTTGATACTGTGACTTGACTTGACTTGATCCTTATCAGGACTCGACTTGACTTGCTTGAGGTGAGCCACTGACTTGACTTGACTTGCTTGATTTGTTTGTACTGTGACTTGAGACTTGCTTGAGACTTGAACATGTGTGACTTGCCCCCACCTCTGCACTAAAGTGACAAATGTTTATTCTTTGTGAAATGACACACCTCAACTGGCAATCTAATGTGTGCACTTTCAGGTTCTTGACAGACATGTTGACTATATTTTATATGCCACAATTATTAGTGCGATTGTTTCTAAAATAAAACTAATATGCCTACAACTTTTGAATATTTGCATGCGGGGGGGGGGGACTATATGATTACCATGATAAAGGATTTATGATCTCATAAATGTTACCTTTCGTATCACGTGAGGTGCATTCAACAGTTGCACTCACAAATTAAAGGTGCACAGTTGTAGCTTTTGGTTTCACTGACTGAAGAATTTCTTTATAAACCTCATGTATTCCCTACAGATTTTGATCAAATTGTAGATCGATTTTATATTTAAGTTGTTGGAATATTCATTGTTGTGTTCAGTGTTGAATGTGAATCATGTGACCTTCTCAAAGGAAACATGTTTAAAGAACATACAGAAATATTCATGACACTTTGTGGGAATGTTAGCAAAACGTACTTAGAACATATTTTTGTTGCTGGGAAATCTATTAACAATCAAGCCACAAAACAAGTTTTTATTTTCTCAATACTCATCCACGATGCGAAACGAAAAAAAAAAAAAAGTGCTTGTTATAACAAGGGTTTATAAAGACACAACAGCTAATGTTCAGTAAGCTAAGTATTAGTATCAATATCAGAGTGATGCTAAGAGCATTTAGCATTGCAATCCTCATGGAATCAGAATCACTCTAAATTCAAACCACAATTACGATATCAAATTCACTTTTTACCAGGTGACAGGGACAAATTATAAAAAAAATAAATAAAAAAAAAAACAATAATAAATTGTGGCACCAATAACAGAAGTCAATCATTAACAAATATTTAAGCATGAATAACATATAATAGCATATACGTATTAAGATTGTCTACAGGAGAACATCAATCAAACTGTCTCTTAATAACAATATTATCATTATCAGTGCGAACGGTGTGAACTCTTATATCAACTTCAAAAAGAATGAAAGAATGTTTCACTATTTCTGACAAATCAAATGAAAGCCTTTACTTACTTGTTTCACATTTCAGAAGCACACAAGAGTTTATTTCAAACACTCTTCTTGTTTGTATTATTGAGCTAACTATAAACTGTTATAAGAATTCTGTTTCACCCGATTCTTTTGCCAAACCATTCCTTTCACGAGCAGAAGCATCTGTGAGAAAATACAGAATTACAAAAGTTCAAAAGAGAAAAATATAACATTAATATAACATTGATGCAGAATTGCTTTCAGATTATTGTAGTTTCAAATAGTGTTTTATTAATTAACTAATAAAGCCACCGTGACATAAACATTAAATGCTGAATATTATTAACACAGAGTCAGGGCTCCTGCTGTGACAATTAAACAATTTCTTTGAACATTAAGCTTGTGGTTAATTGCTAAAATGACCCTCTTATTTACCTTCAATGCATCAACAGTAATTGTGTTTTACAGAGGGTTAGTGCCACTTAATAAATTTATAACTGATCGCTAAACAACAACAAAAACATTTTAAACGTTTTTGTATTACATAATCCACCATAGTTTTTCAAACAATAAAAAATCCTCTCTTAAAAATGAAACTTTATGTATAATACTAAATGTTTAAATACAATAACTTAATGAAATATTTATTCTTATATTTCTATATTTTAGATATAAAAATCTAAAGTAGCAAATGTCTTTCTTTTGAATTGCAGTATCTTATTATTTCCCAAAGCAACATATACATCTGTTCTCAAATCTACGTCAGAGTTAATAACTTAATGAAGGCCAGTGTCACAGAGAAGAGTATTTGTAAGTTAAATCAAAATCAAAAGTAGATTAAGGGAAGGTCAGTCCTGTCTTTATATTTGTATTATTGTTGTTAATGTTGTAATGATGTCTGAATGAACAAGAGGAATGAATCCATATCAAACATCTTACAGTGTTCGTTAATCCCAAGGGACCCAGCGCCTTGCTGAAAGCAAAAAGATTTTCATTTATTGTAAAACTGTAATTATCACAGGCAGGGAAGAAGCACTTAGACGGAAAGAACCATCTAACTGAGATGTAAAGTGACCAATCACAGTTTTATTTAGTTTTCTGTGCTAGAAATGTGTCTAGAAGTCGAAGTCCAAAAATAATATAGACTATATCTCAGACATAAAGCAGAATATACATTTCTTCCTGTTGATCTGGTTGCTATGTGTCGCAAACAAAAAAACAGATTTGATGCCAAGAGCTTTAAAAACTCAGCCATTATGTCAAACTCAAAAGCAATTACTGTATCATCCTGGTACCTTGTGAACAGGCAGAGTGATAAAAACCTGTGTGCTCTTACAGAAGGTCCATAAAGCCAGCCAATCAGATTAGAGTTTACGAGATGGAAAAGGTGTTTTTTTATTCTGTGCTGACCCTGCTATGTAATCTTACTAGACCAGCCAGTCACATGATCAAATTACAATTATTTTCCTTGTACTCTTAAATTGCACAGTGTGCAGATGTTTATGCTGTATGGTCCTGCAGATGTTTCATGCTGTATTTATAAATTTTTACTATTTTTCACAATTTAATAATAATAATGATTAGTCACACGTCTAAGTTTTTTTTAAGTTAGCTGTGAGTACTGCATGACTTCATCTCTGTGTACGTTAACAATGGCGCACTGTTTTTCAGTCTTAAGTAAAACAGCACAAGATCATTTAATATTTCTGTATTAATGTTTTTTCTTTGCAATAAGCACATAATACACAAACAAACACAAACATGTATTTATTTATTTTTTACTTTTTTTTTTCTTCCTACAAGTACAACATATTTTGTACAATAAAGTTCATGTTTTTTTTTTGTTTTGTTTTTTTTCTTGTTGTATCATCTATATTTAATACTTACGATTTTGCCTTTGTTGTCTGTGCTTGTTCCAGTAAATCACAAAGCCTGCAATAGCTACCACCAGCACCAGCACCAGACCAACAGAAATTCCAATCAGTGTGTTTTGGTTAGTCAGATCCTGTCCTGTAATGATAAAGAGAGACAATCATTAGAGTGAATGTGTGTCTGATCTATAACAAACACTATAACATCAGCACTATATAACCTGAGTGAAGATCTGATACTGTAATGATAAAGAGAGACACTCATTGCAATCTGAACTCAATGTACAGTACCCGTACGACACCAATAGCAGCCTAAAATAGGCCTGTGTCATCGCATCTGTCTGAGCAGGCTGTCCACCGAAGGAGTTAAACTGTGCATTTTGATAAGTTTAATCCATTAACTTGCTCATGGTTCTCTGTTTTGGAGGGATGAACATTTTTAAATCATACCCTATTTCATTGCATCAAAATTTGTAAATACTAACTATAGCCTAGTTAGGGGTGGATAATTTTATCAGTTGTTTATTATTTGTTAAATATTTCATGTTCAAAAATAAAATTTGTTCTCTGAATGACTAATTTGCTGTTAAAATCCTTATATGAATGTCTGCATGACATGTATAATTCAGTTTAGACAGTTGAAAAGAAAAATGATCGCTGCGAGACGCTGGCGGAGTGAACTTGAGAGAGCAGTGATGAGTGAGGACACGGGGAGCAGCGATCATTTTTCTTTTCAACTGTCTAAACTGAATTATACATATCAATACAAGGATTTTAACAGCAAATTAGTCATTCAGAGAACAAATTTTATTTTTGAACATGAAATATTTGACCTTGGTGGCCTCATAGCTGGCTACGGGCCTGCCGGTGTCGTGCCGAAAATTGATCGTCTGCCGAAAACGGATTGCCGTCTGTAATCACTTTTTGGCAACTGCATTTTATGGGTTTTATTGGCCATTTAAAGGTATTTCAACTGGTAAAAATGACTGAATGAGCTATAATCTATCAAATATAACAACCATGAATGAAATCAAGTCATTTTGAGGCAGAAATCACAGTTCACTCAATAAGTAGAGTCTGTAATCATGCTTTGGCAAGTGTAAAACTGTGCATTTTATGGTATTTCAACAAGTAAAAGGACTGCATGAGCTAAATGAATTGATTGCATTCATGAGGGTTATAGTTGACAGATTATAGCTCACGCAGTCCTTTTTTACCTGTTGAAATACCTTTAAATGGCCAATAAAACCCATAAAATGCAGTTGCCAAAAAGTGATTACAGACGGCAATCAGTTTTCGGCAGACGATCAATTTTTGGCATGACACCTGTCCCAACGTTTGTTCGTTTACATTTACGGCATGCTTTTACCTTCAACGCTTAACTCAGTATTGACAAATGTTACATCATTTGAATGCTCAAAGGCTCAAGCATTGAAATAAACTATGGTAATGTCATAGCGATAACATCGCTTCATTAATTTTGTAACAAGAGTTCGCAACACCACACACAACATTAAAACAGGGAGTTTCAAACGTTTGTGTGCAGTGACGATGACAGATAAATTAAATCATACAAACATCGGCATAAAGTCCATTTTAATTACTCAGAACACAAAATCAGCTTTTTAGTCCAAAAGGTAGCCTAAAGTAGTTCAAGTAGTGATTTAAAACAAATAGCCTATCGATTGATTCTTCTTAGCTTACGCAACATCTTACATTTATTGTCTATTTGTTCAATAAATTATGCACTCTAAAAGGTATTTCAGAGGTAAAACATTATATTATCATGTTTGCTAGAGTCGTACAAACATTATAACCTCGCCCCCAGCGTTTTTTCTTTAGCGCTGATTGAACAGTGATTCAAAACATTCTTACAGCACCACCAGCTTTTCTGATGCCCAAATATGCACAAAGGTCAATATTCACTGCACACAGAGCCAACGTAAAAAAAAAAAAAAAAAAAAATTATGCAAGAAAAATATAGACAATAAAAAAGATGATTATATGAAAAGTTTGTATTTCACAATCAGCCTCTTGCAGGTGTTCAAAGACTTTTTATTTAGGATTTTTAATATTTGTATTCTTAAAGGTGCGTTGTGTAATTTATGCACCACTAGCATCACCAAATGTAATTGCAGAAAAATAATTACTGAAAAAACAGCCGTACTGTGTCTCATGCTAATCTGCATCATATTAAGCAGTGTCACCATAACAATAACTCTAATCATTGTCAGCTTTGCTGCTGTTGTTTAATTGTCCCCTTCCTGTCATGTGGATACAGGGGAAATAAATAAATAAAAAAAAGAAAGAAAGAAATACAAAGGAAATAAATGATTAGTCACATTATTATCGGAATGTCATCTGAATCAGCAGATAAAGGCTTAAAATGTAATCATGTACCTAAAAAACATGCTGTAATGCCTTTCCCTTGATCCCCCGTGCCACCGCCAATTAATTAATCTTCTTACATTTGTAAGTTTATATTGCAAAGACTTGCCAACTTTTAGCCAAATATTTATGACTGATTTCATTCAACCACATTTTATCACACAGCATAAAAATAAAACATACAAAATGTACTTACTAAGAGTAATTATGAATCTTGTGTATTTTGACCCTCTGCTGCTGCTGGTGAGCTCTACTTTATAAAGTCCAGTATGTTCAGTTCTGGTGTTGGTGATGGTCAGAGATCCAGTCTGATGATTCAGTTTCAGTCTGTCTCTGAATCTCCCACCAAGAACATCTTCATGTAATGAGTGGGTATTGGCTGTTTTGTTGATTTCAGCTATACAAGTGCTTTCAGGTCCAAACATCCACAGGATCACATCATCTCTCTGTATTTCAGTGTCAAATTGAAGAGTGACAGAATCTCCATCCTTTACTGACATAAACTTCATTTCTAGAGGAAATACAGAAACAGTTTCTAAGAAATTAACATTTTATAACACTGCAAGTAATTCCAGTAATCACATGCAACTGAGTATCTTCTTTATTTTTTCAACATGGAAGTAAACTGTTTTCTGTGAATTGCGATACTTCTGATTCATTAACCATATATAAATAACTAGAAAAATTACATAATTCAGTAAATGGTCAAATAAAACTATTTGTAGTACAAAGCAGTGTGTTTATGATTACAACAATAAAACAATAACAAATACCAGTTTGCAATATCAAGCAGCATAATGGACGGTTTTTATTCAGCTAAAATAACTGAAAGCTGATGACACCGGAAGCCACATTCAAGTTTAAAATGACCATGCTGCTCTTAAGTTAAAAATAGGGTAGATTGTCTAAAACATGGACCACTAATCAGTATTTCCTGGGTCAAAAGGACCAAAGAACTGTTCATTGTGCACATGTGAGTAACATGAATGATAACTTTAGCCATCATATGACCCTAGGTTGAAAAAAAAAAAAAAAAAAAAAAATGTCCTTTGCATCTTGAACACGAGTGTGCACTTAAAATACATTTCTTAGAAACATAATTTTTGGAGTTTTGGAATCATAAATATCTGTTTTTATAATGTTACTTCATTTGACCAGAACAAAATAAAGGTATGACTTTTTGATTTTAAATATTAATCTTGACACAGTTACAATGGTCTACAGGGTTTCTTTCTCTAATTCCATTTCCTGCTTTATCATTTTCTTGTCACATGACAACAAAATAGCTTCCTGCCATGACTGATGAAGAGGGTCAAAAACAATGGTCATTTGGAACACACTATACATAGCTTTTCAAACCACTGAAGCCAGTCACATCACACAAGACTGATGAACATCAGTTGTAGGCTAACTATTTTGAAATTTAAGATATTAATTTAAAGAATTGGAAATATGCCACATCAAATTGTAATTATTATTTAAATTTAAATTATTAAAATTCCATTACAATTCTGTTCAATCTAGTGTAAACGATTTACATGTTAATTTGCGCATTAATTGTTCTGTAGAGTGATCACAGTGTAAGCATGATCATTCTAGAATCTAGTCTTATCACATTATAAAACTTTTGATCTACTCACCAAGGGTAATACGGAATTTCCTACGTAAAATCAAACTGTTGTCGCTGTTTTTAATCTCCACTTCATAATCGCCAGACTGATCTCTTCGGATGTTTCTGATGGTAAGATCTCCGGTCTGATTATTCAGATGAATGTTTTTCCAGCTCACATCAACAGCGCTGTTTAAGTGACGAGTGAGGATGACTTTATCTTCAAACTTCCACTTTATCTGATCATCTCCCTGTATAGTAACATCAGTGTATAAATTGATATGATCTCCCTCCATCACTGACTGCACATAATCTGTCTCAACAACAAACACACAAGGAGAACAAACAGAATCAGTTAAAAACAGAGATCATCCTTATAATGCTGTAAGTAGTACACAGGTCTAAAAGTCTGAGAATGTAAAATGCATAATAAATATTTCAGATGCTGCACTATATTTCTAGGTAACTAATCAAATGTAATAAATGAGTGTCAATGATCATGTGACTTTGTACAGACGACATCTGAAGCTAAAGATACTGGATCATGTCAGATCATGCTGCAGAACATGATCATCAGGTTGTGTTCATGTAGATCCAGTCAACTTATGCAAAAGCATTTTAGATTCAGCTCTTCAAATATACATTTAAAAAGATGTAAAACATCTGTGCCAGAGAATCAATGAGCTCAGATTCAGTCATCTGTGATTTAGCCAATAAGAAAATATCTTACTGGATAAAATCTATTGCACTGTGGAGCCTAATCCATCATCAGTCTTAATCAATGTGTCTCGTACTAATCTGCATCAGAGCTAATTAAGCAGTGTCTAACTAATAATAACTCTAATCTTTGTCAGCTTTGTTGCTGTTGTTTAACTGTCCCCTTTCTATCATGTGGGTACAGCAAAAAAAATAAAAAAAAATAAAAATACAGAAATATAAAGGAGAGACATGATTAGATTAAACGAAAGAATAATTGAATACAATAAAACTTCATATGACCATTTATGTCTCTAGATCCTTCGTTTTAACTTTGATGTAAAAAGAACTCAATGTTACAATTCAATATATATTTCACCTTTTACTCTTTATACTCCTAGCTGCTTTTTCAATTTACAGAAACAACATCAGAAGAGTAAATCTCTTATTATTTCCAGAAAATGAATCTAGTTTGTAATCCACTTATTACTGGGATACTCACCACTGACAGTAACTTTAAATGTCTTGGATGTCTCTTTTGTGCTCATAATTAGTAGTTTATAGAGGCCAGAGTCTGTGTTTCTGATGTTTGTGATGGTCAGAGATCCAGTCTGACTGTCCAGCTTCAGTCTGCCTTTGAATCCTGCATCATCGCCCTCAGATGTAGAGATGATATTAGCTGCTTTATTCATGCGAGCTATGACTTTATCACCAAACCACCACTGAATTGTATCATCTTCTGGTATTTTAGTATCACCAGGGTTTAGAGGAACAGATTCTCCCTCCATCACTGACATTGTCACATCATATTTCTCCACACCAAAAACACCTGGTGCAAAAGAAATTAAAAGGTGTTCATTTTTGATCAATCCTCCTGGCATTTTAGCAGTGCAGATAACTATTTACCATAAAACCACACTTTACAACTGAGCTTGATTTCAGTCTCCCAACACGCCATTTTGCAGCAGTCTGGTGTTTTTAAGAAATACAAGTGTTTCATGTAAGGATATTGTTTTAAATTAACATTAATTTCACACTTTTTTGCACTCTTTCAGATTTCTCTTAATTATGGACGCAGAAAAAAAAAGTTACAAAGTTACAGAATTAGCAAATAGTGTTATAAATAAAACAATTTGTTCAGTTCAGTGCTGTTGTTGTCACTGTGCCAAAAACAGCAGTAAAACAATAAATAAATATTGGTTCAGCATATTGGTTATCAGGCACATAAACATGCAAATAATCTGTACCCAATATTATCGGAATGTCATCTGAATCAGCTGATAAAGGCTTAAAATGTAATCATCTGCCCAAAAAATATGCTGTAATGCCTGTCCCTTGGTCCCTCGTGCCACCTCTTTATTATAAAAAAAAAAATCAATCAATCAATAAATCAAATCACCCATGCCATAAACATTGCAGGAATGCAAATTTTTGATTTAGTCTAGCAGCTTTATCTTTAAGATGAAATCTGTAGATCTTTAAAATGAACAAATGCTTGTAATAAGAATCAAAGAGTATGTGTGACAATTTTCAGATAAAATAATCCTAATTAATCTTCTTACATTTGTAAGTTTATCTTGCAAAGACTTGCCAACTTTTAGTCAAATATTTATGACTGATTTCATTCAACCACATTTTATCACACAGCATAAAAATAAAACATACAAAATGTACTTACTAAGAGTAATTATGAATCTTGTGTATTTTGACCCTCTGCTGCTGCTGGTGAGCTCTACTTTATAAAGTCCAGTATGTTCAGTTCTGGTGTTGGTGATGGTCAGAGATCCAGTCTGATGATTCAGTTTCAGTCTGTCTCTGAATCTCCCACCAAGAACATCTTCATGTAATGAGTGGGTATTGGCTGTTTTGTTGATTTCAGCTATACAAGTGCTTTCAGGTCCAAACATCCACAGGATCACATCATCTCTCTGTATTTCAGTGTCAAATTGAAGAGTGACAGAATCTCCATCCTTTACTGACATAAACTTCATTTCTAGAGGAAATACAGAAACAGTTTCTAAGAAATTAACATTTTATAACACTGCAAGTAATTCCAGTAATCACATGCAACTGAGTATCTTCTTTATTTTTTCAACATGGAAGTAAACTGTTTTCTGTGAATTGCGATACTTCTGATTCATTAACCATATATAAATAACTAGAAAAATTACATAATTCAGTAAATGGTCAAATAAAACTATTTGTAGTACAAAGCAGTGTGTTTATGATTACAACAATAAAACAATAACAAATACCAGTTTGCAATATCAAGCAGCATAATGGACGGTTTTTATTCAGCTAAAATAACTGAAAGCTGATGACACCGGAAGCCACATTCAAGTTTAAAATGACCATGCTGCTCTTAAGTTAAAAATAGGGTAGATTGTCTAAAACATGGACCACTAATCAGTATTTCCTGGGTCAAAAGGACCAAAGAACTGTTCATTGTGCACATGTGAGTAACATGAATGATAACTTTAGCCATCATATGACCCTAGGTTGAAAAAAAAAAAAAAAAAAAAAAAATGTCCTTTGCATCTTGAACACGAGTGTGCACTTAAAATACATTTCTTAGAAACATAATTTTTGGAGTTTTGGAATCATAAATATCTGTTTTTATAATGTTACTTCATTTGACCAGAACAAAATAAAGGTATGACTTTTTGATTTTAAATATTAATCTTGACACAGTTACAATGGTCTACAGGGTTTCTTTCTCTAATTCCATTTCCTGCTTTATCATTTTCTTGTCACATGACAACAAAATAGCTTCCTGCCATGACTGATGAAGAGGGTCAAAAACAATGGTCATTTGGAACACACTATACATAGCTTTTCAAACCACTGAAGCCAGTCACATCACACAAGACTGATGAACATCAGTTGTAGGCTAACTATTTTGAAATTTAAGATATTAATTTAAAGAATTGGAAATATGCCACATCAAATTGTAATTATTATTTAAATTATTACATTCCATTAAAATTCTGTTCAATCTAGTGTAAACAATTTACATGTTAATTTGCGCATTAATTGTTCTGTAGAGTGATCACAGTGTAAGCATGATCATTCTAGAATCTAGTCTTATCACATTATAAAACTTTTGATCTACTCACCAAGGGTAATACGGAATTTCCTACGTAAAATCAAACTGTTGTCGCTGTTTTTAATCTCCACTTCATAATCGCCAGACTGATCTCTTCGGATGTTTCTGATGGTAAGATCTCCGGTTTGATCATTCAGATGAATGTTTTTCCAGCTCACATCAACAGCGCTGTTTAATCCATTAACTTGCTCGAGACCATCGCTGGTCCCAACGTTTGTTTGTTTACATTAACCGCATGCTTTTACCAACAATGATTAAATCAGTATTGACAAACCACACATCATTCGAAAGCTCAAAGGCCCCATCATTAAGATTTACGATCGTAATATCGTTGAGACAACATTATTTTAATTCGTATCGAGATTGTCAACAATACATGTAACATTGTACCCTTGAATTCTGAATAATTTTTGTGTCTTGACGATGACAGATAAATCAAATCATGCAAACATCAGCGTCGAGTTCATGATAATTACTCGGAACACAAAATCAGTTTGACTTTTTAGTCCAAAAAGTTATCATTTAGGACGAATTTCGACAGTCTTCATTGCTTACGTAATATTTCTTATGAGAGAATTAAAATTCTTGTCCATAATTTACAAAATTATTCTCTCTAAGTGCGTTTTAGATATAAAACATTATATTATAACATGTGTTACAGTTTTAAGAACATTATGGCTGTGCCCACAGCGTTTTCTGTGCAGCGCTGACTGGTCAGTAATTCAAAACATGCTAATATAGCCACCGACCATTGTGCAGCCCAAATATGCACAACCTGTAATATTCACTGCACAAATGCAGCCAATGTAAATTTTTGATGGAAGAAAATATGTAGCCATCAAAGAGATTATTACAGAGATTATAGGCCTATGGATAGTTTGTATTTCACAATCAGCCTTGTGCAGGTGTTCAAGCATGCGAGTTTTTCATTTGGGAATCATATTTGTATCTTTACCAAATATGCATTCTGTAATTAACACGCCACTAGCATCACCAGCAGAAATTCAAAAATAATGACTGCGTTCAGACAAGTTTCCTAAACACTCCTTTGTCTGTCACAGAGGTGTCTGAAATACTGTCAAAGTAGATACTACATTTTATGAAGAACTTGCTTTCTGAATGTTAAAATGTATGTTCTAAAAAGCATGTATGTGTGTATGTATAGCTTCATGCCCTTTATGCACGCATGCTGACAGCCAACAGAACCTGTGGTGTGGTTGACAAAACAGTCTGAAAACACAGATTTGAACATTTGGGTATAACGTTTAAGAATTAAGTGACATCAGAAAAGCAGGAATGATTAACTAAAGCATTGCCACCATAAACCATCATGTTTGTAATGTTTGCTATTGTACCTTTAAAGCATAACTGTTTCAGGCCATTTTTAACTGTTTAAATGTTAATAATTTCCAGATACAACAATTATGTTTAGTTGTATATAATGTTATATTGTGCTGTACCTCAAATTAATTACCAGTAGCATTTTGGAATCTCTAGTGCCTTTTTTAATATTTAAATTCTATAAGAAGAAAACATTATGGGAACCTCATTTTTTTTTTGTTACATTTATACTTAAATTTGAATTATAACTTATTCAGATTCGTGACTTTGTCTTCAGTGATTTTTGAGTTGCTTATAGCACAGTTTAATATATTTATTTATAAATATATGCTTATTAAAATAAATTGATCATTACTTTACAAAATATTTGAGGTCTCTCACTTTTTGTCTATAATGACACAACCGATACTTATACTTGCAAGACAAACCCACATCTAACACCTTTCTAAAGAGACCCCAGTTATGCCTGTACTCCAAAGGATTTATGAACTGTGACCATTTTAGTTAGTATATGTCATATATGGTCTTAAACTTGACTAATGGGGGCGACTGTTAACAGGTTAAGTGACGAGTAAGGATGACTTTATCTTCAAACTTCCACTTTATCTGATCATCTCCCTGTATAGTAACATCAGTGTATAAAGTGATATGATCTCCCTCTATCACTGATAGTGGCTGCACATAATCTGTCTCAACAACAAACACACAAGGAGAACAAACAGAATCAGATAAAAACAGAGATCATCCTTATAATGCTGTAAGTAGTACACAGGTCTAAAAGTCTGAGAATGTAAAATGAATAATAAATATTTCAGATGCTGCACTATATTTCTAGGTAACTAATCAAATATAATAAATGAGTGTCATTGATCATGTGACTTTGTACAGACGACATCTGAAGCTAAAGATACTGGATCATGTCAGATCATGCTGCAGAACATGATCATCAGGTTGTGTTCATGTAGATCCAGTCAACTTATGCAAAAGCATTTTAGATTCAGCTCTTCAAATATACATTTAAAAAGATGTAAAACATCTGTGCCAGAGAATCAATGAGCTCAGATTAAGTTATCTGTGATTTAGCCAATAAGAAAATATCTTACTGGATAAAATCTATTGCACTGTGGAGCCTAATCCATCATCAGTCTTAATCAATGTGTCTCGTACTAATCTGCATCAGAGCTAATTAAGCAGTGTCTAACTAATAATAACTCTAATCTTTGTCAGCTTTGTTGCTGTTGTTTAACTGTCCCCTTTCTATCATGTGGGTACAGCAAAAAATAAATAAAAAAATAAAAATACAGAAATATAAAGGAGAGACATGATTAGATTAAATTAAAGAATAATTTAACACAGTAAAACTTCATATGGTCATTTATGTCTCTAGATCCTTCTTTTTAACTTTGATGTAAAAAGAACTCTAGATTCTGCATCAATGTTACAGTTCTATACAATACAGTTCAATATATATTTCACCTTTTACTTATTATACTCCTAGCTGCTTTTTGAATTTACAGAAACAACATCAAAAGAGTAAATCTCTTATTATTTTCAGAAAATGAATCTAGTTTGTAATCTGCGCTACTCACCAGGGACAGTAACTTTAAATGTCTTGGATGTCTTTTTTGTGCTTATAATTAGTAGTTTATAGAGGCCAGAGTCTGTGTTTCTGATGTTTGTGATGGTCAGAGATCCAGTCTGACTGTCCAGCTTCAGTCTGCCTTTGAATCCTGCAGCATCGCCCTCAGATGTAGAGATGGAATTAGCTGCTTTATTCATGTGAGCTATGACTTTATCACCAAACCACCACTGAATTGTATCATCTTCTGGTATTTTAGTATCACCAGGGTTTAGAGGAACAGATTCTCCCTCCATCACTGACATTGTCACGTCATATTTCTCCACACCAAAAACACCTGGTGCAAAAGAAATTAAAATGTGTTAATTTTTGATAAAGCCTGGCATTTTTGCAGTGCTGCAAATGTTACATTAGCTACGTATACATGGTCACTTTGTGTTTCAATTGGAATGTAATCATTCTGATTGATGAATCCAAACATAGTGTTTCCATGAACTCTAAATAAAGTGATCATGTTGACGTGAGCGTTCATATGTCAGAAGCTTCAATAACGGATTTAATCTTTTGACATGCGCACACTGCAGAAATACATCGTTTCCCGCTGTTTGCAAATACTATTCTCTTCCCATTGTTTGTTTTCTTTGTTTTTGAAGAACATACATAAATATTGATCTATTTAGGGTCCTAATTAGGAAAGGATGAACATGTGAACCTTTGTTCCATGCTGCTATTATTTATCAAGCAGTAAAATCGCCCATTCCTGTGGCCAAAACAAGCTGTCTGTGGATTAGAGTATTTTACATTGCACATACTCGGTACATGTCAATTTCAATCTGATCAAATGTTTGCATGTTGTCTCAACTGGATAAGAAAAGGTCTACACAACCCCTTTCAATCTGACCAAAATTTCATTCGGATCAAGCTCAAATGATCGATTATGGTGTTTACATGAAGGTTTTTCAGTCCGATTGAACCATCAATCTGATTACTGGTTGCATATTGCTTGCATGTAAATGCAGCTACCATCACATGCAACACTGAAATAAAACACAGAAACATCCACATAATAAAAGAAACTAATAATGAAATAAATAAAAGTACAGCCTGAAAGCACAATGGATAAAAAAGCAATACATAGTGCCAACATGAAATGTTCTTAAAAGGTATAAGGCAGACCAAAGATTGTTATAATTTAGTTTGAGTTGTATCACCACCATTTAGAAATGAACTACAGGAATGCAATCACTATCATACATGATGACCAGCATTCTGAGGTGACAGTAGAATCTGTATATGTAGTGCACAGCATAAATGAGTACAGCCCCTCTGAAACTTCAATTCAGCAGTTAATCTTTACTTAGAAGACATGATAGAGTTCTTTTGCTTGATCAATTTCCAAAGAACCAAAAGATGCCAAAATAATTCAGGAAAATAAGATTTTCTTAAGTGATAAAATGTTCTGTTGCAAAAAATGAGTAGGCTACACACCCAAGTACGTAGAACCAAAACTTTTAAAGAGAAGTCTTTTTTTTTTTTTTTTGACAATTAAAAGTGTTATATAGCCAACTGAATCATTCTGAGAACAGTGAAACCACTTGGGGGAGAAATTCAAAATCAGTGGACTTGTGAAACGGCCCCTGAAATAATCAGGTCTTCACTTTAAGCTTTCATTTAGTGATGAATAATTTTTTGCTAGAAAAAGAGCAGGAGAAATATCAAGCAAGTGTCTCAGAGCTGGCAAAAGCTATGAAAGGAGTGTCTGTTTATCTCACAGAGAAAGATGCAGCCTGCAGAAGTGACATGGATGGTTGTTGTCCACACTGGAACTACCTACTGTAACCAAAGCACAATAATTTCTTTTAGCCTTTTCCAAGGCCCATATTCACAAAATATATACTTCTGGGAATCCATACACTGGTCTCATGAGACCAAGTCAAGTATTGTAGAACTAACAGCATCCAGTGAGAAGTGCCTGGTTCCCACAGTGAAGTTCAGTGGAAGTAAAGCTCTTATAAAGGGATGTATGAGTGCAGAAGGTGTGAGGGAGTTGTGCTGTGTTGTTGTTGGGTATTTTTTCAACATGAAATTACTACATACATATATAATTCTAAATAATTTGCAGGGGAAAAAACAGGTTTGTGGTAAAAGGAATATTTCAGGAACAGGTAATAATTTTGCAAAAAAGTTTTAAAACAAAAACATTTGCAAGAGAACGCAAAAACATTGAAATATTTTTTCCATCACTGTACCCCTTTAGGTGCTCTGTATATTTGTTCTATATTTGTCACAAATTGTATTTGGTGTTTTGAATTAAATTTACTTTTTTTTATAAAATTGATACAATTTAATAAAAAAAAAAAATCACAGTATTTATAAAAAAAAAAAAAAGAAAAAGAAAAAGAAAGCTATAAAAAAATAGTTCACAATGTACTGTATTAATATTATTACCCTGGTCTCCTCAAAGCAAAAGTGACACAAAAAAAGACATCATAAAAAGATTTTATAAATCTACTATAACAATTGAATTGAATCGAATCGAATTGAATTGAATTGAATTGAACGCCTTTATTGTCATTGTATTTTTCTGCATACAACGAAATTAGGAGTGCTGCTCCTGACTGGTGTTAGAAAAACAAACATATGCCACAGACAATAAATAAGACTATAAGAGTGTACAGTATAATTTACAAATAAAGTGACTGAGTCATGATATACACATTGAGCAATCTGAGTAAAGTGACCATTTATAGTACAATTTAAAAATGGAATGAGTAACTGTAGTGATTTAGTGACTAGATAAACTATTGCACATTGACATATAGTGTTGTAGCAAATTAGCTCAAAAGGGAAATGTATATAAATAATTACAATTAATTAGGATTAATTACAATTATTTATATTGGCTGACAGTAGTAACTGTAGCAGAATTAAATTGCCATCAACTGATCTGTTCGTCCAGCGAACATTCAGTGTAATTTCATATAAACTCTAAGAAAGGATATTTCCATGGCCACAGAAAATACTTTCCCATTAATGCATTAGAGCATGTAGCGAGGGTCAAAATTGTAAAGAGACATTAATTTGCAAGGCAGAACCAGAAACTCATGTAATTTGTGCACACAACTTTTATTAACTAAACGCTAACACACATAACTAATCTAAACAAACAAACAAACAAATAAACATATACTCACGCATACATACAAAGGGGAGCTAAAGTGGATGAATGAAGCCATTAGAGAAAACAGAGAATGCAGTCAAAGAGTCAGTTAACCACCTGAGTAAAACCATCAGCGAAACTTAAGGGTTGCTGAGGAGCTCACATCCTCCTCATCCTCTTAGGATCTAAAAGAACCACAGACTGGGTGTGCTGAGGCCTGCCAGACGCGGCAGCACCAGCCCTGGGACCTAGCAACCAGAAGATGGAGAGGGGATGGGAGACGAGTGAAGAGACTAAAAGCTATGCACGTCACTGAAGTGACGTCTTTTAAACCCTATGGAGGTCACACCCCTGGGGGGTCAAAGAGCCAATGGGGACCAGGGAAACAGGGAGTTTCTTTTTTTTAGAGCTATCCAAAATCAAAGACAAAACTGGTCATATATGAGATTTTGGAGGGCTTTTATTTTGTAATGCAACATCAGATCGTCTTGAAACTGGCTGAGTGACACCCTGGGGTAGTGGACTATTAATCTGAATTGAAACTGGTCTGTGGAAACAGGGAGTTTCTTTTTTAGAGCTATCCAAATTCACAGGCAGAACAGGAAGAATATGATATTTGGAGGGCTTATTATGTAATGCAACATCAGATCGTCTTGAAACTGGTTGAGTGACACCCTGGGGCAGTGGACTGTCAATCTGAATTGAAACTGGTCTGTGGAAACAGGGAGTATCTTTTTTTAGAGCTATCCAAAATCACAGACAGAACAGGTAGAATATGATATTTGGAGATATCATAATATCCAAATATCATATTCTACCTGTTCTGCCTGTCAATCTGAATTGAAACTGGTCTGTGGAAACAGGGAGTTTCTTTTTTTAGAACTATCCAAAATCACAGGCAGAACAGGTAGAATATGATATTTGGAGGGCTCTTAATATGTAAAGCAACATCAGACAGTCCTGAAACTGGTTGAGTGATACACTGTGAACTGTCAATCTGAATTGAAACTGGTGTGTGGAAACGGGGAGTTTTCTTTTTATAACTATGTGAATTTACAGATAAATGTGGTTATATGCAAGTTTTGAAAGGCTTTTATTTTTTTATTTCTCATCAGACAGGTATTTTCATATTATTTGGAAATTCTACATTTAATAATACTCAACATTTTAAGTCATTGTCATTTTATCAGACCGTTTTTTAAACATTTGTATTATTTTAAATTCATTGATTTTATTTATTTGTTTATTTATATATTCGTTCATTCATTATTGACAGAGAAACTGGCTCAATAAATTAATGCCAGTGATCACTTTTCCGTTGATTAGAGTTTTTACACGTTATTACCGCAACGCCTAGTATATGCGCGCAACACAAAATAACATGGCGGCTAGAATGACCGTGTTTTTCAAAGTGGAGGCTGGCCTGACCACAGTAAAATAGAACGTGTTTTGGTGATAACTAAATTAATATTTAATTACTATAATATTGATTTCTCATTAGAAATAACATCAAAAGTGCAAAAAGTTAATCAGAAATATACAGGTGCATCTCAATAAATTAGAATGTCGTGGAAAAGTTAATTTATTTCAGTAATTCAACTCAAATTGTGAAACTCGTGTATTAAATAAATTCAGTGCACACAGACTGAAGTAGTTTAAGTCTTTGGTTCTTTTAATTGTGATGATTTTGGCTCACATTTAACAAAAACCCACCAATTCACTATCGCAACAAATTAGAATACTTCATAAGAAAAAACCCTTTTTAGTGATTTGTTGGCCTTCTGGAAAGTATGTTCATTTACTGTATATGTACTCAATACTTGGTAGGGGCTCCTTTTGCTTTAATTACTGCCTTAATTCGGCGTGGCATGGAGGTGATCAGTTTGTGGCACTGCTGAGGTGGTATGGAAGCCCAGGTTTCTTTGACAGTGGCCTTCAGCTCATCTGCATTTTTTTGGTCTCTTGTTTCTCATTTTCCTCTTGACAATACCCCATATATTCTCTATGGGGTTCAGGTCTGGCGAGTTTGCTGGCCAGTCAAGCACACCAACACCATGGTCATTTAACCAACTTTTGGTGCTTTTGGCAGTGTGGGCAGGTGCCAAATCCTCCTGGAAAATGAAATCAGCATCTTTAAAAAGCTGGTCAGCAGAAGGAAGCATGAAGTGCTCCAAAATTTTTTGGTAAACGGGTGCAGTGACTTTGGTTTTCAAAAAACACAATGGACCAACACCAGCAGATGACATTGCACCCCAAATCATCACAGACTGTGGAAACTTAACACTGGACTTCAAGCAACTTGGGCTATGAGCTTCTCCACCCTTCCTCCAGACTCTAGGACCTTGGTTTCTAAATGAAATACAAAACTTGCTCTCATCTGAAAAGAGGACTTTGGACCACTGGGCAACAGTCCAGTTCTTCTTCTCCTTAGCTCAGGTAAGACGTCTCTGTTGTTGTCTGTGGTTCAGGAGTGGCTTAACAAGAGGAATACAACAACTGTAGCCAAATTCCTTGACACGTCTGTGTGTGGTGAATCATGATGCCTTGACCCCAGCCTCAGTCCATTCCTTGTGAAGTTCACCCAAATTCTTGAATCGATTTTGCTTGACAATCCTCATAAGGCTGCAGTTCTCTCGGTTGGTTGTGCATCTTTTTCTTCCACACTTTTTCCTTCCACTCAACTTTCTGTTAACATGCTTGGATACAGCACTCTGTGAACAGCCAGCTTCTTTGGCAATGAATGTTTGTGGCTTACCCTCCTTGTGAAGGGAGTCAATGATTGTCTTCTGGACAACTGTCAGATCAGCAGTGTTCCCCATGATTGTGTAGCCTAGTGAACCAAACTGAGAGACCATTTTGAAGGCTCAGGAAACTTTTGCAGGTGTTTTGAGTTGATTAGCTGATTGGCATGTCACCACATTCTAATTTGTTGAGATTTTGGGTTTTTGTTAAATGTTAAAAATCATCACCAAAATCATCACAATTAAAAGAATCAAAGACTTAAAATGCTTCAGTCTGTGTGCATTGAATTTATTTAATACATGAGTTTCACAATTTGAGTTGAATTTCTGAAATAAATGAACTTTTCCACGACATTCTAATTTATTGAGATGCACCTGTACATTTACACACAAACCAACCACCAAACGCAACTTTCAGATGCCATCTTTATTTTTTAGCTCAACCGTCACGGAATGGAACGCACAGGATTGTGGGATATCAAAGGCAGCGAAGGATACATCTATGCTGCCTTCAAAAATCGATCAGATGAAGGTATCTCATCATGAGACAGGAAGAGAAGCTAAGTTTGGATTTGGACGTGCCTTGATGCCTTCCTACCTTGGAATGTGTCCTCTGAAGACAGCATTTTTCAGTTTTTGGATACAGCCCTAGACTCCTGGCAGAAAATTATCTGTACAGTATAGGCCTGCTACAATATTTCTGAAGAAGTAAAACCGATTACCACAATAATTCAAAACAACCCCACCTACTGTTACAAGCAGATTGCAACAACTGCGTTAGAGGCAAATGGCTATAGTTACAAGCTTGATCATGATGCAAGTATTTTAGCAAGTACTTCTGGTGTAGACTTATGAGTGACATGACACAGAAAGTGCTGAAGCAGTAAACAGAATTATCACACATCATCCTCAAATGAAAAACGAAAAAAAATAATATATATATATATATATATATATATATATATATATATATATATATATATATATATATATATATATATATATACAAGTTATTTAAGCTGATAGTTGACTATACAGTTCAGGAACAATAAATTGTGATATATTATTAATATGTGCACAGTTATGTCTCTTGGTCGATTTTTAGCCGCACCCTAAAGCGACAATAAGTCATAAAAGTTGATTTAAAAACAACAAAGAGATTTTTATACCTAAAGAGATTTACTTGTGATTTTTATGGTGATTTATATTGTATTTCACTAAAACAGTAACCAGTAGGCATAAACTAATATTGTCATTGGTCTGAAAATACAAGCAAATTATAGAATAACAGCAAGTGCGCATTTTCTGTTTCCTGTTTATATTGAAACCGAAAGTGTTGAATTAATAGGGTGGGAAATGAATGTGACTCACCCTCCAAGAGCAATAAAACCCAAAAAAACAAAGACCGGTTCCTCATATTGATGCCGCTTCTGAAAGCATCCGAACTGAATGATATAATCCAGTGATCCAGGGTATCGGTGATGGCTCGAGTTTAACCGTCCAGGTCACGTGATTTCTGCGAACGAGTGAGGTACGTCACACTTTATCAAAGCGGTCCACATCCACAGCGAAAAACGCTAGGCTCGAGCTAATAAGTAGTTTCTTCTTAGATGTTTTATGGGGTTGGCAAACCAGCTTAAAAGATGCATTTACCGCCACCATCTGGACAGGAGGGTAAAACATTGACCGGGAGTTGAATCGATCTGCGAAGTCGTATCACGTGAAACCGAGTTTTACATTTTCTTGCAATTTTGAAAGAACTTAAAAAATATAAACACCATTTAATTGTCAGTAAATTAGTAAGGAAGTAGAACGATTTCATTTTGCAATGACTTTTAAATGACTTGTATACTGTATTTGATGGTTAAATGTCTTCCCTTCTGCCTTCTGCCTTTTCCTAATTTTCTTTCTTTTGTAATCCTTAAACAAACTGATAATACTTCTCTGTATTCAGTTAACATCATGTATATTTTTTATACATTGTGTGTTATACAAAACAATTTATTTTAAATATTTCTGTAATCTTTCCTTGCATTAATTTAAAAAATAAAGAAATGTCGCTTTTTCTTTTGTTTACCTGGTATAGTAGTGTATCTCTTTTTAAATGATCCCTTCCTGCATGTCTGTAATAAGTTGTAATACTTAATAATAAGGTAAAGGTAGGCCTAAAGGTATCAAACATTAACTCAGAGAGAAATGTTTTTATTTGGTGTTTGTGGGTATCTATCTATCTATCTATCTATCTATCTATCTATCTATCTATCTATCTATCCAGATTTAGCTTAAATTAAAAGTACTGTGCAGTATTGGGCTGTATTTTTTAGACCGCTCTGATGGGTTTAGCTGCAGTTCTGAGGTCAACATGAGTCTGTCGGCGATGAATAAGACATTTTCATTTCAGGAAATGGTGCGATGTCTGAATGAAATTACTTTTAAAATATTAAATGTAGCCTACAGTAGTTTTGTATTATTTGAAATGTTAACCAAATATAATTTATATATTATAAATATAATACTTATTTTTTTTATGAATTTATACTGAAACTACCTCAAACAAGAAAAGTCCTGCTATGAACTGGCCACTTGTCCAGGGTGTTTCCTCTGCCTAATGGCCTGAGATGATGGATATAGACCCTCCCACAACCCTGATAAGCTGTGTAGAGGGTGGACGGACGGATGGATGGATAGAAGAAAAATAATGTAGAATGTCATGACAAAGTGATGAATTAAATGCTAGAAGGGAACAAATAACAGAATTTAAAAGGAGTTAAAAGAGATTACATCCGTTTTTAAGAGCATTAAGGGTTAGTCTGTGTCTGCTAAGATACTGTCAAACATCTCTAGAAGATGTGGTCTAAGTGACAAAACTAAAGTTTAGCCAGTATGAACTGAGAAGTGAAAACAACACAAACATAGAATTTCAGTGTAAACTTGAGTCAAGTTAGTTCCATTAAACTTTATTTGTAAGGTTTGGAAATAGGGAGAAGTTCTTTGCAATTCTCTAGACATGGCATAACATCAGTGAATAGAAGACGCTAAAAAAAAGCAAGAACTGAGATATGCGAATCATGCAAATATTAGCTTTAGGTAAAAACAGATATCCATTGAAGATTATTTACATATCTTGATCATTTGTATATCTGGTATAGAATCTTTATCTCAAAACAACTCTAAACATGATTACTATTCTTTATTTGAACTATTAGAATTCAAAGTGATAAAAACAGTGTGAAATTAGAAGCAAAATGAAGAACCGAAAGAAAAAAGACTACACCAAAGCACACACACACACACACATGATCACATACAAATTGTGTGAATTTTATATAGTATATAGTTTGGCTTCTTGACCTTCTAACATGAATCTCATGGTCTGACTTCTAAACCGCTTTACTGTGAAATAAATAAAGTCTAGTAAGAATTCTCATGCAAGAAACATCTTGTTTCCACTGAATGCATTCAACACATAGCAGCTCAATTTCTGAGTCAAACTGAAATCTGCTGTGGTCTGAGTTTAATTTAGGTCAGTTTAGTGGCAGAGTGACCCACATAAATGTAGTGGACAAATGTCTTTATCCTTTTAATTTGCTCAGTATTGCATGTGTGTGGTTGAATGATGTAAAATGGGCATTATTCTCCTGTAAATTAAATGTTCACCAGCACATCAGTGCCTCATTTCACAACACTAAACATCTTTAAACAGCTTTGTTTGACCAAGTTTTTCCAAAAGTTAGAATTGTTGCACTGGGATGATCTAATTCACAAAAACAATACAAAGTTTTTCTTTTTTTTATTATAATAATTATTAATAATATTAGATCATTATTTCATCTAGAAAGTGTCCTGTATTATCAGTATTATCAGCTTGCTGCACAATTACAGTTGCAAACATGTTTATTTACAAAGTCAGATTTATTATCATACTTCATAACCAGAAGACACTTAATGAGCTGGGTAGATTTGCTAAAGCACAACTAGACCCCATGGCTGAACCGGACGAACCTCTGTAAAATTCTCATTGGTTAAACAGATCCCTACGTCACCATATGTGGCGCACTAGTTCACGCCCACATGCGTGCATACCCCCCCCCCCCCCCCCCCCCCCCCCCCCCACACACACACTTACACTTTAGTAGTGGCGTGCATCTGTACTGTCTGAACGCTTTCTATGTTAGAACATAAACAAATATTTATTATTTAAAAAAAGAAAAAAATAACGTATTGTATTCATTATTTTAAAATGACACCGATTTAAGTTTTCTTGGACTTGAAAAGTGACGATCTGAGACTACGAATATGATTCGAATATTCGTTTTGTTGTGTCTGGTTGGTAAGTAATAAATCTATTTTATGACAATATTGTTACCACAAAGTAATCACATAGCTACCTATACACACTGGTACTACTAAGAATGATATTATTAAAATTTTTAAGCCGTTTAATCTTGTTTTGCAGGCTTTTTACAGGCTGAATCAAATGAAGTTCAGTCAGTAATGGTGGGAGATCCTTTCACTCTTAACCCTAATACTTCCGAAATACAGCTAAAGAATGAGATTGAGTGGAGGTTTAACAAGGATCGCATTGCTAAAGCAATTAACGGCAATCCTACGTATGATGAAGATGAGAGATTCAAAGACAGACTGAAGCTGGAGAGAAACGGATCTCTTACCATCACCAACACCAGAACCACGGACACTGGAGTCTATAAATTTAGTAACATTATCAATGTCAGGGACTCAGCCAAGACGTTCAGTGTTACTGTTTATGGTAGGTGTATTATAAACAATTTTCTAAACTAAATCGTTCTCATAATTATCAATTTTCAGGATGTTTTATAGGCTATTGGACACACATTTGCATATACTTTTCAGGTTGAACTAAAAACAGCTTATTGATAGGCCTAATTTGCACTCTTGAATGTGCATTAACTAGACGAGCCTGAAAAATATGTAGATCGCAGGTTTTATTTTATTATTGTTTTAAGTGGCCAGACAGGATGGTGCTATTCATTGTTTGACCATCAGATGGCCGCAAAGTACGCCGTATTGAAAAGCTTCGCGTAAATCCTTTTACAAATACAGCACTTGTCTCACTTGGAGACCAGCTGCAGGTCAAAAGTGGGGGCGGAATAAATGACAACGGAACAAGCATGACGGAGAATACGGTGAGTTGATAATTTATAAATTTGGTGTTTATTTGCTTAAAGCTGGTATACAGTATCTATTGTTGTTTATGATATTTTATCAAATAGCCTACATAAGCTCAGCTCTACTTGTCAATGAACATGAGTAGCCTAATAAATAAAATGGTATAACCCAATATTATTTCTTTAATATCTGTAATATTTCTGTTGTGTGGTTAACTAATTTACATTTTAAGAGTTTCTCTGCTAAAACAGCCTATGAAATATGCACATTGTTCTCATTTTATTAGAATTATTAATATTATTATTATTATTATTATTATTATTCAGATTGTTTTGTAAATGGGATTTGTGATTAAGTCACTGTATTTATTATTATTATTAATAATATCAATATTGGTATAATTATAGTATTTATTGTTTATGAATAAAATTATGAACACTCATAATTTTTTATTGCATTTGCATTTGTAAAAGTAGACATGTTTTTAATATTAATCATGAATTTCATTTTCAGGGAAGGCACTGAGGTTTTTCTGCATAAATGCTATGATAAAGTGGGCTGAAAAGTCAATTGTTTTGTGACAAGTTTTAAGTTGATTATTTGTTGAATAAAGTTTGCATGTTTATTACACTTATAAACTATATTATACATATTTTTTAAGTTATTAGACTATTTTTGCTATATTTTACTATTTAAATGTCTTTAAATGCACATCTCACTTGGTCAAGGCTTTGTATTATAAATATTTATTTTGAACGTTATATTAATAAATACAGTATATGTGAGATTAAATGCCTATATCTTTTATTTGTTACAACATAAATGCGAAGGGAATCTTAACACAAAATACAGCCAAATGGGAAACAATTTACAATATAGTTAAACGTGATGCATCGTGGTCACTACAGTGGACAGGTATTTGGAAGCCATTTTGAACCATTTAGCATGTAGCATCATGTCCCAACCACCAAGTGGCGAACCCCCAAAGTGTTGTCTACAATTCCATTTAATTGTTGTATTTTTATCTATTTTTTTTTTTTGTTGTTGTTGTTGTTTTGAGATATTGCATAATATATTCAAGATGGTGGCCGGAAAAGGGGATACATCATGTACCTTGGGAATAAGTGTTAAATACTTTTATTCTCAGAAAACCAGACAGGTAGAAAAATATTTTTCAGTTAAATAGGAAGTCAGAAATAGATTCACCCCGATTTTATCAATATTTTTCTTGTACATTTTTTTTTTTTCTGTGACAGAAAATATATCGGTCCACGTCGTGCACCAAAGGGTATAATTCTGCCTTTGGGCCTATATATATGTTCTGCCTTATTTGTATATTTTATTAAAATTATGATATAATTTACACTTGAATGTTTTTACTGAACAGAAATATTAAATAGTCTTCAGATTTGATCATTTATTTCAATGCGTATAGTCTATATTTATTTATTAGGTCACATAAAACTGCAGGTACGTATACATGTATACTGTTTGAGTGCAGATATATGTGTGCATGATTGCGTTCAAGTGTGTGGTAGGAGGGTGTGTGTGCTTGTGTGTGTTTGTATTTGTTTTCACATGTGTATGAATAGCTCACCACCCCCACCCTCCCCCCACACTGCCCCACACACCCCTGGCCCATAGACACACACTCTTACGTTTTGTTTGTTACACTTCACATTTCTGTGCCGTCATGACATTACTTGTTCTTACTGAATGTTCTTATGTGTATTCAAACCATTTTCACATAGTAAATATTTTAAAAACATGTTTTTTAAGACCACATATTTAGTTCTATTGATTCACTCTTTATACCTTTGATGCATGCTGTCCAATACAGTGGACATATATGTAACTCCCTCAAAATATAATAAATTGACAAAAAAAAAAAAAAATGGCATGATTTTTCACTTGTTTAAAATTAAAAACAAACATGTAAAAAAAAAATATTACTTTGTGATTTAATAATTCATGCATCAGAGGGTTAATATTTTTAATTAAAAAGTTTGTTATATAAAATGCATTTGTTCTCATTTGTTCATGCAATATGCACTAACAGCGTATTTAGTGTTTGTATCCATTAATAATTTGTTAAAATATTACTCTCTGCACATCAATATACCTAATGCATGTACAAATCGAAAAGTGACCTTATAAAAGTATTGTCATTAAATATTGTAGATGTCATTCCAATCAAAATGTAAAAATAGAAAATAAAAGAAAATTACACGTGTTAGCGCAACTTTATTAAGACCATTTAAGCTTTGCCCCTCACTTCTGCCCTGTGCCTACTGGGCTAAAACTGGATACTTATTTGAAACACCAAATTCTGGTCATGGAGAGCTGTACTAAACAGCTGAATTCAGTGTTATTAAAGAATGAAGATGTGCAGTTTTTGGGAGGCTCTATATTAAGTTACTCCTTTGAAACCCCTGCGTTAGATAGTATTTACATGACCACAAATAGCTGTTATTAAGCTAGCTGCCAAGTGGGCTGACACACTCCCTGACTGATTTTACATTCAGCTCACAACTCACTGATTGATGTCACAGTAAACCATGGTTCACTCATTATTTTAACACAATTACAAATAAAACATCCCTGTTGTGACTCTTAATGTACTCAAATTTATTTTTGTTATCCCATGTTTTGCAGATCCAGTATCCAGTATTCCTGTCATTACCAGTGTCATTTCACAGTGTTCTTCATCACCAGAAAGTGCATCAAGCCCAAAATGTGTGCTGCTGTGTGCAGTGATGAATTTGAGTCATGTGACTCTCTCCTGGTACAAAGGAAATAGTTTACTGTCCAGCATCAGTGTGTCTGATCTCAGCATCAGTCTCTCTCTACCTCTGGAGGTGGAATATCAGGATAATAATACCTACAGCTGTGTAGTAAACAATCCCATCAGCAACCAGACCAAACATGCCTGCATTACCGATCTCTGTCGTTTGTGTTCAGGTATGTTAGCTGTGATATTACCATTTATTTACAGAACCAGTCTCGGTCAGGTACATTAGTCTGATATTACTGCATATTTACTGAGAATTGATTTCTTCAGAAGAAGTCAGCTGTTGTGAAAACACTGAAGCTGTGATCCGATTGGTCGTCACTGCTCTGATGGGTCTGGCTGCTGCGGCTGCTTTTATTGTGCTGGTTTATGACATCAGATCAAGAAGAGTTGAACATGAGAGACATCAGACCCACAGTGATGGATCCGATACTCTAAAACAAGAGTAAACAGTCTGTTTATGGTGTAATTTTGTGTTTTGGTTTTTTTTTTTTTTTTTTTTTGCTTTTTAACTATGGTGAGAAAACTAAAATGTGTGAATGTTGTAATTTTTAAATGCTATGTTGAATACCAAAATTTAAATTAGAACTGTATACACATGCTGTGCTTAAAATAAAATATTGACTTCAGATTTTTGTTTATGATTTTTTTGCCCACATATTAAACACTTTAAAAATGAGTGTGATAACAACCCGAGCAGTCACAAGGAAGAACAAAATCACAAGAGCGAAGTTAGCATCCAAAAAGCATGTATTTCAAGCGGATGTGCAAACTGTCCAAATAAATTTAAGAGCTTTAAACAAAGATTATTAATAAAAAACAGTCTGAAACTAGAACTGCTGAGTACAGTACTAACTCCCCTCCACTACATTGAGGCTGGAGTTTTACATGCTTCACAGCACCATCTTAAATATACATTTTTCCCGCTCTTACAAATTGGACCATATCATGTTTTTATCAAATAAACTTTTGTCTCACAATATGATCTATACATGAAAACTAGAAATAAAAGATAAGTAAATAAATACAATTAATACCATTGAAAAGAGTATTAATATAAAATATATTATACATCAAAACATTTGCACAAACACTTCCATAAATTATCTAACATGAGCGCTTCCCCTCAAGTTTGCACCTCTTATTGCCTCGCCCACTCAGCTAGATCAGGAAATACATAATTATAACAATGCATCAGAAACAATAAGAACAGTAAAAACAGTGAACTTTAAGTCTGAGTTTTCTTTGGCCAAATTAAAATGTTTACCTAGAGCTCTAGAGCCATGTTTCTGAAACCATACAGAGAGATAAAACATTACTTAATTTTAAAATGTACATCAAAGAACATTTGTCCCAACTTGGTGATAGGAGAGTTTGTTCCCCTATTGAGTCTTAAAAAATAAATAAATAAATTGTTCTCACTCCAAAGGTGTCCAATAAGGTCACATGTCCAAGTGAAATGAGCTAACTTTACTGACCTCCATCAAATATCAGTTATACTAAGTGCACACAAACTATATTAAATTGAAATTATTTATAAGTGTAATTGTTTAAACATTTAAAATATATTATTATTATTATTATTATTATTATTATTATTATATTATAAATGTAATTATATTAAAGATTGTTGTGTATACATGCAGGGTATCTACATGTAGTCAAGCATCTGTATGCTGCTACTTAAGCAAACTAAAACAGACATTAATGGTAATAACAAATATCCCTCTCAATTCAAATGACACATCATAAGGGTATTGTAACCGGACAAACGAGACAAGAGATGTATGGATCCATTTGTAAACTTTATTAGACAGAGACGTGTTTATTAGACAGCTTTCCTGTAGCTCAAATAGTAGAGCATGGCGCTAGCAACGCCAAGATCATGGGTTCGATTCCCAGGGAAAGCAAGAGCTGATCAAATGTAAAAACTGTAACTTGAATGCTATGTAAGTCGCTTTGGATAAAAGCGTCTGCTAAATGCATAAATGTAAATGTAAATGTAGACGTGGTCAACAACACAGGCAGGGTCGAAACACCAGCAAACAGGTATGGCACGGGTTAATCACAAGAATAGTCCAGTGAACAGACTAGGTCAATCGGTGGCGAATGGGATCCAGGGGGGAAAACAAAGAGAGGTAATCTGGGTAAACAGCAATAGTCCAGGCAGGGGCAAGCAGAGTCCGAACAGCAATAAGAAAGGGTAATCTGAGATAAACAGGCGAAGATCAGAACACGGGAGAGCATACTATGAACAAGGTTAAACTAAACTAGGGAAACACGAAATGGCTCCGTAAAGCAGCTATCACTAGGAGAGTGATACACGCAGAACAATGCTCAGTGATCTGAGCAGAAACTGAGTGGGTGTTATATAGTGTGTGTGTGATTGGTTACAGCTGTGTGTACTTAGTGCAATGGATGATGGGGAATGCAGTCCTGAATGATGTGTAACAGTCCGTGTAGTGTGAGAGTAAATATGATGGAGGGGCGACCTCTGGTGGCAATTGGACGGAAGTCCAACCAGATTCGTGACAGGTACAGTGGGTACGGAAAGTATTCAGACCCCCTTAAATTTTTCACTCTTTGTTATATTGCAGCCATTTGCTAAAATCATTTAAGTTTATTTTTTTTCATCATTAATGTACACACAGCACCCCATATTGACAGAAAAACACAGAATTGTTGACATTTTTGCAGATTTATTAAAAAAGAAAAACTGAAATATCACATGGTCCTAAGTATTCAGACCCTTTGCTCAGTATTTAGTAGAAGCACCCTTTTGATCTAATACAGCCATGAGTCTTTTTGGGAAAGATGCAACAAGTTTTTCACACCTGGATTTGGGGATCCTCTGCCATTCCTCCTTGCAGATGCTCTCCAGTTCTGTCAGGTTGGATGGTAAACGTTGGCGGACAGCCATTTTTAGGTCTCTCCAGAGATGCTCAATTGGGTTTAAGTCAGGGCTCTGGCTGGGCCATTCAAGAACAGTAACGGAGTTGTTGTGAAGCCACTCCTTCATTATTTTAGCTGTGTGCTTAGGGTCATTGTCTCGTTGGAAGGTATACCTTCGGCCCAGTCTGAGGTCCTGAGCACTCTGGAGAAGGTTTTCGTCCAGGATATCCCTGTACTTGGCCGCATTCATCTTTCCCTCGATTGCAACCAGTCGTCCTGTCCCTGCAGCTGAAAAACACCCCCACAGCATGATGCTGCCACCACCATGCTTCACTGTTGGGACTGTATTGGACAGGTGATGAGCAGTGCCTGGTTTTCTCCACACATACCGCTTAGAATTATGGCCAAAAAGTTCTACCTTGGTCTCATCAGACCAGAGAATCTTATTTCTCACCATCTTGGAGTGCTTCAGGTGTTTTTTTAGCAAACTCCATGCGGGCTTTCATGTGTCTTGCACTGAGGAGAGGCTTCCGTCGGGCCACTCTGCCATAAAGCCCCGACTGGTGGAGGGCTGCAGTGATGGTTGACTTTCTACAACTTTCTCCCATCTCCCGACTGCATCTCTGGAGCTCAGCCACAGTGATCTTTGGGTTCTTCTTTACCTCTCTCACCAAGGCTCTTCTCCCCCGATAGCTCAGTTTGGCCTGATGGCCAGCTCTAGGAAGGGTTCTGGTCGTCCCAAACGTCTCCCATTTAAGGATTATGGAGGCCACTGTGCTCTTAGGAACCTTAAGTGCAGCAGAAATTTTTTTGTAACCTTGGTCAGATCTGTGCCTTGCCACAATTCTGTCTCTGAGCTCTTCAGGCAGTTCCTTTGACCTCATGATTCTCATTTGCTCTGACATGCACTGTGAGCTGTAAGGTCTTATATAGACAGGTGTGTGGCTTTCCTAATCAAGTCCAATCAGTATAATCAAACACAGCTGGACTCAAATGAAGGTGTAGAACCATCTCAAGGATGATCAGAAGAAATGGACAGCACCTGAGTTAAATATATGAGTGTCACAGCAAAGGGTCTGAATACTTAGGACCATGTGATACTTCAGTTTTTCTTTTTTAATAAATCTGCAAAAATGTCAACAATTCTGTGTTTTTCTGTCAATATGGGGTGCTGTGTGTACATTAATGAGGAAAAAAAAATGAACAAATGATTTTAGCAAATGCCTGCAATATAACAAAGAGTGAAAAATTTAAGGGGGTCTGAATACTTTCCGTACCAACTGTATCTTATCGTAATTGTAATTAGGTTGTTAAGAGAGTAGAGGGATTGCTTGGGGTCCTAATGAAGACCCAGTTTCTCACAATGCCATCCAAATTTCCACTGAATTGTATCATCTCTTGGTATTCCAAATAAAATCACGGTTTAGAGTGACATTGTCACAAATTCCCTCATGACATCATCGGTACCAGATCCTGCAACTCCACCTTCTCACTCATCTGAATTCGAACTGGTTTCTTCTGTCACACCTCAATAAGGACTCATATATATTCCCATCCATCAACACAACTTTGTCCGGTCTCAACAGTCACTCTCTAGCACTGACGATCACCGGTCTACTTCCTCTGCTGCCTCATTACCCTCTGTTACGTACCTGCAAGGACATTACTCTGTTAGCTGTACTTGATGTCTCTTGGCTTATTGTGACTACCTACCTACAAACCCAGCCATGTTTCCTCTCTTGTTATGTGAACGAACATGTCTGTTCAATGAATTAATTAGAGAAGAGTCCACTCTTCTTCAATGAATTAATTAGAGAAGAGTCCATTCTTATGTGGCTTAATGTCTCTTTCCTAAGGGAAAATTAGGTGAGTGTTGCTCGGCCCGCATTCCTTAGAGCAATAAAACTAGTGTTGTCAGGTTGGTTGCTATGGAACCGGGGACCTGGAGTCATCACAGACACGGCACGAAGAATGTGTGTTGGGTGAGGGGTCTGTGATTATTTGTTAATCTAATAACTAATTTGATTTGTTAAATCTGATGAACAAATGTGTGTCTGACTGGTCCAAATGCTACATAATTCCCCCTTTTCGAACGTTGTTGTCCGTCCAATAGACAACAGCGAGCGATGTTAAAGATGCAGAACAATCAGACACGCACCTGCCACTCATGGCTGGGAGACAGTGGTGGCTCTCGGACTGTTGGTTGCTTCCAGGAGTGGTTGTGGTTCTGTGGTTATGTAAGCTGTAGCAAGATGCAGGTCCTCGAGCTTGTGCAGCAGGTGTCGAGGCAGTGTCACCTGTCGTCCTGAAGTGAGTTGGTAGGTGGATCATGAAGGACGGATGACAGGTGGATCCTGATGGTAAGATGGCCAGTGGATCAGAGAGGATGACAGGTGGTTTCTAATTTTCCTGAGCTTTTGGATCCTCAGCTTGGGTGTGAACCTTGGTCAGGTTCAGAATTGTCTCCGCCTGGGTCCCTCTTCTCCGGTGGTTCCATTTGACTTTACCCGATTGGTGCTTGGAGTTGTCTCGTTGCTGTGCTGCGTCAGGCAAGGAGTCAGAAGTTTGTCTTTCCCAGTACTCCTCAGTTGAGTTTTGTTCAAGGAGCTCTTTTGCTAGTGTCAGCAGCTCCTGTAATTCAGAAGTAGGCGTGTCCAGCTGTCCTTGTGCAGCATCCGTTTGGCACCTGTGTGAAAGGTGTGAAGGAGGATGTGGTGGTGGATTGTCATTGGACATGTCGTGGTGTTGGATGGCCTTTTCCATGGTCTCTGCCAGTGGTTGGCCTGGGGCCTAGGTCGGTTGCCATGGTGACGGCTCTGTCCTCCGCTGGCTAGTGGCTTCCTGTAGAAGGGCCTTACATTGTGGCAATACTGGGTGCCTTCTGGGGCCTGCTTTGGATTCTGGGTTGGGCAGTTCATTGTCGTTTAAACTTTATGTGAAGGTGCTGGCACATTTGTTATCCTTCCACTTGCTAAGAAAAACATCTTAACGCAGATGACTGTTTGTTTAGCTGCAGCCGTTGCTCAGACTCTTACAATGGGTCAGACTCCGTTGGCGCGGTTGTGTGTTTGAATTTTGGCGCATGCGCAGAAGCGGTATTGTGAGGTTCAAGCACAATCGCGCAGATTCGCGCATGTAGTATAATGAATTGCGTTTTAATACAGTGACGATAATCGCAATGATGACATCAAATCATTGACATTTAGGCTTATTGGCATTTATTTGAACGTTACACATTCATCTCTACTTTTTCCCCAGAAAACTGGATTGAAACAATGAATAAAGTTAAGCAAAAAGTAATTTTGTTATATGAATTACAATGAGCTGTATCTTTTAGGCATATATGGCTAATAAACTATATATGGTTAACAAATGGTCAAAACATATAGTACCATATAAAATTTTGATATATATTGTTAACATATATGGTCATATCACATAATACAATATACCATTTTAATATATATTGTTAATATATATGGTTATAACATGTAATACCATATAAAAATTAACCATATACATACATTAAATATATGTTTATATACAAATTTTACTATGGGAATTTCATATATGTTATAAACATACACATACATATATCCAGAAGATGAATATATGTGATAATAATAAATTGCCTTATATGTAACATATGACAACATCACTACTGATATAGGGACATATATGTCATATATTACATTTCCGTATGGGCAGAATCAGTGAGGTCTTACAAACACCTTTGGTAGAGGCCTTGTGCTTGTTAAAGGCCTTCTGTGTCAGGTCACGCAGTTGTTGAATAGGCATTGTGTGGCAGGCCATAATGCCGAGATGGTGACTTACAATGGGGTGGAGGTTTCGGAGGAAAAGGCTCTTAAAGCTGGGGTCCTTGTCCATCCCAGGTTCACTGCGAGCTCTGAAGTAAGCTCGTCGAAGTCTGTGGTAGTAATCACGGGGAGTTTCATGACGGCCCTGTTCGATGGCTAGGGCAGCGATCAGTCCGTGTTCAAATTCTGGGTCTGAGAATTCCTTTATGATAGCTTGTTTAAGCTGCTGGTAGTCTGATTGGATGTGTTCTGGCTGTCGAGCCAGGAAGTGTCGCACTTCAGGGCTAGCGGTGATCCAGAGCAGATAGAGTCTATCTTGGTGTTTCACACTGGTCCAAGACTGCAGGTGAAAGTCAATCTCTCTTAAGTAAGCGTAAACATCATTCTCTCCTGCAAGTTCTGGTGTGAATGCAGGGATGTTTCTGGCAATTCGGTTGAGGTCTTTGAGTGTCACTCCATGTCCTGTTTCAAGGCTTGCCTTTCCTTCTGCAGCGGTTTTCAGGAAGCTGACTTGTGAAGTGTCAAACAGAAAGCTTTGGCTCCCCCATTCGTATCTGTGTACGGGAGTAAGGGGGCTTGCACTGCTGGCCGTGTGACGTGCAGCAGGGTGCCTGTTACTTTAGTCCATGCACAGTTTTTGTAAGACTGTTTCAGTTCTCTCTGAACCATGTCAAGCTTTTCTTTAATGTTGCAGAATTGCTGAGTCAGGGTGTAGAATTCAGCTCTGGCTGCATGCAGATGGCCTTCTAAGGCCTTAGCTCTGGTGTTGCTCTCATTAAGTTCCACATACGCTGTTTTTAACAGTGACTTTGTATGAAACAGTTCTCTTTCCAAGTCCTGTCTGATGGCTTTTTCCAGCTGCGCTTGGTGTCCAGCAGCTGTTAGAGCCTCCTGAAGACCAGTGATTTCCTTCTGTTGTGCCATTCTGTGAGGTTCTTTGCATCCGTTCTGTGCCTTCTCTCGCTGAGTGGGTGTCAGTTCCCTGTAGTACTCTGTGACTTGCTGGTTCAGTTCATTTACCTCCTGTCTGAGGCCCTTGAGGGGGTGGACCAAGGAGAAGATGATGCTAGTCAGCTCCTGGCGGTTCAGGCTGGGTGTCAGGTGTCCACTTGTGTCACAGTCTCGCTGTTCCTTTCTCTGCCATTGCAGGTCGCGGGCTGCTTTGGGCTGACGGATGTCCATCACCGTGCTCTGCCGGGTTTTCAGCTGGCCCTGGTGAGCTGGCTGGGCTGGATGTCTGTGGAACGTCTGAGACACACTGGCACGCTTGGGGGAACACCAGAGAGAGAGAGGCAGAAGGCAAATGCAAGAATGTACAGAGGTGTTAGGCTATCTGTATGGGGAAAGGCTAGGCCGTGTAAGGTGTGACTAGCTAGTGAGGGGCAACTAGTGAGGTAGGGTGCTAAGCACACAAGGAGAGGGTTTGAGTAACTCTGTTTATGGGGCTGTAAGCAGTGATCAGCTAATGACCGGGCTATACGTGTGGTCAAACTATTACGCAAAGCACTGATGGTTCACAGGTTTGGTCTCTATGAAGGTATCAAATAAACAAAACTGAAATAAAATCAGGAAGAGACAGAGGGAGAAGGAAGGGCTTTCCTTATTTAGTTTAATCTAGGAGATATGACTGAGCAGTTATCACTTGTTCAAAGGAATGTAGCAGGGTCATAAAACCTAGGGAGACTGTTAGCTACGCTAGCAGGGAACATCAAAAACCTCAAGGTAAATAAATAGAAACAATATGAAGTTTTTCTATCCGCTCAGAGGCCTGGTGTAAGGAGGGTAATAGAAGAGACAGGAATTAGGCTACTAATAATCTATACAGTTCATTAAAGTGACAACAGTTGCTAGAACTGCTCTAATCCTATACCGAGAGGGAAGATGGTGATGGTCAAATAACTAAAATAAGGTAAAGGCAAAATGAAAATGTCCTAATAGCTTTAGGAAACTAAAAGAAAAAAAAATGATCTAATTAAATCTCAGATTTAATTAAAATCAAATTAGCTGAATCTGTACATTCAAGCTAAAAGTAAATGAATGAAATGAAATCAAAGAGAGGTAGAATAAAGTCAAAATAAAAATAACACAACTAGAACCAACGTATGTGAGGACGGGCCAACCTGAATCTAACAGAAGGTGATAGCACAAACAGGAAGTGAAACCAAGAGTGAGGGAGGGAGAGAGAGAGAGAGAGAGACAGAGAGAGAGAGAGAGAGAGAAAGAGAGAGAGGAGCGGCTACACTTTACATTCACAAGTATCTTAAGTGTTAGTCGGATGCTAACAGTTAACAGTTGAGGTAAAGGGCTTAGCTTAAATGCCTGTGGGGCAGCTAAGAGAGTTAGCTTTAGGCTACCCTCAGTTGTTTGTTTACACAAGGGTCTGTGATGTGTATGCTGTTATCAGATTGAACCAGAAGAGGCTGCTCTCCACCTCTGGGGTCAGACGTTGCTAAGAGACCGATGCGAGCTTACAACATGTGCAAGTGGAGCAGAAATTGCGCTGCTGTAAACATGCATGGGAACTCATGCGGTGCATAACAATCAGTTATGACGTGTCGCATACAACTTCATTCACAAATCAAAACAGCACATTCACTTCACAGACCATGGTGAATTACTAGTTAGCTAGGCTAGAATTACACTATTAATTCGCTATTCAATTGCATCACTTCAATGACTACAATGATACGCGAAGGTTACAAGGCCTTAACTTGGGGAGATGAGGAACATCGCTCAAATCACCAATTAACTAAATATCCTGTAGCGAGTTTTCTTCGTCGCTCAGTTTTGATATCACTGCAAGTGGGTTTTCTTAATTTTAGATTAATTTGTGCCGCTAATCTGAGATTTCTTCGTCAGAGAAGACTTAACTTACACATTTAAAGCTGAAATGGGGTTTTCTTCTCCCAAAATCAGATTAATTCATTCTGGTACCATCTATACGGGCTGCTAATCTGGGATTTTTCGTCAGAGAAGTCTTATGCTCTACTAACAACAGAAATTAGGACTTCTTCACTAATAACAGGTTAGTTCCTTATCGTACGATTTAAACATGTATTATAGCATTGATAAACTTCTACTGCTCGTAGTAAGGTGCATACAAGCTATAGTCTATCTGATTTTATCAGAAACTGCATGTGTAGGACGTTAATAAAATTTATGAGACAAACACGCAAGTTTGATACTGAGTCTGCTTGCAAATAATGTTTAAACGATTGCCACCGATCTCCAACATCTGTAGCAAATTAGCTCAAAAAGGGAATTGTATATAAATAATTACAATTAATTATGATTAATTACAATTATTTATTTCGGCTGACAGTAATAACTGTGGCAGAGTTAAATTGCCATCAGCTGATCTGTTCGTCCAGCGAACATGGATGACAGGTGGTTTCTAATTTTCCTGAGCCTTTGGATCCTCAGCTTGGGTGTGAACCTTGGTCAGGTTCAGAATTGTCTCCGCCTGGGTCCCTCTTCTCCGGTGGTTCCGTTTGAAGGTCCAAGGAAGTGCAGCCGTGCACCTGTTCATGGACCTTTGCATCAGATTGACTCTCAGGACTGGATGAGTCTGAGGAGGTATAACCTGTCTCTGTCAGTCGCGTGAGCTTCCACTTCTGGATACTGTAGCGTTCGGTCAAACTGGGTGATGTTTTAGCCAGTTTGTCAAGGTCTTTGAGAGTCGTCTCCTGTGCAGTTTCGGGGTCTGCATGGATGGGCTTTCTTCTCCCCCCCCCCCCAGTGTGGTCATCAGGGACATACTGCCATGTCATGGGTGGGTGGGTGGGTGGGTCTTGGTTGAGACCATAGCTCACCATGCAATGCACTCAACACCTGTCCCATGTTGTTGCACGCCTGGGACAGGTGTTGATGCTTGACTGGCTTCTCGTTCATTGTGGCAAACTCATCTTTTTCTTAGCCAAGGAGGTGGCATGTGAAGCTGAGATTGGCATAATTTGAGTGTGTAAATGAGGAGTTCTCTGATGCAGTTCTTGTGAGCCGATGCGATTTAAAGGGTGATCAGGATGGCTGTCACTTGTACTGTGATGACTGGGAGTCCAGCTTGAAGTGTTGCTGTGGGAGAGGTTTGCTGTTAACCCACAAAACACCCGCTCTGGGCACACCGTGCCTCAACATTGCATCCTTAAAAGGCCATCGACCATGTGGCTTTGGGTGCGTTGGTCCTCTGTACGGATGCTTTGGCTGTTGAGGGCCATTACAGGTTGGTGGCACGTCTCTGTGATCACTTTCCGTGTTCCATTGTAACTGGAGAATCACTGGATGGTTCGTGAAGTGCAGAGGAGGGCTCTTTTGTCATCTGAGTAGTTAGTGCTCTGGTGGGAGCAGTGTTCTGCTGAAGTGGCAACCCCCCTTTAGTTCTGGCCGTGTTGTTGGTGTAGACCAGGACTAAGGCAGTAGTTGGTGAATCCAGCTGTCAGATGAAACTCCTTGGGATGAGAGTAAATCAAGCATGGTGTAGAATGCAGATGCCATTTGAGTTTGATGATGTAATGTGGTCTTGAGTGAGTCCACGTAGTTGACATTAGCTCTGCAACATTGCCTCTTGTGAAGAGCAGCTTTGGCACTGGCAGTTGTCGGCAGGTGCAGGATGTCTCTTAGAAAAGGGGGTGTGGCTCAGAGTGGGGCCAGGTTCCCTCCATTCCCTGGAAGGTGTGTGATTGAGGGTTTGTCCACGCTGTCTGTGTGTCACACTGTCGCTGTCTGTTCCCCTTTTGTGTATGCTGGTACTGCAGTCTCATATTTTCACCAGAGTAAACGACTGGTATGATCTTACAGGAAGTTCCTGCACTTGACAGGGCTTCCCCAGGGGGTTGCAAGGTCTCATAGGGAAACTCGTGCACTTGTTTGTGAAGGCAGGTCTGGTGTGTGCTCGGTGAGTGCTTTGAAGCGTGTGAGGCTTCAGGCCATGGCCTCATGGCTGGCTGTGAGATTTTCCCGTGACCTCGGCGACCTGACAGTCTGTCGGGGTGACCTGTCTGGCTGGAGTGGCAGGGGTTCTCGCACTTCAGCCCAGAGTTTCGCTGGCTGGAAAGGTGAACGTTCCCGCACTTGAGTCCAGTTCTATGAATGCTTAAAGTCCTTTGGGGCTAAAAACAATACAGCAGGTCTATGTTGGTGAAAAGAGAGCCTGTGTCCATTTGTGTTGTGTACACGAGGTGTACAGTCTCATGGAGCTGATGGTCAGGTGCAGGGGAGTTGCCCGTGTGTGTATTTTGGCCTGTCATGGGTGGTCAGCCGTCTGCTGATGTGCTGTCTGGGTGCCATGACCAGCTGGCGTTTCTCTGAGTAGGAGGGAATTCTGGTAGGTTGTTGGTTTCTCATGCCACTCGTAGTTAAAAGGAGTTTGATAGGCTGATACATCCTCCTCAAGATCTCTGTTGCTGGCCCGTGTGCTCTCCAGAATCAGTTCTGGGTACTGTGCAGAGATAAGCAGGATTTTAACAGTCTCTATGGAGGCAGCGCTGTGTTCTCTGTAGGTCATATGGGCTGAGTTCCGCAAATGTCAGGTGGTCATTGTGCGGGGGAAGACCATGGCGCTTGGGTGGTGACTCATAATGTGATGCGGATTTCAGGAGGAGAGAAGGTTCTGGAGTTGAAGCCTTCCTCCCTTGTGGCCTGTTCTGTCATCTGCCGTAGATTCAGAGCTGGCTGTAGCAGGCTTCTTTTAGTTTTTGTAATCCGCTTTGACAGGTTCAGACTGCTGGTACAGGATGTTGGGTGCCTCAAGGCCAGCGGTGATCCAGAGCAGATAGTCTGTCTTGCGTGGTCACATTGGGCAGAGTTCAAGCATAAAGGTCCATGTTTTGCAGGTGGGCAAGTGTTGTGGCCATTCTGTGTTGTGTCTCCCCTGTCTATTCATCTTGTGGTCTGCAAGCATATTTCAGTTAATTTGTGACATTGAGGTCACCTTGGCTTCGTTTGACTTTACCCGATTGGTGCTTGGAGTTGTCTCGTTGCTGTGTTGTGTCAGGCAAGGAGTCAGAAGTTTGTCTTTCCCAGTACTCCTCAGTTGAGTTTTGTTCAAGGAGCTCTTTTGCTAGTGTCAGCAGCTCCTGTAACTCAGAAGTAAGCGTGTCCAGCTGTCCTTGTGCAGCATCCATTTGGCACCTGTGTGAAGGGTGTGAAGGAGGATGTTGTGGTGGACTGTAGTTGGACATGCCGTGGTGTTTGCAGGATGAGGATGGCCTTTTCCATGGTCTCTGCCAGTGGTTGGTCTGGGGCCTAGGTCTGTTGCCACGGTGACGTGCAGCAGGGTGCCTTTTACTTGAGTCCATGCACAGTTTGTAAGACTGTTTCAGTTCTCTCCGAACCATGTCAAGCTCCTCTTTAATGTTGCAGAATTGCTGACTCAGGGTGTGGACTTCAGCTCTGGCTGCATGCAGATGGCCTTCTAAGGCCTTAGCTCTCGTGTTGCTCTCATTAAGTTCCACATATGCTGTTAATAACAGTGACTTTGTGTGAAACAGTTCTCTTTCCACTGTTCACACATCCATTACTAAAAGGAATGCTGCAGCAGGGTCATAAAACCTCAAAGCTAGCAGGGAACATCAAACACCTCAAGGTAAATAAATAGAAACAATAGGAAGTTTTTCTATCTGCTCAGAGGCCTGGTGTAAGGAGGGTAATAGAAGAGACAGGAATTAGGCTACTAATAACCTGTACAGTTCATTAAAGGGACAACAGTTGCTAGAACTGCTCTAAATCCTATACCGAGAGGGAAGATGGTGATGGTCAAATAACTAAAATTAGGTAAAGGCAAAATGAAAATGTCCTAATAGCTTTAGGAAACTAAAAGGAATAAAAAAAACAAAAAAACAAATTGATTTAGTTAAAACTCAGATTTAAGCAAAATCAACTTAGCTGAATCTGTACATTCAAGCTAAAAGTAAATGAATGAAATGAAATCAAAGAGAGGTAGAATAAAGTCAAAATAAAAATAACACAAATAGAACCAACGTATGTGAGGAGGGGCCAACCTGAATCTAAACAGAAGGTGATAACACCAACAGGAAGTGAAACCAAGAGTGAGGGAGGGGGAGAGAGAGAGAGAGAGAGAGAGAGAGAGAGAGAGAGAGAGAGAGAGAGGGAGGAGTGGCTACACTTTACACTCACAAGTATCTTAAGTGTTAGTCAGATGCTAACAGTTAACAGTTGAGGTAAAGGGCTTAGCTTAAATGCCTGTGCGGCAGCTAAGAGAGTTAGCTTAAGCTACACAGTTATTTGTTTACACAAGGGTCTGTGACGTGTGTGCTGTTATCAGATTGAACCAGAAGAGGCTGCTCTCCACTTCCGGGGTCAGATGTTGATAAGAGACCGATGCGAGCTTACAACATGCGCAAATGGAGCAGAAATTGCGCTGCTGTAAACATGCATGGGAACTCACGCGGTGCATAACAGTCAGTTATGACGTGTCGCATACAACTTCGTTCATAAATCAAAACAGCACATTCACTTCACAGACCATGGCGAATTACTAGTTAGCTAGGCTAGAATTACACCATTAATTCGCTAATCAGTTGCATCACTTCAATGACTACAATGATACGCGAAGGTTACAAGAAGGCCTTAACTCAGGGAGATGAGGAACATCGCTCAAATCACCAATTAACTAAATATCCTGTAGCGAGTTTTCTTCGTCGCTCAGTTTTGATATCACTGCAAGTGGGTTCCTTTTCAAGGAAACTTCGAACTGCGTCCTCTAGGGGTCGCTATGGGGAACGCCATCAGCGTGACCGGTGTCTGAAGCATATATCTAAACACGACAATAACATTGGCCGGTGACAGCCTATGATGTCATTACCTGGCACCGCCACAGTATAAAGGGGCGCCGGGAAAATACGTCATTCTCTTCTTCGTCTTCACTGACCATTTGTTTATGCTAGCAGAAGCTATGCACGACTAGGAGTGCGTTCTCTCGCCAGAGGCTTTGCTCTGATATGCACAGTTTCACACGGCTCACGGGTTGTTTGTGTGATGAGGTGAAGAGCAAGCGCGTTCAGTCCTGAGGGAGTTGAATGCGCTCGTCGCATCCATTGCTTGTTTCTTGTGAGGGATAAGCACGCTCTGATACCCGCAGTTTCACGCGGCTCGCGTGTTGTGTGTGTGGTGAAGAGCAAGCGCGTTCGGCTCTCGAGGGAGTTGAATGTACTCTTTGCATTCGTTGCTTATTTCTCGTGAGAAATAGGCATGAATTCAACATACTCCACTCACGAGGAGACTGCTTGTGCTCATCGTGATGCATTCGCGGGACTACTGAGAGGGGAGGTGAGTCCTTCACTTTTACCCAAGTTGTATACCTGTGTCTGCATGAGTGTGTTCGCCTCTCGCGGGAATAGCGACGCATTCGCGGCGGCGGCTCCGTTCTCGCTTAATTTCCGAGGTAATCTAGCGTGTGGGTGGAGTGCGTTTAGCTCCCGTGGGAGTTGAATACATGCTGCGCATTGCGAGTGCGGTGAGAATTATCTGCCCATTGCCCGCGATTCGCGGTTCATGGGCAGAACGTGGAAAGGACCTGACGGGAAATCTTCCCTATCAGTAATTTCCTAAAGTATTTTATAACATGTTCTAACCACATTATACTGCACTCCAGGAGCCCTTCTTTTTGCAGGGGTTGTATGACTCTCCGTGCTCAAGTGTTGGATTGCGAGCCTCCTGCGATGCTTGCTGAAGCCACCACCCTCCTGCACTTGCGTTACAGTCTCATGTTGGACCTGCACGGGAGCTGTGGTTGGTGAGTACGATCCATTTAATTTCTCCGCAGCGCTATGTGGGCCTGTTTTTTTGTACGCTTTGACTCTAGTCAGAACCTAAAGACTCGATCTGTCGACTGATTGTGGTGATGTTCTCACCCGTTGGTACTGGATCCAGCCTGGATGATAGCCTTACTTCTTCAGCTTCATGCTTGCTGGATCATGCAGCCAAGTCACTAGGCTTCTGTGGGAGCCTCTTTGGCCTTCAGGTCCCCAGTATAGCGCTGCAACTCCATCAGTCCTCGCAGTCCTCCATTCAAGCTGAGCCTTTTTCGGAGTGTAATGCTTTGTGATGTGCTCCCTGACGTCCTGGCTGAGTGTTTGCTTCGAGAAGCTGCGCCAGCCAGGATGTACTACTCATGTCTCGCCTCGAGAGGCTTCCTGAGATTTGAGTCATCCACTTAACAAAGCATTATTTTACGGCGAATCAGTGAATACGCCCCTCTGTGGAGTGGGCTTGAGTACACTGCTTTCCCGGAGGTACGAGAGTAAGAGGTGTTTCTGCGGAAACCCTTCCTGAGTGCTTGGCTCTAAGGAGCGATAGCTCTCCAGATATGTTTGGTTATTGGGTCCCTGTTGGTCAGGCCTGGCAATGCTCCCCTCACCTTAGAGGGTCACCTATGAGCATGCCGCTCCCTTCTGAGCATCTGAGTTTCCTCTCATTCTGAGAGTTGAGTTCTCCGATCTCCATGTCAGTGAGCAGCCTCAGGTTGTTAGGCCTCTTTTACCTCCCTGTTAGGTTGCTCTCCTTGTTGGTAGAGCTAGCATTGCTCTCCTCTCCATAGAGGGTCACCTATGAGCCTTCTCATTCTGAGAATTGAGTTCTCCGCTCCCCAGAGCTCTGTGATAGTTTGCTCTCCTTTTTGGTCGAGCTAGCATTGCTCAACTCTCCATAGAGGGTCACCTATGAGCATGCCGCTCCCTTCTGAGCGTCTGAGTTCTCTCTCATTCTGAGAGATGAGTTCTCCGCTTGCCAGAGCTGTCATTTAGCAGCCTCAGGTTGTTTGGCCTCTCTATGCCTCCCTGTTAGGTTGCTATCCTTGTTGGTAGAGCTAGCATTGCTCCCCTCTCCATAGAGGGTCATCTATGAGCATGCCGCTCCCTTCTGAGCGTCTGAGTTCCCTCTCGTGCTGAGAGTTAGGTTCTCCGCTCTCCAGTGCTCTGTGACCATATGCTCTCCTTGTTGGTCGAGCTGGCATTGCTCCCCTCACTATTGAGGGTCACCTATGAGCATGCCGCTCCCTTCTGAGCGTCTGAGTTCCCTCTCATGCTGAGAGTTAGGTTCTCTGCTCTCCAGAGCTATGTTTATTGGTCAAGTTAGCATTGCTCCCCTCACCATAGAGGGTCACCTATGAGCATGCCGCTCCCTTCGGAGAGTCTGAGTTCCCTCTCATGCTGAGAGTTAGGTTCTCTGCTCTCCAGAGCTATGTTTATTGGTCGAGATAGCATTGCTCCCCTCACCATAGCGGGTCACCTATGAGCATGCTGCTCCCTTCGGAGTGTCTGAGTTCACTCTCATTCTGAGAGTTAGGTTCTCCGCTCTCCAGAGCTATGTTTATTGGTCAAGTTAGCATTGCTCCCCTCACCATAGAGGGTCACCTATGAGCATGCCGCTCCCTTCGGAGAGTCTGAGTTCCCTCTCATGCTGAGAGTTAGGTTCTCCGCTCTCCAGAGCTATGGTTGTTGGTCGAGCTAGCACTGCTCCCCTCACCATAGGGGGTCACCTATGACCATGCCGCTCCCTTCTGAGCGTCTGAGTTCCCTCTCATGCTGAGAGTTAGGTTCTCCGCTCTCCAGTGCTCTGTGACCATATGCTCTCCTTGTTGGTCGAGCTGGCGTTGCTCCCCTCACTATTGAGGGCCACCTATGAGCATGCCGCTCCCTTCGGAGCGTCTGAGTTCCCTCTCATGCTGAGAGTTAGGTTCTCCACTCTCCAGAGCTATGTTTATTGGTCGAGCTAGCATTGCTCCCTTCACCATAGAGGGTCACCTATGAGCATGCCGCTCCCTTTGGAGCGTCTGAGTTCCCTCTCATGCTGAGAGTTAGGTTCTCCGCTCTCCAGAGCTATGTTTGTTAGTCGAGCTAGCATTGCTCCCCTCACCATAGGGGGTCACCTATGAGCATGCCGCTCCCTTCTGAGCGTCTGAGTTCCCTCTCATGCTGAGAGTTAGGTTCTCCGCTCTCCTGAGCTATGTTTGTTGGTTGAGCTGGCATTGCTCCCCTCACCATAGAGGGTCACCTATGAGCATGAGCAAAGACAAGGCCTTAAAGCCTGGCACAAAAACTTAATGGTCCCGAAGAGTTCTAGCTCATATCTTCCTCATCCTCTTAGGATCTAACAGAACCGCAGACTGGGTCTTTGTGGTCAAGAGTCATCTCCCAGGCTAGGGAGATCACCCACGGCTCTATGTTGGGGGCACGCCGGGCGCGCCTGCACCGGTTCGGGCTCTCCGTCAGAAGATAGCAGAAGAGCTTTATTTTGCAGAAGTATTTGGAGAAGAGGTTTTTTTAGAAGAGAGGTTTTTTTAGAAGAGAGGGCCGGAACTGTGAATGAGACCTTTATCTGGTATAGAGGTCACACCTCTGGGGAGTCAAAGAGCCAATGGGCTCCAGTCTCTTTGGAGGGAAGTTTTTACGACTCTTTGTCTCTGAGCATGGTAATTTGCATGGGGTTGGATTAATAGTGGATATACAAACTATTAATGATTCTTAGAACACTTATATGTTGCATAGGTAGCAACATATAATATACACTCTCAATTATTCATCCAAAAAAAAAAATCCAAGATGGCGGCGCGGGCACACGCAGCGGCTTCTCCAGATCCCAAAGACGGTGCTTTTATGTCTTTTAATGTCGTCTGTTCGTCTCCAAATAATGTCAATTTACCGCTAATTCATCGGGAGATCACTCCGAGATACATCTATGATCGCCAAAGCCTTTTGGATATCGACAACACATACAAACACAAACTCTCGCCGGCAGCTACTGAAAAGCTACGAGGCCTTTGTTTACTGCTGGAGCCGGACCTCGAGACCGCGGCCTCGCCTACTGACGCTACCCGCACAAGGCGGCGTCGCAAGCGGTGTGAGAGAGGACGGAAGCGCGGTAAGCGCGGAGGTATACGAGCTAGGCTGAGGGCTAACCCCACAAGACCGGCTCTTCCAACACTCATGCTCTCAAACGTTCGCTCTCTGGAAAACAAACTGGACTTAATTCAACTCAGTCGATCTACACAGCATGAAGCAAGGGATTGTTGTGTGTTTGTTTTCACTGAAACATGGCTAAACGACAACATCCCGGACTCCGCCATTCAGCTGCACGGCCTAACCTGCTACCGAGCGGATAGAGATTCATCACTGTCTGGTAAGACTCGCGGGGGTGGCTTGTGTGTTTACGTCAACAAAAAATGGTGTAACAATGCTGCGGTAGTATCAAAACACTGTTCATCACTGGTGGAGTTTATGTTTGTGAAGTGTCGACCGTTCTATCTGCCGCGGGAGTTCACGGCCATTGTTATTGTCGCGGTTTACATTCCTCCGTGCGCAAACGCTAAGGACGCGCTTCGTGAACTGTACAGCGCCATCAGCGAACAACAAACAAATAACCCCGACGGCTTTTTCATCATAGCTGGTGACTTCAACCACGCAAACTTAAAGACAGTTTTGCCAAAGTTCTACCAACATGTGAACTTTGCAACAAGGGGAAACAACACACTGGACTTTGTTTACACAACAGTTAAGAACGCATACAAAGCCGAACCCCGCCCCCACCTCGGGTACTCAGACCACATCTCTGTTATGCTAATCCCAGCATATAGCCCACTTCTCAAACTCACCAAACCGGTTCAAAAGCAGATCACAGTATGGCCAGACAATGCTACCTCTGCACTGCAGGACTGCTTCCAGGACACAGACTGGAACATGTTTAAAGAGGCAGCCACCTACAACAACCACATAGACCTGCAGGAGTACACTGAAACTGTGACTGCTTACATCAAAAAGTGCACAGATGATGTGACAGTCACAAAGACCATCACCACACGCGCCAATCAGAAGCCATGGATGACAGCAGAGGTTCGTGGGCTGCTAAAGACCAGAGATGAAGCTTTCAGATCAGGAGATAAAGCAGCCCTCAAAACAGCAAGAGCCAATCTGTCCCGCAGCATCAAAAATGCAAAACGGTCATATGCTCAAAAAATCAACAATCACTTCACAGACAGCAGAGACACACGGAGTCTGTGGCAAGCCATTCAGACCATCACAGACTACAAGCCCCCGCCACAGGCCTGTGATGATGATACATCCCTCCCAGATACACTCAACCACTTTTATTCACGGTTTGAAATGCAGAATGACACACCTGCACAAAAACTGCCCACACCTCCCAACGACCAGGCGCTCTGTCTGTCTCCAGCCGACGTAAGGAAGACCCTATCTAGGATTAACCCACGCAAGGCTGCGGGTCCCGACAACATACCTGGCCGTGTACTGAAAGACTGTGCTGTACAGCTGACAGATGTCCTAACAGATATCTTCAACACCTCGCTGAGCCAGGCAGTCGTCCCCACATGTCTCAAATCCACAACAATCATACCGGTACCAAAGAAATCACCTGTGTCCTGTCTAAATGACTACCGTCCCATAGCACTGACTCCAATCATAATGAAGTGCTTTGAGAGGTTAGTCATGCACAACATCAAAACCAGCCTCCCCAACACACTCGATCCGCTCCAGTTTGCATACCGTCCAAACCGCTCCACAGACGATGCAATTTCCTCCACCCTCCACCTGGCTCTTACCCACCTAGAAAATAAAGACTCTTATGTTAGAATGCTGTTCATTGACTTCAGCTCAGCATTCAACACAATAATCCCACAACAGCTCACAAATAAACTAAACCTACTGGGCCTTAACAATTCCCTCTGTAATTGGATTCTGGACTTTCTAACCGGAAGACCTCAGTCAGTCCGTGTCGGCCACAACACCTCGAGCACTACCACACTGAGCACAGGTGCCCCACAAGGCTGTGTGCTCAGCCCGCTGCTCTTCACGCTGCTGACCCACGACTGCACTGCCAAGTTCAGCTCCAACCACATCATCAAGTTCGCTGATGACACAACAGTGGTAGGTCTCATCAGCAACAACGATGAAACGCACTACAGAGAGGAAGTGGCACAGCTGGCTGAATGGTGTGGTGCTAACAACCTGTCCCTCAATGTGAGTAAGACAAAAGAGGTTGTGATGGACTTCAGGAGAAACTCCGCTGATCACCCCCCACTGACCATCGACAGCTCGCCTGTGGAGAGAGTCAGCAGCACTAAATTCCTGGGGGTGCACATCACAGAGGACCTCACCTGGACCACCAACACCATGTCACTCTCCAAGAAGGCACACCAGCGCCTACACTTTCTCCGTCGGCTGAAAAGAGCAAGTCTCCCTCCACCCATCCTCACCACTTTCTACAGGGGCACCATTGAGAGTGTGCTGACCAGCTGCATCACTGTCTGGTACGGGAACTGTACTGCAGCAGACCGCAAGACCCTCCAGCGGACAGTGAACACAGCTGCAAGGATCATCGGTGCCCCTCTCCCCTCCATCCTGGACATTTTCCTCACACGATGCTCCAGCAAAGCCAACAGTATCGTAAAGGACTCCACACACCCCTCCCACAGTCTCTTCCAGCTCCTACCATCAGGTAGACGGTACCGGAGCATCAGAGCCCGCTCTGCCAGACTGCTCAACAGCTTTTTCCCCCAGGCTGTGAGAGCCCTGAACTCAAATCACCCCGCCCCTCTCTGAAACCTCATACAAACCCCCTACCTCCTGAAACATGGACCATCTGGAACTTATGGAACTTTGTTTGTGCAATCGAAGAGTGCTACAGGTGAGTGGGCCTGTACAAACCACCTATAGTAGCACACTCTCTTCCTCTATGCGCACTAGTCACTTTTCACACACACTGCTGTGAGTACACAAATCCCACAAAAAGACTCAGTAATATCAGTAATATATGTATGTTTACATGCTCATGCACTACAAATTATCCTGCACTGTTCCCCAGCCAGCTGCTTGAACTCACATTGTCTCTCTTTGCACATGTACAGTATTTATCGGAAGCATTCGTATAGTCTGTATAGTTTGTATAGTTTGTATTTTTTAGTTTATGTATAGGTAAATTTTTCTTTATATAGATAGTATATTTATAGTCAAAATCTATCAGTAGGATAGTTTGTGTATAGGTTTATATTGTTTTACTTCATTGCTGTATGCCTGTATTTATGTAGCACCGTGGTCCTGTGAGGCACGACATCTCGTTCCACTGTATGCCCCCGCATATAGCGGAATGACAATAAAGCTCAACTTGACTTGACTTGACTTGACTAGATCATCCGAAGACAAATTGATAGAGATCAAACATGATATAAGTGAGGTAATATTAACTAGTGATCTATCATAAGCATGCATAAAACAGGATACAGTACAAAAGACAATATACACGAACAGTAACAATATACACAATGACCTGAGGATGTATGTATTCAAATAAAGGTTTTCAATTAATTAATTAGAGAAGAGTCTATTCTTATGTGCCTTAATGTCTCTTTCCTAAGGGAAAATGAAGTGAGTGTTGCTCGGCCCGCATTCCTTAGAGCAATAAAACTAGTGTTATCAGGTTGGTTGCTATGGAACTGGGGGCCTGGAGTCATCACAGACACGGCACGCAGAATGTGTGTTGGGTGAGGGGTCTGTGATTATTTGTTAATCTAATAACTAATTTAATCTGTTAAATCTGATGAACAAATGTGTGTCTGATTGGTCCAAATGCTACAGTAGTGATGTCAAATCGATTCATCATGATTAATCACATCCAAAATAAAAGTTTGTGTTTACATAATATGAGTGTGTGTACTATGTATATTTACAGTGGTGGCCAAAATTATTAGAACACTAGTTTTTTCACCAGCTAAAAAAATTTGCTGTAGTGTGTCAATAGGAAATATCAGTTTACATTTCCAAACATTCATTTTGCCAATAATTGTCATAATCCAGTGAGATTTTGCACAAGGAGTCTGACAGCAGCCAGAGCTCCACAGTCCATATAGAGATCTGGGCCTGTATTCACAAAATATCTTAAGACTAAAAGTAGCTCATAACTCACCGATTTGGAAGAAAATTTAAACATTTTTAAAAAAGATTTTAAAAATCAAAAATTTTTGCTCTGAGTATTTCACAAAATATTTTAGCACTAAAACTAGCTCCTAAATCTGTGAAACGTTAGGATTAGTGAAGAAGACTCCTAAGTCACTAAGACCAAGCCACAAACAATTCCTAATATGGCTGTTGCCAACAATCTGTCTCTGAACGTCAACATTGTAGAAACATTTGATGCGTCCAGTTTTTTTTTAAATTTTTTTTTAATGTTTTTAATGTTTAATGTACTTAAATATATACATGTATGTGTGTGTATTTATATATAGATATACACAGTACACACATATATTGTGTACACAAACTTTTATTTTAGATGTGGTTAATCACGATTAATCAATTTGACAGCACTATTAAAAAGATATAACTGACAGAGTGACTGATACTATCTTTGCAATAAAACAGACATGTTCGTTTACATAACAAGAGAGGAAACATGGCTGGGTTTGCAGGTAGGTAGTCACAATAAGCCAAGAGACATTGCCATTCAAAAAGTGGTTTTGGTCTATATAGCTAATTGTGCCCTTCATGACAACTGTGAGGGGGATGAATTTTTTTTAGAACTCATCCATTTAAATTATATTAAGCCTTAAAGTTCTGCATAATTAAGGGCGTGGCCACTTGAGTGACAGGTGGATTGCCACTTCTGTCGCCACCGTCAAGCTAAATGGGCGTGGTTTCAGCAACCAGCTCCCGCCCCAACATGTCTGAAATAAGCTTTTAATAAAGTGTAGACATAAAAGTACTCAAATCGCATTATAATGATAATATAATTCCAACTTTATAGCTGAAATTAAGCCAAGGTTAAGCGTAGTCTGAAAACCATATCATAAACACTGGGTTTGTTTGTATGTTTCTTTACAGCGTGCCTCTGATCTGCAAGCGCTTCCAGCACGCGCTTTTCTCCTGTGTTCAATATAAAGCCGCGCATACCATAATTTAAAAATTAACGGTCATCTTGTTTTACTGACTGACTAGCATTCGTTTATTTATCTCTTTATTGAATAAATAATTAATATATACGAGAGTAAATATTGTGATTTCAGAGAGATTTGACACGTCTTGAAGAGAACATGTTAACCGAGTTTTTTTTTTTTTTTTACTGACCAAAAGAGAGAAGCACATCATCGTTAATTCAGTGGTAAGAAATGAATGTAATGTTATCCTACTTAAAGTCAAATAAATGTTATTAATTTTTAATGTCTGGAAAAATAAAATTCACATTTTTAAAAGACAATATTTTGTTGAAATCATTGTTATTTGGTGCTTAAGAAGCTAAAATCTGGGTTATTACATGGTACATGTTAGTTATAATAAATAACGAATACCTCAATCTCATTTAATGCTCCTTATGATGGTTAAATGTGCTCTGATTATCTTTAATGATTAAACAATAGTTTAAAACAAGACATGGTTTAATACTGATTACTGAGGTACATCCGTCCGTCTTCCATGCCGCTTACTCTACCGAACACGGGAGTGCTGGATGATTACTGACATACAGCAGCGGTATCGGAGTAAAGAGGTTAGGAGAACGTTCTGGGAACCTTCAGAGAACTTTTTGGGAACGTTCTCAGAACGTAAATAGAACATTCCCTTTAGGTTAGGGGAACGTTCCCAGAAGGTTTCCGGAACGTTCCGGGAACGTTTCTAGAAGGTTCCTGGAGCGTTCCCCTAACCTAAAGGGAACGTTCTATTTACGTAAAGAAAACTTTCCTGGCTAACCAATAGGGAACGTTCTTGAGAATGTTCTGGGAACCTTCTGGGAACGTTCTGGGAACCAAAAACTAACGTTCACAGAATGTTCTGGGAACCAAAATTTGTTAGCTGGGGCCTCTTTGCCCATTTTCAATTATCCGGGAGTGACGCGCTGCCAAGATGGCAATGGCCGGCTCCGCCTACTTTGAGCTTCAAAAACGCTCTTCAGGAACCTACGGGTGACGTCACGGACACTACGTCCATGTTTTTATAGCCTATGGTCCTACCACACAGTGGAAAAACGCCATAAAATTCTCATTGGTTGAACAGATGCCTATGTCACCATATGTTGCACACTAGTTCACGCCCACATGCGTGCCTGTTAATAACAGGCGTGCATCTGTACTGTCTGAAGGCTTTCTATGTTAGACGTTGATCATAGCTTAAAAAAAAAAAAAAAAAACTATTGTAGCATTAATCATTTTTAATTTTTAAACCGTTAACCGTTAATTTTTAAATAACATTGTAGGCTATTATTTTAAAATAATGTCACATCAATTTAAGTTTTCTTGGACTTGTATGTGACGATCTGAGAGTACGAATATGATTCGAATATTCGTTTTGTTGTGTCTGGTTGGTAAATAATAAATAATAAATTGTTTTATGACAATAATGTTAGCACAAACATTATACTGTCACGGTCGCCAGGAGCAAGGAGACTCTGGAATTAATGTTCACAACATCTTTAATTGAAATAAAATGCCAAGGAACCCAGGAACATGGAGAATGCACGAGATACGATGCACACAATTGACATATAACAGCCGACATGAAGACAGGGAAACGCAGGGCTTATAAACAGAGGCAAAACAATCGAAGAAGAACAGAAACAGGTGAGGAGCAATTAAACACGGCTGGAAACTAATAAACTAATGATGAGGACAGGAAAAACCAAATATGGGCACAAGAGGAAGGGAAACACGAGACACAAGAAGACAGGACTGACATATACTCACTGGTACTAAGAATTACATTATTTAAATTTTAAAGCTGTTTAATCTCGTTTTGCAGGCTTTTTACGGGCTGAATCATATGAAGTTCAGTCAGTAATGGTGGGAGATCCTTTCACTCTTAACTCTACCACTTCCGAAATACAGCTAAAGAATGAGATTGAGTGGAGGTTTAACAACAGTCGCATAGCTATAGCATTGAACGGCAATCATACGTATGATAAAAAATGAGAGATTCAAAGACAGACTGAAGCTGGAGAGAAACGGATCTCTTACCATCACCAACACCAGAACCACGGACACTAGAGTCTATAAATTTAGTACCATTATCAATGGCAAGAACTCAACCAAGATGTTCAGTGTTACTGTTTATAGTAGGTGTATTCACAGTTGCCAGGTTTTCACAGCAAAACCCGCCCAATTGCTACTCAAAACTAGCCCAATCGCGTTTCAGGGGGGATTTCCGGTAAAAATCGCGTTCAGGTGGGTTAAAATACACGTTTTTTTTTTGGTGGGGTTCCCCTGATAAATGTCTCTTTCTAGGGGCTAAATATCAGGTTATTGGGGTCGCTCCAACCCGCGGACATGAAAAACATCCCGCGGAAAGAACATAAAAGTAGCCAGCTAACAATTTTACGTTATAAGAACGTTTCCGTAACGTTCCCATTAAGTTATAAAAACGTTATTAGAACGTTCCAGTCTCTCATATTATCGTTCTTAGAACGTTATTATAATGAGAATTTGGAACGTTCTAATAACGTTTTATATAACGTTCTTATAACCAAATAAGAACGTTAATACAACGTCTAAAAAACTGGATGTTTTTAACGTTCTAAGAACTTTCAGAAATAACATTTTTATAACTTAATGGGAACGTTACATAAACATTCTTATAACGTATCTCATAACGTTCTAGGAATGTCATTCAATATGTTATTAGAACGTTCTATTTTCCATTATATTAACATTCTAGGAACGTTTCGCAAACATTTTAGAATGTTCCATTCTTTCATTATTTTAATGTTCTCGTTTTTTTTTTTTAAGTTGACATTATGTAAGATTATGTAACATTTATTTACTGTTACATATGTTTGCTAAATGTTCACTAACAGTGTTATCAAACTTTCAAGACTTACAAAATACAGTCTAGAAATAGTACAATGGAAAGCTAATAACAATGAAATAAGTGGTCAATAAAGTACATGAAAGTAAGGGAACACTATACTGTTATTAAAGTAGAGTCTAATTATAAAGATATTACTTTTCCAATTCTTTTAAAACAGACATGTCTTAATTTGAGTCTAGACAGAAACACAGAAATGAATAAAAGCAATTTGAAATGTAGTCACAAGTATGGATTTCAAAACAATGTGTATGAAATCAATGACATGTACCAAGAATCAATTCAATACATTTAAACTGCTCTAATGTATGAAATATTAAATGTTATATACGATGCACATTACAGTTAAAAGTTAATACATTCCGTCATGTTCTAATATCAAACAATCCAATATTGTGCCTTTAAACAATATGAAGAAAAAAAAAAAAACATCTTCAAGATTCAAGTTGCAGCAACAAAACTCAAGAACCAATTAAGAATTTTAGAACTTCAAATCAAATTTTCAGATCTTGAGAATTAAATTTAAGAATTTGAGTTGTTGAATGACCTAGAAACATGTAAAAAAAAAAAAAAAAAAAAAAAAAAGTATAAAAGAATATAAATTATATATATATATATAATTTTTATACACTTGTATAAAAGACAATTATTTTAAATGGTGGAGTTTATGACGTCTTCAGATACTAGGCCATCAGACAGGATAGAATCTCAAAACGATCTTCTGAGATACTGCAGGGAGAAAAGAAGACAGCGTTGTATTAATGCTTGGTAAGATTTAGAATAAAAGCACTGGGATGCTTCACTATACGTACTGCATCGCTCTATGTCTTTGCAAAATAGCTTTCCAAATAGTGGTAGGGATTTTGATTCATAAAATTGTTTTTGTTAAACATCTGTAAAGTGACCATTTCTGCAGACCATTTCTGGTGGGACAAATGACTCATGTTGTGAACAAGTCACTGAATCACTGACATGGAATCCCTCATAACTGAAGGGACTGCACCACTGATCTATAATAGAGAACTGGATTGCTCATGACGTCATTAAAGTGAAGCCGCCGCGCCGCCATATTGGTATTCCCCACTATTCCAATACATTCCATTGAATTAATAGGAAATCGTACAAATTTAATGAGAAAACATCACCTAATAAGTCAGCGTTTTTAAATCTGAAGTATCCCTGTACATTCTTACAATGCAAACACCCTAAGCATGTAAATTGTTATTTGTTTAATGTCGGGAATTTCCCCTGCTTATTAAAAAGTTACGTTCATTACAGTAGCCGAACATTAGCTGAACATGATAAACATCAGACGGACACGACCTCAACATATAACAAGTGACAAAGTGCTCATTCTGAAATCTGAAGATTTATGCTTTGTATACTTAAGTTACACACATACCTTCATTAGCCTTGTAGTTATTCATTGTTTATGTAATTTTGTTATAGTGTTTTTATTCGTACAGTAGGCTTACTGCAAATGTTTCAACAATGATTTCGTTAACAGCATTCGTTTTGAAGGAGGTAATGATTTAAACGGTGGTAAAATAAATGATTAATTTAACAAATAACATTTTACATGGAAACGGTAATGCTAGTAAAGTTAAACATATTTGCGCGATCTTGGGAGTATCTGAAATAGATGCTGCTCAATCAGGACATTAAAAATATACACATCATAATTAATTTATTTAGAAAAATAACTGACTACACACAGTATGGATTTAAAGACATGAAGCTTTATTTCCAAGATGGTAAGTTAAGCTTTCATTTCAGTAGTCTACAACATGGAGAAATAAAATAACAGAGGCTATTGTATTCATTTAATATTCAAATCAATTTCTGATACTAATACGTTCATGTTTAATAATTCCTGAATAATTACGTACACAAATAATTTGGCTATATTTTGTGTTGGATCAGTTAACGTACCTGTGTCGGCAGGGCAGGGCGCAGCAGACACCCACCTAAACGATTTAAATATATCGCTTATCCTGCCCAAAACGATCATAAACATTGGCGATAACATCTAAAGTAAAAATGAATTTACATACACCTAACATAAAAACTAATTCCGTGTGACTGATTCGCTTCAAATCGGGTAATATTAGGTCAGTGTTTTAGCTGTGATTCAATGGTGCTCTCTGCCAGTAGGGAATAGTAAGATGGGGGATCGAACACTTCCGGTGGATTCACTGCCTGTTGGCAGTTTAGAACGCAATGAGCGATCCAGTCATATATATAGATCAGTGGACTGCACCGCCTGTTCATTTTGTGCTTGGATCAAAATATTTAGTTGCACTGGGCAGAAAAGCAATTAGTCATATTTTGTAATGAAATCTTACTTTGGCATCAAGCTGATACTGACATTTTAAAAATATAACAATACCAGCTTTTCTCCAGTACCACTAATATAATTTGGTACCCACTGATAAACAATATTTGAAGTCTACATGCCGTTTTCATGTGTTAATGTTATCATAATTAACTAATTTCTCTCTCTCTCTTTTTTTTTTTTTTTCCAAACAGTTAAATAGTTCCAAAAGTTTTGCTATGGCATCAACATTGGTGTCAAGCACCATGAAATTTCACTGGTGTTGGACTACTGAAATTTTGGTACAATCATTTACAATCAACAACATGTAAAACAGTTGAAATATTTTTTTTATTTTATACTATGTAAGATATTAACTTAATTTGTAACATTTTATTTCCAAGTAAATGTGATGGGATTATAGTATTATTGAAATGCTATTTGTATGGGGATGTATTGTGATATTTTTTTTTGTTATTGATTAGTGGCAGTGTATTATGTTCTGCTCTTGTTTACATTCTTCGGACAGATTATTTGTATTCCAGCCTGATAGGCTGGACTCTGAATGGGTGGAGATTGTTGCCCTTTAAGAGCGCGCTGTGGAGACTGAGACGGTGTGTGTCCTCTGGGACGACGTGCAGTCACGTGTTGGTACGACGGAAGTTACAAGGCTGTTGGTGCGCAGGCGCTGGCGTCCGAGAAGGTGTATGAAGAGCGCGTGGTTGAGGAAACGCAAAATAAAGACGTAACTAGTGCATTAACGGCGATACAGACCGGGCAAAGAGTGCGAGTGGATCGAGGTGCGGTGAACACGACGCTGATACAGAGTAATCAACTTCACGGACTGTGTAAGGAGTGTGAGTGGATCGAGGTGCAGTGGACACGACGGCGACGCAGAGAAATTACATTCACACCGCTGGAATTCTTTTAGACTGGGTAGCGGAACTGCTATCCGGTCACATTGTGAGTACAATTCTAATAACTGGTTGATTGAAGAAGATAGATCGACGGATAAAAGACCCCTGTCATTAGTCTACATTATTGAACTTTTAATTAGTAGAGACGGTGATGATGAAGTGACAGTGTACCAGCCAATCTTTTTCTTTTCTTTTGTTTAGTTGTGAAACTGGGTTTGGGTGTTGATTGTGCTGTGGTGGGTTATTGTGTGCACTTGTGTATGGTTTAAATTAGACTGGGATACTGGCAGTTGTTTCTATCTGTTTTCCAGTGTACTACTGCCAAAATCAGTGGAAGTTTCTGTGACTGGGGGACTGTATCAAGACTGTTCGTGCCTGAACAAGGAGATACGATAACAGGACTATCTTAAGACTGAACATCTCGCTGCATTCTCTTTTTTCCTACTTTTATGATTTTATAGTCAGATGTTTTATTGGTAATAAAAGATTTGGGATTTGATATACCTCTTGAGTGTCAATAGTGGTGATGTCCAGCCTTCAATTGGATAATTATCAAGTGACTTGGGATAAGCTGAGCCCTGGGTCTCAGTTAATAATCCAGGTGGCGTAGTCAACACCTTGTTATAGAAATAGTAAGTCGGGCTTAGATCTGCCATCTAAAGAAAAAAGAAGAAACTTACGCTTTTAACATAAACACTGACCACTATGTATATCCATTTAACATGTTTTCACAGACAAAATAGAATATCATTTAAGTAATAACTTGTTGAATGTGCTACACTGACTTAATTGATTTGTTTACTCATAAGCTTGAGTTTACATGTATTACCATCACTCTCCCATTAATCTTACACTGGTTTGCATCTCATTAACTATACACCGATTCAAAACAGAAAGACACCAACCTGTGATAAGACTGATCTTGATGCGGTGCAAATTTGAAGTTTCAGATACCAGCTCCTCAAAGACTTTTTCCAAAACTGTGTTGACCGGCATCTAAAAATTTCAAACACACACACAAATTTAAACCACACTGATTAAAGTCATTCTTCTCTTCAATTTCCTACATCTTTTCCTGAGCTGACAACATATGTTATCCTAGGGCTGAATGATTTATCAAAACCGAGTAATTTATCAAAACCGAGTATTTATCAAAACCATGAGTAATTGTTGAAATACCACTGTCAAAGACAAGAAAATAAGGGAAAAAATAAATTAGAAACTGTGATAATTTATTAATGAAACATAGCATTGACATAGCAGAAAATTTCAATAGCTTTTAACTAGGGCTGGGCGATATATCTCATGCGATATGCATGCGCATCTCGTCAGTAAAGCCTTGATTATCGGTAAATCACCAACACCTGTTTTCAAATGGAGCGGCATTTAATACATGGAGCCGTAGATCACTGACAAGCTACGCAATATCGCATTCATTATCGCAGATGAATCGCCTTCGATAATGAACGCGATATTGCCTAGCTTGTGAGTGAACTACGGCTCTGTGTATTAAATGCCGCTCCATTTGAAAACAGGTGATGGAGATTTACCGCTAATCAAGGAACCGGCTTTACTGACGAGATGCGCATGCATATCGCATGAGATATATCGCCCAGCCCTACTTTTAACTGTTGATAAAATATACATTGAGATACCACTGCTCTGTTTTTACTGAACACTTGATCTCAAAGTCCACTTAAATTGACAAAATTCATTTGAAATTAAATTAATTAGCAAATTATTTTAGTTGTTCATAATTTATAAATTAATCATGTTTACTATGACATTTGTACAAAATTTCTAAAGATCTAGGGTTGCATTCTAAACATTTTAACAAACTGTTATATTACCACAGTTGGTGATACTATAGGCACTGGGTTTTATAATTAGAGGTCGCAAATGTAAAAAAAAAAAAAAAAAAGTGTGATTTCTCTGATCTAAAACCACGTGGGCAGATTATTTGTCAATACCTGCTCTCTCCTCATCTCCATCACTGTTTGTTTTTCTCTGTCTCCTTATCTTGCCCTGTCTCTTCCTCTCCTAAAACATAAGGTCAAATGATATATGTTTCGCATATCATAATTTCCCGAAAATCTTGGTAACTAAGGCCCGGTTTCACAAACAGGGCTTAGCTTAAGCCAGGACTATGCCTTAGTTAAATTAAGATATTTAAGCAACTTTTACAAAAATGCCTTAGAAGAAAACAATACAGGCGTGCATCTTGACACAGAACAATGACAGTGACATATTTTAAGATTTGCCAGAGCAAGATATTTTCAGTTGAGACAGCTCAAACATGCATTTTAGTCTGGGACTATCTTAAGACTTGTCTGTGAAACCGGGGGTTAGTGTATTAAATTAATTCACAATACGTGCACTTACATTATTAATCTTATGCCTAATTAATATATATATATATATATATATATATATATATATATATATATATATATATATATATATATATATATCCCTTACAAAAAATAACTGCAGTACATTGAAGTACAACTGCAGTAAATCTGCAGTAGAAAGTAGTATAACTGCAGTACAATGAAGTACAACTGGACATTTGCAGTATAATGAAGCATATAACTGCAGTTCATTAAAGTTCAACAGCAGTAAAACTTCAGTACAATGAAGTGCAACTGTAGATTAGCAGTATAATGAAGTACAGATACGATATAACTGCAGTTCAGTGATATGATGAAATGCATGTGAAGATTTCAGATGCAAAAACTTGTAAGTCTGTCTGATTAAATTGATTTTATTTTATTTATTTTTTACGAGCTTTTTTTTTTTTTTTTAAATAAAGCTCCTATGAATAAGTTGAGTAATTTCACTTTAATGGCAATGAGGTTCTTTTCATTGCCATTAAAGTCTTCATGTATATGCCCTGTACTGCAGTTATGCTACATGTAGCAAGTGCTGTGGATACAGTAGACTTGGCAATAGTTTTTTTTTTATTTTATTTTACTTTTTTATTTTTAGTTTTTTTTTTTTTTGTAATGTAGACTTCCTATAAAATATTCGTACAAAAAATATATTTGTACAAAAAAAAAAAAAAATTAATAGCCCGCACGTGAGATCTTCCTTCGCGCCAACGGTTGTTGTTCTGACAACGAGTCTCGCGAACAGCTGATTACTTGTAACGGTAAATCAGCGTCTTTTCCGTAGTGTCTACTGCAGGATAGATATAAAAGTATAAAATAAGTTTTGGTTTAACAACATCGTTCATATGTGAACTATCACAATTAAAGCTCAAAGACATAACAACATTACACCCCGAGACCATTCACAAGTGTGACAAAAGAGAAGAAACGCTTTCCGGAAGAAGTTCATCAGGTGAGGTGGAGCGAGTCATCCAGTTTAGCGGTGAGTATAATGTCTAATGTCCTCATATATCTTTAGTTATGATTTTAGAGAGATGTAAAAAGACTTCACGGATATATCTTAATTCAACCCGCTGAGATGAGAGGAAGATGAGAGGAAACGCGCTTCAGTAGTGATCTGTAGCGCACGCGGGTCTGTGCGCGAGGAGCTTATGATACACAGAACACACAGAACTCAAGTCTGATAGAGAGACAAAACAACTGGTTTAATGCTGTTTTACTACACTTTTACTATAATAAAACAAACCATAATTATATTATAAAACCTTAAAATCTAATCTAATAAAACAACATCTCAGTCCAACTAGTGACAACCCTATGTATAGATGCATTTAATTATGCTATGGCTCAGCAAGTTGTTATAAGCAGATCTGTAGAAATTAATGTCATTGTCCAGCTCAGTTCAGTTCTCATTCCAATAGCATCAGTACATCTTTTATAATAATGAAATGAACAAAATTGCACTGAATATACTGTATATTTTGTTTGTTTCTAGGAAAGCGTCAACCCCTAATTGGCATGAGGAAAAAAACATTGAAAATTGTTCATTGTACAGTGTACCCCTGTTTGCAACAGAGGAAGCATTAGGAGAGAGGAGAAGAGAGATAGTTTAAAGGCACTCAACAGATGTTGGTGAGACTTTATTTCTGGAAATGCATTAAAGGTCACTGATATTCTAGTTAGCCACAAATGTAAACCTGATCTTAAATGAGATTAATAACTCCAGCTACTTGTAGGCCTACAGTCCTGTATATTTCACACTAAATTGTGATGCAGCCTGAATCATAATCACACCATGTTCATTTGTTGGCCAGAGGAGAACTGATCCCTAAACTAAACATAATTTCTCCCAAGGATTTTTTCTCCATTCTGTCACCTGATGGTGTTTGGGTTCCTTGCCACTGTCGACTTATGGCTTGCTTATTTGGGGACACATAATATTCAGCAATATTATTAATCTGACTCCACTGACACTATTGGATGAGGACTGAACTGAGCTAAATGATGACACCACTGTTTTCTGCACAACTTCTATGTAGATGCATTGGAATTATTTCATATTTGATGATTTTTATGCAGTTATTGAAATTCAATTGAGTCAACACTGATTCCAAATGAACAATGACACTTTTTACTGTTTAGAGCTGCTTCACAGCAGAAGTGAATTCTGCTTGCATCATTACATTTCTTTTTATCACTGTAAAGTGATAAACAAAAATCTGAAAAATATTTAGTACTGGATATACACAAAAATAGAATAAATCAGGATTTTTTTTTTTTCACAGCACTGTACATCAGCATTTATGTTCAGTAGAGTGACATTAATGTGTGGAAATAGGCATTTTTTTAGTATGTGATTGCTATTTTCAGGAAACTGCACTGGTAACAACTAAAAAAAGAAGACCAAAAATATAATTCAACAGAAGATGATGGCTGTGGAAAAGCAAGCACTGAAATAATGGTGAGCAGTAATCTACTTTATTTATTTGATTTTTGATTCATTATTATCTTTATAGTTTAGAATACATAACTGCTATTGTATTTCAGGAACTAAGACCTGTGGGAGTGCTGGAGAAATCAAGTGTACCAAGTTCTCTGTCTCCTCAGCCATGTAAGAGGTCCTCAGACATGAAGAGATTGAGGAGTTAAATGAAATCAAAGAGCTAAAAGAAGATTTGCAATATTAGTGCCAATTCAGTATGAAAACAGAGAGAGAGAGAGCTGAGGGAGTGGAAAGGTAATTAAATCTAGTTATATCAGCAATTATTCTCAATGCTTAACATCAGCTCTCAACAGTTTTATTTATTTTTTTATTTTTTTCTGGACTTTGATTCTCTCTGATTGACTGGAAGGTGTGCATTAAAACAATGAATGCATAGATAATTACAATCAGTTAAATCACCATTCTAAATTAAAGTGCGGCTTTTACTGTGGCTGACACATATAGTCAGAACGCTAGATCTAATGACCTGTAACCAAACAAACTAATGAAAATTAACTTAGTTGTACCCTTCCAGTCAAATTGTACTTCACAAATATGGGATAGTTCACCCAAAAATGAAAATTCTGTCATTACTCACCCTCATGTCGTTCCAAAGCCGTAATACCTTTGTTCATCTTCAAAACACAAATTAAGATATTTTTGATTAAATCCGAGAAGTTTCTACCCCTCTATTGGCAGCAATGCAACTTACACATTTAAGTTCCAGAACAGTAGGAAAGACATTGTGAAAGTAATCCATGTGACTCCAGTGGTTTAACCTCAATTTTGTCTTCTGTCTCATTAACACAACACTCGTGCGTTGTGTTGCTCTCGTTAATGCACATTACAGATCAATATTTTTGTAAATAAGTGGTAAATTATTTATTTTTTTTTTAGATGCAAAGACTCGCGTCGCATCACAAAATTGAGTTAAAGCAACTGGAGTCACATGAATTCCTTTAACGATGTCTTTCCTACCATTCTGGAACTTGAATGTGTAAGCTGCATTGCTGTCTATGCAGGGTCAGAAAGCTCTCTGATTTCATTATAAATATCTTTCTTTGTGTTCCAAAGAGGAATGAAGGTCTTACGGGTATGAAACCACACAAGGGTGACTAATTAAGGACAGAATTTTCATTTTTGGGTTAGCTATCTCTTTAAGGGCAGCTTTTACTTAACTTTTTAACCTAGCTTTAACAGGTGTGCATTACACAATTTTAATCGACTTCAATGGAGGCAACCCATTTCATATCGGGTGGTTCTTTGCCTCCACCTCATGCATTAATCATGTAATGGACACCTAGCCATGGATTAGCCCTTATGTGTGAAGAGGGTTATAGGTTACACAAAGTATTTAATGAAGGGGGCACAATAACTGTTGAACACATATATTCTATATACTGTTTTCTAATAGTATATTTAAATTATATACTTGTATATTTGTAAATTATATGTTTTTTTCCTATTATTATTATTATTTTAATTTAAGGTTAGAACTTTGAACGAAAAACCAAAATGATAAAGAGGGCAAATAATTGTGGAGGACTATGTACAGTATTTAAACATGATTGTGTCTATGCTTTTTTTTTTTTTTTTTTTTTTTTTTTTTTCAGAAATGCATGTTATTGTACAAGGGGTTGCATGGACTATCAGTGGAGGGACAGAAAGCTCTGAGATTTCATTATAAAGATCTTCATTTGTATTCTGAAGATGAACAAAAGACTTTGGGTTTGGAACGACATGAGGGTAAGTAATTAATGACAGAATTTTCATTTTTGGGTCAACCAATCTTTTAACTTCTTTTACCTGGAGTGTTCAAAGACATTAAGGCTGACCAGTATGCCATAAGAAATGAACTGGGAGTAGTATGAATACGTTTCACAAACACTTGGTGACATCACAATTCAAGATTTATTTTAAGCATACGAAATATGCCTGTAGTGAAAAGTGTAACTGAAACTTGAGAATTTCTCATAGTTTTTGTTTGTTTGTTTTTCCAGACTACCTCCAAAATAGTGTTTCCACATCTGAGATAAAGGCAGTCATAAGAACCAAGTGGAACGATGAGGATAAGCTCTTCAAAAAATGAAATCTGCCTGAATAATGAGGGAAGAAATGTGCATGATTGCTTGATTTGTAAATAAACACTAAATACATTTAGTGTTACTCTCAGCCTGTTATTTTAAGTTTAAAGAAAAGTAAATCATTTATTGTTGCATTGCTGTTTGAGACATTAACTGTTATTTTGTACCTTAATTCATTATATTGCAGATGTGTGCAAATAAAAACTTGTTATTCTGAATATTCTGGTTGCATTTCAGTGTTACTGTACAGCATTTTGTTAGTATTACACTTCGGTAGTATTGAATTGTACTTCAGTTGTATTATATATTGCAGTACTACTGCAGTTTTATTGCAGTATAATTGTAGTATTACTTCAGCTGTATTGCAGTAATACTGCAGTTCTATTGCAGTTGTTTGTTAGTAATACTACAGCTCTACTGCAGTTGTATGTCAATAGCACTTCAGATGTATTGCAGTAAAACGGCAATAATGCAATTTTTTTCGTGTCCAAAAAACTGCATTTTTCTACATGTAACAAAAACTGCAGTATTACTTTTTTAAAAACTGCAGTAAATTTTTGTAAGGGATATTGCATCCTCACATTGACAGAACGAATTATTACATTATACATCACGAAAATAGGCCTATATTAAATTTAAAAATGGCGAAATTAGAATTTATTAGTTTGCAAACCTGATGTTTAACATTTGTATTGTAAAACAGCTCTCAAATATTAAATATTTAGTTAACATCTTATCCCGCACTTTATGACCGTTAACTGAAATTCGCGCTCAGCATCTTCGGTTTCTGTGAACATGAAGCCCGCCTTCTTTGATCTGATTGGTCATTTCAAATATTATAACATTGACGAGCGGCGACTGACCGCAGCACCAGAGATAATGTTAATACCATAGTAGGCAAATATTTCACAACTTTTATAATATACACCTCGAGGGGGAAAAAAAAAAAAAAAAAAAAAAAAACCTTAGTCCGGACATCGGCTATAGCGCCATGTATGTAGGGTCAGTTTTATTTAAGAAAAAGTGGTAATGGACTAACCTTCCATTTTCACATTTTTTCCTTAATCCACTCGTAAGAGCCGTTTAAAAAGTCAGGCGCTATGCAGTCGATCCAAAAAGCTGATATCTAAGTACATGTATTTCACTGTGACGAACTGACTTTAAACTTTTACATGAAACGGAAAACAGCAGGAAAATGCGCGGGACATTCATAAACTAATCTTGCTAATAACTCGGCAAGAACACGGTGTTATGAAAATCAGTTATGCTATATAGAAAGAGCGAACTAGACACTGAGAAACAACGAGTCTAAAGACTTCTACAAAAATTTAGCCTTTATTCCTCTGTTTTACACATTTGTTTACTAACTGTTGTAACCGCTCTGCAGCAGCAGTTTTGCTTGTTCAGGCAAATCGATCACCTAGCTATAATTTCATCAAAACAGCAGCACTTGCTGCAAATCTAAGCTAATCATCAGTGTGATAATAAACGTTTTTTATTCATAATATATCCAACAAAAGTCACAGAACTTACCTGACAGGCGTCGTCTCACTGTAAATGTTTGGCAGCTGTGTCTTTCCCGCTGAAGTGTTTGATTGACGCGCACGTACGTTCCAAAGCCACGCCCACCTTTTCACGCTACAAGTAAATGAGTTCGTGGGGAATTAAGATCATATAATGTATACTTCGCAAGTGCATTTTCTCCTTCGCTGTTATTGCAAATATCAGAAAAACAGTTTGAGAATAAATAAAGTGTCTTCTGACCTTTAAGCACATTGTAAGATTTTAATTTTAAACAAAATGTTTTTCTCTCTCAGGCCAGGGGGGAAAAGGCCACTGGATTGTGTCATTCTTTGTTTCATTAGATAAACAAATTAAGTTGCTATGAAAATTACGACTCATTTTGTCAAGACATATTTTTAATAACGTTTTTAAAACGTTCCACTAACAAGGCAATGATAATGTTTTTATGCTAACGATTTTATAAAGTTTATCAAGGGCAGATAATGTTAACAAAACGTTCTGCTAACGTTACTGCAAGAACGTTTTTGATAACTTTGAGAGAACCTTTAGTTTAGAGAACGTTAGCCAAAGTTACGACAACATTTCCTGTTAGCTGTAACTACAGTAGCTCACCATTTTGCAATGAATGGCTAATGTGATGAAATAATGATAGATGTTGTGAGGGTTAAGTCAATTTGACAGAGAACCATATTTGAGCAACATAACACTAGCAATTGATAACGTATACAATTGTACATATACAAGTGCATGAATGTACCAAGCATTTGAAACTTGTTCAAAAGAATGAGAAACTGCTTTTATGATGTGCACAATATACTAGATGATGTGGAGTTTGAACAAGTAGTTGAGAATTTCATTTCTGATCTGATAAATGAGCCAAAGTGACTGAGAAGAAGAAAAAACAAATCTGACATGTATGGTGTCAGAGAAAATAAAGTGTGACACTTTATATTTTGATAGTGACACTGCAAGTTAGATTCTAATTATCTGATTGATGGACTCATTGATATAATTTTGTTTTTATTTTAAATGTGAAATGTCACAGCTGTAACATTTAAAGAATATTTCACTAACAATACATACAACAAGCCAACTTTAAGTAGTGAACTTAATATTATTAGAAAAATAGTTTACAACCTCAAGAACAGAAAAATTACGTTACCTCTAAGAATATTCATTGTTCAGTTTACACTGAAATACCAAAAATGTTAACTGATAATGAGGTATTATTTGAGTTATTATTTTTCATTATACTAGTTTCATTATTCTGATTTTCATTGTACTATATTAGAACGTTCCACTAACAACGCAATGATAACGTTTTTATTCTAACGTTTTTTGAATGTTCCATTGACAACACAATGTTTTTAATGCCAACATTTTTAAAACATTGCACTAACACAATGATAATGTTTTTATGCTAACGTTTTTAAAACGTTCCATAAACAACACAATGATGTTTTTAATGCCAACGTTTTTAAAACGTTACACTAACACAATGATAATGTTTTTATACTAACGTTTTTAGAACGTTCCATTAACAAGGGAAAGATAACGTTTTTAATGCAAACGTTTTTGGAATGTTCCACTAACAACGTAATGATAACGTTTTTATTCTAACGTTTTTAGAACGTTCCATTGACAACGCAATGATAATGTTTTAATGCTAACGTTTTTAGAACGTTCCACTAACAATGCAATTATAACGTTTTTATGCTAATGTTTTTAGAACGTTTATAAATTGCAGATAACGTTAAGGAAATGTTCTAATAACGTTACTGCAAGAATGTTTATTGATAACTTTGAGAGAACCTTTAGAGAACGTTAGCCAAAGTTACGAGAACGTTCCCTGTTAGCCGCGGACTTGACAACACTGGGTGTATTGAAAAAAAAAACAACATATGCCGGTTAGGTAGGTTTTGAAGCTGGGATGCTGGTTTGAGCTGGATTAAGCTGGTCCTTTGCTGGTTTAAACTGGCCCTTAGCTGGTCATGTGCTGGTCTCAAGGTACTCAGCTCAAACCAACATCCCAGCTTCAAAACCTACCTAACCAGCATGCTGGTTTTTTCAACAGGCCGGTAGACTATAAATAATTGTAATATTGTAAAATGGCACTAAATCGTTCTCATAATTCTCAATTTTCAGGATTTTAGGCTATAGGCTATTGGACACACATTTGCATATACTTTTCAGGCTGAACTAAAAACAGCCTATAGGCCTAATTTTTTACAGACTACTCTTGAATGTGCATTAGCTAGACGAGCCTGAAAAATATTTGTAGATCGCAGGTTTTATTTTATTATTGTTTTATGTGACTAGACAGGATGGTGCTATTCATGGCTTGACCACCAGATGGCTACAACGTACACCCTATTGAAAAGCTTTGCGTAAATCCTTTTACAATACAGCGCTTGTCTTGCTTGGAGACCAGCTGCAGATCGGAAGTGGGGGCGGAATAAATGACAACGGAACAAGCATGAAGGAGAATACGGTGAGTTGACAAAGAAATCAGTCATGATGTTATTAACTAATTTATCAATTTAGTGTTTATCTACTTAAAGCTTGTATACAGTATCTATTGTTGTTTATGATCTAGTTTATCAAATACATAAGCTCAGCTCTACTTGTCAATGAATATGAGTAGCCTAATACATAAACGGAGTGCGAGGACCTCTTGACCTCTTGGTGAGTTCGGGAACACTAAAAGAAGACATCATCTCAGTATCAGTTTCAGTGGCGAAGGTGATAAGATGTTTGCTGTTTGACGCGATCGACGCTAGTTCGAGCCTGCCTTTTGCCGAACTATTTTTCTCCCTTTTCAAATTTCATATCGCATCAAAAAGGCATTTATTTTCAATAAAAATGAAGGAAATAATCAAAAAGCTGAATATCGGGTAGGGTTAGGGTAGGTGAAAGGAGGGCTTTATTGTCCCAATAAGGTGGCATCCATTTAATAATTTGAATTAAAAACTATAATTTATAATCAATACGTTATTGCGTACTGTTTTATAATGTACTACAATACTGAGGTGCAGATAATTGCCACTATTTGCAATAAGTAGTATAAATAGCAGAAAATCTTGCTATTTTAACATAGTGTAAATAGAATCTATAGCTATTTGCACTTAGTGTAAATAGCATATCGTTAAAAAATACTGCTATTTTCACTTGGTGTAAATATCATCCATCGCTAAAAAATATGCTATTTGCACTTAGTGTAAATAGCCGCTGCTATAAATAAAATGGTATAACCCAATTTTATTTCTTTAATATCTGTAATATTTTTGTTGTGTGGTTAACTAATTTAAGTGTTTCTCTGTTAAAACAGCCTATGAAATCTGCACATCGGTCTCATTTTATTAGTATTCTTACTTTTCAGATTGGGTTTTGTAAATGGGCTTTGTGATTAAGTCACTGTATTTATTATTATTATTATTATTATTATTATTATTGGTATAATAATAGTATTTATTGTTTATGAATAAAATTATGAACACTCATATACATATATACAGGTGCATCTCAATAAATTAGAATGTTGTGGAAAAGTTCATTTATTTCACTAACTCAACTCAAATTGTGAAACTCGTGTATTAAATAAATTCAATGCACACAGACTGAAGTAGTTTAAGTCTTTGGTTCTTTTAATTGTGATGATTTTGGCTCACATTTAACAAAAACCCACCAATTCACTCTCAACAAATTAGAATACTTCATAAGACCAATAAAAAAAAAAAAAACCTTTTTAGTGAATTGTTGGCCTTCTGGAAAGTATGTTCATTTACTGTATATGTACTCAATACTTGGTAGGGGCTCCTTTTGCTTTAATTACTGCCTCAATTCGGCGTGGCATGGAGGTGATCAGTTTGTGGCACTGCTGAGGTGGTATGGAAGCCCAGGTTTCTTTGACAGTGGCCTTCAGCTCATCTGCATTTTTTGGTCTCTTGTTTCTCATTTTCCTCTTGACAATACTCCATAGATTCTCTATGGGGTTCAGGTCTGGTGAGTTTGCTGGCCAGTCAAGCACACCAACACCATGGTCATTTAACCAACTTTTGGTGCTTTTGGCAGTGTGGGCAGGTGCCAAATCCTGCTGGAAAATGAAATCAGCATCTTTAAAAAGCTGGTCAGCAGAAGGAAGCATGAAGTGCTTCAAGATTCTAATTTATTGAGATGCACCTGTATATCAAGCGACTGTGCAAATTGTGCAAATAAATGTTCAAGAGCTCAAAACAAAGATTATTAATACAAACAACCTGAAACCAGAACTGCTGAGTTCTTAAAATATTACTAACTACATTGAGGCTGGGGTTTGCATGCTTCACAGCACCACAATAATCTCGTTCACATGCTCTCGATCCGTTCACCTCCCTTTTACTATTATAGCTTCGATATTTGACCACTATTTATGATAATACTTGGCTACAATGACAATAATATTTCTTATTTCTGCCAGGAATGCAAAATCACTCTGGAGTTAATGATATTTTGAATAGAATAACGAGACACAAACCTGTGCATATTCATTCGTGTTTGCTTCCATTTATTTTTGATCAGTGCTTCGCTACACAACATAAAAACTTTTACTCCAAAAGTGTGCACATTATGTATTCACACGTTTACCTCATATTTCTTTAAATAGAATAGAACCATAATTTCTTAATGACTTACAGAAAGACGATTCTTTGCCGATACAGCAGTCATTGCGTGAACTGTAAGAAACTGACTGTGGAATTCACAGTAATTAACTGGCAGCAAGTGACAAGTAACTTACTGTAAAAATATTTACAATAATTAACTAGCAGCAATTGTCCAGTAACTTACTGTAGAAGAAATAACCATATTTTCACTGTTTTCATTTAAAGTAGCAACCATGTAAGATGTAACTGTAAAGTAAAACTCTCTGATTTGCAAGTTCTTTTTTTTTTTTTTTTGGTCTTTTTGTACTTATTACACAGGACAGTGTAATGATTGCTGTGGGATGTGATCGGCAAAGGAGCTCAAGCCAGGACTCGAACACGGGTCACTAGAGACACAGTTGCACTATATGTCAGTGTGCTAACCACTATCAGTTCCGACAGGTTTCACGCTGTTTAGTTATATTGATTCAGCCCAAATAAATAAATGAATTAAATAAATCATGCATGTTGCATGATTTAAATATGAATATTAATTTATCAACAGTCACAGTTAACAGCTCATCATTATAACAATCTTCATTAATCATTCTTCATTTATTGCTATATGTGTTGGAAACAATAAATTGAATTGTAATTGTTTAATAATTGAATTACAGTGAGGTCAAATTAAATGCAGTCATTGCTGGAAACCCAGCTGCCAGTGTACTGTGTTTTCCTTCTCTATCCCAGTGGCAGTATTTCAGAAAACCCTAGTGTATGGCAGTACGGTGAAATCGCATTCTATATATGATAGCCTACTGAAGTTAAAATAATATCATAATGATTAAAAGTTTTTATAAAGCAGTATAATGGGCTGTTTTTGTACAGGTAAAATAACTGAAAGCGAATGACACCGGAAGCCAAACACATTCAAGTTACAAATGGTCGCGCCTACTCTCTCGTTGTGAAAACTAAGCTGGACATAATACTGTAGGTTACTGTGATTTTTTTTTTTATTTATTTTTTTTTTTACAGCACATTTTTGGTTACTGTAATTTTCTACAGCACATAATTGCTTATTGTGTTTTCTACAATACATTGGAAGTTACTGTGATTTTCTACAAGACATTGCTGGTTACACTCACAGTACTACTTACATTACAGCAATTTTGACTGAATCTACGGTATTCTATACTGTGAACTAGTATACAGTAATTTCCTGTGCACAAACACAGTAAATTAATGTAGATTTCACATGTGTTTTTTACAGTGTTATTATAATTCCCACATTACGGTAACGGTGAACTTCTGCGTTCTGTCTCATAATACATTTATATATAAATGATTCATGATTGATCATGTAACCAAGACGGTCTCTATTAAGTGGGAGCACTGACAGTTACAGTCCTTTTCTGATTTTATTGTTGTTTGTATTGTCATGTTGCAGTACTTTACTTGCTGGTGTTTTAAAAAGTATTTTTATTTTTGGTATTTTATGTGCACTGTTGGTGGTTGGTGGAGTAGCATCCCCCAGGGGGAATATATATATTTTTTTGTGAGGGTGTGAGAAGGTGGAGTTGCAGGATCTGGTGCCGATGATGTCATGAGGGAATTTGTGACAATGTCACTCTAAACTGTGATGTTATTGGAATACCAAGAGATGATACAATTCAGTGGAAGTTTGGACAGCATTGTGAGAAACTGGGTCAAACTCTTCCATCACCAAGTTAAATCAAGTAATGTTTTATCTCTCTGTACAGTTCCAGAGACATGGCTCTAGAGCTCTGTAGGTGAACATAATTTGGCCAAAGAAAACTCATATTACTCATGATGGAGAGACCTTAATGTTGTCTTCCATCACTGTTTTTACTGTTCTTATTGTTTCTGATGCATTGTTATAATTTTGTATTTCCTGAACTAGCTGAGTGGGCGTGGCAATAAAAGGTGTAAAACCTAGTTAATTTATGAAACTGTTTGTGCAAATGGTTTGATGTATCATCCCCTTTTCAATGGTATCAATTGTATTTGTTTACTTAACTCTTGTTTCTAGTTTCCATGTAAAAATCATATTGTGAGATGAAAGTTTATATTATAAAAACATGGTATGGTCCAATTTGTAAGAGTGGGAAAAAATGTGTATTTAAGATGGCTGTCAAGGCTATCTAATCTGAAGGTCAAATCAGAATATTTATTATAAAAATGTTTCTGAAACAGCTGCCAAAAAAAAAAAAAAATCTATACATTAATAGCTCCACTGTGATTTGTGACATATTTTCAAGGAAAAAAAGAAAAGAAAAAAAAGAAAAAGAAAAAGAAAAACATCCCCCCTCTGGTTTTCTCACAAATCGCACCTTGCATATAAATATAGGCTACACATCACACTTAGCTAGGCTATGTAAACAACACAAACTTTTATTTTTGAGGCGATTATCACAATTAATCTATTTGATTACTTTCAATAATGTTAAAATGGTTTAATATTTATTAATAAATTCTGTAGTAAACTGGTTTTATTCATTTCCAAAATACAGCCAATTTGTTAAGCGCTTGTTCTGTAATATTGTTTCTAGCCTGCAATACTATTCTAACCCACTAGGCGCGGTGAGAGTGTTAACGTGAGTATATTTTACAAGAGCAAGAAGAGATGAGGTTAAGAAGTGTATGAGAGAAATAAATTATTCTGTATTCTGACAAAATGTTTTATTATTATTATTATTATTATTATTAACAACATATAATTGGTCTGGTAAATTTCATTCAAACAAGAATTATGGGTGTGTTTTATTAAAACTGTTTTTAACTGGTCAAGTAGGCTATTACAAACTGGCAGCGTAACGTACACTCCCACTCATACATCTATACGAATCTCTGCCTCCTGTTAAACTAAGTTTAGATAAAGAGGTTTCTAAAAGATCTGTAATTTGTTTAATGCCACACCTTCATTGTTTAATTTCAACTAAAGTGTGTTCATTTAAGCCTATTAAGAGTGCTCCTTGACTGAAAATGGTTCGCATAATACTTTTCTGTTTATGGCATCTGGTTGGTAAGTACAAATTGTCTATATTTATAGAAAAATTTGACGTTATATGAGGTTCTTTTAAAATCAGCATTTGTTTTTATTTCCAGATAAAGATGCTCTCTTTGATATTACTGTGAGAAGTAGTTGGAATTCAGGTCGTTGATCACTGTTTTGGTGCATGACTGACAGATTTTGTTCCCTTCATGGTTCAACAATTGTATAGCGGTGGTTATATTAAAATAGCAAATATGCATACATACATTTTCATTCATACATGGTTAGTTAGTTTTTTTTAATATCAGAATCAGAATCAGAAAAAAGTTTTTTTTTTTGACAAGTGTGTTTACACACAAGGAATTTATCCTGGTGACAGAAGCTTCCCGTACACAGACATGATGACAAGTGACAAGACACAGAAAACAAAATAAAAATAATTAATTAAAACAAATATATAAAAAAAACAATACACAATAGACAAAAAGACAATAGACAGTATATGTATGTACAGATATGCTATATACAAATTATGCAAGGGAATGTGAATAGATGTATGATGATGATGTTAAATAAATAGCATACATATATAACAAATATAAGTAAAGATATTTGGGAACTGCACATTTTATTACACAGTGGGGAGAACATTTAACTGTTCACGAGACAGATGGCCTGAAGAAACATATCCTATGTCTGGCTGTTTTAGACCTTTGCATAGAAATGATTTTTATTTGCTTAGATTTGCTTTATTTTGATGTCATCTTGTTCTTATTTATTGGATCAATTTCTCCATTAATTTTGCCACTAAAGTTATTAATTTCACCTAAACAAATGCTGCTGTACTGCTGTACATAATTTCTTTCTATATTCCACAAAGAAGATTCATATTCCAATGTTTGATTGACTTTTGAATCATAGAAGGTGCTAGCTGTAAATACAACTAAATAAATAAACAACAGAAAGTTAAACAATGGTTTAATTGTTAAACAACAGAAAATTACGTATGTCTGTAAGCCAAGAGCCTTCCTCTATGTTTGAGTAAATGGTTCTTTTTGTTCATAAGGTGTGCTTGGTGATCAAGATGCAGTAAATTCAGTGCCAGTGATGGAGGGAGAATCTGTCACTCTAGACCCTGAACTTACAGACATACAGAGTGATAAAGAGATCGAGTGGAGGTTTGGAGAAATTCGCATTGCTAGACTTCTCATGAACAATGCTAAATATTATGATGAGAGATTCAAAGACAGACTGAAACTGGATCAGACTGGATCTCTGACCATCACCAACACCAGAACCACAGACTCTGGACTTTATGAACTAAGCACCATTATTCAGAATAAGCACTCAGTCAGGAGATTCAATGTTACTGTTGATGGTGAGTAATACTCACTTCATGTGTGATTGCTTCTATCATTGTCATATTCAAAATGTAAACGGTAATAAATTATTGTCATAACCCATAATGATATTTTAAGGTTATTTATTTGAAATTCTTTACTTCTTTACTTTTTGCCTTATTCTAACATTTACAGTATCAAAATCATGAAACACTGGCCTTCAACCCACATCATTTTACCTCCCACGCAAGGAGGAAGAGAATCATACATTTTATAGAATTAAAATAATATATTATCAAATAAACTAATTCGGCATGAGTTCCAGTGCATGTATGATCATTGTGCTCTTACAGGAGGTTACTCAGATATATTGCAGCAGTAGACAGCATTTCACAATGAATTCAAGAAATGTAAGTAAGCTACTCGAACCCTAGAAGAGTATGACATGGGTGAATTTCAGATTCAGGGTCATCGCAAATATTTAATCAATTTCTTTGGTGATATCAGAGCAAAATTACTTACAAGAACACTCAGAAGTGCAAATATATATTAAAAATATATATAAAGAAATCTGTATATATTAAATACACTTAAGCTAACAAAGATGAAAGGAAGCTAGGCCAATGTTTTTGGTCCTCTTTAATGAACCTTAATAATGGGACAAAATTTTGATTTTATACATCTGTCAGGAAAGGTGTAAGCTACGGAGCCCCTAAAGGGACATTGGCAAAAAATAAAAAATGAAGACTTTCACGTGCGCACGAGAAACTATCGCGTGCGCACGAGAAACTATCGCGTGCGCACGAGATACTATCGCGTGCGCACGAGAAACTATCGCGTGCGCACGAGATACTATCGCGTGCGCACGCGAAACTATCGCGTGCGCACGAGAAACTTTTGCGTGCTCACGAGAATACGGAGCCTACGGAGCCCCTAAAGGGACATTGGCAAAAAATAAAAAATGAAGACTTTCGGGTGCGCACGAGAAACTTTCGCGTGCGCACGAGAAACTATCGCGTGCGCACGAGATACTATCGCGTGCGCACGAGAAACTATCGCGTGCGCACGAGAAACTTTCGCGTGCGCACGAGAAACTATCGCGTGCGCACGAGAAACTATCGCGTGCGCACGAGAAACTTTTTTGAGCTCAGGCTTTACAGTTTCCGGTTGCATCACTTCTGCCATTTTACAAAGAAGAAAACAAGAGCATGCATGTGCACGAATTAGCCTAATTGAGATCTATTTTGGCCTTCAATACTAAAACATTGTTTCTGTTCTTGCATTAGGACACAGATAAATCATCATTGAACAGCATAAGAACAGCTATATTCCACCTGAACAATACATAGCCTAACATCTCAGGACTGTACATCTGTACATAACTTCTCAAAACTTTTCATCTGTAAAATAGCGCATTCATAATTCTTTCTATTTTCTCTATATTTTGTACATAACCTCCTAAAACATTTGCACATTCATAATTCTATTTTATCTATATTTTTATTACCATATAGTTGTTATTCTTTTAATGCATTGTCTATTCTGTTTATTATTAGCCTTATATTTCATTCTATTACCTTAAATTATATGCATGCCTGCACTCTCTCTGTACTTTCTCCACTGGATGCTCCTGTCACCAAGACGAATTTCTTGTGTTTTTGTGTGCATAAACACACTTGACAATAAAGCTCTTTTTGATTCTGACATTTAAAACGCATTTTGAGGTCTAGAAGTGATTGGTAGCTACAGTATAAAAGCTCAAATTTTAGATTTCGATATGGCAATAGCCTGTTGTCCCACATAAAACGTTAAAAGCAAGTTAAATATGTATATAAATGAAAGTGATTTTTTTTTATTTTTGATAATTATTACTTCAGTTAGGTTTCAATAACTGCTGTTAGTTTCGTTTCATTTTCGTTTTTTATTTCTTTGACATTTTTCTTTCTTTCTTTCTTTCTTTCTTTGCCTAAATGCCTTTATTTTCGTTAAATACAGTTCCTAATACAACATATTTTACCGTTTAAATATGTATACAATATTTAATTTAAACTGGTTTAAGAATCATTTTAGAAGTAAAATTAAACATTTAATCGTCGCGAAAAGACCGATGCAGATTTCAGAAAAAAAAACGTGTCGATTAATTAGCTATTTCTTTTAATCGACTGACTGCACTTTATATCGGCTATATATATATCGGAATGCGCATGGACTAATTTTGAGCTATACAGGCAAAAATAAAAATAAAAAATGAAAAATTACAGTTTTGGTCGAATTTGAGTTTTTCACAAAATGAGTTCATTAAGCCCTCTTCTAGCTATCCCAATGCTCCAAATAGTAATTAAACATCTAAATTTATCTTTATTTGTACGTTTTCTGAGAGGAGTAGCCTACCTTTTCTATGCTCGCTTCTGGACGACCGCTGCTGCTTCTCACCATATTTTGTAGGTCTATTGTCGCAAAGAGCAGCATTCCAGCTTTGTGAATATTCATATCGAATTCTCGATTACATGAGTCCAAAACAGTGAAATATGATTTTCAAACCTATGCTGATGAAAACAATACGATCGAGCTGACTGACATTTGCAAAGCGCGTACATAAGTCTCGCCTCTCCTCGAGCGCGCAATTATTGCGAAATATGTATTGACGAGTTTCACACAATCATAATCTGTTATGCCTTACATGAACGTTTAGTTAATGGTTGGAGGAATATCTGATGTGTAACATTATATTTGATCTATGCATTACAGTAGGTCTTAATATAGATCTGTCTCAATGTTAATCATACATAAAAAGAAAATACGGAATCACTCGCTGCTCTTGATTAAACTACCGTTTATTTGCATCTTTGTTCTTATTTTTAATAACAAAGATAAAATAATAAAATAGCTATATTGTGATTAATAATATAGTAATTATTATTAAGAATAGGATTGGAGGAAAATATGCAACGTTGCTTGGTGATTTTGCTTTGTAATCTTTAACTCGATTTTTCTCGAAATCAGATCTGCTGTCTCTATTGCCTTCAAACGGCTCAGTCATTTTTTGCCTGATTCCAACAAGTCACATATCATTTTTGAACGTATTTTAATGGAGAATGTGAAAATAAAAAGAACCCATTTTGCGCATTGCGACTCATTTTGCCAGCACATTTATTTTTTATAATTATTACTTTATTTTAGTTAGGCTTTCAATAACTGTTTCATTTTAGTTTTTCATTTATTTTGACATTTCTTTCTTTCTTTATTTGCCTGCATGCCTTTATTTTCGTTAAATACAGTTCTTAATACAACATATTTTAAAGTTTAAACATGAATACAATATTTATTACATTTAAACTCGTTTAACAAGCATTTTAGAAATATTGCCTATTGTCCCACATAAAACTTTAAAAGACAGTTAAATATGTATATAATCGAAAGCGATTATTTATTTTTGATAATTATTTCTTTACTTCAGTTAGGTTTTCAATAACTGCTGTCAGTTTCGTTTCATTTTCGTTTTTTATTTCTTATATATATAAGTTGACTAACTTTGAACTAAATTTGTTTATTTAAATGTAGCTAAAATAAATTGATTGCAACCACTTACCTTAAAAAAACTGAGTAAATCCAATGAGTCATTTTTTTCAGTGTACATGTTTAACGGTAAAATATGTTGTACCGGTATTAGGAACTATATTTAACGAAAATAAAGGCATTTAGGCAAAGAAAGAAAGAAAGAAAAATGTCAAAGAAATAAAAAACGAAAATGAAACGAAACTAACAGCAGTTATCGAAACCTAACTGAAGTAAAGAAATAATTATCAAAAAAAAAAAAAAAAAATCGCTTTCGATTATATACATATTTAACTTGCTTTTAACGTTTTATGTGGGACAACAGGCTATTGCCATATCGAAATCTAAAATTTGAGCTTTTATACTGTAGCTACCAATCGCTTCTAGACCTCAAAATGCGTTTTAAATGTCAGAATCAAAAAGAGCTTTATTGTCAAGTGTGTTTATGCACACAAAAACACAAGAAATTCGTCTTGGTGACAGGAGCATCCAGTGGAGAAAGTACAGAGAGAGTGCAGGCATGCATATAATTTAAGGTAATAGAATGAAATATAAGGCTAATAATAAACAGAATAGACAATGCATTAAAAGAATAACAACTATATGGTAATAAAAATATAGATAAAATAGAATTATGAATGTGCAAATGTTTTAGGAGGTTATGTACAAAATATAGAGAAAATAGAAAGAATTATGAATGCGCTATTTTACAGATGAAAAGTTTTGAGAAGTTATGTACAGATCTACAGTTCTGAGATGTTAGGCTATGTATTGTTCAGGTGGAATATAGCTGTTCTTATGCTGTTCAATGATGATTTATCTGTGTCCTAATGCAAGAACAGAAACAATGTTTTAGTATTGAAGGCCAAAATAGATCTCAATTAGGCTAATTCGTGCACATGCATGTTATTGTTTTCTTCTTTGTAAGATGGCAGAAGTGATGCAACCGGAAACTGTAAAGCCTGAGCTCAAAAAAGTTTCTCGTGCCCACGCGATAGTTTCTCGTGCGCACGCGATAGTATCTCGTGCGCACGCGATAGTTTCTCGTGCGCACGCGATAGTTTCTCGTGCGCACGCGATAGTATCTCGTGCGCACGCGATAGTTTCTCGTGCGCACGCGATAGTTTCTCGTGCGCACGCGATAGTTTCTCGTGCGCACGCGATAGTATCTCGTGCGCACGCGATAGTTTCTCGTGCGAAAGTTTCTCGTGCGCACGCGAAAGTCTTCATTTTTTATTTTTTGCCAATGTCCCTTTAGGGGCTCCGTAAGGGGCTCCGTAAAAAATAGTTCCTAACAAAGCCAAAGCATCTTTTTACAAACATATTTAAAGATGTTAAAAGGAGGCTCATGCTGATCAGACTAGCTTCAGATGGTCATTGAACAGGCTGTGGGAATCTGAGTCAGAGATTAAAGTCAACTGACAGACATTGTCTTTTTATCTTTCCAGAATTTCAACCACAAACTCCTTCAGTCTCTCCGATAGTATTGATTTCTGCTGCTGCTGCTGCTGGATCTCTGTTGATTTTTGCTGCAGTCGGGATCTTCTGGATCTGCAGGAAAAACAGAAAAACAGACCAACAGGGCAAGTGTTACCTACTGGTGTTACATCTCTAGAAATAGTTACAGTTTTGCAGTTTTAATATTTCTGTCATTTTTATTGAAACAGTCCAAACCCGTGATGAAGAAATCACCTATGCTGATCCAACATTTTACAAACGATATACACAAAAAGCGGTAAGTCAGTTCATATTAGTTTACACTGTACAAGCAGAACATACATTGTATAATTGAGGAGGTGGTTATATAATAGTATTTTATAATGCATATTTTGATGTAAATAAAAAGGTGAACAGAGATATAAAAAGAAAATATGATGCCTTAGTTCCAAACCCAAGTGAGTTGCCTTACTGTCTACACAGACAGCTGCCTTATAAGGCAACATCCTAACAGAAATAGAATCTCAGAAATGCCTGTTGAAAAATACTAATTAGCTGTATCATGACATTATCCATAACTTACAGTATTCTGGTAGATCATTTGTGAGCAGTTCACTTTTATTCACAAATTTAAACATAAATACTTCTTCTATGGTTCTTGCACATGCACTGAACTACAAAATCAATAAGAGTGCTGAAAAATGAGTGTGACTTGTGGTTAGATGTCCACAGTGACCAGAGAGAGAGAAAAAATTGTGCAAACAGTACACATTGTGGTGTTCATAAGTGTTTCTACTAAAATAAGCGCAGCTAGGCTTGCAGCTAAAAGTGTGAGTTTCCTGTAACAGTAAGAGCTATAATTCTGCAAATCTGCAAAACATTTCAACATATGAAAATATGCCTTTAAATTATTTATCTCATTTGACTACAATGATAAAAAACTAACATAGCATGTTCCCATACATGCAGGGACGGATCTACCGGGGTGGCACGGGGTGGAAGAAAAAGCTGTGCCACCCCACCTGCCACCCCAGAATTATCACAGAATAAAATATAAATGTAAGCAGTGTTTCATGTGCTACTTTTCAGCTGCGGCGATGACAGCGTAACGGAAAATAATGGGGGAAAAAACAAGTCTTTCACTAAACTGTGCACGATGGTTGCACGCACACGCAAGCGCGCCCAGTGTAGTCGGCTTCATTAACAAATGACTCTTATGAACTGATTCTTTGTGAGTCAAAAACACAAAGCGCAGCCTGTTCACTAACGAATTGTTTTTACATTTGTTCGTGAATCAGATACTGCTTCTCGGTTTATTCAGAAGTCCTCTGAGAAATCTAATCCCGTCTGGATATGTCTGAGATTCATCCCGTAATTGTTTGATCCGTTTCTCCGACCGCTCGCTCCACTTTCATCATGGATATAGGCCTTTCTGCCATATCGGACGAAACAATAACATGAAATCAATAAGAAGATGCCGACCACAAAAGCTAATAGCAGAGTTAGGTAAGAATCTTGTATTGCAGTTTTCTCGATTTTTAACAATGTAACTGATTTTAGTTGCCCCATTTTCCCAAACCATTAATTCAGTTCTCAAAACAAAGACACATTTCTGAAAGAGTTTAACAATGAGAGTTAAACATTAGGTAGCAAAACTGATGACACCAATCAGAATCTCTGCATCCTAACAACGGAGAGCTGAACGAATAATATACATGGGTTTCATACTTACACATTCAGTATAATTACAGTACAGTACCAGTACATTAGATGATGGAAATTTCACTCTTCTATATGTACAGTAAACTGCATATGTTGTACATCTTCAAACGTGTGACTGTCAAATTTTATTTGTAACCATTTTTTAAAATTTTTTTATATGTGTACTGCATGTTTGCAGAACTAAAAAAATGACTGCCTTGAGATATAGTCTTGTGTCAGGAGACCAGGAAACTGCTGTAGTACTGTATACTGTAATGAAATTTGACCAAATGTAAAGAGGATGCTGAATTTACTTTTTTTTTACTGTACTGTGTTGTGGTGCATACCAAGTTCATATACAATTCTTTGGTATTTGAACTTTTCTAGTGTTTTTCATCTACTGCAAGATTACTTTACAGTATAATGAAAATGATCTGTTCCCAAAAGTTCATTGCTGAATTATTATTATTATCTGTAATTTAATTTATGTTGTATACTGTAATAGACACTGAGCTGCAAAAATAATTCTAATAAGAGTTTTTTGTTAAGTGTTATTGATCTCATGAGTGTTCTCTGGGCAGGAAAGTCGTCTGTGTATTTTAATTGTTTGTAAGTATTTAAGAATACCTGCAATATCTAGATTGAAAAGTTTGAAAGACAAATTTATGCTGGCTTGTCTTAAAGTCTTGTTTAAGAAACATAAATAGTTTGGTCAGTTAGATGTTCTAGATGTTTGCTAAAGTGTTGCTAGTTGGTTGCTAGGACATTCTGGGTGGTTGCTAGGCTCTTGCTATGCAGTTGCTGGGGTGTTGCTAGACTATTGATAGTGTGTTCTGGGTGGTTATACCTCTGGTAATAACAGAAAATCAAACATTGTTTTCAAAACTGATCCAATTTCAATGCTTTGATATTATTGTATTTCTTTCTAATGTTAGGAAATTCAAAAGTGTTACTCTTAAAATTGCTCTTAAACTTGCACTAAAATGTGATTTAGACCATCTAAGTAGCGTATGTAATATTAATAGAACCGCATGTCTTCTTTAATGATACAAGCTCAGAAACATTTATAACCTGTTGAAGTTTTTTATATTGTGTATTGACTTGGTGCCATGATGGATATTGAAATGTTGTTATTTATTTTTAATTTTAAACAGTATAGATGATTACTTAATGGCAATGCAATATTTGTGAACGCAACTGTGCATGTCAGACAATAAATCCCCAAAAACTATGCATGGGGGCTTGCTTTGGTGTTGCCACCCCTCATAGACCCCATCCCACCCCTTTGCCACCCTAAAAAATATTTTCTAGATCTGCCCCTGCATACATGTACTTTTGTTTCGTTGTAGCAATTTTAATTAGTTTTTAATGATTATTTTCCATTTCCATTTCATCAGTGCTAATTAATACAACTTGCAATCTCAAAACTATGCACGAGGACATCCACCGTTACTACCTGCTAAAGGGATTCAGTTGTTGAATGACCCAAACCTTTCATTGATGGATCAGCTAGTAAAACCATCTACAATCCCTCTTTGAAGACATTCTTGTTCACCTGCCATGTTATGTTGTTTGTGACATGCAAGATATAAAGCAGTGTTGTAGTACTATCATGTGTAGGCACCACACACAATTGCGTGGGGCCCTGTGGTCCAAGCTACCCAGACTTGAGCCATAGTCTGGCCAGTCAGTTGCGAGTACTACAACACTGGTGTAAGGTACAGTACTACTACAAAGCACTTTTGAAACACTGCTTCATGATTGGCAAAAGGACAAAGAAAAGCATTTTAAGCCATTCAAAATTATGTGTTCATTATAGTTTTTTGTGAATACATTGAATTAAATAAACTGATTAAACATTCTGCTTCTTTTTCATTTAAAAAATATTTTTATTTATTATTTTCATTGTTTCATTTCTTTATTAAAACAGATTTTGAAACAATTAACATAATTAGTTATGTGATAATTTATGTAAATCTTACATTTACAACAATTATTAATATGTCTTTTTAAAAAGTGATTTGTTTTCATTTATTTCCAATTATTAAATTGATAAGATTTTTTAATTAATTAATTTTAATTACTTTTAATTAATTAATTAATTAATTAATTAATGTAAAGCATAAGTAAACTTTCATGTATTTAATTTCCTGACTTTCACTCAGCAAAATTGATGATAAAAGGCTGACGCTGTTGATAGTAAATGTACTTAGAAATACGGTTTAATTTTTAAATAAAGTGCATTAAATCAACAGTAAATAGCATTGATAAACTATATACACTCTTAAAAATAAAGGTGCTTCAAAAGGTTCTTCACAGCGATGCCATAGAAGAACCATTTTTGGTTCCACAAAGAACCATTCAGTCAAAGGTTCTTTAAAGAACCATCTCTTTCTTACCTTTTTATAATCTGAAGAACCTTCTTTCGTGACAAAGAACCTTTGTGAAACAGAAAGGTTCTTCAGATGTTAAAGGTTCTTTATGGACAAAATGGACATTTAGACAAAATGGTTCTTCAATGGCATCGTGAAGCACCTTTATTTTTAAGAGTGTACTAACAAAACCTTGATTAATTGATGAAATACAATAGTTTATGGCATTCATACAAGTGTGATATATGCAATAAACTGAATAAACCTGAGTATATACAATGTGAAGCCATTTGAAAAGAAAAATAAATGGCATATCATTTAGAGACAGGAGTACAGAGAACAGAACAAATAGAGTGTGTTATTTCTGAAGTACAAAATAAGGGTACATACTCTTTACTGGTAAAAACATTATAGCTCAGTGTGTTTCTGCAGGCTGAAACAGACACAGGAAACTGTGGACTTCCGGAAAAAAAAAAAACTGTTTTTGTGTCTGTGATAGAGAAAGAGTGTGAATATTCCAGGCTTCGTTAGAAATACTGCGTTTTAGTTCAACCTTCATGAAACTACTAACCAAAAAGTGGTTAAAACTACACAGAATTGAGAGTAATATTCAATGCATTATAGTCCTAATGTTCAATAGTGAATGATATTGGACTTGTCATAATGATGACAGGAAAGTCAGAAATGTTTAAGGTGTGATTTTTTTTTTTTTTTAAGAATATTTTAATTATTGCAGTATATCTTCCAGTTAAGAGAGCCAACTGCATGTCTCTCTTGAACATTCATAGATTAAAAATACAGTTTTTAAATATGTTTCAAAACTGTTTTTATGAATGCATTTATGAATTTTGTGTTTTAAGATTTTTTGTGTGAACTTCAATACTAAAGCATTTGTCTCTATGTCGTTTGTGTGTTCTTTCAGAGTGGTAAACAGGAGAATGAGGTGGTGTATGCAGGAGTCGTCACAAGACGTTAATCAAATTTCTTGGTAATAACCTCAGACGTTAACCTCATAAATGATGTTCAGACCACAGTATGTGTCTGGGCTAAATTCAGTTCTATCATGACAACTCTCTGAATATTTTAGCACTGTAATGGATATGACAATGATAATGTATTTGGTCTATCATGTTTCATGACAGAACTTGGCATTTGCCAATTTACCTTTTACTTCTTAATCTTGTTAACACAGCAATTTCAGTAACTTACAGGAGTTATGATCGCATTCATCAAATGTAATGCCTCCTGAAAAATTCAAGTAGTGAAAGCCACATTCACAAAAATTCTATGCAGAGTGTATGGAACCAAACTGAACAACTAATTGTTAATGACATATATTTCAATATGCATCAGAGATGTGTATTCATTTTCTTTTGTTTTGTTGTAACTGTGCGTAACGCAAACAACCAAGAGACCACAGATTGTTGTCATTACCTGTTCTGCATTAATCAAAGAATTATAATATAAAGTATTATTTATAATATAAAGTGTTTTTTAAATTAATTTTAATAGTTTTTTCATGCCATGATCGCAGAGACAAAAACAACTATTGACAAAGCCATGCACACTTACTATTGACTGCCTCATTCTAACCTTTACTGCTAACGAACTCTAACCTACAAGATCTAAAGGACTGAACTAGAAAAGATACAGCCTCAGTAGGATGCATACTTAAGTTTGAGAAGAGCAAGAGATCAACAGAGAAAAAGGTACCGGTGGTACCAGCCTTTACTTAATCGTGTTGCCAGATATTGATATAAAACAGCAAACAAGAAATAAGCTCATAATAATCCTAAATACATCCAAATGCTTTATATTAAAAATATAAGACCAAAACATTGTGACCTGAATCTGCCCAGTTCAATAACGCCATAAACTTAATCACTTCTATCATACTTAATACCGATCGATCTGTGCTTAAGGCCGAACACACCTTTGGTCAAAAATAGCAGATAGTGCCTACCAAAAATACGAAAAGTAAGGGCATTGCAATGGTTAGCATAGTATTCAAACACAGAACGATCATTTAGGGGCTTTCACTTCCATATTTAAATTTAACTGTGTGTGCGTGGCCTGAGCGTTTTTTTTTTTTTTTTTTGAGATAATGTGTTCTTTCATTTTAACATGTGATCCATTTGGACTAAAAATAAAATGATCAAACATTACTGCTTATTTATATAGGCCTATCTATTTTTGCCGCAATGGTGAGATGCTTGTTGTATGTTACTTTTTATTCTATGTTCTATTCTGCTTGTTGTGTGTTACTTTTACCACACAAGAGTTGCTCTTGAATTTCATTGTACAGCTCTTCAGTGACAATAAAGGCATTCTTATTCTGATTCTGATCATAAGGAGCCTAAACATCTTTACAGCTGAAAAGGTTATGTCTACAATTGTTTCCTGGGTTTAAGAGTTAAGGCCAAACCTTTATGTAGAAATGTGTTTAAAGCTCACCTCTGTGGCCTATTTTTTTGTTAAGACCTCTTTGTCTGTATATATTATAAACCTATCAACCTGTCAATTTTCCTTTTTGGACTTATTATTATTATTATTATTATAAATATGATTATATATTTTTAAGTAAGTATAGGCTTACAGTAAGGGTGCCTAATCCTGTTCCTGGAGATCTACTCCTTCAGTTCCAGTCCTGATCCAACACAATACAGTGGAACCAGCTAATTAAGCTAATTTCAAATGCTCCTGAAAATTAAATATTTAAGAACTGATAAGTCATAATTACGAAACCAATTTTGATCATACTGAGATGCCAATGTATCTTCTCTGCATAAAATTCAACAAGATTTTTAACTCTAGATCTAAAAACTGATGAATAAAGAATGTGCAATGGGTGTGTTTTTGCTTTTTTTTTAATGTTTTACTCAATTGATGAAAGTAAATGCATTCAATTCAATCATAATGTATTTTATTGTAATTGTACAATACAATATTTTTCATATGTCATTTTTTAAATGAAAGAAAATTAATAATTTTAACAAATTTACCACCATCACTGCATCCATTGAATTCAACATGTTTTCTCGCTGATACGCCCTGAACTTGGAAACTCTGAGCTTTAGGAAAGAGTTTCCCAATCATAATTACAACTTTGTGGTGATCTTCATGTTTGTTCAACACATAAATATGCAAAATGAGATCTCCAGGTGCACTTGATAATTACAGAGCTGAACTCTGCTGGTATAGGTTACTAGGAAGAGGACTGGGCACCCCTGTTTTACAGCACTGTAGGCCAGTGGTTCTTAATCCTGGTCCCAGGGACCCTCCGCTCTGCACATTTTGTCTCGCTTATCTGACACATTCTATTCAGTTAATGGAGATCGCTCCTAATGAGCTGATGATGTGAATTAGGTGTGTTAAATAAGGGAGACATGCAAAATCTGCAGAGCGTGGGTCCCTAGGACCAGGATGAAGAACCACTGTTGTAGGCCAAAGGGTCTTGTACGTAACATCATGTGTTGTTCATTTTGTAAAAAATGACCACTGGAAGCAGCCTTTTCCCTGTAATATCAATTTCCTTAAAAATATATCCAATGATTCCCTGATAAATGTCATTTATGTGTAAAATGGTTATAAGTAACTGATTGTCTAATAAAATATATATTTTTAAAAAGTATCAAAAAATGTTGCCCCTTTTTTTTTCTGAACACATGCACAGGTGCCACGGTTCCCTAGTTCTGCCCTGCTGAAAAGAACAATAGAAACCATCACAGAAATTCTAATAGTTTCCTCTACAAATACCATTACAAACATTACAAACCATCAACTTTTAACCATTAAAACCATTAAAGAATGTTTCCAGTTGTGTGTTTTGGGGCATATTCCATTAGTATTTAATGGTTTTAACAAGCCACCAATAGAAGGCGACCAATTACCAGCAGAGACCTAGGTAACTAAAGACCAATTGTGTCAAATAAAACTTTTTTAATGGATTAAAATGTTTTTTTTTTTTTTCATTGGATTCCCTTATATTTATTTTCATTTATAATCTTTCAGTGCTAGTGTTTTTATATATATATATATATATATATATATATATATATATATATAATTTCTACTTATGAAACGCCAGTCTGCAACTACACAGAGCTGTTTGTTATATGTATGATTCACTAGAAAGAACCGACTCATAGTCATTCGTTCGAGAGTCATACTACACTAGACCTGTATGTTTTCTTTTTAGTGAGACGAACCGACTCGTTAGAATCATTCTTTCATGATTCGGACCCTTGTGATGCTGTTTGTTGTCACCGTGGTCCGGACCTATTAACGGTCAAAGAGTGACTGAGAAGGTGCAAGTACATTTAACATTTTATAAGATTTTACGTTATAAATGTTAAACGACTAACAGTAATATCCGGGGATGCAAATCAAGGTTTGTGAGATTTTGATGTTTTGAACTGAAATTATATTATTTTATTCATCTGGACATAGTATTTAAAATCCATGCATCGGTACGAGTTTAGGTCATACTTAGTACGAGGTACGAGGAAATGTTTTCTTCAGTTCAGACTCAAGCCAACAGATATGGAGGAGGAGACGATTGAGACACAGCAAAACAGTCACTTGTCGCCATCTCCTGGAGTAATTATGTAGGCTAACATACAGAAATTGACACTGAATAAAAAGTAAATAAAACTTTGCAGTTTGCTGTATTATTGTGATTTAGTGAATTTAGTACATTTTAAATTTAAGTAGCCTACTACATTTTACTTGTAGGCTAACTGTGTTTGACTAGGCCTATATTAAGGAAAACAGCACTCATCACTGTTTAAAAAAAATAGGTTTAAAAAGTGAACAGGGCCCAAGAGCCCCTAAATTGGGACCACCCAATTTTACAGCACTTATAAGCAACATAGCAAATAGCTTTAAAAATGACATTGCAGAAAACATTTTTTTATGTTTAGTCACTAGGAGCGCTCCAGTAGTGAGTGTTCAATCTGAGCAGTAAAGTCTAAAAACGATGTGTCCAAATTGAGTGTAGTAAAATATACTAAATGTAATGTCATATGATTTTAAATAATAATATAAGAAGACACACAGCAATACAATAAAAATAATAAAAATGCACGATAATGTTGTAATGTATCAGTGTCAATAAAATGACATTCAACAATGAAAAATAGTACAGAATATGATGACCAAGTGACTTTTAATACTAGTAGGGGATATGCAGTCCAAACTTTAAAATTTCACTTATTGCATAATAACAAATTAGGGGTCATTTTGAGTCTACCGTGTTAGCCATTGAGTTTAATAAATAAAAAAATAAAAATAAAAATTTGAGAATGAGAAGCAAAATGAACTGAAAAAGCCTACAACACACACAAAAAAAAAGCCTATGAACTTTTTCCGAATGTCTGAACTTATCAATTTAGTATGGATGAAACAATTATTTTCCTGCTAACATTGACTTTTCCTCAAAATTGCTTTACTGTAAAACAGAGACAGAAAACACTAATAATAATAATAATAATAATAAATTGTTCCAATGTTACTACTGTTTCTGAGACTCTAGCAACTCTGTTTCTGAGTCAAAATGAAGCTTGCTGTGGTCTGAGTTTAATTCAGGTCAGTTTAGTGGCAGAATGACTCAAATGAATGTGGCTTCTGTTGGGTGGACAAACGTCTTCCTGTTTACTATTGCATGTGTGCGGTTAACTTACGGGCAAAAGCATTATTTTCCTTAAGGTCAGATTTCCACTCACTCTTTGTAGCATTTAAAGCATTTAGAACAATTTAACTTTTTAAATTTAAAATTTAAAACTCAAGAAAAAAATTATCACATCAATAATTAAAGAAACAATATAATCAAAGTATCAGTAATGTCAGTGACTGTAGAGTGTTGTTAGAACAGATGCATAGATGTGAAAACAACATCCTCAAAACTGGAGCGTGAATCTGGCAAACAGCAGTTAAGCAGAGGCCCCAACTAACCATACAGCTTAAATACAGTGCCATGATGAGATTCAGGTGCGCTCGAGTCATGGCCCAGTCACTGTTCAGACCTTAAAAAAAAATAAAAAAATGTACATCACAACAACTGGATAATAACAATGCTCATTAAGTTAGAGGCTGAATGTGTACTATCTACATTTTTTTGGTTTTGACACATTTTAAACAGTGTTTGTTAGTGCAGAAATGATCAGACAGTAAAACAGCAGTATACATTCAGCTCACATACAGCTATAGTGATGGCTGCTCAAGTCACTAATGGCATTTTTGGATTATTGGATCACGTGTCGCTTAAGGTGCAGTTATGAGTACATCAGATGACCACTTCCCCCTTCTCTTAGTTTGGGACACTAAGGGACGTTTACCTTGGCAGTATGTGAACACTCCCAACAAGGGTTGTTCATTTAGAATGAATGCAAACTTGAGGGAGCCGGTCTCCTGATTTATGTGAAAGACTGGTGAGCTATGTATATCTTGTAGAACTTCTTACTGTATTATCAACACAAGGAAGACACAAGTGTAATAAAATAAATTTAATTATCAAAAGATAGACAAGAGTAATCAACAACTACTAAACGCATACCATGAATGATAAAAGAAAAAAAAAAACTGCATAAGATGCATAAAATGCAAGTGATTAATATGGATGTTGCTATGGCAGAGTTATGTTATCTTATGGAAAGAGGTTTGGATAAGCAATATTTATGTTCTCTGTGGTTGAATGAGCAGTCTGGTGGCGGCGACCTCTTTCACTGGTTGTGCTAGTTGAAATGCAGTGGGGAAAGGAGCAGGAATTCGTTTCAACAGCCTTGAGCTCAAAACGCTGTGAAATACTGATCTTCTACAGCACCAAAGGTTCCTAAAATCTGGAGCATGCAGATGAAAGCACCATTGCTCGCCCAAACTTAACCTTGTTGCAAATGTCTGTTTGCCTTCTGCCTCTCTGGGCTAGAGACTCAGAACTTGGTCAATCCCCTTTGTCTCTTTAGGATGGAGACTCAGGATGTGCTGCATCTGTTGTTGTCTCGCTGGATGAAGTCTCTGAATGTAGGGTATCTCTTACCTAAACAGCTGGAGGCTCAGAACGTGTTTGTATCTGTTATTGCCTCAAAAGCTAGAGAGACTCAGGACAAAGTCATATCTGTTAATGTCACTCCCTCAAGGGCCAGAGGCTCAGCACTTTGCATTTCTGTTTTTGTCTCACCTTCACAGGCCGGAGACACAGAACTTGGTTGTATCTGTTAATATCTCCTACCACACAGGCCGGAGAGGAGTGTCTGTTGCAAAGGTACCTTTATCCCTTTTTGATGAGGAGGAGATTGCAGTTTTGAGCTTCTCCATTCTAGGGCTGTTGGCTTCAGAAAGGAGAAGAGGCTTTTGAGGCTTCTTCCCGATTGTACCAAAAAAGATTCAAAGCTTCAAAGCCTCAAAGACAGACCCTACCAGTGACATCTAGTGGTCAGCTGCAATTATAGCAGCCACTTTCAAATGATTCACACATCTTGTTGACCCCAGTTTCAACACAAAAGCAATAGTCAGCAATAGCAGCTGTGTCTTCATTCTGAGAATTATTGTCCACTAGGGGTGTACACAAATGTGACGGTTTGGTACGTACCTCGGTTTTAATGTCACGGTTCGGTATGATTTCGGTACAGCAGGGGGAAAAACTAAACTTTTTTTTTATTTTTTTTATAAGCAGTGGTTTAGTGAACAAGTTGCTCTTTCTTTAAATACATTCAGTTATAGTTAAAATTTTCTTAGTGATAAGAATCTACCTCAGCTTATGCTTAAAACTATAGGGAGCCCTTTTACATTATAAGGTTACAATTAGGCCTAACAGCTTAACCCAAAGTTAAATTTAATTACTATTTATTTCTAAATAGATGATCAACACTCAACTTTTAAAAAATTGTATGCAAACATGTAAATTCCACATAATGGAGTTTTTAAATTAACTTATAAATGATAAAATTTCTAGGCTAGTTGTTAAAATATATTCAGTTACACACTGGCTGTTATAGTATGTTTCATAACAGATTAATTTAAACATACATTAAATAATTAAGACTAACAGATTTAGTAAAATATAATGAGTATATGGTGTAATGTTTCGCGAAATGCTCCTCTCTAGATTTCATTTCTCTAGTGAACTAACGAGCTATGGATACTGATGACTTGCTGAGGGCAAGCCTGAGAGCGCTAGCTGCTGTTTCATATAGGCTACCCATTTTATACTGCTGTTTTAACATTCTGTTCATGTGTTCTGCTGTTTTGAACAGCTGATTTGCAGAGTGTTTTAAGACTAATCTTCCACATTAATTTGTATGATATATTTATGAAGAAGTATTTGATATCTCTGATTTATTACTACTGTATTAAACTAATACTGCTATACTCTGGTTTATCAAAGCAGTTTGGATGGTTTTCAAATATTACTGGTGAAATGTTTGTATCTGTATAGGCTACTTTTTTATTGTTGTAGCAAATTTAGCTCAGAAGGGAATTGTATATAAATAATTACAATTAATTATGATTAATTACAATTATTTATATTGGCTGACAGTAATAACTGTCGCAGAGTTAAATTGCCATCAACTGATCTGTTCGTCCAGCGAACATTCGGTGTAAATTCATATCAACTCTAAGAAAGGATATTTCCGTGGCCACAGAAAATATCTTCCTATTACTGCATTAGAGCATGTAGCAAGGGTCAAAATCGTAAAGGGACATTAATATGCAAGGCAGAATCAGAAACTCATGTAATTTGTGCACAAGGGTTTTATTAACTAAACGCTAACACACATAACTAATCTAAACAAACAAACGAATAACATACACTCACGCATACATACAAAGTGGAGCTAAAGTGGATGAATGAAGCCATTAGAGAAAACAGAGAATGCAGTTATGGAAAAAGTCATTTAACCACCTGAGTAAAACTATCAGCACCGTTTATAACGGGGTCTATAACTTATACTAAACCTCTGTTTCGTTTAGTTAAATGTACGATACTTGCACTGACATGGTTGTTGACGAGTGTCCAGAATGCAGTCTCGGATGAAAGTCTTGATGGTTTCATGGTTTTGGACTTGCAATCACGTTCTTCTTGGTTTGAAGAGTGATGAATTCCAAAGATGTTCTGACTCGAAGAGACATCAACTAAGATCCAAGAATCTTTGTTTGAATGGAAAGACAAGGCTGCGAGACCTGGCACAAAAACTTAATGGTCCAGAAGAGTTCTAGCTCACATCTTCCTCATCCTCTTAGGATCTAACAGAACCGCAGACTAGCTGGCGTCACTGATGTGAGAGCTTTATCTGCTATAGAGGTCACACCTCTGGGGAGTCAAAGAGCCAATGGTAACTTGAACTTTTGGAGGGAAGGTTTTACGACTCTTTGTCTCTGAGCATGGTAATTTGCATGGGGTTGGATTTAATAGTTCATATACAAACTATTAAAGATTCTTAGAACACTAATATGTTGCATAGGTATCAACATGTAATATACACTGTCATTTAGATCATCCGAAGACGAATTGATAGAGACCAATCATAGAATGAATGGGGTGATATTAACTAGTGATCTATCATAAGCATGTATAAAACAATATACAGTACAAAAGACAATATACAAGAACAGTAACAATATACACAATGACCTGAAGGACATGGGTGTTAATTCAAAGAAAGGTTTTTCTATGAATTAAATAGAGAAGAGTCCACTTTTATGGGCATTATGTCTTTCCTAAAGGGAAATGTTGCTCTGCCCGCATTCCTTTGACCAATAAAACTAGTGTTATCAGATAGGTTGCCATGGAACCGGGGGCCTGGAGTCATTGACAGACATACCAGCACTCAGTATGTGTATTGGGTGGGGGGTCTGTGACCATTTGTTAATCTAATAACTAATTGATTTGTTAAATCACATGCAAAATTGTGTGTCTGATTGGTCCAAATGCTACATTGTTTTCCTTTTTCAGGTTCCTTTTGGTATGCTAAATCTTTGCTTGCCAGTGTATAACTTTTACCAGATGATAACTTTGTCTAGTGCAGTTATGAATGTTGTTAGCGTGACTTTGGAAAGTTATATATAAATATATAATCTACTTGTGTAATGTACTTGTTCTAAAGATCTCTCCACTAGTGTTATATAGTTCTGATAGTGTAGATAATGTTTCTGACAGGGAATATTGGGGAAGTCGTGGCCTAATGGTTAGAGAGTCGAACTCGTAATCCAAAGGTTGTGAGTTCGAGTCGTAGGTGGATTTGAATTGTAGGTGGGGGGAGTGAATGTACAGCGCTCTCTCCACCTCAGTACCACGACTGAGGTGCCCTGCGGCGCCCGCGAAGGCCAACTGCTCCCCGGGTGCCGCAGCATAAATGGCTGCCCACTGCTCCGGGTGTGTGTTCACTGCTGTGTGTGTGCACTTTGGATGGGTTAAATGCAGAGCACGAATTCCGAGTATGGGTCACCATACTTGGCTGTATGTCATGTCACTTTCATAATATCATGATTTTTGCCTTTGCCTTACTATGCCGGCGATCATTGCAGTGTTGCCAGATACTGCTATGAAAACAAATAAAAAGCGAAAAAGAAATAAAAAATAAACCGAAATTAGTTCACATCATTGTAAATAAGATAAAAATATCGCTAACCATAAACTGAAACGTCCTGCTTTATTAACTATCTAGTGTCAAATTAAGTAGAAAAGTCAAATCCAAAGACGCTTGCCTGAGAAAGCACATGCCTGAGAACTCGCGTGACTTCAGTCTGCACACAGAGAGCTGGGGATCATTTTCATACCATGGGCACTAATCATTCTTGCAAACTGTCTAAACTTAATTGTTCACTGTAAAACCTTCCTATCTCAGGACATGTAAAATAGCACAGATAGACACATTTCTTTATGTATACATTGTTTGCTCTTCCGTCTATATAAAGAGGTCTTCCATTTGATCTCATGCCACACTTACATTGTTTATTTCAGGCTTCAGGTGAGCTACTGAAGTTAAAATGATTTGCACATTTTTATTCTGTGTGTATGGCATATGATTAGTAAGAAAAGGGTTTTTTATTTATTTATTGACAATTTTAATCAAATACAGTCATGGCCAAAAATATCGGCACCCTTGGTAAATATGATCAAAGAAGGCTGTGGAAATTAATCTACATTGTTAATCCCTTTGATCTTTTATTTAAAAAAAATTCACAAAAATCTAACCTTTCACTGGATAATAAGAATTTAAAATGGGGGGAAAAATCATTATGAAATAAATGTTTTCATCTAATACACATTGGCCACAATTAACGGCACCATTTTATTCAATACTTTTTGAAACCTCCATTTGCCAGTTTAACAGCTCTAAATTTTCTCCGATAATGCCTGATGAGGTTAGAGAACACCTGACAAGAGATCAGAGACCATTCCTTCATCCAGAATCATTCCAGACCCTTTAGATTCCCAGCTCCATTTTGGTGCTTCTTCTCTTCAGTTCACCCCACTCATTTTCTATAGGGTTCAGGTCAGAGGACTGGAATGGCCATAACAGAAGCTTGGTTTTTTTGTGTTGTTTTTGAGGTTTGTGTTTGGATTATTGTCCGGTTGGAAGATCCAAACATGGCCCATTATAAGATTTCTAACAGAGTCAGTCACTTTTTGATTTTTTTATCTGTTGGTATTTGATAGAATCCATGATGCCATGTGTCTAAACAAGATGTCCAGGACCTCCAGCAGAAATATAGGTCCACAACATCAAAAATACAGCAGTATATTTCATTGTACACATGGGGTACTTTTTATCCCTGTGTTCACCAAACCCATCTTGAGTGTTTGCTGCTAAAAAGCTAATTTTTAGTTTCATCTGACCATAGAAGCCAGTCCCATTTGAAGTTCCAGTCGTGTCTGATAACTGAATATGCTGGAGTTTGTTTTTGGATGAGCTAGGAGAATTTTTCTTGAAACCCTCCCAAATAGCATGCGGTGATGTAGGTGCTGTTTGACAATTTTTTTTTTTTTTTTAAGGTTTTCTGACCCCGAGACTCAACTATTTTCTGCAATTCTCCAGCTGTGATCCTTGGAGAGTCTTTGGCCACTCAAACTCTCCTTCTCAGCGTGCATTAAGACGATATAGACACATGTTCTCTTCCAGGCAGTTTCGTAACATTTTATGTTGATTGGAAATTCTTAATTATTGCCCTGATGGTGGAAATGGGAATTTTCACTGCTCTAGCTCTTTTCTTAAAGCCACTTCACTAATTTGTGAAGCTCAATTATCTTTTGCTGCACATCAGAAATATATTCTTTGGTTTTTCTCATTGTGATGGATGATTAAGGGAATTTGGGCTTTGTTTTCCCTCCTATTTATATTTTGTGAAACAGGAAGCCATGGCTGGATAATTTCATGTTCATAACTTCAGAGATATTTTACTCATAAGAATTTCTAGGTGGTGCCAATAATTGTGTTCAACCTGTATTTGACAAAAAAAAAAAAAATTTATTTATTTATTTTAATATTAATGATATTTCCCTCCATTTTAAATTCTTATGATCCATTGAAAGGTTAGATTTTTATGAATTTTTTAAATAAAAGATCAAAAGGATTAACAATGTAGATTAATTTTCACAGCCTTCTTCGATCATATTTACCAAGGGTGCCGATATTTTTGGCCATGACTGTATAAGCTACTTTTTAAATCAGTATTAGTCATTATTTCCAGATAAAGTACTCTCAGTTCACACTGTGATATTACTGTCAGATGTAGTTTAAATTCAGGTCTGTGAACACTGGTTTAGCATGTGATGGACATATTTACAGTAGTTCCCTTCCTGCTTAACACTTTTTCTCATCTGAAAATATAGTGCATGCATATAGTGCATGCATTTATTTCAGTGAAGCACAACTCAACATGTATATGATCATGTCCATAATCAGTCCAATCAAGATTTCACCGGCCTAAAATGACTGAATTTGCAGTTTATTTTGTCAGTGAAAACCCAACAGTAGTCATGGTGTATCTGTGAAAAATATAGGCCACAATATTCTGATTTGAATTTTTAAATGAATAAATAAATTAATTAATTAATAAATGAATTACTTAGTTTTTTAGTTTTTTATTTTACAGGTGTTTTGTATTTTGAAATTTTAACTGCATTTGTTGTGTTTTAGTGTTAGTGTTATTGGAAATTAAAAATTAATATAATAAAATTAATACAATTACTTTATAATGTCCTGGCAGTTGCGTTTAATTAATTAAATCATTGCCATTTAAAGTTTAATTATCACATTTAAACAATATTTAAAGATTTAAAACCTCCTGAAATTAAAATTGAAACTTTGAAACAGCACCTCTAATGGAACACAGTGACTGAATCTAAAACCTTTAGCTGACATACAGATTATATCCACTCTTGTAAGTTACTGGACTCGCACTGTACAACATTACAAAAAACTTGTTGTCCGCTCTGGTTCTGGTCTGTGGTTCTCTATCTTCCAGCTTCTACAAAACATCCTTAATCATCTGAAAGCATGAGTGCCACAGGTAATGACACTGATATTCAGACCAACAGCACAATTTCTTGCCAAAAATGGTTCCTAAAAATCCAAAACAGACAAGTTATAAACTTGTTAAACTAGCAGGAGTGTGGTGTTTGGAGCGCTTTGAAACAGTAAATCATTTTGTGAAGCAATTTAGAGGTTGCTCACTGCAGAACAAATGGGTGGAGCTTACGGCTAGCTTCCCCCAGAGCCTCTCTCTCAACAGCTCTGGCTTCCCCTAGAAATCCAGTGAGATGGAGCTAATGTAATTTGTGCCTGATGGGTGGAGCTAGAATATCCAACCACACCCTAACCCTACCCACAACTCTATTCCTCCACCCCATTAGACATCCAGAGACGTGGAGCTGAAATTCATTTGACTCTTGAATCAATTGGTTCAATTGACCAGTCGCAGGGAGTTTAATTGACAGGCAATCTGACCAATCATAACATCGAATCTACCATTTTTGTCCGACAAACAAACCAGATAAGAGAATAGCTTAACGTCGGTGGATTTGAACTTGAAAAGAGGTGTGTATTGATGTTTTTTTTCCGCGTTTGAAAGAAGATACCTTTTGATGTTCATTCATGTTTATTTCATAATTAGTAAAGAGGAAGAGATAATCGGTTCACATGCCGCTTGAACTGAGGCGGTACAGTGACAGTCATGACACATTAAAGAGCCACAAAATGGCATTTATTGTTTAAATTTCTTAATAAAAAGACAAAATATGAAAGCTAAGACTTTGTTTCATACCAAAAGTAACCTTTTCTCTTTGCGGCATGATTTTTCACTACTGTGTAAGAGCATGATGTGTGGCGAGAGCACCATGGCTTGTCGGATATAGCAACAGTTAACGAAGGGGGGCGGTTCTTTGCAAAGGGTCAACTGATTCGAAGCTTTGAAAAGGTTCGTTTCTCCCATCACTACCATGAATACAGGAAACACTGGGGTTCAATGCTGCCTTTACGTGCTATCGGAATTATCGTAAATACGAGTTTCCTAATCGGATATTAGACATGAATGCCTCTCAAGTTGCATTTACTACTTGGAAACTCTGAGATAATTTTGATACCATAATTTCCAAGTTGGGCGGACCATACACTTTAACCCTTGTGCGGTTTTCATTTTGGGTTGTGCACTCATGGTCTTTGGGGTCTCTAGAGACCCCAGGTAACAAAATGTAATTTTGTAACAAAATAATTGTTTTTTTTTAAACAAATGTAATTTTACTCAGTTTATTAATGTTTTTACTCCACATTTGTGTAGTTTTTGGAGGATTTATGATATTTTTAAATTTATATAAATAAATAAAAAAATATTTTTTATATAGGTTTTTATACAAAAAACAGCTTTTTATGTAAAATTCACTTTATAAAAGACCCACATTTCTAACTTTCATTCATGGGGATAACATGAATCATTTGACATGGTTTAGTGTAAAATTTTTGCCCATCTTTTGGAAATTGCAGTTTTAAAATTAAAAAATTCTAATTTTTACCAGTAGATGGCTGCAGAGCTCCACTATTTGCTATTTGACCAACTGAAAGATATCTTTTCACTTTTTTTTTTTTTTTTTTTTTTTTCTGTTGGATTCATATCTACATATTATGAAACCACAATTATAACAACAAAAAAATTACTTTTTGTCAAAGTTTTGCATTTTTAGAACTGAAAAAAAAAAATCTGTTTTTCAATAATGTTACATTATGATTAGAATCAAACCTGAATAAGATGTTACAAAGAGAAAAGTTGGAGTCTTTAGAGTTTATCATTTATTTCAGTCATCTGTTTTTCGTATAATTTTAAGTGTGTGTGTGTGTGTGTGTGTGTGTGTGTGTGTGTGTGTGTGTGTGAGAATGATCATTTTGCATTGTTGGACGTGTGCCACTTCATTTCTGTCCATGTGTGTTCTGTGTTCTTTCTGATTTTGAGGATGAATTTTGTCCATTTTCTATGTGGGGTCTCTTCAAATAAAATAATCCAAAATGTAAGACCACCACAAAAATAAATTGGTGACACTGACACATCGACAATACACACACACACACACACACACACACAAATAAATTTGAGAGACCATAAAAACTGCTTTCTTATAATTTGTCAAATAAAATAATCCAAAATGCAGAACCACCACAAAAATAAATTGGTGACACTGACACATCGACAATGCGCACACACACACACACACACACACACACACACACACACACTTAAAATTATATGAAAAATAGATGACTGAAATAAATGATAAACTCTAAAGACTCCAACTTTTCTCGTTGCAACATCTTGTTCAGGTTTGATTGTAATCATAATATAACATTATTGAAAAACTGTTTTTTTTTTAGTTCTAAAACTGCAAAACTTTGACAAAAAGTCATTTTTATTGTTATAATTGTGATTTCATAATATGTAGATATGAATCCAACTGAAAAAAAAACTTGTGAAAAGATATCTTTCAGTTGGTCAAATAGCAAATAGCAAATAGTGGAGCTCTGCAGCCACCTACTGGTAAAAATGATAATCTTTTACTTTTGAAACTGCAATTTCCAAAAGATGGGCAAAAATTTTACACTAAACCATGTCAAATGATCCATGTTATCCCCATGAATGAAAGTTAGAAATGTGGGTATTTTATAAAGTGAATTTTACATAAAAAGCTGTTGTTTGTATAAAAACCTATATAAAAAATACTTATTAATTTATTTATATAAATTTAAAAAATATCATAAATCCTCCAAAAACTACACAAATGTGGAGTAAAAACATTAATAAACGGAGTAAAATTACATTTGTTTAAAAAAAACAATTATTTTGTTACAAAATTACATTTTGTTATCTGGGGTCTCTAGAGACCCCAAAGACCATAAGTGCGACTTTTTTTTTTCACACTAACATAAAATCAAGAAATCATTCCATTTTTTTATTTTTTTATTTGTAGATCTAGAAAGTGTTGACCACCGTACTAAGTCTCATGCCATTTGGACAAAAAGAACATTTTTTTTAAAATTTAGCAAACGTCATTTGCGGGTCAAAAAGACCCCGAAGTATACATAAGGGTTTTAAACATTGTAGAGGGGACAACCATTGCTGGTGTCAAAGCTATTCTTTATTTTTTTTTTCCCCACAACTACAACACTTTGTCTTGTCGCTAAAGTAGTGTATTTATAGGCTATATATGAACAGTCATTTGAAGCATATGTTTTATAAACAGTGAAATAAGCATGTATTTGACCAAAATTCCAAAATCGTCAGCAAGCTGTCTAGCGTGGTGAATGTTTATATGATTGTCAACCAATGGGATGCTACATTTTATTCTTTCCGACAACAAAGCACTTGAATGCAACAAGCTTGTAATCATGACTTCATAAATGGGAAATAGGAAATTTCCAATAGCATATGAAGGCAGCATAAATACAAGTTGGAAAGACACCTGGGAACAATGAGGGTCAAATTAACAGGAAATACTACAAACTGGCTAAACAGAACAGGAAACACTTCAACATAAAAGTCTAGACAAGACAGAAAACGTAACACTCACACATTTGACAGTTATGCAACAACCAGTAGATGGGAATAATTGCATTTATAATGACAATAAACATTTGTTGTTGGTTGACTGTTTCTCTAAACCCCTTCAAATACAGCCACTCTCTATCTTCAGTAAAGCTACGATGGTAGGATTGCACTGTAACCAGACCACTTCCACATTTCTACTCTGACTAATTTAGACCTGTGGTGTGTTCAAATTTAAAAAAAAGTGTTCCGTGAGCTGTTTAACAGATAATGGTTCCAGCTTTGCTTTTGTTCCGTTTGTGCTTGTGGCATCTAGTTGGTAAGTTGTAACTGTGTTTCTATATTATTGACCAATATAAGCTACTTTTTAAATCAGCATTTGTTGTTATTTCCAGACAAAGGATAAACAGACAAAGATGTTTTACACTGAATCCACACTGTGATAATATTGTGAGATTTAGGCATGTATCTATTTCTGTAATCCAATAGCATCACGTTTCAAATGCTTAATTCAGTGCAATTCAAATTAGTGCAAGGCTGTACAGTACATTTATATCAATTCAGTTTTGACAGTCTGAAAACTAAAACTTTTAGTTTTAACAACATTAAACTAAGAGCCTTTATTTGTGTCTGAGCACTTGTTGCTTTTTGTTCTTCAGGTGTGTTTGGTGTTGGGGCCAATGAGGTGAAGGTTGTTCAAGTGATGGAGGGAGATTTTGTAATTCTATACGGTGATGTTGTAATACACACATATGATGAGATAGAGTGGAGTTTTGGAAACATTCGTATAGCCAGAATCAAGAGAGTGATCGGGGACGATCCTCAATATGAGGATGAGAGATTCAGAGACAGACTGAAGCTGAACCAGACCGGACCTCTGACCATCACAAACACCAGAACCACAGACTCTGGACTTTATCAACTAAGTGTCAAGACTGAGAATGAGGAGTCAATCAAGAGATTCAGTGTCACTGTTTATGGTGAGTAGAGAATTGCAGTGTAATTTGCCCCATTCTCTTCATATTGTAAATTACATTGAATCATCCTTATAACTTTCAGAAACTTCCATTTGAAGATGATTTTATGTTTGAAATGAGATCTAATTTCTGATGCAACACTGTAAAATAAGGCTCATGTTCATTGTTACGTCATAGCGCTGCAGGATTAATCTGTTACTATTAATTCACAAAATGCTGTGATTCAATTAAACACTCTCTATTCCCAAAGCTTTTCTGCCTGTGCTGCATTGGTGTATAAATCTAATGCAATGAAAAAGGCACTGTGGCAAACCATCTGACCTAAAATATTCACTTGAACTCCTTATTTCTTGTCTATTTGTTTTCCAGCTCATCTGCCTGTTCCTGTCATCTTTAGTGATACGTCACAATGTCCTTTATCATCATCATCAGTGTCAAAATTTGCTTTGCTGTGCTCAGCATTGAATGTGAGTCACGTGACTCTCTCCTGGTACAAAGGAAACAGTTTACTGTCCAACATAAGTGTTTCTGATCTCAGTGTCAGTCTCTCTCTACCTCTGGAGGTGGAATATCAGGATAAAAACACCTACAACTGTGTGATCAACAATCCCATCAGCAACCAGACCACACATCTGGACATCAGTAAACTCTGTCAGACACATGCAGGTAGGACAGCGCTGATTAGTGTTTATGAACATAGTGAACAAACACACTAACCACAACCTCTTTACCATTACAGTATCAGACCTACACTTAAGTTATATAGTGCTGATCTCTTCTGCTGCTGTTGCTGGATCTCTGTTGATTGTAGCTGCTGTTGAGATATTCTGGATCTGCAGGAATCACAGAAAAACAGATGGACAGGGCAAGTGTTTCCCACCAACCTATTGATATATAAAAATAATCTAGTGATGACAAAGTTTTGTTGTTTTAACATTATTATTGAAACAGATGGAGAGATCACTTACGCTGATTCATTGTTCTACAAAAGACATGCACAAAAAGCGGTAAGACGGTCACACGTATTGCTACACAAATAGTGCTTGCCGTGTATTGCCTTATCAGAAGATATGTGTGATGCCTTTAGCCCAAACAACTGTTCAGGTGCCAGATCACTCGGTTTTTAAATAGAGCCACTGTATGTAAACGTTTCATCAACGTAACAGGCATCTGAAGGCAACAGGCAATTTACAAAGAAATAAAACAACTATGAAAGTGAAAGAAAGTCGTGACGTATTGTCAAGTATGGTGACCCATACTCGAAATTGGTGCTCTGCATTTAACCCATCCAAGTGCACACACACACAGCAGTGAATAGTGAACAAACGCACACACACACCCAGGTGTGTGTTCACAGTGTGTGTGTGCATTTGTTCAGTGGGCAGCCATTGCTCCAGCGCCCGGGGAGCAATTGGGGGGTTTGATACCTTGCTCAAGGGCACCTCAGTCATGGTATTGAAGGCAGAGAGAGTGCTGTTCATTCACAATCCCCACCTTCAATTCCTGCCGGTGTGAGAATCAAACCGGCAACCTTCAGTTTACTAGCCCAACTCTCTAACCATTAGGCCACGACTTCTCCTAAAAGATGGAGCGCTTCACGGATTTGCATGTCATCCTAAAAGGGGCCATGCTACTCTTCTCTGTATCGATCCAATTTTAGTATATGTGCCACCGTGGCGAACGGTGGCGAACTATATGTGGCGAACTATATGTGCTAATACAAAAACACAACACAATACTATATCAGAAAATAACATTTAGCCATATCACAATATTCCTTACAACCTTATTTTACTCTGGTAGATAATTTAAAACTATTTACCTGTTTCACAATAGCACTTCAGTTCAGTTCACTAATTTAACTATATTTCTTTCTCGACTCTTACAAGCAAGAGCAGTGCAGAAAAAAAAAAAAAATCATCTTGACAGTTGTTAGATGTGCAAAATGGCCAGATTAGGTTAGACCTTCACACTTCACTCAGGCTACAAATGTGACCTCAAGGCATTTCTGCTTAAAAAAATAAAATAAAATAAACTTCCTGCTGAATGCTTGAGTTTCCCGTTTTACTTAAAGCTGAAGACAGCTCTGCTAATTTGAATGTAAGAAAAGAGGCACAGATAGTAGAAACACTTCAGTCATTATTAGAAAATTTTGCCTTTTAAATTCTAAATATTTTTTATCTCATTTGACTACAATGATAAAAAATAAAAATAAAAAAAAAACATTGGATAAATGTTCTTTTGTTTCACAGTGGTGATTTTAACGTTTTTAATTATTAATTTTTATTTGTCAGTTGTAGCTATTATAGCAGATCCACTGTCGATGTGCTACCTACGATTTAACTCTGCAGCACATATCAACAGCTTCTCAAATTGCATCAGATTTCTCTCATTTAATATTTCTGAGTTCCTGCAGGTTTTGCATCTGTAACATCAGGTTTGTTTTTCATCTTTGACCTTTTGGGTTTGTGTTGTCTTACAGGAATCTGAAATGACGGAGGTGATTTACACATGTTGGACAACAGAACGATGATCAAACTCTCTGTGATTCTGTTTGACCACAGTGTGCATCTGTATTTACACTGTATTTCTGTTATGATTTTATTATGATCATTTATATGTCCTTATTGTATTGGGTGCTTACTCAATCTCAGAGAGTATTTTGTACCCCATTTGTGAAAAGTGACAGATTCAGTGTTGTCTTTTTAGCAGTAAATTTCTGACTCTTTATTGAGGATCAAGACTGTGTTTTGTCCACAGTTGGTCTCCACTGATGTCTTGTGATGCCCATTGAGTGTACGATTGAGGTTCATAAAAAACAAAGCAGACAACACACCTCTATACATCAAAGCAATTAATTTGAATGAAGTGCAAAATTTGGAGGAAAAATATTAAAAACAAGGTGAGAGTGATTTTAATAACTTTTTTTAAACTCTAAAAATCAACCTGCAGAAAGACCTAACCTGCCTGACCTGGCAGGGAGAGAAACAGACATCCTCTTTACCCATAAACATATTTTACAAATATATGCAAATGATATATATTTACAAATAAACAATGACTAATGTGTTAAAAGCTGGTTGATTAATGTACCTCACAGTACTGTATCTTCTCAATAACATCTACAACACTGACACACTTCAGTCCAGTATGAGCATCACCATAGACAGCATGAAACTTAAATATCTATTTTTTTTCAATTCAATTCAATTTACTTAAAATGATTTGATCATAATAACATTGCATGATAGTTTATGACACATTAAAACATTAAGAATTAAGATATGTTTACATGTTAAGTCACTAGGAGGCGCTACCATCTGAGGTCTGAAGTCAAAAAACAACTGCTGAAACCTATTTTAAAAGATTTTAAACAGTACTGTTCTCTTATTATGACATTTTTATCAATTTTTATTTAAATTTTTCCAAAATTGAATTTTAAGTATTTCATACTAAGTATAGTTCAAATCTATTAACATATTTATTGACATATCACCAGAGACTTACTGATATAAAATATATAATTAAACTTTATTTGGAGTACTACTTGTGCACAATGCACATTTCTTAATATTATGCCTAAAATGTGTTTTAATGTCACTAGTGAGGAGGATTGTATAATATTTCAGTAATATCGGTCTTTAAATGCAAGATATTTAAAGTGTACTGAAGTATACTTTGCAATAGTTGCACTTTAGCCCAATCAAATATACTAAAGTATTTCTGTAGTTGGACTTCAGCACTACTTCTGCACAATTCAAGTGCAAAATTAGTTGTTCCAATTTAGCAGACTTTAAGTATACCAGTTTAGTATACCAGAAATATGATTACAGGGTATTTTTATAAAGTACATAAATATTTAAATATATTTGTAGTATACTTAGCATGATATAAATGTATTTCAAATACATTTTAGTATGTTTATTTTTTTTTTCACTAGGGAACATAAATATCTGCATAGCATATATTACTGCATACTATTTCACAAACATATTTAGCAGTTTACAGTAGCCTATATAATGTACATTCCAAATGCCTCAATCTTGTTGCTTTTTGATTTTGTGCTCTGAAATTTCATAATAAAAGTCCTGTGAACGTCATAGACAAAGAGACCCTTCATTTCACACAAATCCAAGACCATTATTCAGTGCAAGAAACACTGACTCGTATCCCATTATACTCACTGATTCATATCCCATAATTCTCATTACACATTTGTTTCCATATAATCTTTCCTGTAGCTCAAATAGTAGAGCATGGCGCTAGCAATGCCAAGGTCATGGGTTCGATTCCCAGGGAAAGCAAGAGCTGATAAAATGTAGAAACTGTAACTTGAATGCAATGTAAGTCGCTTTGGATAAAAGCGTCTGATAAATGTAATGTAGAGCATTATCAATCCTTATAGTGAATTTGCATCAGATTTCTGTCATTTACTATTTTGATGCATCTGCAGATTTTGCATCTGTAACATCAGGTTTTGTGTTTATGTTTGTCATACAGGAATCTGAAATGTCGGAGGTGGTTTACACATTTCACTATAGAACAATGCTCAAACTTTCTGTGATTGTGTAACTGCATCTGGGTTTTATGCTGTATTACTGTTTCTAATATGATTTTGTTTGTTTGTTTTGTCATTTATATTTCCTCTGCGTGATCCTTGATTGAGCTTATTGTGACCCTGAATGTTAATGTGTGATTCATTTAGACTAAAGGTCAAACACCTCACACACATTACTATCATACATCAGACATCCAAAATCTTCTTTTACATCTGCAATGTCACAAAATAAACTTCATATTTTTGCAAAGTAAATTATGCTTTTGGGTTTCCTTTTGATTTATATTTATATCCACATTTGACCACAACAAAATATTTGTTCTGTTCATTACAACAGAAGAAAATCATGTAAACATGAAACGTGCTTTCTGTTTCATTGAACTGAAGTCTTGGAATCATTAACAAGTGAACTAATCAAATAACCTTTTTTTCACTTAAATTTTCTAAATCCATAATCAAATATGCATGTAACCCGAACACAAATATATAACACAATTGTCGCAAAACAAGTTTTTATTTTCATAACACTCGCCCTACAGTGTGAACAGAAAAAAAAAAAAAAAAAAAAAAAAAAAAACTTATAACGGCAGTTTATAAAAAAGCAAAAGCTCAATGAATGAATAAAATGTTCAGACAGAAAAATTATCCGTAACTCCAGTATCTATAATACTCTTAAGTATCTATATCAGAGTGATACTAAGAGCATTTAGCACTGCAATTCTCATGAAAATAAAGTCACTCTGAATTCACATCACATTTGAAATGTCACATTCTCATCTGATCAACAAATTCACAAATTGAACAAATTCACTAAAAACATATTCACCAAGAACATATTCTAAACTGTATTCTTAGAAGGTATTAAAAAAATACATAAATAAAAAAAGCATAAATAATTCAATAAAACACAAAAAATGCCCATGCAGTGTAACAGTGTAAGACAGCATCAAACAATGAAAAACAAACAAAAAGGATAAAACCATAATATGAATTTTAGTTTGAGATTACTTCTGCAAAATTATGTAAAAGTGTAACAATAATTAAGCCCTTTTGTACAGTGTAACATGCTAAACAAAAAGAGTTTCATCAGTATCAATGCGCACAGCAAACTAATACATAAACTTAATAATAAATGAGATCATGTTTCTCTATTTATGCCAAATCAAATGAAAATCTTCACTCAGTAGTTTAACATCTCAAAGGCACACATGCATTAACTTCAAACACTGGTAATGTTTATATTGTTAGAGTGACTAGTCTAAACTTCAGCTTTGCTCTTCATTAACAAGATCCTCCTGTTTCTTGTTTAAAGGTTAATTTTGCCCAATTACTTCATAAATTACCTGTGAGAAAACACAGAAAGAATCAGAATAAAGCAGTTAAAAAGAGAAACAAAAACTGTTTCTAAGATATACTGTATTAAAAGTGTTTAATAAATTAACAAATATCAACCTTGTACCTTGTAAACAGACAGACTGATAAAAAGACCTGTGTACTCGTACTTTTAGAAGGTGCATGAAGCCAGCCAATCAGATTAGAGCTTACTAGATGGTGATATTAATACATATTAATATGATCAATTAATCAATATTGTCTTACTAAACCAGCCAGTCATATTTTCAAACTATAAATCATCTCCTTATACAGTACTGCTCTTAAATTGTGCAGTGTGCAGATATGTTGATCCTGTATGATCCTGCAGATTTCAGGCTATATTAATAATTATACCGTATTTACGTTTTATCTTTGTTTAATAATAATTATTTCTTATTATTATATATTTCTATTATATATTTATTTTTAGCTTAGCTGTGAGTACCACATAACTTCTCTATCTAGGATATGTTCAGAATGGCACACTGTTTGTTCTTAAGTCTAAAGGACAAAAGATCAAGATCATTGCTTTCTTTAACATTTCTGTATTAATTGTGTTTATTCATGATTGTGTTTAATATTGAATATATTTAATACCTGCGGCAATTGTAAACAGCTACAACTGCAGCCACCAGCAGAACAGAAACAGCAACAGCAACAACAACAATCCCTGCTACAGCACCTGGAGACAGACCTGATTCTGAAATGATAAAGAGAGACAGTCATTAGTGTGAATGTGCGTGATCTATAACAAACACTATGAACATCAGCACTATATAACCTGAGTGAAGATCTGATACTGTAATGAGAAAGAGAAACAGATATCAGTGTGCTCGTAGCACTTCTCTGAACAATATTGTATTTGTGTACCTGAATGTCATGTGACCATTAACAGATATCAGAGAACTATGAACATGCAAATGAGTTGCTGAATTATCGAAAGATATCCTGTATGTTTAGAAATAACCAGATGAAACTTCTAAATTATCTAAGCCAACAGAGTTGTTAAAAATGTAAAAGATAGGATGACCAATAATTTTCTTGATAACCCATTATTTTAAGGTGTCCTTGTTACACGTTACATACTTGCTATTATAATAACTATAGATTATGCATAATTACATGCAATTAACCCTAAAACAAACCCTAATTCTAACCCTGACCACATAGTAAGTACATGTAGTTAATTATTATTACTCAGTATTTAAATGTATAATCACACTGTAAAAAGGACACCTTAAAATAAAGTGTAACCATTTTCTCATATTAAATTCTTATAAGACAGAGATACTACTTACTGGACCAAAAAACAGTACACATAATCTCTAAGATTACATTTTGCATCTGGACAGATGCACTGTTACTTCCTCTCAAAAATTTGGGTGTTATATTAGACAGCAACGTGTCTTTTTCAAAATCATATTTCACGTTACAAAAACAGCATTCTTTCATCTTAGAAACATTGCCAAGCTATGAAACATGTTACCTGTTTCCGATGCAGAAAAGCTAGTTCATGCATTCATGACCTCTAGACTGAACTATAGTAATGCACTACTAGGTGGTTGTCCTGCATCTTCAATAAACAAGCTACAGGTAGTCCAAAATGCAGCTGCTAGAGTCCTTACCAGGTCAACAAAATATGATCATATTACCCCAATTTTATGGTGTCAACACTGGCTACCTATTAAAGTTCCGTATCAGTTACAAAATATTACTACTTACTTTTGAGGCCCTTAATGGTTTAGCTCCTGTGTACCTAACTAGTCTTCTATCACGTTAAAATCCATCACGCTCCCTAAGATCACAAAACTCTGGACTCTTGGTAGTACCTAGAATAGCAAAGTCCATTAAAGGAGGTAGAGCTTTTTCACATTTGGCTCCCAAACTCTGGAATAGCCTTCCTGATAACCTTCAGGTTTCAGACACACTTTCTCTGTTTAAATCTAGATTAAAGACACATCTCTTTAACCAAGCATTCACCTAATGCATCTCATAACCTTGTACTTCAGTTATATCTGATCAAATGAACATTATCATTCTTTTGCAAGGTTTGAACAGCAGCTACGGTACTTTTTTCTGTTTGCTTCTGTTTCTGCCACGGGATGGGCATCCCGAGGTAACTTTGAATTACAAGAGCTTCAGCCCTGGATCCAGCCTCTTATGAAGATCTGAGATGACCGAACACCTAAGAGATGATGCCAACCCTGAACCAACATACAAAACTACCAAATCTTTCTATAAGTTTTATTGCAACATTTGTGTCACGGATTACACGGAGGAGACGGATACCAGGAACGGGGAGACGTAGAATAAGTGAACTGAAAGTCTTTAATTAAATCAAAACAGGTACGTACAACACAGGCTGGGAACATCCACACGACAGACAGAGATGACGTATAATACTCGACAGGAAACACAGGGTAGAACACACTATAAATACACAACGTAACTAGATAATTAAACACACACAACTGGAACATAATTAACTAATAAACACAGGAACAGGAAACTAACCAAATATGGGCATACAAGAGGAAGGGGAACACAAGACAATCCTGACATGACACCCCCCCTCTGAAGGCCCGTCCTCGCGCCATATACCATCCAATGGGGAGGGGGGGTGGGCGCTCTGGAGGCCTTCAGGAACAAGAACACGCAGACAAGACAGACAGCCTCCAGGGCGGCGCCCATGGCGGGTCAGGGAGTTCAGGAGGCCATGGCGGTGCAGGGAGCTCAGGAGGCCATGGCGGTGCAGCCTATGAGGCCGTGACATCAGCCCGGCCACTACGGCACTAGCCATACTACCCCCCCCCGGAGATCAGGAGCCCTCCCTGGAGATCAGGAGCCCTCCCTGGGCTGAACTGGGGATCAGGAGCCCTCTCTGGGCTGAACTGGGGATCAGGAGCTCTCCCTGGGCTGACCTGGGGATCAGGAGCCCTTCCCTGGGCTCGACTCGGGGATCAGGAGCCCTCCCTGGGCTGAACTGGGGATCAGGAGCCCTCTCCTGGGCTCGACTTGGGAACTGGAGCCTCCTCTGGGCTCGACTCGGGAACTGGGGCCTCCCCTGGGCTCGACTCGGGAACTGGAGCTGGAGTCTTTAGTGGGTTATCCTCCGGAACATGAGCCCCAATGGGGTTAGGCTCGGAATCCGAGGACCATAGTGGGCATGACTGGGGCTTACCAGCACTCCGTGTGCTGGCTGAGGCGTCAGGGGCCCTCTTAGGGGTAGACTCAGGAGCCGCTTCCGTAGGGGCGTCCCGCGAAGCAAGCAGCTTGGGAATGGCCTCCTTGGCCACTACAAGGGAAGTTCCCGGCTTCAACGGAACCCCCACAGACAAGACATGACCGACAAGACCGGGTTCTGGAGGATTGGAGAAGACAACAGGGGACATGACCTGACTTGGGACAGGCACTGGAGGGCGCTCTGGCAGGCGCGTTCGAGGTACGGGCACTGGAGGGCGCTCTTGAAGCGCGGACACTTGAGGGCGCTCTGGAAGCACGGACGCTTTAACGGCCGCATGGCTTGCCACATTAACTGCCGAGTGGCTTGCCATGCTCTCTGCCGGCGCGCTCGGGAGAGCCGCGGACAACGACGGGCTGGTTCTGACTCGGGCCCGGACACTTCCCAGACACCGGTAGATCCCCTCCTTCCAGCACAGTCCTGTGGTGTCTGGGAGGTCCACGGGGCAGTGGTAACAGGCCCCGAGCCGGAACAGGTGGAGGATGGCCGCGTTGTCCAACACGATCCTCGCGGCCAGTTTGCAGAACTCCCCGGCGAATTCAAAAAAGGGGAGATCCTGCCTGGCCAGGGCGAGGAGACGAGCGGCGAAGTCCATAGCCGCGGGAGGGGAGAAAAAATAAAATAAAAAAAAAACTAACAAAACAAAAACTCTACAAAACTGAAACAAAACACGGGGAAAAGGAGCGCCGCTTACTTCTGTATTTGGTCCAGTATTCGGTCACGGATTGCATGGAGGAGACGGATACCAGGAACGGGGAGACGTAAAATAAGTCAACTGAAAGTCTTTAATTAAATCAAAACAGGTACGTACAACACAGGCTGGGAACATCCACACGACAGACAGAGATGACGTACAATACTCGACAGGAAACACAGGGCAGAACACACTATAAATACACAACGTAACTAGATAATTAAACACACACAACTGGAACATAATTAACTAATAAACACAGGAACAGGAAACATACAAGAGGAAGGGGAACACAAGACACACAAGACAATACTGACAATTTGTTTGAATACATCTCATTAACTAACTGGATGATTTTTACTGAACAGCTCTGCCATATGGACATCACCTTGACATAGTCATTACTGACAAGCTACTACTAAATGTAATGTTAAAACTTTCATTTTCTGTGAAGCTGCTTTGCAACGATTTGTATTGTGAAAAGCGCTAACAAATAAACGTGAATTGAATTGTTGACATTTAGTGCACAGCCCTCCACTCCTCCAGAGACTAGTCTCTGCTGACTACATACTTCACTTTGCTGCAAGTTAACAAGTCTAAAATAAGCATTCTATTGTTCACAAATATACCTGCATTTTAGGCTTACCATAAACATGGCTGGAATACTAATTGTTAATTTAGTCAAGCAGCTGTGTTTGGGGCCAGGCCAGGGGACATGAGATGATCAACAACTGAGCAGATCATAACTAATTTCTGACATGAGGACACTTCTCTATATTGCTCTTCTTTATATTGCAAGTGAGCAGCATGGAAAAAACAAACAAAAAAAAAAAAAATCAACTAGATTAGTCTTATTTTATTTAACAAATCAATTCTAATCTAATTTAGACAAATTATGACATGCTCACCTGAAGCATGTGAACTTATCCTCATCCTTCTCATACATTTACATTTAACACACCAACCAATCAACAATGAAGAAAACAACAACAACAAAAAACATTCTAAGTACAAAAAGAGCTCTGAAAAATCACTACAATGACAACAATTACAACATCAAAAACATAGCCTAAATAAAAGGAGATGTTAGTTTTCATGATCTGATGGCATTCATACTCTGAAGTCTTTACCAGTGGCCAGCTTTATCTTCTTTTAAATGAACATATGCTTATAATACGAATCATAGTCTGTGTGATAACTGTGCTGTGAAATAATGTTTATTTCAAGTTTTATATCTTGCACAGACTTTATTTGAGAATCTTACCAATCTATAATTGTTAGCCAAATGATATGCCCATTCTGATTTCATACAATTACATTTTCCACATGGCAAAGAAAAAAAAGAAAGAAAAAAATTCTACTCACCACTGACGGCAACACTAAATCTTTTGTATATGGGCTCTTTGCTGCTGCTGCTGATCTCTAGCTGATAAAGTCCAGAGTCTGTGGTTCTGGTGTTGGTGATGGTCAGAGATCCAGTCTGATCCAGCTGCAGTCTGTCTCTGAATTTCCCATTAAGGGCATTTTCATATAATGTGATTGTTCTGTTGATTTGGGCTATATAAGTGCTTGGTCCAAATGTCCACAGGATCAGATCCTCACTCTGTGTTTTAGTATTAGTCTGAAGAGTGACAGAATCTCCATCCTTCACAGACATAAACTGGAATTCTGGAGAAAATACAGAAACAGTTTCTCAGGAATTAAACCTTTATAACACTGTCAGCAAGTTTAGTGATCACATGCTAAAATCCTGCTGCTAAAATTAGGGTTCAAATCAGTTTCTCTACAGAAGCAGAAATCTTTGGTCAAAGGGGCAGAGGACACATTTTCTACAAAAATCCGATATAATGACTGTAATAATTATATGTAATAATAATATCAAGAGGTCAATGATAATGTCAAACAATATCAAGTCTAAAATTCCACAATTAATCAATTAATAAATATTTTAGAATACAATATAAGCATTGTAACCAATGACATTGTGCAGATTTAAGTAAACCAGTAATGAGTGACAGCTTCAGTCATTTTTCTGCCCTTGGGGTAAATATTTCATACAAATATTATGAATATTGGAGTCATAAATATATAGAAGTTTTTACAGAATTACTTTAATTGACTTGAACAAATAAGAAGTATGAATTATGCTGTTATTATTTATTTTTTAAATGAAAACAGTCATGGACACACAGTCAGGAACACACTGTTTCATCTTTCCAAACCAATATCTGATTTCCATCACAGGGCTGATAAACATCAATTTGAGCTAAACTGAAACTGTTATACATGATTTTGTGTTGCTAATATCCACTTCCACACTATGCAAACCAAAATTAAATTATTTAAAACTGTTAAAATGTTTTAAGAAATTTTGAATGCTTCTTAAAAAAAATCAGTTACTTATTATTTATTATATTAATGTAAATAGTAATGGTTCAATTAACAAAATGGATAGGTCAGTAGACAGTGCACCAGTAAAGAAAAGTATTAGTTAAATAAGTGAAACATCACTGTGCTTCTTTAATACACTTTTTTTCTTTCCAAAAAACTCCAAACCGTGTTTTTCATTTTTAAAAATAAATAAATAATAATGAATTAACTTTTTATAAGACCACAGATTAAGGGTTTCCACAGCACTTTGTTTACAGGAGCAAAGTGCATTTGAAAGTGCAGATGGTTTGTTTTACTGAATGTGACTTTTAGGAAATCTTGTGTGACTGGTCTAGACAGTGAGCTTCTGAAGCAGTGCAAAGACTCTGAGAGCTGAATTTCCATCAGTTTAACCCTATGATACTATTCTTTTTAAAGGGCCAATCAAATCAGACATTTATATGCACTTCAGTTTGAAATGACCCTGAAATGATTGTTCTCCCTTCGAAGTGCCCTCTGCAGATGTGATTTATGGAATGAATCCACTGTCTTTGACTTGGCAGAAAAATCAAATATCAAATATATATATGAAAGAATGGACGAAACGCATTTGTCCGTGTTTCACTCCGTCTCGAATCGCACTTCCGGAAAGTGCTCGAGAAACAGTATCTCTTCCGCGGCTCGGTATGCTTTCAACTTGTTTTTTTTTTTTTTAGTAAGAGCAAGAGACTTTACAACAATCATGTTACATGATTTGACTGATTTTCACGTAGAGAGCGTGACAGCACACCGCATTAAAAGAAATGATCATTCATGTTTTCATAACCGTTGGTCAAATTCAAAAACGAAACTAAAATTAAAACATCTTTGAGAGCAAGGGGCCCCCCTGGTGTTTCGGGGGCCCTATGCAGCTTGCATATTCTGCGTATAGGGAGGATCGGCTCAGCATATATACAGGTGCATCTCAATAAATTAGAATGTCGTGGAAAAGTTCATTTATTTCAGTAATTCAACTCAAATTGTGAAGCTCGTGTATTAAATAAATTCAATGCACACAGACTGAAGTAGTTTAAGTCTTTGGTTCTTTTAATTGTGATGATTTTGGCTCACATTTAACAAAAACCCACCAATTCACTATCTCAACAAATTAGAATATGGTGACATGCCAATCAGCTAATCAACTCAAAACACCTGCAAAGGTTTCCTGAGCCTTCAAAATGGTCTCTCAGTTTGGTTCACTAGGCTACACAATCATGGGGAAGACTGCTGATCTGACAGTTGTCCAGAAGACAATCATTGACACCCTTCACAAGGAGGGTAAGCCACAAACATTCATTGCCAAAGAAGCTGGCTGTTCACAGAGTGCTGTATCCAAGCATGTTAACAGAAAGTTGAGTGGAAGGAAAAAGTGTGGAAGAAAAAGATGCACAACCAACTGAGAGAACCGCAGCCTTATGAGGAATGTCAAGCAAAATCGATTCAAGAATTTGGGTGAACTTCACAAGGAATGGACTGAGGCTGGGGTCAAGGCATCAAGAGCCACAAAGAATTTGGCTACAGTTGTCGTAAGAGCCACAAAGAATTTGGCTACAGTTGTCGTATTCCTCTTGTTAAGCCACTCCTGAACCACAGACAACGTCAGAGGCATCTTACCTGGGCTAAGGAGAAGAAGAACTGGACTGTTGCCCAGTGGTCCAAAGTCCTCTTTTCAGATGAGAGCAAGTTTTGTATTTCATTTGGAAACCAAGGTCCTAGAGTCTGGAGGAAGGGTGGAGAAGCTCATAGCCCAAGTTGCTTGAAGTCCAGTGTTAAGTTTCCACAGTCTGTGATGATTTGGGGTGCAATGTCATCTGCTGGTGTTGGTCCATTATGTTTTTTGAAAACCAAAGTCACTGCACCCGTTTACCAAGAAATTTTGGAGCACTTCATGCTTCCTTCTGCTGACCAGCTTTTTAAAGATGCTGATTTCATTTTCCAACAGGATTTGGCACCTGCTCACACTGCCAAAAGCACCAAAAGTTGGTTAAATGACCATGGTGTTGGTGTGCTTGACTGGCCAGCAAACTCACCAGACCTGAACCCCATAGAGAATCTATAGGGTGTTGTCAAGAGGAAAATGAGAAACAAGAGACCAAAAAATGCAGATGAGCTGAAGGCCACTGTCAAAGAAACCTGGGCTTCCATACCACCTCAGCAGTGCCACAAACTGATCACCTCCATGCCACGCCGAATTGAGGCAGTAATTAAAGCAAAAGGAGCTCCTACCAAGTATTGAGTACATATACAGTAAATGAACATACTTTTCAGAAGGCCAACAATTCACTAAAAAGGTTTTTTTTTTTTTTTTTTTTTCTTTTTATTGGTCTTATGAAGTATTCTAATTTGTTGAGAGTGAATTGGTGGGTTTTTGTTAAATGTGAGCCAAAATCATCACAATTAAAAGAACCAAAGACTTAAACTACTTCAGTCTGTGTGCATTGAATTTATTTAATACACGAGTTTCACAATTTGAGTTAAATTACTGAAATAAATGAACTTTTCCACGATATTGAGATGCACCTATATATATATATATATATATATATATATATATATATATATATATATATATATATATATATATATATATATATATTAGTGCTGTTAATCGATTAAAAAATTTAATCGCATCATGGACTGTGATTAATCATGATTAATCGCAATTTTAAAATATTAGGATTTACCTGTAAATGTGTTGAAATAAAGAAATGCATGACAAACTAGTTTAAGGAAACAGAACCTTTCACACCTCCGCCAGGTATGAGACATAATTCTTATTCTTTTATCATTATTCATTTGTTTTTATTCAGCCATTATCAGCCTTTAAACTGGCAATAAAACGTTTACCAAGCCACATCGCTTCAATCCCAGTTTACATTTACCCAACTATTATCAAACGTATTTCTAAATAAATACAACAAAATATTTTCTTGCGACCTTACATGAAGTATTATGACAAAATGCATTATACAGAAGAATTGGACCTGTTCTGCAGGTGCATTAGAGCTAATATTAGCATCATGCTACATAAGACAATTTATGAGATTAATATTACACTTTTACTCAGAACTCACTTTAAACCACCATCGAGTGTGTGTGATAACTTCATTTTACGATCACGTGAGGAATTTGGTCGTTTACTGTTGTTAAAATATGCTATTTATAGCCTTTTATATTGCTGCACAAATTAGCATTTCAGATGTACACATTAACTCAAGAAAATCACATACAAATATCCTATCGTAATCGTGTGTTTATTATCTTGTATAATCTATAGTGGGTGTTGTCATGTTTATTTCTGCTGTGTAAAAGCTTTAACGTGTGCTCTGCTGAAACTCACGTTGTTTGTGATGTTAACCGCCTCTCAGTTCTTAAGTTGCCAGGGATACATTCCAAGTACAATACACATTAGTAAAAGGATCTATTTTCATTTTTATTTGTCTATATACACTTTGGGCGGCCGTGGTACATTATAAAAGTAGCCCAAAAAACCGCAACCCACGCTCTGTAATTTTTCCCGCGACTGTATTTTCAAAATAGCCCACTTGTGCCGTGACCCTGGCAACACTGGTTCTCTGTACCCTCATCACACAATGATAGATAACCTTCTGCGCTGCGATGATGGGAAGAAGTTGGGGTCAAACATTATCAAACGATTAATTTGCGTTAAAAAAACAATTAATGCGTTAAAATTTTTTGATTAATCGCATGCGTTAACGCGTTAACGTTGACACCCCTAATATATACAGTGGGTACGGAAAGTATTCAGACCCCCTTAAATTTCACTCTTTGTTATATTGCAGCCATTTGAGTTCATTTTTTTTCCTCATTAATGTACACACAGCACCCCATATTGACAGAAAAACAATTGTTGACATTTTTGCAGATTTATTAAAAAAGAAAAACTGAAATATCACATGGTCCTAAGTATTCAGACCCTTTGCTCAGTATTTAGTAGAAGCACCCTTTTGATCTAATACAGCCATGAGTCTTTTTGGGAAAGATGCAACAAGTTTTTCACACCTGGATTTGGGGATCCTCTGCCATTCCTCCTTGCAGATCCTCTCCAGTTCTGTCAGGTTGGATGGTAAACGTTGGTGGACAGCCATTTTTAGGTCTCTCCAGAGATGCTCAATTGGGTTTAAGTCAGGGCTCTGGCTGGGCCATTCAAGAACAGTCACGGAGTTGTCGTGAAGCCACTCCTTCGTTATTTTAGCTGTGTGCTTAGGGTCATTGTCTTGTTGGAAGGTAAACCTTCGGCCCAGTCTGAGGTCCTGAGCACTCTGGAGAAGGTATTCGTCCAGGATATCCCTGTACTTGGCCGCATTCATCTTTCCCTCGATTGCAACCAGTCGTTCTGTCCCTGCAGCTGAAAACACCCCCACAGCATGATGCTGCCACCACCATGCTTCACTGTTGGGACTGTATTGGACAGGTGATGAGCAGTGCCTGGTTTTCTCCATACATACCGCTTAGAATTAAGGCCAAAAAGTTCTATCTTGGTCTCATCAGACCAGAGAATCTTATTTCTCACCATCTTGGAGTCCTTCATGCGGGCTTTCATGTGTCTTGCACTGAGGAGAGGCTTCCGTCGGGCCACTCTGCCATAAAGCCCTGACTGGTGGAGGGCTGCAGTGATTGTTGACTTTCTACAACTTTCTCCCATCTCCCGACTGCATCTCTGGAGCTCAGCCACAGTGATCTTTGGGTTCTTCTTTACCTCTCTCACCAAGGCTCTTCTTCCCCCATAGCTCAGTTTGGCCGGACGGCCAGCTCTAGGAAGGGTTCTGGTCATCCCAAACGTCTTCCATTTAAGGATTATGGAGGCCACTGTGCTCTTAGGAACCTTAAGTGCAGCAGAATTTTTTTGTAACCTTGGCCAGATCTGTGCCTTGCCACATTTCTGTCTCTGAGCTCTTCAGGCAGTTCCTTTGACCTCATGATTCTCATTTGCTCTGACATGCACTGTGAGCTGTAAGGTCTTATATAGACAGGTGTGTGGCTTTCCTAATCAAGTCCAATCAGTATAATCAAACACAGCTGGACTCAAATGAAGGTGTAGAACCATCTCAAGGATGATCAGAAGAAATGGACAGCACCTGAGTCAAATATATGAGTGTCACAGCAAAGGGTCTGAATACTTAGGACCATGTGATATTTCAGTTTTTCTTTTTTAATAAATCTGCAAAAATGTCAACAATTCTGTGTTTTTCTGTCAATATGGGGTGCTGTGTGTACATTAATGAGGAAAAAAATGAACTTAAATGATTTTAGCAAATGGCTGCAATATAACAAAGAGTGAAAAATTTAAGGGGGTCTGAATAATTTCCGTACCCACTGTATATATATGTATATATATATATATATATATATATATATATATGTGTGTGTGTGTGTGTGTGTGTGCGTGTGTGTGTGTGCCTGTGTAAGGGCTACAGGCCCAACGACAGTATCCAATAGAGCAGTGGTTTTCAAACTTGTTCCTGGGGTCCCACAGCTCTGCACATTTTGCATGTCTCCCTAATTTACACACCTGATTCTGATCATCAGCTTATTAGGAAAGAGCTCCATGAACTCAAATGAGTGTGTCAGATAAGGGAGACATGCAAAATGTGCAGAGCAGTGGGTCCCGAGGAACAGATTTGAAAATCACTGCAAAAGAGTGACGGAAGGTTTCCTGCATACTGTCTTTAGGTTGAAATATCAATTGATTGTTGGTCATTTATATAGCAATTAGGGCTGTCAGTTTAATGCTTTAATCTGATTAAAGTGATAGTTCACCCAAAAGTGAAATTTCTGTCATTAATTACTCATTAATATCATTCCAAATTCGTAAAACCTATGTTCATGCTCAGAACACAAATTAAGATATTTTTTTGATGAAATCCATGAAATACTTTGTGTGCGCAAGGAAAACAAAAATAACGACTTTATTCAACAATTCTTCTCTTCCCTGTCACTGTCCGGCACCATTCATGAGAGTACCATGACTTACTCATGATTTAGTCATTAAGACATTTACTGCCACCTACTGGCAGTTTTATTTTCTTAGAGTATAATTTCATTAAAAAAAATTATATTTACACATGAATAAAAAAATGAAAATAAAAAAATCAATATTAATAAAAAGCTAATTAAAGGGATAGTTCACCTAATAAATAAACATAAAAAAAATGAAAATGAAAAAAAAAATACTTTTTGTGATATCTATTTCATGCTTTTCTCATTTAACACAATAATGGCTTTAAATGATCTTTTGTGGGTAATTTCTCAGCCAAATTTGATGTGCGATTAATATCTCATTAGATTAATTAATCCCCACATTGTGTAATTAATTAGGTTAAAGTGACCAGACATGCCACTTCCCGGGGACACGTTCAGCACAGGATTTCTAAATTGCCTAAAATAACCAGGTGTTGGTTGTTTGTGCTCTGCCGATCGATCATTGTATCACATCAAATTACCGTGAAAGCTATAGAGAGCAGAGCAGATGGCTCCATGCTTTTGAATCGCTCTCGCGGTACTTTGATGTCATACAATGCTCGATCGGCAGAGCAATTTAGGCCGTTTCTCAAACAGAAGGCTGCATCCTCCGGAGGTCGCATTTGTAGGCTGCATACGTCATCAAGCCTGGTTTATTTCAGTTAACTGAGCATTACATTCGCGAGTCAAAAGCATATTACAACAATTTACACTTAACTAAGAATTATGGTCAAATTTATAACTGTTAATGTTCTAAAATAAGATCTTCTTTATGATGTATGCACAGGGGCGTCATGCACTCATTATTTTTGAGGAGGCACAAGTTGGGGGGGATTGGGGTCGTCATGTGACACACAGCAGCCACAATGGCACTTATGTTTTATTTTTTTACTTTTTATTCGAAACATTCCCAAACACATTAACTATATCATGAAATATCTTGATTCTTACCTTTATAGATTATGTTAGTTGATCTAGTGGGCGATGGTCAAAGTAACCTAATAATGTAATCTATTAGCTAGGCTATGCATGAAAACCTGTCTGTTTACTTAATTAACACATATGGGTGTCATGCCATAACATATTTTATTACAACTGACTTTATATTTAATGTGAATTTAACATTGAAAGTCAATGTGAATAAAAAATATTGTAAGTTAGGCTACTAATCATAACACTTTCATTGTACAAAAAGAGAGCAAAGAACATTTAAATTATCAAAGAGCATTTTTACTGACAGTCTAGAGTTCAAGCACTCTTAAAAACTCCCATTAAAATCACTGAGGCTGTTTACACTATGAAATGAATATCTTACTCACATATTGGTACACACATTTGCACTTTGTTGTTTCTGATGAGAGAATTCGCCAGAAAGAGGTATTCAATCAGCAAGCAAGTGAAGAAAACACCGGCATTTTAGCGATGACTCATCTGAATGCCTCTGATTGGTCATTGCATTCATAAGCTCAACAGCATCATGTGTGATTGGTTATAATGCAGTGCTGTAAAAACGCGTCTGTCTCTGGCTCAGCGCCAGCCAACAAATGCAGATTTGAATTTAGCAGCTGATGATATGATGCACTGAACGTTCTAATCACGCCGGTGTGATTGTATTAAATATAAAAAATATTAATCGGCTATTTTTTGTCTTTTGGAAGCTGCTTTCAAAATCCACTTGGCTCAATAATCTGAGGGGGCACGTGCCCCCTCACTTTGAATGGGCATGACGCCTCTGCGTATGCAGCCTACAAATGCAACCTCCAGAGGATGCAGCCTTCCATTTGAGAAACAGCCTTAGAAATCCTGTGCAGAACGTGTCCCCGGGAAGTGGCACGTCTGGTCACATTAAATTAGATTAACAATTGACAGCCCTAATAATAATTTATCTCAGCAACTGATGATAGTTCACTTTTTATTTTTAGACTGTGCTTGTTTATTCAGATTCCATTGTCGCTTAGAGAGATCTCAAGTCACAATCTTGGTAATATTGGTCATTAGGCATGGGTAATTGACATGCTATTTAGATGGCCAACCATGGTTGCTCTTTCTGAAAAAAGGACTTCCCCTTAGATTAGAAGACAGTTAATTGAAGCAATATTATTTCTAAGTACAGGTAATGACCACTACTATTTGAAAAGTAGACCAATGTTACCTTGTCTAAGAGTAGATTTATGTAATCATGAAATGGTTTCCCACACACATTTAGCTATTACAATAATTAGAGGTTAAGCTCACCCCATTTAGATGGGTCGATCAACTTCATGTTGCTCTAAATGGTAATTCCTTTTAGCAACCAAGTTGGTGCATCCCAATACTAAAAATCTGGACTTTAGGCCATGACTATCCTGATCACAGATTTGCGGTAACACGGACTTACATGCATGAATGTTCAATTAAGTTAAGAATGTTTAAGCTTATTTACCACATCCAGCATCAAATGAGTGACACTTATATTTCATTATATAAAGTCATTCAAGCCATTTAAATTTTTGCTGATGATATACTTTTGTTTTATGCCTGGGGTAATTATGAGTGAAACATCACATCAGCATTGTGTATCAAACAGTTCTACCTACAGGAATAAAGGTGAATTGCACTTATTGAGTCATCAGATATTTAATTATTGTCGCTAGTGACCCAATAAACTTTTTAACAAAACAAAAAAATAATAATAATAACAATAACTTAAAATAATAATAATAATAATAATAATAATAATAATAATAATAATAATAATTAGAAAACCAAAGGCATTCTTTTATTTTGTATTTTTCTTGTTATATTGTTTATAATGAATAAATTGAAGAATACTAAGAAGGCTGATATCTAAATTTAAAAAAATGAATGAGGGAGAGGGTAGTGAATGACGTCCCTGGTTGCTAAAGACCAGAGGTATGCATTTAACGGTTAACAATCTACTATAGCCAATCATTTCAGAATAGGATCAGAATAAATTCAAATGTAACAATTTATTATTAGAAGCAAATCTCTCCAATCGGTAGTTGATGTTGAACACACATGATGTGTTTGATACCAAAAAAAAAAAAAAATCACTAAATCTTGTCTGTGAATGATCCTGGTCCCTTTTAAGATATTTAAAAATCACTGCTCTACTACTAATGAACAAATACTTGAAACAAATCTAAGGGTCTGCGTGACAATTTTGGAAAAAAAAAAAAAAGCTTATGCTTAACATGCCGGTATTGAATGTCAGGTGTCTCTTCTTAAGTTAGATGCATTTGTGTTGATTTTATATCTACATTATTTCCAAAGCACAGATGTATGTAAGATACAGATACAAAAAGATTTGATCTACTCACCAGTGACAGTAACACCGATGGTCCTCTGTAAGGTGTGTGAGCTGCTACTCATGTTTAGATGATAATCTCCAGAGTCTGTGGTTCTGGAGTTACTGATGATAAGAGATCCAGATTTTTCATTTAGCTTCAGTCTGCCTTTGAGTCTCACATCACCGCTATCATATACTAAGAACTGATTGGTCCCTTTATTTATTTCAGCCACGGAATTATCTTTAAATTTCCACAATACCAGATCATATCCCTGTATTTCAATAACACCAGTGGGTACAGTGACACTTTCTCCCTCCATCACTGATACAGTCTTCACAGCATCTGCCACAGCAACAAATACATATGGAGAAAATATGATTAGACATATGAATGAATAATTATTTTTAATCAAATGCTAAGTATTAAGTGTTAATTCTTGGGGAAAATTCACATTAAAAGTAGTTCATACCCCAGGTAAACTACATTTTTATTAATCCTTTGTTTACATTTTATTTTGTGATTCAATGAAATGATGAACTTCATGCTGTACTGTACAGCACTATTCATACATCTGTAATATTTTGGCACAAAATAAGAGATAAGCGAAGGCGAGGATCTATCTTGAGCAGCTTTTCATTCCAATAAACAAAAAGATGATAAAACAAGGAGCTGAAGGCATAGAAACACAGTCCTGCAGAATTTAGCTCCATCTCTGAAGAAAAAAAAAAAAAATCCTCTCCTGCCTATGGCCTTAGTTAGTAATCCTGAATACATTGATGAATACATCGACTGGTTGTTTAGGTGTGTTTGATTAGGGTTGGAGCTAAACTCCGCAGGACAGCAGCTCTCTAGGACTGAACTTGCCTACCCCTGGCATAAACCAAAGGCAAACCAGCTTAGCCAGTAAAACTAAGAGATTATCCGACAACGGAAGCAAATTGAGAAGGGCTTAAATACACAGAGAGAAAGTCAGCTAAACAAGACACAAGTGGAACCAATGAGAAACAATAGCAAAAAATACAAACAGAGGAAACTCTAGAGGTGATGATACACAAGGCAACTTTTTGAGCAATGTTGCTGGCCAATGTTACCATCAACAGTCAACCAGGGGAGACACAAGGCCCACAACTGATCTAAAGTATCCAGTGAATAATTTGTTGCCCATTCTCAATGGGAAAGTGCCCAAGCAACATTGCTCAATAAAGTTGCACTGTGAATCATCTTAGGATGCTGAAGGCAGAAAAAGAAAAGTAAAACAGAGTCAAAATAAGAGTCTTATAAATGAACCGTCAAACATTATAACACATGAGAAAAGCCTCTCCAGCTGCTCTAATCTAAATGTGCAGGAGGGATGGATATTTAGATTAGAGCAACTGAAGAGGCAGACAGACAGAGAGCAGCAAAAGTGACAGGAAATAAAGTAAAACACAGTGGTCTGAGAAAAGTTGCCTGCTATGACACTGTTTATCTTAAGTGAGAAGGGCAAACTGATAAAAGAATTTAGACTGGTCACAATACCATAAAACCTGAAACGGATGAGTGATAGAGGCAAAATGCATGAATGAAAGAAGCGTGTCTGAGTCAAGGGGTTATTGGCACAAAAATTCACCCCAGGACTTTTCTCCAAGTACATCTGGCTTCAGCCTGCAGAACAGGGCGGGGCTGCATGCGCGCCCATTCTTACTCTGATTGGCTCGATTATCTTTCATAGGTATACATAGGTAATGTGTTTGTAGTTGATGTAGGACAGAGCCAGGTCCTTCTCTTTTTCTCTACAATCGCTTTTGACTGTGCTCGTGGAAATCTGGCTGATCCTTGATGCAACTGCGGACGGCAACTCAATGTTGATTCTGCTCTAATTTGATCTATATTTATTTTTTTATGTTGTTGTCTAGATTCATGTAGCAAATGAGAATCTATAAATCTATTGACAATATTTTGAGACAAAGGTCTTGTTAATGTTTTTCAGTTGTTTTGTTCAAGGTTATTAAAGCAGTTTTTCAATTACATAATATGTAAAAGTATGGGATTTGGAGTAAAAAGCACCCCTGCTGTCAGGGCTGAAGGCACATAAATTAACATAATAAATGATAATAAATAGCTGGCTGACTTTTCCATTTGTTGACATAACACGGTTACAGATTCAGACAGTAAATATCATATATTAAGTTGGGTGTCCACCTTAGAGATTTATATATGAAACCTTAATATTTAAAAATGTGATATTATTCATACCGTATTCATAACAACTCATACAATACAATTATTGTTACTATTGTAAAGCAATATTAAATTATTATGGGATCTCATTTGATGCTTTCAGAATCTTTATGTTTTTAATAATTTTGTTTTTTAATTACAGTATATTTACTGAACAAACATAAACTTTTATCAAAATAAAAAAACAGTCTGCTAAAGTGACTGTTTTGAACAAGTATTATATTCAAAACATTACTTTAACTATAGTAGGTAATTAGCATAAATTCTCTGTGCCAGAAATGCATATACGTTAATGCCTTATCATGCATTTTAAACACTGAAATTGTTTAATTTAATGCAAACTTTTAAGTGTCAATTTTAAGTGATCACAGTGTAAAGATGTGATATAGCCTAGCCTATTATTTAATAGAATCTCAGAAAGTTTGATTTACTCACCACTAAAATCAACACGTAATTTCCTATGTAAAATCAAGCTGCTGGTGTTGAACTCCATTTTATAAACTCCAGTCTGATCGCTTTGGATGTTTCTGAAGGTGAGTCCTCCGGTTTGATTATTCAGATGAATGTTACTCCATCTCCCGTCTGCAGGGCCGTTTAATCCATTAACTTGCTCGAGACCATCACCGGTTCCGAAACGTGTTTGTTTACATTTACCGCATGATTTTACCATTAAACCCTTTTTAAAATTTTAACAAACAACACGTTTTTCGAAAGTTCAGAGGCTCAACCATCGATATTTAGGATCGTAATGCCACAGCAACAACATCATTTTAATTCATATCAAGAATTCGCAACAATTCACGTAACATCGAATCTGAGAGTTCTAAATTGTTTTTGTCCAGTTTAGATGACAGACAAACCAAATCATACAAACATTGGCGGAGTATTTACTGCAGTATTCCAGAGCACAAAACCATTTAGACGTTTTAGTCTAAAAAGTGGTGATTTAAAAGAAATGTCAATTAATTCTGCTCGGTTTATGTGACATACTTTTAGAGAGAATTACAATTCTTGTCATTTTTTCAAATAAATTATACACTTAGAGGTATTTTCAGAAGTGAAATGCTATATTATCGTGTTTGCTAGAGTCTTATGAACAAAATAACCCCACCCTCACCGTTATTTCTGCAGCGTTGATTGGTCAGTGATTCAAAACATTCTAACAGCGCCATCAGCTGTTGCGAGGCCCAAATATGAACAACCTGTGATATTCAATGCACTCAAGCAGCCAGAGGAAAGCTAGTTAAGTTTTGATGGATGGAAAATGCAGCCAGCAAATAGATGGTCACAGAGATTAGACCTATATGGATTTCTTGTATTTTGCAATCAGCCTTGTGTGTGGGTTTTCAAGTACACAAGTTTGTATTTAGAAATTTTAATGTTTGTGTTCTTACTGAAGGTGCATTTTGTAATTTAGGCATCATAATCTATTTTACACCCATAATGTAACATATTACCAAGTGAAACAGCATATTTAATAATGGAAAAATAGGGCAGGACTTGATTTTATAAGTCAAAATGAACTGAATTGTGAAAAGTTGGTATCCATACCAGAGCGGAGCCAGACATGAATCTGAGTTTGCCATAGCAGTGCCTAAATAGTCATTTGAAAAGTAGCCAAAGCTAAACAGTAGTGAGAAATATGCTGTCCTATTGCGCTACATGCCATGTGCACATGCTAACAGTCAACAGAATTCATTTTTCTAACCCAGTCATTATGGTTTAACACATAGCCTATAGAAGGCCTGTGTCCTCTGTTGAACTATAAGACTGATACAGAGGCAAAGATGTAAGTGTTTCCAGACTGGAGGAAAAGTATATTGGTGGGTGTACAGTGCTATATGAACAACAAGCTACAGGTGTAAATGTATGCAACTAAATGCAGCAGAATGTTAATGGCAGCACACTGCATAATATTAAAGTAAAGTAAAGAGATGTAAGCAGCATAGACAGACAAAAATACAAGAGCTGGAGACAGAAGTAGAGCAGTGGGGCAGTTTGCTATATATCAGTCATAATACATAAATGTGAATGTGTGAAAAGTGGATGCCAAAATAGCAGTGTGAAGTCACAGATTTAGACATTTAGACATTTGAGCATAAACTGATTACAGAAGAGAAATAATTAAGGACAGACATGGCCACCGGAAACCTCTAGTCATGTTTGTGGCTATGAAATGGCACTGTTTCAGACAAAGTAAGCTGTTTTAGTGTTCATAAATGGCATCTTCAACCATTTCCATCTTCAACAATTGTGCTCAGTTGTAAATAGTGTTATTTTGTCTTTCACCTCATGTTAATTACTAATTGCCCTTTTTGGAGTCTCCAAGTGCCCTTTTTAAATGTCTTTTCACTAAGAAAAAAGCTTACAGGAATTTAATTATTAGTGGCTTCATGTTCAGGTTTGAATTATAACATTTTCAGAGTTGTGGCTTTGACTTCATTACATTTGAGTTACTCTGGCATAGTTTCATATATTTATATGTAAACACCTTCTATGCAAATTAAAATGATAATAACTTTTCCAAAATATTTAAGCTTCTCTTACTCTTTTTGTTTAGTAATATAATGAATTCTGACTTCTTAACAACAAACTCACAACTATCATCTTTCTAAAGAGATCCCAGTTATGCTTGTAGCCTAAAGAGTTCATGAACTGTGACCTTTTCCGCTTGTGTATGTCAGGTTTGTGTTTGAGCTCATCTAGTGGGGGCGACTGTTAACAGGTTAAGCGAGCAATGATGGTGCCTTGATCTCCGAACTTCCACAATATCTGATCATCTCCCTGTATTTTAGTAACACCAGTGTGTAGAGTGACAGAATCTCCCTCCATCACTGACACTGACTCCACATCATCTGTCACAGCAACAAACACATGAGGAGAACAAACAGGAATAGTTCAAAACAGATATTAAACTTATTATGCTGTAATATTCACCAAATACATGTTTACATGTACATGTTCAGTGCAGTCCTAATTGAGACCCTGAAAATTTGTGAATTTTGTAAAAAAATAAAAAAATAAAAAAATTAAAAAAGATACATGTGAAAATTAACACAAAGTTTTAGGATTTTGGAAGTTTTAAAAAAGAAATCATTATGATGTAACAAATTAAGAGGAAATTTTTCATATTGTTGCCTATTTCTATGTGACTAATCAAATGTGTCAGTTTATGTCGATTTTTGTGCAGACCAATGATTCCCACATTTTATATAATAATAATCAGTTCATACTATGTGTTTTTTTGTGCATTATGGCTAAATTGTTAAATTTATTTCACAAATTCTCAAAACTTTGCTCTGTGCTACAGTCACACCAGTTCATAGATGTGTGTGTTTGTGTGTGTGTGTGTGTGTGTGTGTTTGTCTGTCTTCACACTCTTGATATTTTAGAGTTTCATCCCTTCACTACTGTGTGTTTTTTTTTTCTTTTTCTTTTTCTGCATAGTGTCTGATTTTATTTATTTCAATTTCCCATTCATTTCTTATGGCAGTGAATTTTTTACCATGAACAAATGTTTTTTTGTTTGTTTGTTTTTGTTTTGTTTTTAATGGCCATTTTGCTTTTTTTGAAGTCTATTTTTTGTGTGTGTTCACATATCAAGTGTTACAAAGGTCACCAAGTTTTGTGACATTCCTATGAATTTATGATTTTTAAATATTCAATTTTTAAAGAAATATTTTTTAAATATTCAATATTTTCTAAAATGACTGAATAACACCAGCAGGTTAATCTCATTTGAATATGAATGAGTAATGTCCACAATTTCATCCTGCATGACAATTTATATTCCATCAGTCCATTCATTTCTTTAATTTCATTGTGGCATAAAAATGCACGGTGTAAAAACTGAAATTTCATTTCACTGTTAATATTATTAGATATTCCTTATTTGGAGAAATTAGACTATTAGAAATCTGTAAAGATTACTTTTTGAATCAACTCCTGCGCTGCACATTTTCTTATAGAATATGCTGTTTCACTCTGAAATATACCACATTATGGAAGTAATATGAAATATGTGAATGAAAGCACTCAAAAATTGTCACACACGGAAAAAAATAAATAAATAAATTATATATATATATATATATATATATATATATATATATAACAGTGAAATACTTGTGATTTGACTGTTGTTTGAAAGAAATTGTACACAGTTAACTGACCCATGCTAAACAGCCAAATCTTGAGCCCATGGTATTAAGTATTCATATTAAACATTAAGTATTACAAATTAAGTATTTATTTGTTACCACCTCCATCCTAGCACATCCCTGCATCTCATTCTATTCTATTCCATTCTATCATCTATAGCACAACTGTACATACAATTTATTTACTTTTCAATTTTTATCTATTTATAGTTACATATGTGTATTTCTTATTCTCATCTTATTTTTATTGTCTGTGTGTAGTTGTGGTCTCTGTGTACTGGAGCTTATGTCACTAAAACCTTGTATGTGCAAGCATACTTGGCAATAAAGCTCTTTCTGATTCTTATTCATTAAGCATTCATAACTTTTTAAAGGGAAAGAGTGTTTATTAACACTCAAGTGTTTCTTGAATGTTTGTTGTTTTTTTTTTTTTTTTTTTTTTTTTTAACCTTTATCCAGTTTTAACCATTCAGTTTATAACCCCATTTCCAGAAAAGTTGGGCCATTTTGTAAAAAAAAATAAATAAATAAAAATAAAAATAAAAAAATAATCTCTTGAACTTTTATTTAACTGACAAAAGCACAAAGAAATTACTTTTAATGTTTTGGCTGACCAACTTGATTATTTTGTAAGTATAATCAAATTTTGAATTTGATGTCTGCAACACACTCTGAAAAAGTTGTGACAGAGGCAAAATAAAAGTGAAAAGATTATAGAATATCCAAGTTAAGCTGCGTTGAAACAGTCAATAAGTAGGTGAACTGGTAATAGATGATCATGAACGGGTAAAAAAAGAACATCCTGGGCAAAGAATTGCACTTGCAAAACTGCAACAATTAGTATCTTAGTTCCTAACTGATTAAAAGCATTGTTAAAAGGAAAGGTGATATAACACAGTTGTAGATATGCCTCTGTCCCAACTTTTTTTTTTTTTTTTTTTTTTTTTGCAGCCATTAAAATCAAAATTTGTTTATTTACTA